>JAHLJT010008446.1:119934586-120018752 GCA_031308135.1 Acheta domesticus | reverse complement strand
TCACATGACTGCCGCGGAAGTACTCTGCTCATGGCAGCGGCCTTGAACGTAACTGAAGCTCTGTTCATTCTGAGCGATCTCTGTCAAGCGAATCTGACGGGCGCAATGGTTCCCAACAATATATAGGACAGCCGCCTCCCCCCGACCTTGCGGTGGTGGATGGCCACCGCGAGGCAGGAAGGGGATGGTGTGAGATAGAGAGGGGGGACCTTGGGTGGCTGCCGGTCTTGGGCCCCGAGACCAGGGGCGGGGGCGCGCGAGGTGCGGCTGCTTAGAAGAAGGGCAGCAATAAGCCGCACATGCCGAAAGAGGCTTTGAAGCGCCCATCCCCGCCGAAGGGGTGGGTCGGCGGCGCTGGTTAGAGGCAAAATATCCGCGGCGGAAAAGGTTCGACTGCCCCACGAGGGAGGGGGCATCCGGGCGGCCGCATCGGCACTGCGCGCGACAAATGCGGCCGTCCCTACGACCGCCGGCGGCGGGTGCCCTTTGGAAAGACAATAGGTCGTGCAATACCTTTCGTCATTGCCGGCTACCGCGAAAGAGTGTTCTGAAGAACCCCGCGTCGGACAGGGGCGGCAGCCGGCCAGTGCCTAGGTGCGGCGGGATAACGGAGAATGGGCAACGGCGGGCGCGCGAAGGAGGGGGCGACCGGCCCACCGCTTCAGAGCGGCGCGGGCGGACTGCCTGCTTCTAGCGTGCGTAAACAGTGCCGGTGAATCGGCGACGTGGCCGCTTCTTAGCAATATCTAACTGGTGGTTGGTGCACGAGTACGATAGCTTGCTTAGCACCGCCGTTGCACTAGCGATTTTTTAGCCTCAACCTTCGGTCCCCTCGCACCTTCTGCAGCTCTCTGTCTGGACTCTCGAGTACGCCACTGGCCCTAAGCCCACCACATACTACCTCATCTCACTCCAGCTCTTACCACATACATCCCAGCTTATAGCCCACCCCACATTTTATCATCCCCAGGTCACACTATTTCCTCCCAACTAACTGTATCTCACCCCACCCTACACTAATCAATTCCAACTCAATCCAACCCAACCCACTCCATCGCATTCCATCTCACCCCAGCCCAGCTCAGGCCATTCCATCCCACCTCACAGTCTACCCTCACCATTCCATCTCATTCCACCCCACCTTCCCATTCCAAATAATCTCACCTCACTCCACCCCACACCATTCCATTTCTACTTATCCCAGCCCATCCCGTTCCACCCCACCCCATACTATCCCATTCCGTATCACCTCATTCCCAGCTCACCCCAACCCACGCCAGCCAACCTGAAACCATTCCATCCCACCTCACTTACAGTCCACCCCTCACCATCCCATCTCTTCCTCAGCCCATCCCACATCCCAGCACATCATCCCATCTCGGCCCACGCCATCCTATCCCACTTCAGTCCACCCTATTCCCACGTGCTCCATCCCATCCCACCTCCCCTCAGCCTACCCCACGACTCCGTCCACCTGCCTACCCCAGCCCACCCCCACATCCTATCTCGCCCCACACCATCGATTTCCACTTCAACCAAGCATACCCCATCCACGCCCTGCCATCCCACTTCATCCACAGCCTACCCCATCCCACAACATCCCTCCTCAACTAACCCATCCTTCTCAACCCATCTTTTCCGATCCCATTCTATCTCACCCTATTTCGCCTTCCGTACTCTGTGTCGTGCGCCTGACTCACGCCCTAACTGCTCCCGCCTGGTCCCAGCCGGCACTTCGCTGCGCCGCTGAACTCCCCTTTGTCTCCCTCTCCTCAGCGCTGGCCGCTCGACATTCCGCCTCGGCGATCACGAAGCTGCCGCCCAAGCGAGTCCTATTGAGGTTGTAACCTTTGGGTGAGCTCCCAGTGAAGTGCAATCAACGCGAAGTAGTTCTCTGACTGTTTAGTATCCGGCCTCTGGGACCGACGTTCGAATCCTAATCAATCACTAAGCGAAATCGTTTTCGTGAATAGGTTTTTATAAGATTCTTCCATTTTACGTGTTCTCGTTTCATCATATTTATTATTTCATGAACTTTCATTTCGTCGTGATGCAATAGTATTTTGAGGCATATCTTTGCAATACACACGAACAAAACTACATGAATACTTTATTTATTAGTCTTTTTGGCACCAACTTACTCCTTATGAACACTTACACGGACCAAAGTGGTTCAGTCGAAAGGATAAAAAAAGAGGCACATAGGAAGGTTGTAATTTAGGCAGATCATTTCACAAGGTAAATTTGCTGGCAACAGGCCACGAGAAAGGAATCAAATAGGTTGCCCATGATTAAATCAACCTAGTAATGCTACAACATTACATACTTTCTTGCATTATTTGTAACGTTTGCAATTTTCGAAAATTTAGCAAATTGAACGAAAATGGGACCTGCTCCATTTGTATAAGCATACTTTGTTCTACATGAGAAACAAATTGACCCAAAAATGAACCATTTTTCAGAAATTTTGGGAATGTCCTTGAGGTTTCCTATAGAGTCGCGGTGGCTGAATGGCGGGCCCTGTCTTCCTGGCTTGAAATAACCAGGCTGGAATTCCTATATAGAACGGGATTTTTGAATGGTCTTTCAGGCGGCTCAGCCTCTTTTCCAACGAAGAACCAGAATCTTATCTCAGGGTAAAGTTCTGTTCTCCACACAACCTGCTCCTTGTCGAAGGCGACGAGTAGGTAGAGCTCTACATTCACCTCCCCCTTGGAACATATCGATCTGCGACAACACGGGTGTATGATTCTTTTTAACCTTGAAGCTTCGTGTACAGTACCCTCTTAAAATCAAAATAATCGTCGTTTCCAACGAAGGCACCAACTTACTCATTATGAACACTTACATGGACCAAAGTGGTTCAGTCGAAAGAATGAAAAAAGAAGCACATAGGAAGGTTGTAATTTAGGCAGATCATTTCACAAGGCAAATTTGCTGGCAACAGGCCACAAGAAAGGAATCAAATAGGTTGTCCATGAGTAAATCAACCTAGTAATGCTAGGCTGTTCGTTAACCAACGTAAAATTAAACAGATTTAAGAGACCGCAACATCAGTCAGATCGGTTGGGGAATATACATACTGGGGAACATCGTACCTACGGAATAGCCGCTAGAATTTACGGACAGAGAGACGGACGAATGTTTTGCCATAAACCGATTTCTCGATATCAAGGGTTTACAAAACGTGTATTCCAACTGTTCAACGTGTTAGAGGAAGTGATTCACTGCAAATAGGAACACGAACAATCCACTTTTTTACATTAACATTGCTAAAGATTATAATGTCTCAGAATTAATCATTCAAACTTCTAGGAAGCCGGCCCGAATATCCGTGGTCGCTAAAGCCGAAGGTCCTTTACTGCCTCGTACCTGAACGGTCGCTGGTTCGAATCTCGCCAGAGGCGTGGATGTTTCTGTGCGTCCGTATACAAGTATGTGAGTTCCGCTACAGTTACACCAACGTTCCAAAACAAAAAACAAACAATACTTTCTCTTCTTACGCTAATAAGTGCGAGAAAGTAAAAAAGTTTATCACAGTGGTCGCTGTATATTCCAGTAGTTGAAAAGCGACCTTAATAAAAACAAACTTCTAGGGCATGTAGAGAGATAGAAGATGATAACTTTTTTAAAAATGAACAGGTGGTAAGAAATATATAACGAATCGTTACAGATGTGTCATTTGTCCCTAATTATTGTATAACTCGTCAGTCACGGTGTTTGGCAGTTACACGAAATAACTTTTTCCGCGTCAAAACATGACGTAACCAAACACGACTGGATAATGAGTTGCTTACCAATCAGGGACAAATTTCACTTCTGTAACTTCAAATACGATATCTTACGTCTGTTTATTGGCGAAAAGATAAATCTTGGCCCCTCTATAGGCCGTAGAAATTTGGAAAATCTATTCTGAGTCACCTGTTGATGTTCATATACTCGAAAAGCATACTCCATGCACAATAATGATATAAACAAACCGTGTGCATACAGAATTTGATTCTTGCTTTTTACTGTGAGTTTCAATTAGAGCTGCTTTGGTTAATAATATTGTTGAAGGGAACTGCAATAATGTTTCCGTACTAAAACGTGTACATGAAGAACAATTTATTAAATATATTAACCCGGAATGAGCATTAGAATGACAAGAGGAAGGGAAATAGAGAAGTAAGAGATATTTTACTGAAAGCACTACAAACACTTCGGGAAAAGCAGTCTTGTTCGCGGAGAGTGCAAAATTCGCGGAAAAGCAGCTGCATTCTCTTCCTGCGCAGGTGAGCTACTGTCTACCGAGAGATGAATTGGCTCCTGTGGAATATTCATTACGACGTGGCGTAATGAGATCATATATCCTCTGCTCAGCATAAATTATTCTGGAGTATGGTGTTCGCTTACTTCATCTTTTCCTAGCGGGCGGGATATTGATCTATGCGTTTAAACGATACCAGGTTTTGCGCACTGCACGAGTAACCCCAAAGATTTCACTGTCCGTTCACAAACGGCTGCGAATTTTTTGTTTGATTTGCTAATGTGTGCCTCTATACTTAGAACTTCCACGTTTCATCTAAAATCTTGTGGCTGTGTTAAATTGTGATGATGAAAAGAACAGTGAATTTCTTCAAGAGGGTTGTAAACATCCTAAAATTTCACTTATACATTTTGAAATATTTCTCTTCCAAGATAGAAATAAAATCTGTAAAAATAATTATTGTGTGTGAGCATTAAATTTCATTTACATTTCTTAAATAGTTTAGAATTGGATTTAAGGAAACGAAAATACATTCTAAATTCTTTCCTAACTTCTTCTTTTACAAAGGGCACTACTAACGAGAGTATTCTTCTCTTAAAATATCACAGTTCTCGTTATCTTTCCTTGATGGAATATACTTGCATTCAGAAGAAAGCTGGAAGTAATTTGGAACAATGGCGAATAATTTCGTTTTCCCACAAGATCACCCCGACGCCTTCTCCACTTGTCATATTTTTAGATAATAGCAGCGACTCACGCAGGCCTTTAGCTAAATTACCCTTCAACGAGACGAACTTCAGAAAGAGCGCTCTCTTCGTTGACGAATTTTATAGAAGTTTTGGAAAAGTAAAGTTTGATAATCCTCTGTGCAGACGGCAAGTTAATGTATATGGACAAGATGAATGGTTGATTATAAAATTCTTCGCTTGTCTCCACCGCCGGACTGGCCATCTGGCAATTTGGGCGAATGCCAGCAGAGGCCGTGCCCTCCGGGGTTGCTTTTTGATTTTGCATACTGTTAGTTTGTTCATTTATTATTTTTAATGAAAATTCATTTTGAATATTTTGTGTATGTATGAGTACAATTTTTGAATATTTTGTGTATGGATGTGTAAGGGCAAATGAAATTATTAATTTCGTATATAATTGCTTACCGGAAACAAAATTGTAAGGGCCTAATGAAAGTTTTGAGCTACAGGCAAACTAATTTTACAACTCCTCTATAAATTAAAACAAACTTATAATATTTCTTTTACAGTCTTATTTTCTTTAATTATTGGTAAGTACGAACAAAAACTTATAAAGAAAGTTTTCTTGTATGATGAATTATTGTTGAAAATTTATCTTCGAAATACCAGAAATTATCCCTGTTTTGCAACCTTTCGCTCTGGCAGTTATGAAACGTGTAGAATTGTGCCTTCTCCATCTCTTACACCATATCCTAATTGATTTGATATCTGCTCCGGATTTTCTTAAGCTGGAAATAGGGGAGTTACTATTAACACGATTGTTTACTGTAAGTAAAGAGTGCATCATCAGTTGTCCTCCGAGATTATGAACCAATATTGGAATACATTCTATTACATGGTGTGTGATGAGTCGATGTAACCACGGCGTTGTATTCGTGTATTATTATGCTGTGCAGTAATTGATTCATAATATTTTCAGAATAATTTGGTGAATTTACATGAATTACCTATTCATCATATACTATTTTGGATATCCTCTTTTGTGTATGTATTCCGATTTGTTGAATACTGACGTGTAGGAATCTTGTATTCTGTGATCTCCAATCAAAGGGGGCTCTTATTTAACTTTCATTCAATAACCAAGGAAAAAGTTCACTCTTGTGTGGAAACATTTTGAAAAACTTCAAAAGGTATCTATTTTTAAGTAGGCTTTATCAGAACCTAAGTAAGCAGATACTAAAATCAGCATTGACTACTTAATATTTTTTCACGTTTTCTATTCACTGCCTTAGAATTAAATTTTTCCCGTCTTTACCTGCAGATCGATATAGTGAAAATTTACCAAAAAAACAAACAAACGTAGTTCAGTAAATGGCATACAGAATATATTTATTGGCAGACATTTTTTATTTTATTTTATTTTATTTATATTACGTCAAAAAATGTTACAACTGTGTGTGACGTGCTATGGGAAGAAGTGAATTCTGTGATACCTACCCTAAGGCATATACCAGTTGAATTTTGAATACAGTAAGAAATGAGCGTTTTTTGCAAGGTTTGTTAAAAAATATTCGCTCCGATGTAACAAAATCTATTTTCAAGGGTAAATCAGCTAGAGTTTTCGGCTCTTATGTTCTTCGTGAAGGAATAATACTTTCTGCCGCGACAATATGGAGATAATTTGAACTACTACACTGCTGTTCGTGAAAATTGCAACATCCAGAATAATGGTTGGGATCACTTAAAAATCAGTTTATCCACAAGGAGTGATTAAATTTGCATAGAGATGGCGTGTAGGTTGGCCTAGCGGCGCCCTCTTTTTTGTGACAGTTAAGGTCAGTGTTACGTCACACCTAGTCGGTATAGAGCCGTCAAACGACGTGGAAACGTGCAAGCAAGGGCCAGTAAGCCTCGTCGACGCCAGAGGGCGCACTGTCAGCATCTGAGTGAGTTCGAACGGGGCAGAATTGTCGGTCTCCGGGAAGCGGATTTGTCATACCGTGACATTGCGGTTCGAACGGGGCGCATTGCTACGATGGTGATGCGTGTGTGGAACCAATGGATAAAGGAGAGTCGTACACAGCGACGTACACAGGGTTACATAGCGGGTACTGGATCACACAATGTGACCGCAGCGCCGTCGGCATGGCCGAGACCGACAGAACGGCATAGCCCACAGTGTTGGCTCGAATTTGTGGCACTGCAACGGATGTGGTCATATCTGCGTCGACGGTTCAACGCTGTCTACTGAGGTCACGGTGGCATGCATTTCACTGTGTCGGATTTCTTTGTTCAAAAACCATCAACGCCTCAAACAGCAATGAGCACGTGAACGTGTTCTCTGGTGTGCTGAGTGGCAAAATGTGGGTTTTTTTGACGAGTCCCGCTTCAATTTGTGGTACAGCGATGGCTGCGTACGTGTTCGACCGTGGTGATCGGAATCCGCTAGCCTGCATTGTTCCACTCAATAGCAAACAAACACCTAGTGTTTGTTTGATGTGATGGTTTGGGGCGCCTTTGGCTACAATGTGCGATATCTCCTTATACGTACGGCAATATACAACAGCAACCGCTACATTAGGGCCGGATATTATAGCCCGAGGTACTGCCCCTCCTTCTAACAGCTACACATGCCATATTTCAGCTGGACAATGTCCGACATCATGTGGCGAGGAATGTGCAACCTTTCTGCGAAGAACGACGGGTACCACTGGTTCCTTGGCCAACATGTTCGCCTGACATGTCGCCAATCGAACATGTCTGGGTCGGGAACTTGTTCGTTCTGGTTCTCCTGCAGTCACTGTCTATTCTTTGTGGTCACGCATGGAAACCGCGTGACAGTGTGTTCCCCAGCAGTTTGTCCAGGCTCTGTTTGAATCCATGCCACCACATCTAGATGCTCTGACGGCAGCGTGTGAAGGCTTCACAGCGTACTAAATTCTCAAGATCAAAATGCAGGTACAGTTCTAATCAATTGTATGTTGTGACATCCCTAATCTGTGGTATACATTTCATTGTAATGGTATATCTTCTTCCTGGTGTTGCAATTTTCACAAACATCAGTGTATATTTCCTATTGAATTCTAAAAGACGTGCACAGATAATTAAGTTATATTATGTCCAGAAGCAAAACAAGAGACATTTCAGCATTTGTTGAAAGGATCAGGGAAAGTGGACGAACACCCTCATGGAGATGGTGATCATTGTCTCAGAAGAGTCCAAGTCTCCAGTTTTTATCAGAACACCAGAAACTCATGGTTACTGGAAAACAGATTACCAATTTGTCAGAAGATATCTTACGGAATACACTAATGTGAGAAATAGTATTTAACAAGAAAAACGTGATTTGCCGTAAGTTTTACAAAGTGGACAAGAGACGTTTTGGAATTGGTAGACTCAATTCTGCAATTTCTTGTTACAAAACTTTAGGCACCCAGCGGTGCACGATCGATCACCATTTTATGCTTGAAAAAATTATTCAAAATCAAGTATCGTTTACTTTATAGAAGTAAGAAAAAGATTTATATTAGAAGAAGCATCGTTATTAAATCAGACGCATTCACGGTTTGTTTGCAATGAAAAGAACAAGTGTGCACGACTGCTCTGGCGGGAGGGCGAAACGTCTTCCTCACATTTTAAAGTATAATCAAAAAATGTATTGTAATTTGATTTTGTTCTAAAGAAATATTCAGTAGAACAAATAACAATGATATTTATTCGTTTTATAACATCATAGTCTGAAACAATAACATGGCGTACATAAAAAATATTTTGCCGTGCTTCAATAGTCCAAAAGTAAAATAAAATGCATGAGAAAGTAATATTATGAAGACGCTCTCGAACTGGTGGTTAAATGTAAATATAATTATTTTATCATTAATGCTCAACCTGTGAATTATCTTCGACATTTCCACGAAAATCTAAGATCCTGGAATTTTGACTCTTGTACAATAATGAGTTGAAGGATGGATGGATGACCAGTGCGTTCTGTGTGGTGCCCGTAGTTGAATGGCGGTTGAAGCATTATCACAGTCATTCCCCAACATTAATTATCCCTCCTTGCATTCGATTTAATTCATTCTTCCTTCCGATGGAAATGAACTTTTAGCTTCGGTCGATATTTGAACTCGTCACGATGCGGCGTCGTTGCCGCCCCCTCCCAATCCACCGCTTGGAGGCTGTCGGCGCCGATAGTCTTGTACCCCGTTTGAACTCTCTTTTCTTGCGTGCCGGGCTGCGCACTGGGAGAGCATCTGAGTGTGGTGGGGCGACAGGGTGATCCTGGGCCGGACGACATGCGTCACTTCCCTGGCCGGAGGGCCCGGGGGCGGAGACGGGCAGAGCGGGAACGCGGCGAAGGCACAGGCACTTTGCGAGGTTTTTAAATGACACTCATCTCCAAGTCTAATTGCATTTATCATTCGGAATCCGGCACGCTCGCCGCTGCATAATCGCGTACTTGCAGTGCGCCCGAGCCGCAGAGCCCTCAAATTTTGCTCAGCGAGCGCAAGCTGCTGGAGTGGGACTCTAAGGCGGTCGGCAAAGGTCTGCCGCTCGTGCACAAGTGCTCCAAGAGAGGAGCGGGTGTGCCTTCATGTTCAGTCTTTTCCCAGTCCAGCCCTAATGCTGGTGATGAAAGAATTTTCTTTAGTTATCAGCAAAATACTATCATGCATTTGTATAAATATTTAACAGTTAAAAACTGTGTGTGACGTACCACGGGGAAGAAGCACAATCTGCACACGTTTTCTTGAGCTCTGGAATCCCTACCCTATTATACTGTACTAAATTGAATTATGAAAACAGGTAGCAAAACCGTATTTGGCTTAGCTGTTATTATGAAACTAGTGGTGCTAGAACAGCACATACTTTCTCGCCCGTACTTTCACGCAAAATTTCGCGAAAAGTACTCAAATTTTCGAAAAATTGTGCAAGATCTTATTTCAACATCTGTCTTTAAAAAACAGATTTCATTACTAGAGAAATTCCTATCTTCATAATTAGAGCTAGGATAGTTATGTAATAACTTATATTATATATTAATGTAATAATAATATTAATAGTATTATAAAATAATGTAATAATATATGTACATTATAAAATGTCCACCGAAAAATGTTTCTCCGGTGAGAAATACAATTTTTATAGCGCATTTTTTTTTCATATTTTGGGAGTCTTTATAATTGCATAATATTTAGAGCATATCGTTAGAATGATACACAATTTTACTATTTTCAGAGGAAAAAGTCTAAAAGTGTAATTATTAGTTACTTTATTGATGTAGTTACTACTTTTTAGTAGTAATAACATTAATAATAATAAATAAGAAGTTAATAACAATAGTTACTTTTCCTTAGGAACTGATTACAATTTTTGTAAGATTTTGAAATTTCGGCCTGGAAATTTTCCCCGGATGAAAGGGCTCTCCAGACAGACTGATCTGCGAGACCTTGATGACGTGCAAAACTGTTCCTCGCGCGCGCCACGGAGGGTGAGCAGCAGGGGAGGACAGAAGAGATTATTTTAAACTTACTGTAGCATCTGCATTAATCTTAGTTTTGAGTCTGGACGTGGAGTGCGCGGATGTTACTTTTCAGTCTCGATACGTATACAACATATTTTGATTCGTAAGTAGTATTGTAGGTAAACAAAAGAGCTCGCTTCTTCGCAGAAGTGCCGCGAGTGAAAAGGACATTATCTACTCAACTCAGTTTGTACTTGCGTGAAATGGTGTGCTAATTACTGATGGAATCATTTTATTTTGTGTTGCCTGTGAAAAAAGTATAAGTGCGGATACCCGTTTCTAAGTGACAAAACATTTGAAACCAGCAAAACACGTAAAAATGTTTCACTAAAAAAAGTGGTAAACAGTTGATGTTAAAAGTAAATACTCCAAAGCAAACGTCGGGCCCCCGGTTATCAAACTTTTATACGGACCTTTGTTAGTCTTTTACTTGTGCTGACATTCCTCTATATAAGTTAGAAGGTTTCTAAATTAAATGCGTTCTTAAAACCATATACGAACAAACTATTCCACATGAATCAACTTATCGCAAACATTATGCTCCATTAATTTATGAAATATACTCTACAGGAAATTAGTGATTATATTGAAGATAATCTAATCTGGGTTAGTTTGGACGAAATGCCTGATGCACGTGAATGATCTGTATGTAATGTATGATTGGTACACTCGCTCAAAATGAAATTTTAAAGGCCTATCTTCTAGCAATTGAAGAAATAGCAGCGACAAATCATACCTTAGAAAAATAATGCCATGATACGGTCAACTTTTTGCATCTTACCTTGTATAGATTTCAGGGCAGAATAATTACGGATTGGTACACCAAACAGGTGTTCTCTGGCACTATACTAAACTTCCATTACTGCGACCCACTGATAATGAAAATAACGTTAATTATTAGTACTTTAAATAAAGTACTAAGAATCTCTGATAGAATCTTCTGGTCTGCTAATTGTTTAAAATATTATGTTTATTGTCAGAAACGATTATCCAGTAAGCCTAGTTGGAAGGATTGTTTGCAGGAGGTTGCTTGAAATCCGTATGAAATGTTTTGATCCCAACAGAAGTAATGACGATAACTTAGATGGAAATATTAAAACAATTATGTTACCATATCTGTGGTCACGGGGTACAAGTTTTGGCGAATTTGTGTTAAGTACTGAAACTACAAGTTAAGTCTCCATATTTTATTTTAGTAAAACGTCCGAATTCAAATGTCTCCTTATCGACACGAGAAGCGTTGGGAAATAGCGTTGAGCATTGGAAAAAGCGTTGGCTCAATAATCTAACCATTGTTTTTTGCAAACTAAGATTTTTGACTTAAGAACTTTTATCCCGTCACCACAGATATGTACCACAAGAAAATATGGGTTTAAAGCGGACTCTAAAAAAGTGATGTGGTATATGTGTGAATAATAGGATCAACAATAAAAATATGTTAATATCGCATAAGAAAGACATTATCCCCAAGGTACAGAGGTTCAAGTTGGTTTATAAACTCAATTGCAACCAGTGTTCTTATGCGTACGTAGGGCAAAACGTCACGTATAGTAAAGGATAGGATGCGGGAGCACATGAACAATATCAATCAGCATTCCTTTAGACACAACTCTCTTATGGAACACCGCTTCGAGACTTCGAACCGCTTACATTTCGAGAATCCATCAATACTGGAACAGGAAAATAGCTACTATGGAAGGCTATGTCTCGAAATCTTGCGTATTAAGACTAACAGGACCATTAATACAAAAACGGAGATTAATACATTTACAAGGAGCTACGATAATGTTCTTGTCAACCTCAAACAGTAAAAAACCTACATTTTACCACCACCTCCTCCTTTCCCCCCCTATTTCTCCCCCTCTGCCTCCTCCCCTCACCCCTTGCTTGATAACTGGTTTTCCTCGTACCTTACGCCAGAATTACGATTCAGTCTTGTCCATATTCGTCTGCGACCGATCGACTGGAGCTAAGGTTAGGAATAATATTCTCATGCGTACTAATTTTCATTTCGCATTTGCATTCAAAAACTTTAAACTTGTTTTATATTTAATTGTAGAGAGTAAAATTAAGTCGTAACAATTATAGATTAATGCAAAACGAAATGTTTTTAAGATGAAGTTGTTTTTATTATGATGACATACGTAGAATATGAGATTGTAATATAAATCAGATCAAACACTATTGTATTTCAATGATTAATGTATTTTATTGATATTTTATTCTATTTTTAGGACTGTGTAGGTCACTACATATTGCAATGGAGTAAAAGTGAATACCATGTGAAACCTATAACATAGTATGACTTGAGAAGAGGAGTACCCGTTAAAATTTTAAAAATTGCATATGTATAAAGTATGTACTATGTATCTTAAAGTGAGTTCTTGGGAATGTATTTCATTACAATTGCGTGTATAATATCTTAATTTTCATATGTGTAATTTTCAGTTCTGAAGAAGGAGAAAACCAATCTCCGAAACGTCAATGTAATGTAATGTAATGATTAAAATAAGGGAATTGTCAATAAAGAATTTGGACCTTACCCTCATATTCAATGACTAAATCAATTTGAATGACAATCTGTACTTTAAGGAATATATTAAGAATATAATAACAAATTGCTTTAAAAAATCAGAATTCAGAATCACGGCAAGTGATAAGACCCAAAACTCTGGCGGGGAGGAAGATAACTCTGAATAAGAAACTTCTACCAAAATCGGAAGAAACTTCTCAGAAACGAAAATGAAGATCAGCTGACTTTTGAAGACTATGTACATTTTGACGATGAAATATTAGTTTTTGGAAAGGAAACTGATTGTCACATAGTCAATTTTTGCTGTACATCGTCTTTCAAAGAAAATAACGAAAATGAAGAATTGAGGAGTGTTAGCACATTTTTCTCAGAACGGATAAAGTTGCAGTGACTTGCGCCCAACTGGGCACTCTTTGTGGACTTCTCGCCAAATTATGGGAGTTCCATGCTGCACCAGTGTGTTATGGGGGCGCGAACACAAAATTCGCGCGTCCCACTTAAAAAATTACTAAATTAATTAAAGAATTAATTAATTAATTATTGTTCCCCTGCGCCTCTACGCATGGAGCACCATCCTCCGTCACGCGGCTTCAGTCACGCCACCACCGCCGCCGCCGCCGACGTCGACGCCGCAAGCGCCGGCGCAGCTGCCACCACCACCACCACCGTCGTCGCCCCTCTCTCCCACCGCCCGCCCGCCAAGCTGGCCCCCCTTCCACTCGCCAGGTGAGACCTCGGGGCGTAGTGCAGTGAGAGGCGGGGCCGGCGGAGAGAGGCAGAAGCCGGCGGAGAGAGAAGGCGACGAAGAGTGTGGCAGGCAGCCTATCGCTGAGCACGGGAATGCTCAACAAAGCCGGCGAACGTTTGCCGTTAGCGAAGGGCATTTTTGTGTGTGCATTGGGGCCCCCTACTAGACAGATGTGTAAAAAGGAGGAGCAGTTGTAATATGAGTGTAGTCTGGTTTGAAAAATCTAGACATGTGTGCCTCGTAGGCTTCAATACATTCTGCAATGTTTATACTAATTATTGAACATATTTTATGAGAACATATTTTTCAAAAGTAAAAATGGTATGCACTTGCCGGATTATAAAAATTTCCATGATGGACAAAATGCATTTCATTATGCTCTAGTGTCCAAATGCTATTTGATCTGTTTGCTTTGGACATTATACTTTTAGTGTATTTTTTATATTCTGCATAATTTACAATCTGTTCTTGTTAGAACAATAAGTAAATGGTGTCTAATGAATACATTTCTGACGTGAATTTTGTGACATTGAAATTTTCATTTAAGAAATCGGTATGACAAATCTAAAATATTCTCTCGTTTCAGTCTATATACATGTTCACTGTTGTCTAGCAGATTTGTTGAAAGGTAATTTGGATGCTCGTACAATCTCTTCTGGTAAGCTTGGCTCTTCGTGGTGATAATTTCTTCTAGCGGGATGATGTCGAGGTCTCTGCATATCGTCTTGTTTGTCACGTACCACGGTGCATTTTATAGTTTTCGTAATGTTTTAGCTTCGAATCTTTTTAGAATTTCTAGATTCGATTTACTGGACGAGCCCCACAATTCAATGCCATAGGTCCATGTTGGTTTGATTATAGTTTTGTAAATCTGTACTTTGTTATGAAAGGGCAGCTTTGATTGTTTATTAGCCATGAAAATTTGAGGACTTTAAGCTGCGCTTCTTTTCTCTTAGTTTTGATGTGGGTTTTCCAAGTCAGGCGTCTATCCAAATGCAGTCCAAGGTATTTGATTGTATCAGCTTCGTGGAGTTCTGTATTGTTTAGTTTTACTTTTGGGCAGTTTTCTTTTCTTAATGAAAATGTTATGTGTTTTGATTTTGTTTCATAACTTGTGACTCGCCAACGATGACTCCAATCTTCGATTTTGTTTAGAAGTTCTTGAAGATGTTGTGATGCACAGAAAGGATCTTTATTTGCAGAGAGAATAGCTGTGTCGTCTGCAAAGGTGGCTATTGTAGTTGTTTCTGTAGTTGGTAAGTCTGAAGTTGATTTAAGATATAATAATGGTCCAAGAATACTTCCTTGTGGCACTCCTGCAGAAATAGGTTGGAATTCTGATAGAGAGTCCTGGTATTTCACTTGAAACTTTTAGTGTATTGGACATTAAAATAGTAACATTATTAAGAAACGCAGATTTTAATAATTCCATAAATAGGTTCCTAATTTAACGTCACTCACAACATTCTTGTTTAACATGGTGAATACAGACTCGATTATGGGGTAAAAATGCGCGTTTTCGAACAGAGAAATAGAAATGTACATCAGTCATATAGGTGGAGATTCTCTAAGCAGCCAGAAAGCAATTGCATGAACTACGAATCGATTTCTGTTCTGCCCGGCGCCTCCGTCAGCAAACAATCTAATACATGATATTGATCCATTAATGTTCATCTTACTTACGAAATCAATTACTGCAGAAGCAACTTCCTCTGCACCTCAACTGCTTGCGCTACTGCTTCTAATGCTTGCTTCATTCCAAAGACAGCTAACAAGAGAGCTTCCGTGGCTTCTGCATTTGTTACACAAAAAATGTAGAGAAATTTGTCTAGCAAAGCATTGACAACAATGACCGTGACTGATTAAAAGCAGTACAGTCATTGTTGTAAATTTTCCCCATTCTTTTAATTTAAATTCCAGTCCAAGAATGTTGCCAGAATATTGAGATGAGCCACGGTAGCTGGACAAAATGCGATTCGATTTATTCACACGAAATGAAAAAATGCTATTATTTCGTCCACTGAATTTGAAAACTATATTTGAATGAGTTAAATTGCTTTTTGAACAAATCCGAGAGCAGGAGCATGTAGAGCGTATTAAAAACTATACGATTTCATATCAAACTCAATTTTTTCCACCAGTGGACAATATGCGTTTTGATTAGTTGCTCCACAATTATCAGAAGATGTAAATGTAAAGATAGCAATTTTTTCATTTTGTCATACTTTCCAAACAACGCGCCAGAACCCGACATTTTATCATGTTCCTTTGCTGTATTCCTGTGTTAATTTGTTACTCCCATCCTGACGCTATGTCACTGAATGAAAAAATTCAGTGATATTTTAACATTTGAAATATTTATTCAAAAAATGAAATTTCATTAGAATTGGCAACGGCTACTCAAACGAGGTAAACCTCACAAACCCAAGGGTATGTTCGAGAAATCGAAGACTAAAACTTGAGAACAAAGTTTTGCTAGACGGAAACTGCCCTCTCGAGACGCAGTTCACATATTTCATCGGAAATGGAAAGAAACGCAGTCGCGTGTTTTGATTTATTGTATCAATCCTTGAAAACCAAGTATGATTTATAACTAGAGTATTCCTTTTTGTCAGGATTACGTGATATGGGAACCGATATGATTGTACAAATTTTTATTGTGATGTTACACAAATGTTATAATGTGGCCAAATCATTTACAATTAAACCTGTTCATTTGATCTAGCGTTCTAGAACAAATAAATTATATACCTTTCAACGTAGAAAAATACATACGGGCACCATGCATGAGTATTATTAAACCCACATATTAATACATTTCTTCTCAATAATCAGAGTATTATATGAGGGATCTGAATATCATGTCATGTGAAGCACTATTTCTATATTATGTCATATTCCTGTTGGTATAGGGTGCATAACAATTTCTACTCAAATGCGCCGTAACGTAAAATAAAAATATCATTCATATTTATATCCCGTTTAAATATTTTTAGGCTTATATGACCGTCATATAATCACAAACGTATCTTGAAACAGCAAATAGTGTTGCTGCATATTCGTAGCTAAAGAAACATTGAATACGAAAATTGACGACGCATGGTGGTCTGAACAGGGTCGAAACGTGCGCATAGGCACCTAATTTTAATTTTTGAAAAAGTATTATTTCTTAATAAATATCAATTCTACATACTTCAAGGTAATAGAAATCAGAAAAAAATAATATTTGTAGCAATGCTTACAGCCATAGACGTGACCATCGAGATGAAGTTTTTTCTTTTAAGTGTTTGTGCAGGATGGAACCAGATCTTTTCGAATTATTTAACACTTTATTTTGCGGCAAAGGTCATATTTGCTGTTGTGCTACACGTACCTCATTCAGAGCAACGCCGCTAACAATTTGCAATATGTTAATATTTTAATGTCTTATGAATACGTACATGTTATTATTTTATTATGTATTACTACCATTAAAGGTGTTAAATATTAATTATAAACTGATTTGCTTAATGATGAAACTGTGCATCGTTCGATTCCAAATATTATTGAAAACAACGTAGTTCTGTATTATTTTGTTAATTCTGGATTTCCATTCAGTTGGCAAGGTGAATTAAAAGTATCTGCAAATACTTTGTATCATGATTGGTCATTTCACTGAAAAGCATTGAAGTTTACACGAAAGACTGCAGACATTCTATTACAAATTACATGTAATATTCAACAATAATGTTTTACATGTGTTACATCTTTGAAGTTCTACAAACTTCATAAAACTATGATATGTTTACTTTTGAAATTTATTAACTTCATTTGTTTTGTGTGCTGATATTGGTCCACTAGATTTATGATATTCTGATTAATTACACTTACGTCTATTAATCTTCTGGATGTTAACACGCCAAAATATATGTGAAGTTACGACGTAAAACTGTATGTTTCTCAAAGTTTTTGTGTTGTATTGATGTGGGTTATTAATGTAAAGAGTTGAATTTAGTAATTAGACAATTAACTTTTTTCTTTGTTTTAAATTTTTCCAATGTTTTAAAATTGTGATTCCGTTCTCATAAAAAGGGCGCGACCCGAGATGGGTCTTTTGATACCCTTATCGTAATAACGATAATAAAAACGAAGAAACGGTGCAGTTTCTACACAGTTACAATTAGCATTAATTGACCGCCCCTGTAATAGCTAAAAGATCATTTCTATTGTTCAAAAAATTATTAATTTTATTAATAATTAATAATTATTAATTAAAAAATTATTAATTATTAATTATTTATTATTAATTTTTTAAAAAAAATTTACTTCGAATACGTTGTGCACGTTTGTTCAAATCTACAAATATTGTCCACTTGCATTTGCGGACAACGTTTTTTATTTGAGGAGAGAAAAATCAAACCACGGAAGTGGTCTCTAGTCACTATTTGAAATGTGCTTTCCTTTTCATTTCTTTCATTGTTGTTGCATATATATATGAACTAATTACGAAACGTAGGCCATAAACAAAAATGCTTGCGCATTTATGGTTTTGATGATACATTTTCATTACAAATTCATCGTTCTTCAATGTACTAAACGCATTTAATAATTATATTTTCATATATGTTTCTTATACTTACACTATGATACGCGTCATTTAAACCAGTTTGGAATAAAAATGTTATGTTTCTGTGTGTTCAACTGTTCACTTATCGAGCTTCCAGCAACGTTTTCACCTTCAAATTACCTCGCTTGCCCACCACAGCTGGCCATCCAGGTGGACGGGTCCGCGCGGACAAAACTGTGGCCGCACTTGTTCTTTTGCATGAATGGCAATACATTAACAAAAATAAAGCCCCGGTGTGGAAGACACCTGGTTGGGGAGCTGTCTCGTGGCTCAGAGCGAAGTCGCTCGCCTTTCACCACTGAGGTCCTGTTGCTGGAGAGCTGTTTCACAAGGGCTAGTCCAACCTTTGTGAAGTGTCCTAAAACCTTACCCCATTCCTTACTCCTTCCAAATTCTGGCCGCTAGGTAGTGACGCAGGGGCGCGCGGTGTGAGGCGCGTACGCGGAGATGCTACCTAGCGGTCCTCTTGACAAATGACGAGACTGTTTAATGTAGCGCCATGTGACGTAAAGAGAGCGCTGACTGCTGAATTAATGGAGGATTACTCCGCGCCCAACGCCCAATGAAGGGTTTCGAGGCGCGTTGCGCAAAGACGTAAAAAAAAAAAAAAAAAAAAAGAAAAAGCCGACGTTGGTCGGCACTGATCTCGCTATCCTGTGGAAGGGAGGAATCACCTTGTGGAATCCACCCTGTGGAATCACTGCTGCGATAAACGCGCACTACACTTACGGGACTAACAGCCTTAGCAGCTGACGCGGCCGGAACCACTAACCATTCAAAAAATCAATTCAAGAATAATACTAGAAATCAAAGGTTTTGGAAAGAAATAGTATTACAGTAGACGAAACTTAGGTGTTTAATGGAAGAATTCCAAGGCAGGATAGAAAAGAACTCGGTACAAAGTGGTCCATTGAAAAGAAAAAAAATAATGAAATGATGAAGGAATATTGAAATACTAAAAAGAGAAAAAGAAACCATGAAAGGATAAAGAATTGAATTTACGTCGTCCACAGTTGGCCTTAGATTGTTATCCTAATTTATGTAAACAATATGCCCCCGACGATTCGAGACGGAAGAACGATTCTCTTTGCTAATGATAAGAATATTCTTTGCAATAAACAACCAGTAACGACTACAGTATCAGATGTTTCAAATTGGTTCCGTAATAACAAATTAATAGTAAACAAATTAAATAATACACAAATTAAATGTAAAACTGTTTCAATGTTTTTTTCCATTTGCAATTAACTCTTGTCTTCTCCATTAATTATGAATGATGTGCCATCGACTGACTTCAGGCAACAACATTTTTGGGTCTCTCTATTCAAACTTCAGCTGGAATATCCATTTAAATGAATTGGAACGCAAAGTGAGGTTTATTATGCTACAAGTTCATATTTCTTTGATATTCAGTCAGTCTTCGCGGTCCTCATGTGTATATTGTTCATTTCCGTTTGCATGGCATAATATTCTGGGGAAATTTATCTTATAGCTTTTAAACTTTTAGATACAGAAAGTAATTGTACAAATTATAAGAAAATCCCACCTATGTGATTCTTGACGGCAAAACATGTCTGTGATTCCATCTGTCCGTCCCACTGACTGTCTGTCTCTCCGTCTGTGGTGAAAGCTAGCGCCTAAATCGTTCAGCCGATTTTTTTCAAAGTTGATATTCCCCAATAGATGTGAATGAACTCGAGGCTTCGGGAGTTTGAAACGGATATTTTGATTTTTGAAGGTAGTTAATACGAAGCCTCAAAAATATGTTCAAAATTTTCTAAGAAAATGGCAACAAATTTTGACTAAACGTTGTCTTCGGATAGCGTGAAGAGCGTTTAGGAGAATGGTGCAGGTCTCCTGTTTGTTGAAATGTCAGATTTTTTAAAAATTGCAAAAGTGCGATTTTTTTGGGCGCTTTTCCTGCAACTACAATATTGAAGGTAGATTTTTGCTTAGTGAAATCCTTTTCTTAAAGACGGATCTTTAACCCATTTATGTCCAACGGGTTGTTAAGGACCCAATCAAAAAAAAATTCCATGCTTTGTTACATGTGTCAAATATTTATCTTTAATCATACCAGACATCCCTTTGATATTTTTTTGGCATCCCCTTCATCTCAACACTCGCTCGATAATCTTAATCGCATTTCTGAGAATCTTTCCGCGCACGTGTGTTACATCATTGTCAGATTCCTTGCCGTCTACGAGAGAATCTTTTAGTTCGTGAGAGGCAAGAGACTTAGGTGCGGTGATTTTGCATTGCTGCGATCTTAAAATGTATGTCTTTTGATTTATGTAAGTACTATTTATCTATTGTGGTGGTTCGTAAACCCATCCACCTCTCACCTAAGTTTTTATCTTTAATTCTGCAAATTAACTTCTGTTTCATTTACTTTTCCCTGGGTTGATGGCGATTTACTCTCACCTCATCTGAATTTATTTATTATTGTGAGTCCGGGGATCCGCTTCCGTGCGGAATACCGGCTAATGGTCCTATCAAATATATTAGGAAGGTTTATTTTGCTAGCTCTATTTCTGCCTTGTAAATTTATTTGTTTTCACGGGAATCTCATATTAAAGAAAACTACAATTCTAATTTTTGTTGCAAAGCCGAAAAACAGAGGAATATCGGCTGTTATTTATTAAATGTTTCAAATGCTAATTATTTTAAAATAACACAAAACTAAAATTCTCATGTGCCTTTCCCTTTTCATCAACAATATCAACCTTTTCCTTCTGACATAAACATTTATGAACAAAATGAAACAAAAACACAGTAAAACACATTCACACTTACAAGATTTATATATATGAAAAAAGGTAAACAACATCCATACTGTGCATATTTATATTGCCATGGCCATTTTTTATTTACTCTTTAAATAAAATTATGTTGCACATATCTTGTCCTTCAACATTGTCTTTTATTCATAATGTTATGAAAATTGTTCACTTCCCTTTTTCGTTGCATTGCATCAAAAACTCGACCATGTTCCGCTTGCCGCTGCCGCAATCCATACACCATTTTATATCTGCTGACATCCACTGAATCCATTACCTATTCATTTTCTTGATGTTGGAACTACACTCGCGAATGATTAACTCTCGTATTACTGCCTTCCGCGAGATAAACGTCATACTGCCAAACCCAAAAGATTATTTTTTTATCCCGCAGACAAACCCGTCTGTCTCTCGTGAACCCTCGACAGCCTCTCTCTCGTTTTCCTATTGTTGAGGTACCTTCCTCCTGCGTTACAATAACAAAAACGACTCGTCCAGTTCACAATGTTTTCACCTTTTTATTTGCAATTGTTTTAGTAGTGTTTCGTATTCCATATTCAATTTTGCTGTACTACTATTCGAAATAATATTCCTGATGAAGACTATGTCCCTTTTTGTTAATTATTTTTGTTTATTTTAGCCACAACTATTAACTTTCTGCGACTCGTCACGCCGTGACGCCGTCGCCTGTCTTTTACCAAATAAAGTTCCTATAATTCAATTTATTTAACAATTTAGTAATTTGCTTCTGGAAAATAGATCACAAATACTCTTCCACTCGCCTCACACCGTTTATTTATTTAATCTTGCAGTAACCGCCGTAACACTGCGAATTTTAGAGTTTTTTCTCTACATCGCGCGCCATCGATTGTTTTTTTCACTGTCCCGATAAAACAATAAATTGTCTTTATTAATGTCTTGTGACGCGTCTGTATGGATCGTCACACTATCGGCCGTATTCTCAATCATGGATTACTTCGAAAATAATCTGTGAATCGAGGAATTCGTGGATTAGGTTAACACTCGGATAACTCTCAATTCTTATTCACAAACCGCGGTCATCAGAGAATTGGCGGATTCGAGGGTTACCCTTGGTCAGAATGTTACAGGAAATATGATTGGCTGTGGAGTATTCGATATGGTTCTGTTTGTAAACATTAGTAATAGCGCCACTTCAAACGCGATCTCCAATGTTATCATTTCGCGTACTAAGTAATGTATCCAGGGCCAACCAATCTAACATTTCTATTTAAGAAATTAATATTTTCACAATTGTCATTGACAAATACGCGAATACTGTTGTAAGCAAAGTTACAAAAGCAAAAAAGAAGCATCACATAACCTGCAAACGAATTTCAACGCAGTAAGTATTGTTTAGCAGTTTAAGAACAACTATAAAGGCTTGAAAAGAATGGTTTAAAAGGCAGGAGTGATAATAAAGTTCCTATTTACAATGACAGAAGCAGCTACAACACTGTGTACTTAATTGGATGGGAAAATTACTGCATTCATCCGCCTGAAGAACGTACTGCATGTGACTATGATTTGGGATATGAAAAGGCAGTTAATATGACTCGAAGTAAGTGTTTTTAGTTTTATCCACCTTGCAAGTTGTGTATTTAATTTTCAAAACACAGTACTGGCTCTCTACCAAGAGTTTTACAAATATTTTTGATTGATACTTTTTTCTGGTGAAGGGCTACATGCAAAAGTTATTTCAGTAGTTTTTTGTGCAACTAATAAAAATTTCACTTCAAGACTATTTTCAAAGGAATCGTGCCACCCTAAACCATGGTTTTACCAAACAAAATCAAATCAAATATGATGTCATGAAACATTCAAATGCAAGTAATACTTGCACAATTTTTTAAATGAAATGTATACAATAAAACATGATAAACCATGTCTTTTAATAAAACAAAAACAAATTCAGCATAATTGTCATAAAATTCAAAAATTGGAAATAATCCTGCTCAGATATCAAAGTTACTTTGTCTTCTTCAGAAGATACAAAATAAAATTTTATTTTGTTTTGGTGTGACATACTGGAATAAATGTGAAATAGTGTGTAAAATATTCTTTGGTTTTCACATAGATTCCAAAAACTATTATTTGCACATTTCATGAACTCTTATTGTTAAATGTACTAATTCATATTTATGTTTTGTGCTTCCATCCATAGTAATATACACTTGCTTAATGAAAAATACCCTTCTATTTCTGGAAGCTGAAGCAGATTATTGTTACTTCATTGCTGAAAATGTAATGTAGGCTAAATATAAAAAATATTGAATTTTAAAAATCATTTACATTTTATAATATCATTGAATTTAAAGAAAGATTAATTAAATGTCAACAATCATTATTGATTATATATCTGTCTTATGATATCTGATACCACAACTTCTATAAATATATTGTGCATATTGTTAATGTGCATAGTCTATATTAGATTGGGATTCCAGTATCAAACATTCTTTTAGAATATTATTTATGTTTGGACTGATTGCAAGGTTGGATTTCTGAACTTAGGATTTAAAAAAATTAAGATCTGTTGTATAAGGGAAGTAATTAAAACAAAATTGTTTTGGTTTTTCAATTTGTTTATTGCTAGTAATTTTATTATCAATTTTTTTAACAACCGAACCATCTTTTTAAAGCATTTGTAGAGTGCTGAATTTATTTTTTCATTTATTCTCTTTTCAAAAATCTAATTCTACACTCTCAATTGTAAATGAATTGAAACACTTATGTTTCCTGAAGTTCATCTTTGGTAATCTTTACTATAACGTTGATGGATTTGTGACATATCGTTGACATTGTAGATAAATGAAACAAGTTTCTTTATTATCAGCAAACTTTTGTTGGCAGTGATGAAACCAGTTATTTTACAATTTCTACAATCATATTCATGTCAATAATATTCATATGTTTTTATTGTTTGTCTTTCTTCATTGCATAAAGAAAGGTTCCATTCATTATAGACAATCAGGTGATAATAAAAAATATTTCATACAAGGTTGAAGTTTGTACATAAAACAAAGTTGGAGTTTTTACCAATGTTTCAGAGATCATTTGTCTCCATCATCAGGTACTTTTTGGCTTATATTGGATATAAGTTTTAAGTTTGTAAATCATAAGTTAATTAAGTTACTTAAGTAAGTGAATGGTAAGATGATTTGTCTCCATCATCAGGTACTTTTTGGCTTATATTGGATATAAGCCAAAAAGTACCTGACGATGGAGACAAATGATTTGTGATGGAGACGTGATTGTGATTGACATGTGATGGAGACAAATGATTTGTGATGATGGAGACAAATTATCTTTGAAACATTGTAAAAATTCCAACTTTGTTTTATGTACAAATTTCAACCTTGTATGAAATATATTTTATTATCACCTGATTGTCTACAATGAATGGAACCTTCTTTATGCAATAATATTCATATTTAGAAAAAGGGACTCATAAAGATATCCTTTAAAAATGAATATTTTATTTCCAAATAGGATATGTCAGAGATAGATAACCAGTACCAGCAGCTGCGAAAGGGACCAGAAATTATGAGAATGGTATCTACTTCCCAGGAATGCAAACAGTACCTGAAGGATTCCACATTCTTAAAGCATCAAGAAGAATTTGAGTTTATGAATGAACATGAGTTGAGGATGCAATGTTTACCTACCTAAAATTTGAATATTATCAAGATATGAAGAACGAACAATTCATTCTTTAAAAAAAATTAAATTTTGTCTACACGTTAAATTTGTAATGGAATCAAATATGGACTACATCCTTTATTTGTTTGTTTTTAGCAATTTGAGATTTTATATTTGTTCTACAAATGGTTAGCAAAGGAATAAAATATTCATTACATTGAAACCATTCAGCATATTTTGCTATGTCTCTTCTTTTTTATTTTTGTTTATTGTGTTTATAACTTAGGGTTCAGTAATATTCCTGTATTTGGGCATTAAATTTGTGAAAATTATCATTTATTTACCAGAAAAGTTTCTGTTTCAATATTGAACATTAATGAAATAAAAATATTTGTTAACTGCATTCAGTTTTATTTATTTACTTCAAATGAAAAAACTTATAATTCAATTTAACCAAGGATCTACTTAGTAGCATTTTTGTCTAATTGTTATTGTATTCTTTCTTTAAACCTTTGTAATCCATTTCAATTTATTTGAATTTATGGTATATTCAAATATTTAACTTGAAATTCCTTGACCATTTATTTGCCTGATTATGTTAACAATATGTACACTGTTTTGGGTGTTGCAAGTATATATTTCTGATGATCTCCTATAGTGAATGTAAAAATTAAAAAAGACATTCTAATAGATGAAAGTAAGATAAACTATGACCATACCTTTAATTGAAAGCAAAAGCTAATAATGTGATTTTATTAAAAAATAACCTGCACTGATAGAATGATAAGTCCAAATTATATAATATTAAATACGATAATTTCTGAACCCGTTACTAGAAACAATATTATTATTCAAAATTATTCAGCATTAACTGACTACTCAGATTTATATTACTGATGACGGAATGGAAGCAAATACAGGAGTCTCTCTTTATTTCAAACGCATTCCATAAATTCAACAGCAAACAAATCGTACTTGGCGGAGTCGTCTGTATTGTTTAACAGGGTCGCCAATGGCAACAAGTGCAATTCGCGAATTATACGCCGAAATCGGATGTATAACCCACGGATCGAAATCGGGGTGTCTAATCCTCGAATCGCAACCGATCCTGCCTCGTGAATAAGGATTTTTGCTTTGATTCGCGAATAATCTGGACTCGACGATAATTCTCGTATTACACGGTATTGAGAATATGGGCGTATATGTGATAATTGTAGTTGTATTTCTATAAAATCGTGGTGGGTCGTTAACGACCCTGTGGGCAAATAAGACTTTTGTCATAATTCACCTTACATTTGGCAATTCTTGTGCGTTTTAATATATTCTGGGGTTGGCGTTCTTATATTTTTCATATTTAGGCCACATAAAGGATTAATAACCTGCGAAGTGCTTTCATTGTTGCAAACTACAGATATCAAGTATATGCAGGTAGATTTGGACATAGTAATTACATCCTCAGTTGCTGAAAACGACTCCGGAGATGAAATGTGCATCGATCCTGATAGTCTCAGTCGAACTTCGCTTAAAGTTTAAGTAGAGTTTTGAATGAAAGAAGAATCCTCTTCGGAAGGCTTGATAGAACATAAGAATAGGAATACTCGCAGAGTATTCAGTTGCACGAACTGTAAACTGACAATTTTCAAATTTCTTATGTGGTGTCCGTGGATACGGCACTACAATAAGCCGTAAGGGGCGCTACCGTCTGCAGGTGCAACACATAGAAGAGATATACAACTAGAGTGCGCGTGAGCCTACTGCGCAGGTTTCAACATGAGGTGGGCGTATGTCACGTGACTGCTACACCGGCAGCTCGTGTTGTATGTATCTTTGCGTGCTGTTTCTGGTGCTACAGCGTAATTATTGTGGGACGTTGTGGATATTTGTTCACTTCTTACGATCCACACGTGTGTGAGATTTGTTAGGAATCATGGTTCAGTATTGTTTGTTGTTTGGGCTGCAACGAGAAGTACGTGAAAGGAGGAGGAGTCACGTTTCGTAGGTAGGTTATTAATTTGTTTTAATATTTTGTTATACCCTTTTAGTTGTGCGAAATAAATATCTAGATGCTGATTCATGCATTTCCGGATGTATCATGGATGATTTTAGTGGATTTGTTGTGCATTCTGGTTTTCCTAAAGATGAAGCAAGGAAGAAAGTGTGGGTGCAAAAGCTTAGGAGGGAGAATTTTACTCCTACAAAATTTTCCAAAGTTTGTTCAAAACATTTTGAAGAAAACTGTTTTGATAGAGAAAATTTTGGAGGTGTTTGGCTTAAAGGTGATGCAGTACATACAATATTCAATTTTCCCAAACACTTGAATAAGCAAACTGCGAGAAGAAAATCTCCTGTAAAAAGAACAACAGATGTTGGTAAGGTTATAGGAATCCTGAATCACTTTCTGTGTAGAATTGTAATAATTAATGAGGAATGATTTTCTGATACATTTGTGTCTGTTGTTTCAGCAACACAATCTAGTTCAAAGGCTTCTTCATCTGTATCTTCTGCAGATGAGTCACACTGTGTAAATAATAATATGATAATAATAATGAAGACACATCATCAACTGAAAGGATTTCTGCAAGCAGAAAGCGTCCTTTGAGGTATGTGCAACTTGACTAATATTCTCTCAACAATAGGATTCCCCACAAAACAATGAAATAGTCTCCTCACAATGTTTCTCAATGTAAATTATTCCAAAATTCTTTTTCTTTTCAAGAAGTGCAATGACAATTGAGCTTTCTGTTAAAATTTTACAATTATGTTGTGTTAAAATTTTTGTCCATTTATTTATTTCATAGATATATTGGTGACTTCGTTGATGAAGATATGGACTCTCCATTAAAAGCCAGACAAGTGTTAATGATAGCTAGCTCGTTAACAGATCTGTGAACAGAAAAAAAGATTGTGCATTTACGGTCTCAGAATATGACGTTCAGGAGGAAAATTTCGTCATTGGAAAATCTTCTTAGTGAAATCAAAGAAAAAGCACAAATGTCTGATGATGCTCTTCACGTTTTAGAGGTATGACTTTTAATACCCACTCACAGTATGATCTAATTAGGAGTATTTAATTTTAAAGATCTTAAATTTCACTTGTCACATCAGATCTCTAGATGTCTATTAGACGCATAACTAAATAAGAGTGAAAGGCGTATTTGTTGAAGTATTGTGTTTGTATATGCTAAACAAATTAAATGCAAATTAAGGTTGTTGATAAACATGCAAATTAAGGTTATTGTTAATATATCTTACACATGTTATCCTTTGCATATTAGAGTGAGGGTACGAAAGACAACAAAATATACTTGTATCTGATACTTTTCTTGATTACCCTGATGAGATGTATTGATAACGCACTTATTTTTTGTAAGGTGGTCGTTTAATGCTATTTTCTTATCTCTCATGAATGCAAATATCTATTTTTAAAAAAATTTTAATTAAAATATCATTTATTGAATATTTTTTATTGATATCTCATTTATTATTTCTTTCAGACGACTCTCCCAGGTCCCAGTAAGGAATTGGTGAAGAGGTCGGTCTTTGACGAAAGAGGGCAGTATCCTCCAGATCTGAGGTCATTTGCCAGGACACTGCAATTTTATTCTTCTAAAGATTATAATTATGTACGAGAAAACTTCAATTCTGCCCTTCCTCATGTATCCACATTGAGGAAGTGGTATACCGTAGAAAGTGGTTTACCTGGCATCACTAAAGGAGCATTAATTGCCCTAAAGGCAAAAGCAGAAGAGGCAAAAGCTGAAGGGAAAAAAGTGTACTGTAGTTTAATCATTGACGAAATGGCCTTACGTCAGCATGTTGAATGGGACAATAAGAAGTTCTCTGGCTATATAGACTATGGTACTGGCCTTGACAACGACCAACTTCCTGTGGCTAAAGAGGCCTGGGTATTAATACTGAATGCAATTAATGGCCATTGGAAACTGCCAATTGGATATTTCCTAATTAATGGTTTGGGAGCATCAGAGAGGACTAATTTCATTAGTCTTGCTCTTGATTATTTGTCAGAAACAGGGGTGAATGTTGTGTCACTGACATTTGATGGCACCGGTAGCAACTTAGCAATGGCACGATCCTTGGGTGCAAATTTAGATCCAAGTAGTGACATGTTTTGCCCATTTTTCAACCACAGGTCTTCAGGAGTAAACATTTATATTGTATTAGATGCTTGTCATATGATTAAGCTAGTGAGGAACTTGTTAGCAACAAAGGGTATTCTTTTAGATGCAAGTGGAAAATGTATAAATTGGAAATACATTGAAAATTTAGAGGAAGTGCAGAAAGAAGAGGGGTTAGTTGCTGCAACAAAACTAAGAGCTAGGCATATTGAGTGGAGCAGGGAAAGGATGAAGGTGAAACTAGCATCACAGACTCTTAGCACAAGCGTTGCTAAAACATTAATGTATTTGGAACAGGACCTTGGCCATCCTTCTTTTACAGGGGCTGATGCAACAGCCAACTTTGCTTTGGTCTTTGATGGGCTATTCGATGTATTGAATAACAGAAATCTTCTGAGCAAAGGTAAAAAGGCTCCTTTAAGGTCCGAAAATGGTGGTGAAGTATTTCAATTTTTAAGGAGCAGTGAGGAATATATTAGAGGTCTCTGCCTAGAAAATGGGGTCCCTGTACTAGAATCCAATAGAAAAACTGGTCTAATGGGCTTTATAGTTACTTTAAGGAGTGTTATGGGTTTGTACGAAGAGTGTGTGAGGAAAGGAATGCTGAAGTTCCTCTTAACCTACAAGTTGAGCCAGGATCATCTGGAAATGTTTTTCAGCTGCATACGGAGCAAAGGCGGATTCAACAATAATCCGACTGCTAAGCAATTTACTAAAGCGTACAAGCGATTGCTGATGCACCATCAGATTTCTTCTTCTGCCTTTGCAAATTGTGTTCCACAGGATGAAACAACTGTGCTTAATGTCAGTTCACGCCAATATGCAAGTGTGCCACAAGTGAATGATCCTGAACTGGGCAGTGAGGTACCAACTGATCATATGTACTTGCCATCAGTACACAATCTGGAAACTAGATTGTCTCCCTATGTTGTGGACATTGTAACGTATATTGGAGGATTTTTAGTGAAAAAGTTGTAAATGTCTCTTGCTTGTGTGGACTGTAAGCTATTTCTTTGCCGGACTGATAGTGATGAAGGATCATATTCCTTGATTCAGAGGAAGGATGATTATGGGCTGAAATACACTTCTGCAGATGTAATAAAAATCTACAAAAGAGCAGAGGTAGATGTAAGAATACTTCAGGGAAGAAGTGACATTTTTAAAAAGGCAGCATGTAGTGTAATTGTAAATAGATGTCTGAGAGAATTTGTGAATAGTTCTGTTTTTAGTAATTGAACATACCATATTATCAGTCAAGAAGCCATAATGAATGTTTTTAATAAAGGCAATATTGTTCAAATATATTGACATAAGATTGAAACATGTAGGAAGCGAACGCACCCAAATTATCAAAAAAATCGTGTTAGATCAGAACAACACAATGATTTTATTTAGAGGGCATTAATCCTATATGTATTTACTGGTGTAAATTGTGTTTATGGTACGATAATGTTTGTAATTTGTATGATTGTAGTTGATTTTTACTTTCCCGTATAAGTACGTATACACGGAGTGATATACGTAGTATAGGGAAAGTTATGTAATGCTGCGCAAAAGAATTGGCCAATTTTCGGCGGAAAAAAAAATTCATTGCAAAAGAAAAAGTGGATAAAACCAGTCTCTAAATTAAGAAAAAAAAATCCCCTAACACGTCGTGTAGCCAGAAACCCTGTTTTGTGGGTCCTTGATACGGAAAAACCAATTGAAAGCAAAACGTCCGTGTCTGTCTGTCCGTCTGTGAAGACTACTAGCGCCTAAACTATACGTACGATTTCTTCGAGAATGTATATCTCTCGGTCGATCTGGTTCTAGTCGAAGCTTTGAGATTTTGAAAAAGATTCTGTAAAATTTGGGGGTACTTTACATGAAGTCATCCGGACATTTTCAAAATTTTCTCAAAAGCGGCTCCAAATTTTTTCTTTAAATTTCTTATAAGAATATAGTAAAATACACTTATTAAGGTGGCATAGGACCGATTTTCACGGACAGCTCTGAATTCGAAAATTGCAAAATTTAAAATTTTTTTCGGCCTCTTTCTAGAACTACAAAATTGAAGACAGAGATTTTTCCTTCCAATAAATTTTTTTCTTCATAGTGAGTTCTTTCTTTAAGGTCATGTACATTTTTTGAAAATTTTAGTAGTTTTTGCGCAATATTGCGTGGAATAAGTGCAATTTTAAAAAATTACAGAAACCAGATTTTCTCAAAAACGGCTCCAAATCTTTTCTTTAAACTTTTGGTAGGGATAGTGGTAAATGTACTCTATCAGATGACATAAAAGCCATATTGCTCTATAGGTTGTTTTTTTTCAAAAATTACAAAAATGTAAATTTTTTCACATGTTTCTCACGTCGATAATATTTACATTAACGGCGATTTTTTCACAGTATTATATTTACGAGTGCATGCGCTTTATATAATGTCAAGTAAAGTTTCTCGAAAAGACAACCGCTTTCTGTGAAAAGTAGCTCAAATTTCGCATTTTCAGAAATGCTCAAACGCCATTTTCTCATTTATGGCTGCAAATTTTTCCTTCAAACTTTTGTAACGGATAGTGTTAATTACACTCTTTAGTTTGGCGTAAAGTTTATTTTGAGTTATTTTTTGTTTTTTCAAAATTTACGTAATTGTAATTTTTTTTGAAAGATCTCTCACAGTTTTAATATGCACATTACCAGCAATTTGTAAAGATTATTATATTTGTGAGTGTACGTGCTTGAAATAACTTCAAATAAAGTATTTTGAAAACTCAAAACTTTTCTGTGAAAATGAGCTTCAAATTTCTCATTTTTAGTAGCGCTACAACGCCGTTTTCTTTAAAACGGCACATAATTTTTAAAAGAAAATTGCCATTTAGGACTAGGTTTTTGTGTTTTTTAATATTCTAAAATGAGTACTTCCGTTCTACGAATAGGAAACGGAAAAATTAATAAAATGGCAAAAAAAATGTACTTTTGGCGGTGATAGCAGCTGGCAAGAAAGAGTATGTGGCATTCGGAATAGCTAGCGAAGACCCAAGGAAATAGAAAACTAATACGGGAAAGTCTGTGCCATTCTGTAGCACCACTAGTTACTAGTAAATTCTTTGAAAATATGTACTTCAGCTTTTAGGTCAAAGACCCCCATTTCGATCAGGCTTTTGTCCAGTTTCCTGATCCATTGAGCAAATGCTGAGATGGCCCCTTGTTTTTCTTTTGGACATAAATGTAGCTTCACTATGCCCACGTTTTCTTGAGCTTACTTGCTAGTAGTTTTAGGGGTAACTGTTTCTGTTACTGTTTTGTTAGTAATACAAAGAAAAAATTAAAACCTGCAGTTTGTTTATCGATGCAAATAAGTTTTATATAACTCGGGAGGGAAAATGTCTAATGTTTGTAGTTAAAATATTTGGAAGAGCTTTTGAAGCTCAAGAAAATGAGTGCAGATTGTACTTCTCCCCCATACATCACATACTGTTTTTGACTAAATAAATCAAAATATAAATCAAAGATAAAAAGCCTTTTTTTCCTCTATAAATCCTTGAAATATCATTTTGATAACTTGCTATTATAAATGTCACTGATGTGACTGATCTAGCATTGAGTAATAACAGAAATTTGGATTAATGCATCCCATGGAGTTAATTTATTTTACAAATATTTTTTTATTTATAGTCCTATGTAATTGTACTTGTAAATCATGTTTAGTGGAGTATGCTGTTGATAGTGACAAGTTGGACAAAAATCGGAATTTTCATGTACTTAAGCAAATAGAGCAGAAAAACTTAAATTCACTTTTCTGCTATAAACAACATTTTTAGGGATGTTTAATAAATGAGAAAATAACGCTGGAATGAATCATCTTACGTACGTATAAAAAGAAATAATTTAATGCGAGACGGGTGAAATCTTGTGAAGTGAATTCTTACTGATGCCACCTAGCTGTCCCAAAGTCACGTGACACGGGCGCGAGAGATGTTGATACCCGGCCGGGCCTTCTGCGCAGCCCGGTGCGCACTCTAGTGTATCTCTCCTCTATGGTGCAACACAACGCGCCGCGCCCGTAGTTCGAGCGGTCACCGTAGTCAGCGCCAGCGGTAGCTCCGCTGGCGACGCGATGGCGGGCCGAGGTTCCGCTGAGTGGGTCCGGCGAACCGGGAGCGTTTCCCCTCGTCGCCTGGGAGGGGCTAGCAACGTCCTCCCCTTCGCAGCGGCGTTTGATAAGCGGGGCGCAGCAACCCTCGGGGTAGTTGCAGTGAGAGGAACTGAAGAAAAATTTTTGGAAAGAGCGCCGACTCAGTCAACGGGAGCGAGGATCGGGAGCCCAGCCCGACCGTCGACTTCGCACGCAGGAGGCCGTGCGACTAGCCGCCGTGCCAGTCACGCACGAAAGGGCAACGGGTCAGTAGCGACTCGTGGAGCAGCCGCGCCGTTGAGACGCGCAGGATGGGTGTCGAGTCTAGCGACACGCAGGAAAGGGTCGTGCCTGTCTCACCCATCATCAGGAGAAGATCAATTCCAATATTGTACGATTGTAAATGTGTTCAACAATGGTGATGGTGATGCCAATAATGTGTTGTTAAGTTGACTACTGTCTTTGATAATTTGAACACATCATCTTATTTGTCAGTGCTTCCATCCAATCAAGAATCAAAATAGACTTGGACAATTTTTCTAAATTCATTTCTCGGAATGCAGTGGCTGAATCACCATCAACAAAAGTCTCTTGCAAAAAATGATTTACCAATTGATTTTTTGAACTATTTTGTAATGAGCTATGGTGACAGATTTGTGAAGATATCAGTATTATTTGCAGGGGTGGACCAAATGGATCCAAACATATCCTGTTACAGAATTGGTATTAGAGGGGGAAAACGGTTCATTCTAGTAGTTTTCTGAATGACTGATGCAGCTATGAACAATGCATGGCAACTAGCAAAAGTCAGTCTTTAGATAACGTATAGTTTCGTAGAGAAATTGCAAAGACTCTGCTGCAAAAATATGGTTTATCGCATTCATCTCCAAGGTCGGCACGTCAAACAAACACCTGTCTCACTTTCAGCACGCAAAACAGCAGAACATTTATTGATGGTTGGACAACCACGACGCGGTGTGTAGAAAAAAAAGGGGGTGTTCACATGTAAATTGATAAAGTTTATCTTCAGAATAGGTTCTTTTTTCTATTACACTCCTAAAGAAGATTTTTGTATTATAAGTGTATTTTAACAGACTAAAGAAAAAATAAAATGTAAAAAAGATTCTCTCTAATGATGTTTTATGTGCCCGCTGGGTCGTTAACGACCCATCTCAGGAAAACACTATTTTCTTTCAAAATGTTGTGGTCATAAGCGTTTACAATACAAAAAGAAGCCTATTATCAAGTTTTGAAAGAAATTAGTCTGAAAAAAGTTCTAGGCATAAATGGGTTAAATAGGTTCATATTCAATTTTTCGAAAATATGAGTAGTTTTCGTGTATTTTGGCGCAAAATATAGTCAAGTAAATAAATAAACATTAATGAAAAATTAACATTTTTTCTCAAAAACCGCTCCACATTTTTCTCTAATTTTTTTTCTCGGATAGAAGAAGGAGTGCTTTAAAGAATGGCGCAAGTATCATTTTCGTTGAACTCTCTAAGTTTTTGAAAATTGCAAATTTAGAAATAATGCGGGAAAGTATGTGCTGCTGTAGCCTCACTAGTTTAAGTTAGAAATTCTACCATTACCTTGCCTCTTGATTTACGAATCAGTGGTCTTCGAAAAAAATGACTTACTCAAGAGTGAAACCGTATTTCCAACCAATATAGATGTGTATAACTATAACATTAGATATAGAAATCATATTCGTTGGGTATCAGTTTTTAACTGTGTGTTTTTGACTTTAAATAAATTAATAAATTCGTTGTGCAAGGCACCGTTCATATTTTCCCCTGGGGCGGCTAACGTATCCACTCCTCAATCACCTTCGCTGATCTAGCGCCTGGAAAACTATTGCTCCGACCTCTCGCCGTCTGTTTTATCACCACCACTGCATTCCAACGGTCTCATCTCACTTTCCGCTTTCACGAATTTCGAATTTGCGGTCGTCTCACTGCCGCCTCTACTTCCTTCTCAAATACCCACTGCCTTTTTTCTGCATTTTCCTTCCTCCTGCCCTCCTTGCTGCCTGTTCGCTTTCCTATTGCCCCGATGCGATTTTCTTCTCTGCTCTCGTGTCGTCTACGCTCTCGATTTCGATTCGAACTCTCGACAGCCTCTCTGCCGTAGCCGCGCCTTCCTCCCCCATTTACCGCATCTCAACCATCTCCGCCGCCACTGCTCACCGCTGCCCACCGGGAGACCCTCCACAAGTCAAGGACTGCCGCGCTTCTCTTCTCCCCGCCTGCGTCGCCGCTGCTCGCCTGGCCTCTTGGCGGCTCCGGAAGCGATCCCAGAAGGGTCTGCTTGGAGAGACCGGAAGAGGGGCGCCGGGGAGGGTTGGGAGGCTCGGTTGAGCCGGCACGGCGCACGGGGCAAGCGGTTCGAGGGAACGCCATCTGGCGACTCCACTCAACGCCGCGCGTAGCCTCGCGTGCATGAGAGGAAGAGGAGGAGAAGCGCACGTCTGCCTTGTTTTTATTTGTTGCCCCTTTCCGATTGGACTCTTTTTTTAATTTGTGGGGTCTAAATTGCCGCAACGCGTCTCCAAGCCCCTAGGGGGGCGTTGAGCACTTTTTAAAATTAGTACGTATGTGCTGTGGCAGTTTGTTGCAGTGTCTATGTTTTATAGAACAAGTCCGACCAAGATCCTGTGGTAATTGATTTCCTGATCTCGCTTCTGTTTTCTTGGCCTGTTATTTTAAATGTTGATTTTTTATTATTAATACGGTGACAGTCTACGCTCTACACCTTTTATTTACATATTTGGAAGTAATCCGCCGGAATTATTTCAAGTTGCACTTCTGAGTATTTAAGTTGATGACAAATGGCTTCATTTATCGTTTACAACTACGAGAGGTGGGGCATAAGTCATGGCTACTATTTTTGTGAGAATACGAACATGATGGGGAAATGTGAAATATACACATGAAAGAACAAGCAACAACCCACCAAAATTGTGTTTCTCATATTTATTAAGGTACAAGTAAACCCGATAATGCTACGTTATCGGAGTGTATTGCACATCACACAGTATAGAACACGTGATTGTTAATCATGTTTTACGGTACGCTGTGCAAAAAGTCTAGTTCATGAAAGGCTTTCTCGCAACTACGGATTTGTTCTGTGTCCTGATTTGGACATGGTTGTCAAGTATCCTATTGTTAAAATGATCTCCCACAAATTTGGGGATGTGTTCACTATGACACTATTTTGGCGAAACTTGATTCACTTGTCCGAGATTCAAGTAATAATTCCGGCCAATATTTCACAATCCCAGTGGCAGAACACTTGTATGCAGTGAAGACGCGCTTAATCCTAGACTGTTCAGCGGGTTGCGTAAAGTTTAAGGGCGTTTCAGACATCGTAAAAAATAAAGCATTATCAACAATGCCCCCAAATGTCCGATTCAATTAAACCACCCATTAAATACTCCAATTACTAATAAGAACAAAGTGTAAAAATTTCAGCGAAATCGGTCGAGAAGTTTTTGTGTCTATGTTGGACACGCACATTCCATTTTTTACTTTCTCGCCTTACGAATACTTCGTAAGAAGAGAAAGTTATGTAATCGTGCGCCGGAAAATGCTAATTTTCGCCAGAAAAACTCTTATAGCAGGAGTATGGTGAGGAAAAAGTGGATAAAACCTGTTGCTAAATTTAGGAAAAAAATCCTCTACCTTGTGGTGTAGTCAAAATCCATGTTTTGTTGCTTCTTGATACCGCAAAATCGATTGACGGCAAAACGTCCGCCTGTCCGTCTGTGGTCAACGCTAGCGCCTAAACCGTTCAGCCGATTTTCTTCAAAATTGATATTCCTCGATCGTTTTTACTCATCTCAAGGTCCCTGGAATTTGAAACTGATATTTTAATATTTGGGGGTACTTTACATCAAGCCCGTAGGAGATTTTCAAAGTTAAAAGAAAATGGCTCCAAATTTTTTGATTATATTTTGTAGTTGAATAGTGCAAATGACGTTTAAGGGAATGATGTAGGTATCATTTTCGTTGATATCCCCAATTTTTCGAAAATTGCAAAAAACTTCTTAAAAACTGAAAAATTGAAGATAGAGATTTTTACCTCAAACAAAGTTGGTTGTACAAAATTAGAACTTTAATGTCATGTACCATTTTTTGACAAAAACGAGTAGTTTTTGCGAAAATTGCGATTAAAATTTACAAAAAAATGTTTCACAAAAACCGCTTCAAAGTTTTTCTTTAAATTTTCTTCACTTATGTTATGAAGGACGATAAAAAATATGGCCTTAGTCCTACTTCTGGGAAAAACGTGGTTTTTTGAAAATTGCAAAAAATACTTTTTAAACTACAAAATTGTAGATAGCGATTTTTACTTCAGACAGTCTCTTGTATAAAATTAGCTCTTTAAAAAAGATTATGTAGAATGTTCTGAAAAAACGAGTCGTTTTTGCGTAATCTTTGCTTCAAAATTAGAAAAAAGAAATTTCTGAAAAACCGCTTCCAAATTTTTTCTTTAAAATTTCTCCACGTGTGTAATAATGGACGGTAAATAAATAGTGGTTCTATAAAGTGACACAGTCTTTCTCGCAGAACTTGGTTTTCTAATCTCTATAGTTTGAACCAGTTTTTCTGTTATGAAGGATAATCTTCCGAGATACCTTCTTTGGGCGCCCAAAGGACATTTTGTTTCACATTCTTTGGATTTTTCAGCTTCCTAAAGCTAGAAATGAAACCACCACATGCTATTACTATTATACAAGTGTAAACGTCATGCAGAACCATTTTGGTCGCAGACGTTAATCAGCGAGAATTGGCACAGCTTTTCGGAGGGAAGCTGCGCAGCTTCGAGTCCTGGTCGGGGCATATTATTTGTCAAGATTCTCTCTTGTCATAGGAAATCATTGAGAATACTAAAAACTTTATTGAAAACCATGTGGAGCCATTTGAATCACAAATATTGATAATTACAATAAATGAACTGGATATGTCTGTATATAATTTTCGAGTGTTTAACTTTCAACAATTTTCTACTTCTCTTCTTGGATTTGTAAATCGACTTTTACCATCGTATCAATTGTTTGTTTATCATGCATTTACCATTTTATAGCTCGGATCGATTCTTTGTGTGGCTCTGTTCGACCTATACGGTGCTAATTTGGCGTAGTGGTATAAGTGCCGGTTCGTTAACTTTGACGATCGGATTTCGGGTCTCGGAACGGAAAAATGTTTCTGGTAGAAAACACTTTTGCTGGTTTATGAAGTAGTGGAGTAGCATTTAGGGCCGTATAGAAGCAGTGCGAGAAAGTACGTGCGTGGGAAGCACCACTAGTTTAATATATAGATTTGAAATGACGGTACCAGTTTCATGTTTGCATTCAACTGACAAAGCATTTTAGCGTATAAGAGTTCACAACATTCCAAAAGCACTACATACCCGTTCTAAAGTCCCGATTAGGCAGATACTGGATTACCGCACATGCCACAAGATCCGCACAGCTGCAGGTCGTCATGTGCGTTGCCAATCACTGGTTGTTACGCGTCCTCGCAGAAACTCTCCACCCATCTCGAGACTGTCCGGTATGGAAGGGCATTATTCCTTAGTGCTTCCACCAATTCCCTGTGATATTCTCGGCCATTTCTCCCATGGAGAACGGCTATCTTGTTCTATGAGCGCTGCTCGAAACGGGTTACATTTATCTCGCACGGTGGCACTTCTTATTTCTCATTACTATTTGTGCTAATAGACACCCACAGGGCCCGATGTTGTTATGAACACTCATTAGTACAGTATTTTCTTTCACGCGACAAACAAAATTGTGTGATCCGATAACATTTCTTTTAGAAATAAAATAGTTGCTATGACTTCTGCCCCGACCCTCGTATGCTATTGTTAAAAATAGGAAATTTTCAAGAGGTAATGTATAAGGTTCATCCTGAGAAGAAGTCTCGTAGATAATGGAAGATCTCCTCTTAAGTTGAAATGTAAGGGCGATGAGGAACAACGAAAGTAGGTGAAGAAATTAGGCATTTGATAAATTTGTTGTCTAAATTCACTTTCGACAATCCAATTAAGTATTTACGTTATCGGTGTGTTTGTTTCTTAACAACGGAAATATTTCTGATTGTAAAAGATTGATTATTGCTGATCAATCAGCATTGAAAATGTATTTGATAGCTTCATAGAGAACGTTAGAAATTGTTGTTTACAGGTCGAATTTATTTATGTACTTATTTACGTCAAAAACCCTTAAAAATTGTGTGTGACGAGCTATGGGGAGAAGTGAAATTTGTGCACGTTTTCATAATTCTGTGATCTCTATCCCAAACCATATTAAAGTCGAATTTTGAATACAGAAAAAAGAGCGTTTTTTAAGGTTTGTTGACAAAATATTTGCTCCTATATAATAAAATCTATTTTCAAAGGTAAATTAGCTATTAATTTGTGCCCTTAACCCTCATCATGTTCTTAATGAAAGTATAATACTTTTTGCCGCGACAATATGGAAAACGATAATTTGAATAACTATATTTCCCGCTGAAATTTAGAAGACGTGCACAAATAATGAAGTTACATTTATTTCCAGAAGCAAAACAAGGGGCCATCTCAGCATTTGCTCAAAGGATCAGAGAAACTGGACGAAAAACCTGATCAAGATGTGATAAGTTTGTGGAAGAAAAGGGGAGGGATGAGGGAATATGAGGAAGGAGACTTATTTTTGAGTAGAGGCTTGCGAATTGGCATTTGCTGTATCTAGTTTTCGGTGATACTTGCGTCTATCTCGTAGCCGTTTATGAATTGGACGAGCTTGAATATTTTACTGTGTGTTAGTAGTGTCCGTTTGACAATGGGTTAGCATGGTTCGTTTTTTGCCATTTTGCGTGTATGATACGTGTGGTATTTGTTCCTGTTGAATTGAGGGCGGTACTTTTTGGTTGTTGTGAATTTTGAATACCATGCATATTTTATTTATGGAACCTCTGTTGCAATTCTTACATCTGAAGTTGTGATAACTGTAGGAGCACCTGAAGTTGGGGTGATTGTTGCTGCTGCAATTATTTAAACATAATTGGAATTTGGTGTTGAAATATAATAGTCACTGTTGCTGTTACGACTGAGGTAATATACCAGTAGATGTTTCTTGAAGAAGTTTCATTGTCACCAGTTTAGAGCCTTCTACATTTATTTTGTTTTGAGATATCTTTTGTAGGTTGTGAAGCGCATTTAGTGCCATAAAAATACACTTCGATTAAAAAGGGAAGTCCTTTCAAGGTCGCGAGGTGGCAGGAGAGAGTGACATCCTATCGTGAGCTTCGTTACGACTGCAATTTTTGGTATTGAAGCTCTCGATTGCACCAGTGTCCCCCTCTCTCTTCAGTTCGTGGCCTTGAAAGGACTTGCTGTTTTTAATCGAAGTACAGTTTGCGCCGTATGAAGTCTTTTAGAGAACACATTACTTGCATAAGACTCGCGAAAGTTAGCGCGTTCTAATAGTGTCACTGCCGGTCACTGTCGCACTATGTCACCGTGCATTAGTCTGTTGCTTGGTTGCGTCGAGGACGTGTGTCGTGGTGGAGACAGACATTTGGCCAACGCGGGTCTCTATTCAACTGAAAAAAAATTTAATGCGTGTTGGTTTTTTTCAGGTTTAACCTGCGCCACAAGAGAAACAGACAAAGAGCCATTTTCCAAACAGCCGCCAATTTCGCCCTAAAATGTGTTCGGACAAGCAAGCTTAATTATACAAAGTATACAAAATGCACACTGTATGTGTGCACACTGTATATGTGTCATTGTACATTTCATTCTGTATTTTATTTTATTTTCTCATTTTTTATTTTGTTTTAATTTGACAGCATTCATACAAATCCATGTTCTTAACGGTTCAGTTCTTGGAATTTCGATATAAGCAACGCCAGGCGGCAGTTCCCCGAACTCCGCCGCCCCCAGTGCCCGTCCCGAGAATATCTGAACTCATGCAGGCGCAATTACACATCCGTCACGAACCCAATCATGCAACAAACAGGCAAATTCTTAATATTTAATAACATGTGTTTTAATGTAATGCACTCCAATTAACAAAGCGAAATTCAACATTGTCACAATATTACGTGACTTCTTATTGGCTATCCATTACGTTGCGCGCGAAGACGTGCCGACACTGTCGACCACTGCTCTCGCACAAACAGTCGTGAATTGAACTCACGCCAGACGCATCTCTGCGTCGCTCGTGACTCCGTGTATGACGCAATATTGCAAATATACGCTGAAACATTACTTATCGTGGCCATAACAGTTCTTAAGTGTGACGACACCACTACCCCATGTCATTATATATGACAGTGAGTGATTCTTTCACACGACATGCAGTCTCGCTACGTGTCGAACTTGTATTACCGTTTCATGACTGTGCATTGCTGCGGGTACTGCGAACTGTGTCATGTGCCATTGCCTACAAACTGTGTTAATTAGTGACCTGCTTATTTGTTTCAGTGCTAGCTTATACGGAACACGTATCCTGACACATGTACAATTCTGCTAATTTACATGCAACTGAACTCGTGTGCAATACTACAACTCAATTCAGTGTGCTTTCTTGCTTTTACTGTGTTGTTAAAAACAACAAGATTATCATGCCCGAATCAGTGTCATTGTATCAGTAGTAATTAAATTGCAACGTATGAACAGCGTTATGTGTTTGGCAACGGCACATTCGTCCTTGCGTGCCCACACAGACTTCCCCCACCATGGCTAACCACGTCTTGCCTGCAGCTCTGACGTCATCGCAGCCGGCCACCGCGTGACTTCACAACACATCATAAGTCACGCAGATTTAGTTCATGTTCCTTCTTATGGTCAAACCTGATTTCTGTTTGTATTCCATGTCAATTTAGTCATTAACCGTTGCAAGGTGCCCTTTGTTTTTTTAATTTGTTAATTTTTTATAATACAGATATTTAATTCCATTTTAATAATTTCACTTGTGACAATGCCAGCATCTGAACTTTCCTTACAAAACCCACAAGACTGGTGGCTTGTCGGTAAGTATTACCGCCAGTGGTCCTCTGCTACCAAAGGAAATATAAGTGAGATGCCATCAATTCCCATGCAGTCCACTCAGTAGCGCATCACCTTACAAAATTGTTTGACGAATTATCTTAAGGCCTCGGGAGGGTGGAATAAGTTCACTTCGTCTATGGAGCAGGAAAACGAAGGCCAGAATATACATTTATTCTTGAGGACTCTACGCGTGGTCTACAAACCTTTTTTGTTCGACATTGACATCGACATCGACATCGTCATCGACATTGATGTTCAACAGAGTATCGTGTAACGCAGTGGTGTCAAGGTCTCTTAGTGGTGGCTGTGGCACGCGTCGTGGCACCATGGCATGCCACGAGCTTCTATGCGCAACTAGCGTTAGGAAAGGGAACTATTACTAGTAGTAGTAACCCCGTCGGTTTACAATAGGGATGGCGTTGTCTCTGGTGGCGTGGTGATGAACTGCGTGGAGGGGTGATTTCGTCGTGGCAGTCGTGCCACGGACTCCCTCTCGTGGCACTGACCTTGACAACACTGGTGTAGCGTGTTCTGCAAAAAACAGACCCTATCGAATTGCATTGCTTGTGGAAGCAGAAAGTGCGTGATACAAGCCCTCACGATTTCTCCGAAACAAGAATAATTCTAGGTTGTTTTAAGAAGCTCACTTAATAACCCCTGCTATATATTTGTATTTGTTTACGAGGTAACCTTCACGATGGTGGCGGCAATTACCACATACGAGTGGAAGCAAATGTACATGCTAATTCGTGTACAATCATTTATTGGGTTATTTAAATTTGCTATCGTTAGCTAGAGCTGACCAACTATGAAACTTGCTGTAGCTTCAGTTCGAAGAACTTGCTAAAGCCCTGAATTAATCAATAAACAATATTTTAGTGAAGGAACGCACGCACTTTCTGCTCCAAAACACTTTTAACATGTATCATGATATTAAGGATAGAAAGTGCAGGGGACTGTCATTTATCGCATGTGGCTATCTAAAGCACAAGAAATTAGTTCACATTGAAGATACGCCAAAAAAATCAAGCATTCCAATGTTTTTAAATTTCAATAAGTCTTGGTCCGTATTTAGAGTTCACTGTTGCGCCGCTGCAAACCGTGTTTATAATTTGTTACAAAATGCATTTTAAGTTGTTTTAGTAGATTAAATAATAATAGTAAATTTAAAACTCTTCAGTCCGGTTCGAGCTGCCGAGGCAAACGCATCGTGTCCGGTTCGACCAGCTCCTATCGTGTTCATAACGCAGTGGTCACTAGGCCTGTGTTAAAAGTGGCGAGAGCAGTGAAACGCCCAACGAATACTCATATATTTTCTTTATAAAGTGCTAAATACTACATAAAGTGCGATCAGCTTGTGATTAAAAGTTTATGCTTTGGTCTCGGCCAGAGCATTACCCAGTGGACTAAGTTATTAACGCTTAGTCTTCTGACCTCCACGCTATCGCGGTGATCATGAATCAAAGTTTAGATCCAACACTGGAAGCAACGCCCAACGCACGCAAATGTTCTACGCACATTAAACAATCCTGAGTTAGATCAACAATGGAAATTGATGCAAGAGCAACATAAACATATACAACAACACTTTCTCAAGCAGGACATAATTATCCCGCAGCTGCAACAACATCCAGATTTCCATCATGCTTCGCAGTTTCAACATTGTTCACTACCGCAGATAAGTAGTCAACCCCACCAACAAAACGTACGTAGAGAATCAAATATTAAGGAACAGAACTCTGCCAAAAGACAAAGAATTTATGATTCTCGAAATACATATAACTTTCCAGTGTCAAATAGATACGAAATGTTTACGGATGAAGAACCTTCAAAAGAGCCAGATAATGTTATCCCATTATTGAAAATCCCACCCATTCATGTATTAGATAAAAACTATAAAACTAGATGATAATAAATCAATTGCCAAGAACGACTTTACCGCCAAAGCAAAAGATAATGGAATCAAGGTTTTCTTCACGGATATAGAGGACTTTAGAAATTATAAGAATTTTTTTGAAAGTAAAACCGTGTCATTTTATACCTATAGGGGCCCCACAGTGAAAATTTTTAGTTAACCTAAAAGGAATACCAGAATCTCTAACATAAAGTGAAATATGCGAAGAATTTAAACCCACCAATTACCCAGTAATTAAATAAGTAGGCTATACAATAAGCAAAGACAGCTACTACAAACATGTGCGACGGACTTATCAGAGACGGAAGAAGCAAAATCTATCCATAAAATAAACAAATTTATGAATTGTATCATTCAAGTTCAACCTAGGATTAAACGTACTTCACCTATGCAATGTAAAAACTGCCAGTTATTTGAGCACTCTCAAGTTAATTGTCACGTAACTTCCAGGTGTTTTCGCTGTGATGGACAGCACCACTAATCTAAATGAACGTGTACTGTACCAAAAAATTCCAAATCAACTTGTAATTGCGCCGACACGCACGCCGCAAATTATCGAGGCTGCCGTGTGTATAATGAAGTTCGTCGGGCACGGTCAGCATTTCTTTCAGATAAAAATCTCAATAAACCGCAACAGTCGATTGAGAGACGTGAGCAACCTGCTATATATTTAAATAATCAACACTTCCTTTCTCTCTCGCAACTCAAGCCATTAGCTTGGCAAGCACCTCTGTTACCTTCTTGTCAACAACAAATTGAGTTCAATTTGATGCAGTCCAACTCGTAAATACAATAGTAAACCAAGTTATCATAGCAATAATATCGCAAACTCAAAACAATACAGTCATTATTCGTAACGACACTGTTCGTAATTTTCGAATTTTTAACGTTTTAACAATTTATCACATCTCTTCTTGGTAAAACGTATGTACCATTATATCAATTGTTTTCCTATCATGTATTTACCAATTTGTGGCTCGGTTCGACCCATACGGTGCTAGTGTGGCGTAGTGGTATATAGTGCCGGCACGTCAACTTTGAGGATCTGATTTTAGGACTCGAAACGGACAAAATTTGCTGGCTGGAAACAGTATTGCTGTTTTATATAGATGTATAATATTGCGGGGCATTTAGAAACCAGCGAATAGTTGAATTTGAATTTCAATGAGCAAGCAAAAAATATATCTAAGCTGGAATTTTTTATACCATGTCAGCCATGTCCCAAAATTTTTTTACATGAATTTGACATATACCCTTTTATGCCTCTGCCCGAGGCCATACGACACTTGGTTGTCGTAGTGGTATGTATGCCGGCACGTTGGCTCTGAGGAACTGTGTTCGGGTCGCGGAACGGGAAAAGAATTTCCAGGTAGAAAACACTTTTGCTAAATGCTATTACACTTATGTAGTAGTGTAATAGCATTTAGGATCATATAGAAGCGGTGGGAGAAAATATGTGCTTTGGTAGCACCACTAGTTGTATTATGTCCTAGTTTTTATTAACGGTTCTTGTTGTATCATTAGACCTGAAGATGGAATTAAAATATTCGATAACATCGGCAATAAGTGTTTCATCATCGGCATGTTTTGATTTATACTGTGACCAAATTCCGTGATCCGGATCATTCTTAATGTACTTACATGGTCGTGAATATACAATGAATATATTATTCAGTCATATAATTCAAAACGAAATTACAATTTATGAACTAGTTTGAATGTAATATTTGTGTATTTTGACATTCGTGAAATAATTTCATCATGATCCAGGAACATTTTCAATAAAGTAATGTATAAAAATATCTATAGTATATTATTATATGCTCCGCTTCTGTAATGAAATGGCAATGTGATTCTGTGGCGCTAGCGCAGAATTCCGCTGCTGTATTATATAGTCAGCTGAAAGATACCGCAGTGTACTCCAGGGAGCATCTCTGGCCTAAATGGGCAGTAGTTTCATTTTAACGTTGTTGCACAATGCACTATCTGTAGTTCATATCTTCTCTTTTGTGCGTGTAATTTATTTTTGTGAAGCACGCAATTTATCTGCATAAGAAAAACGAATGTTCTTATGCTTCCGAATTTCTGATGTAGTATACGTAATTGTAATGCATGACCGATTTTATTCGTATTTTTGTGGAAATTTCATATGTCTTTTTCCATCTTATTGATTAATTTGATGTTCGATTATGTTATGAAAAATGTCACAAAATTCTTACTTGTATAGTATAAAAAATAGGAACATTTAAACCATTAAAAATAAGAGCATTTGGTGGTAACTATGAATGAACTAATGTGATGATTATGCGTGTTTGTATTTGTTTAAACATTTATTAACCACACATTAGATTTTTCTCATAAACAAGTAAAACAAACCTTTTATATATTTTCGTACGCTAATTTTTTGTGTGTTCCTATAGTTTTACATCGATTTTACTGAAGTGTCATTAAAAAGAATTTTGCGCATAAAATTTCAACAACATTTGTAAATTAAATCGATTTTAAGTCAATTGATATGCTAATTCCAACAAACGCTGTACGCAAGGGAATAAAAGTAAGCAGCGAGTCCTGACTACCTGGACCACTGAGCGGAGCCGACTCACACTTAAGTGAATATTTAGCTCTCCTGTGTGCCAGTTGTTTGTTGTGATGATGGTGCTTTAATGGCGGGGATTGTAATAGTGGCAATGGGCGTGATACTGTGGTAGGGTGGTGGTGCGATAGTTATATGGTGGTGGCGGTGATGGTGTGGTGGTGCAGATTGATATTTCATTTAACCGACTCTGCAACATCAAGGAAACTTAAAGAAAAGTAATTGTTTATGCAATACATATGGTTTCCTGTAAGTTGAATTAACTTTATTCTTCATTTTATATTTTATATTTTAATCGCAATCAATTATAGCGTTCATAATTTTACTAAGATTTATTTGCGCTGTTAGCAGTATTGATTTAAACACGTACATAAATATATTTAATTGTATGTATTGTTATAAATATCAGATCGCATGTAATACTGTTCTTAATTTCAGCAATGAATGTTTAATAAGTAATTAGTTTTTATTTTCTATCATAAGTAATTAATGTTTTGTTGATGTTAATTTCACGAATAAAAAAATTATCTTCAATAATGTAAAGTGTGTGTCTCTGAGATGTCCGAGCTATGATTTCAGCAAGTTTTAGCCTTTGTTTTTATTTATATCTATTATGTTTAATTCGATTCCATTTAATTAAAAAACTTCAAAATATTTTGTATTCCCGACCGGGAGAGGTGGTTTAAGGCATCAACTGATGTCACAACAGTGCCTCTGACGGGAGGTCCTAGGTTTGGTTCCCGACGGTGGCAGGATTTTCGAGACTAGCTGCTCTGATCGGTACTTTTTTGTGGTTTCTACGATCAATACTAGGCGAATGCCGGAGCTGTGCCCTAACAAACGGCCCGCGGACTGCGCGCAATCTTTTCTTCCCATTCCTTGCCCTGTCCCACCCTTTACTTAGAGGTAGATTTAATATCACGCTTTGCTTGTTTTAGTTTCTCAACAAATATGCTCCAAAAATATACACATTTTTTCTTGTTATAAATAACCAAAAAAGGATTAATGCTGTATTTCACAGAACAAATGTTTGTGGTTATTATTATTATTATTATTGTTGTTGTTGTTGAAATAATGTTACTTTTAAAAATTTTAATGTTTTGAAAAAGCGAGCTCAGTAGTCTGTGCGTAATAATCACTGGTCAAATTGTCAGTAAAAGATAGCTACTGGTTGGTGATACATCACAGCTTTGCTCTTCACCTCATTTATCTCCTCCTTAACGATAAAATTTTTGTAAATTCCCTGCAAAAAACAACAACTAAGGAATCTAGTTTAGCAATCGGTAAAGAAGAAAAGGAAATTATTTATTGTGAAGAATTGGTGTCATAAACAAGCAAACTTCATAAAAAAATATCCAAAGTAATAATATTTTCTGACGCTATCTTTCTCTCATGATCATTATATTAAGATCGGCATGAAGAAGATGTGAGTATTTTACCTTGAACGGCTACTTTAAAGACACCTTTTATTTTTTCTCGTTCTATTCTTTTCTGTAGAGGTTCTGAATTGTAAGACAGGCAATCGAAAAGTATTCTATTAATGCATTGTGTTTACAGAACTGGTGATGGCTGACGCCTTACAATGCTGCAAACTGAAGCCGATACATGTCCGATACGCCTCACTACCCCCAAACGTGACGGAGCGAAACCACCTTATAAATTGTGGCGGTCCGCCTGCCCGGCGACAGGGAAGGCAACTTGGCGCCAGCGGCGACTTGGGGCCCGCCAGAGGGCGGAACCTAGGTTCTAGCTGGCCGAAATTCGTTGCATTCGCATTAAGCTCCTCTGGAAGTGATTGACTGTTCAAGAAAATTTGATAAAACATTAAAATTAAAATGTTTCAAACAGAATTTCAATTTGCATAGAGATTCAAGATAACTTTGATATTTATTTGGTCAAAAAAAAAAGTAAAAACTGTATATGACGTATGGGGGAGGAGATTATCTACACACATTTTCTTGAGGTCCATAAAAAAAGCTCGACATTAGCAACATTATTTGAAAAACTAGACATTTAATTTCCGAGTTATAGAAAATACAATTGCAACGGTAAACGAACTGCGGATGTGATTTTTCTGCATTGCTAACAAAATAGTAACTCACTCTTAGCTCTACTCCTACCACTGAAAGCAAAAGGAGTGCTAAACAAAACGTGCGCATAGTGAAGCTACATTTACGTCCAGAACCAAACAAGGGGTCATCTCAACATTTGCTCAATGGATCAGGGAAACTGGACAAAAAACCTAATCGAGATGGGGTCATTGACCCGGAAGCTGAAATACATTACTTGTTACATGCGTATTAAGTATTTAAAAAAATATACAATACAAATGTAAACTAATTCATTATATATCATTGTTTTGTTAAAAATAAACATTATTTTTCGACGAACAGTATAGTCTCTAATTGTATAGAAACAGTAATGCAGCAGAAATATTTTACTTTTGACTTTAATTTGTGCAATGGTTTTAATTGTTTAATGTCATCTGGCAATGCGTTGTAAAGTAACGTACAAGTATGTAGATTTCTTGTAGTGAGCTGTTGACACTGACACTTGATGAACGTGATTTTTACGACGTGTGTTGTAATTATAAATATCAATATTGCATGAAAATATGTTCCCACCGTTAAGTAAGTCAGTTTTGACAAATATTACAGATTCGTAAATAAATAAACAAGGCAATGGTAAGATTCCAAGCTCAATAAAAAGAGGCTTGCAGGAATCACGTGGAAGGCATTTTTTCATTATTCGAATAATTTTCTTTTACAATCTGAAGGTCTGAGTACTACAGGATGAGCTTCCCCAGAATATTATGCCATATTTCAGGTGGGAATGTACATTTGCAAAATAAACGCAACGAACTGCATGAAGCCTGACAGAATTTGAAAGCATTCTGAATGTGTAACATAATCAACTTAATTTAGTGTTTAATTCTGTTATGTGTACATTCCATTTGAGGTTTGACTGAACTGAGAGTCCAAGAAATTTTGTTACCTCAACATCAGCTGATTGCATATTGTTCATTTTCAATGGAACATGCGATTTACGATTTGAAATGCAAAAATGCATTGAAACAGTTTTTTCGTTAACAATTAATTTGTTATTATTAAACCAATTTGAAATTTCTGGGATCGTACTATTTACTGCTTCTTTTTTGCAAAGAACATTCGTGTCATCGGCAAACAGAACCGTTCTTCCATCTTTAATAGATGAGGGCATATCGTTTACATATAACACAAAGAGAATAAGGAGGAAAGAAAAGAAGGAGGAAAGAGGATCTAAGATCGAACCTTGCAGGACCCCATGCTCAATTGGCAAAGAATAGGAAACATAAGTACTGTAATCTACCCCCTTTTTAAACTGCTGCTTTTCGGTGGTAGGACTGGTGATGGGTTCTTAAAAACACACACAACACAACATTTAGATTTAACAATAATCATTTAATCTAAAAATGTGAGACGAATGATGCAATTTTTACAATGATTTTACATTATGTGATACTGGCGGCTTAATTTCTACTATCTAACAATTGTTGGTTGCCATACCCAAGCAAAATTAATTACAAAACAATTATGAGTTTATGCCGCTGGATTTTTCTTTCACACTTTTACGCTGAAGGCGTAATGAACCCCTTTTCTCCTGGAGTCTCAGTCCTTCCGCATTATTGCGGTCACAACAACATTACCATTCTTGGTGTTTGAAGGCGTCGGCTCCCAGGCAGGTAAAGTGGAGAGGGCGCTCCCTCGCCTTTGTCCTGAAGTCGGCCGTCCCCTCAGCTGCTCCGTGGCCACCGCCAGCAGGTCAAAGCACCCAGTAATGATCGCGTCCAGGCACCCGGGATGCGGTCATTGACTGACAGCCGCGGCGCGTGCCCCTCTTCCTCGAAACTTTCGCCTCGCAATCAACTTAGGCGAATAATGCAGACGCGTAGGGCGTGCAACTCCGATTATTACCGGTCATTGCGTCGGTAACAATCGCGTTCGACAAGTCGCGGATAACTGCCCGCTAACTATGGCGAGTACAAGCCCTTTATGTGAACTGGTTAGCGAATGCGTCTCGCGAAGCTCGACGAGCAGTGTCGGCTCGCAGAGTTCACGCAGAAACGAACTCTCGTGAATTTAGAACTGAGTGTTCTCTCGTGGCGTTACTTTCGAAGTCTAGCTCATCGAAGTGTTACGTTCAGTGTCTACCTCAGAGGTTTTTTCGCCGTAGCTTTCCCGTCGTGACGAGAGCTCTCATGCCCCCCCATTTACATCTCCAAGTCGCCCTGATTGCCTGAAATTGAAATTTTGGCGGAGTGGCGGGGCGAACCTCCGACCAATGTCCGCACGCGTCGCGTACAAAAAATATCCGTTGGATTTGGAAAAATTCGTTGGCCTACTTTCTCCGCGGCCCGTGTGAAAAAAAAATACGTTTGGCCATAAACGTGGAGTGGGTGGTCATTCGCTTTGACGCTCGCGCCGCCAAATAGACAAAGCGACCCTTCTTACTTCCCCGCTGCCCCTCGTCGGCTCCGCGCCCCTCGCCGCCGCGACCGGATGAGCGTCGTAAAAAAAAAACAAAAAGAGACCCTAGCCCCTCTCTCTCGCCCGTGGCCCCGATGCAGGTATGCGCTCGCATCCGTCGTCGATTCTGCCTTGACTGACAATAAATTAGTAAAATTAATATTAATTTCATCGTCTCCCGTTCGCGTCGGGTCGTACCGTTACAGTACGTAATGTCCTTTCGTGCCAGTATGGTATTTCCAATCTCTGAGTCCGATGTTTAAGGTACGAGGTTATCTAATCTAGGACAATACCACGAATTCTATATGAAGGTAATTTTGAGAGCAAGATGTTATGGTCAATAATGGCAAAGCTTTCGAAAGATCTAAGAATATTTCAATGGGTTATTCATTTTGGTCTTTTGATGAAGCAACATCTTCGAGAAAAGAAAAAAACGGCAGTTTCCATAGATTTTGATTTTCTAAAACCATGTTGTGAGTCTGAAACCGCTTCGGTTTTCCTGAGAAAAGTTACCATTCGTGAGTAGAAAAGCCTCTCTAATATCTGTAAGAAAACTGACTAGAGAAATTGGCCGGCAATTTTCAATTTCATTTTTCTTCCCTTTTTTAAAAAGTGGCTTAATTTTTGCTGTTGAAAATATCTGGAACATTCCTGTACATAAAGGAGCATTGAAAATGTGACTTAACGGATGTATAAAGGCAGGTGCACTAGTTTTTAATAAACATTCCAGAAATTAATCTAAACCAGATGAATATTTTTTAGTTTACTGACTATTCTAAGGATTTCGTTGGGAGAAGTTCGGAAATAAATATCGTATAAGAAATTTTTTGGGAAGCGTAAGATGTTGAATTTTGTGATTTTAGTCCCTTCGTGAGATCTGACGTAATTCTAGAAAAGTGTTCGTTAAAGAGATTGGCAACTTTTTCCGGATTACTCGTTTCTCTTTCATTATCCTTTGAAATAACATTATCTACAAGATATCGAGATGATGTAATTGTAGTTTTTACGATATCCCACATTGCTTTAGTTTTGTTACTAGCGTTCAAACTTCAGTTAATATTTTACGATCTATTGACAATGAAGTACTGATTGTATTAAATAGTTGCAGCTTATGTGGTCTGTAATTTACATTACCGCATTGACAAATTTCGGATCACCTTTCGATTTTGTAGATAGCGTATCTCCGCAAACGCATATCGAAAAATAATTCATAATTTCTTGAATAAACATCAATTCTACAATTTTATAATATTAAGTTACGTACTTGTTGCTATTGTGTGTTTATTACATGTATTTCGAAATTATCACGTACATTTAAAAACGCATTTTTGAGATGTCTACTGCTCACTCTACGCCTCTCACTCTCTACACACTCAAAGCCTTCACACATGTAAACAATAATTTATATCAACCTCTCGGAAGGCTGGAAGAGCGTTTATTACAGAGACAATTTGTCACAAGTAGGCAACATTGCTAATCTTTCCAACCGAGCACCTTTCCAACCTGCAGAGAAGACGCACACACCACATCCAATCACAACTGAAACAAATGCAATGTTTTAGAGTTATTAAGTAGAATTTCCGAACCTTTCCGGTCTTAACAACCCTGCTGTACCATAGACAGTTTCACACACAAACAGAAAGAGGCTAGGAAGTACATTAAAACAAAAAAAGTAAAGATGCTATCCTAGGCCTAACTACAAATACATTTCTACTGAGCCTAAAAAACAGGTACTAATATTAGCAGACAGCCATGGTCGCAACTTTTCTCTATTCTCTGTAGGAAGTTACCTTCCAGCTACTCAGTTTCACCTGTTTTTAAACCTAACAAAATGTTTCCGGATGTGACTGCTGAGTTTCACACCTACACTAATTCACTGACTTATAGGGATACAGTCATTACCATAGAAGGGCTGGATGCCATTAATTTGAGCGGCCACTTTACAACAACATGTGAACAAATGACAATGCACTGCCCAACACACTAACATAGTAGCATGGACTTTGCTCTTCTGGGACAACAGATCAGTGCAGTGCACCGAGATAAAGCACACAAACCAAGTGTAAACTGCATCTGAGGGGAGCAAATGCCCAACTATTTTAAATTAATTTCTTCTAAGCAACACACTTCACCCGATATGATTTTCACATGAACCTTGCTGGAAAACATACATTAGGTAGCAAGTTGGCACAATACATCATTAACTCGACTCCCAATCAGTCTCCTACCAAAGTGCCACCCCATTCACTTTCCTTAGTTTCTCCACCCCCACTGCTACTTCAAACCTCTTACTTCCTCCTCTGAAACTACTCCTGTTTCTCCTAGATCCACTACCAATTCCTCATCACCTGATGCCCCAACAATGCGCGACCTTGGCACTGCAGGTGGCATGGTGGTAGTAATGTATGTGAAATGAAAGTCAGGAAGTATAAGAATGAATATGTGGGAAGGTAGAGTTGTGAGAATCGGGGATAGAGCCGAGAGATCCGAAAATGCCCTGATGACGGCTTGAGAAAACGTTGGCAATTTAAAATGATGTTTACTGACCTAAACTCAAGAAACAGGCCATACTTGAATCGGTGATTTCATAAAGGGCATGAGTCACCTTTTTTCACAAATTGAGTTTTGAACATTATCAATTTTCTTGAAGGTCAATACATTGTTTGGTGTAAAACAGACATGAGTACCATTAACCCAGTCTCAGTTACGGACATGTCAAATTCTCGTTGACTGTTAAAAGGGCGTGAGTCGTTTGACTCATGCCCATTCTGCTCTCAACAGCCTTTAGCTCCCCGAATTGATAAGGAAACATCCTTTTATTCGCTGCACAAAATCGACTATTGGTTCTTTTTATGGTAGAAGCTAAGAGTACTTGTTTATTATGCAGATTGTGTTTGTGTTTAATATTGTGTTTAGTTTCGTGGGTAGTAAAAATGGTTAATGTACAGACTAGTATGTACATACGTCTACGAACTATGGAAGATGTCAAAATAGAAGAGGTCAAAAAATGTGTAAGGAGAATGACAGTGTGTTAGGAATTACTTTTGATTACATGCGGGTATTTTATTTACCTTGCATCCCTGTGAAGGGACTTTTTTTACTACAATTAAGTGTTAATAATTTCTGCATTCATAATTTGGTCACTGACAATGCAATCCTGTATCAGTATCATGAAGGACTGGCTAGAAAATCCCCCAATGTGGTTTGTTCATTCCTGAGGGACTACTCAAACATTCCAGAAAACCAAATAACTTTACTTGTTCAGTGACGACTGTCCAGTCCAAAACAAAAATCATACGGTTATTCCTGTGTTATTCAATCTTATTGTGAATAATAAATGTGAGAAAATGGTTCACGGTTTTCAAATGCGGGGACACACATTTTTGCCTCGTGTTTGGGATTTTGAAGTGCTGAGAAGAAAGTTATGAAGGCATGACATATTACATACTCCACATGAACTTTCTTCTGTTATGCAACAGGCAGGGAATCGTTTCGTGGATTTTATAGAAATATTTAATGGATAAAAATATCTACGCCGACTGGAAATCGAGCCCGCCACTCCCCGATTTCTGGATCAACACTTTGACAGTGAGCCACCCATTCGCTATTCTATAACTTTCTTATAACAATACTTTTTTATTAACGAAACTTGGAAGTAACATGACATATACAAAAATTAAATGTTAATTTAGTTAATAAAAGGCAGGAATAAAAGGCAAGAATCACTGTAATTTTTTATTTGTATACTATTACTATTTAGCTCTCAGTGAACATTCAAATATTTAATACGCTCTCCAATAAACTAAATGTAGTTTTAATAGTTCGGACTACAGAACATAGTTTTGAAAACCTTGTTCGATAGTTCAGACGTCAGGCAGGTTTGTTCATCACCATTAACCCGAGAAGGCCATGGAATTGTAATACACAAAATATGTGTTTCATGGCGGTACATTTTATGATCTAAATTATCTTAGGTTGCATCTACAGGCCTGCAACAAACGAGCTACAAATTATACCATGTTCTTAAAAAATATAGAGATAAATCTAAACAAAGCTAGAAATTAGTCTTTTTAATCCATTGTTGTATGCAGAGATTTGTCATTGATTTTCTTATCAAATCTTGCGAGAAAGAGCAGTTTTAGTTTAATTCCTTCATTGTATTACAAAAATTTACCTACTCATAATTCAAAGAAGGCAATCGATCAAATAATTAACAAAATAACTGCTAGATATAAAATTGCAACAAAGGACTTAGAATACAATGACCTAATGCTCACTATTACAAGAAATGCTAACACTGACACAATAAATAATAGACGTGTGTATAGATTGTTAACTAACAGTTAAAAAAAGTTATTCATAGACTACTCTCTGCAGGAACCATGGAACGCGGTTTACAAAAATTTTAATACAAACGGTAAATATAATTTATTTTCTTCGACGCTTTCTCTTATATTCAGAAAATAAACGTTGAGTGCAACTTAACAACAGTCCTATTTATCAAAAGTTATAGAAGCAAGCTATACAAGCTGAGTCAGCATTATTCACATGGTTCCTGAAAATGTTTATGACGTGATGCGCCTCCCCCTCTGCAGTCGTCGCCACTGTTGGTTAGTTAGTTAGTTAGTAAATGCCTTATTTTACGTGGCGAAACTCGGACCATCAGGCCCGCTCTTCTGGCTGACCACGCAAATTTCACCATCTAGCGGAGAAAGAAGGTATTATCTCGGGCGACGAAACAGGCGATTTGAATTTGAGGCTTCATTTAGGCTTGAGGATCTTTGACATGTAGTAAATCTACTACATGGGACAGCCAGCTTTACTTCTCCTCCGAAGGAAGGCGTACGAAGGACTTTTCGCCCTTAAAATTCCGCGGCTTCGATCGGGTTTGAAACCGCAATCTTGGGTACAACAATCCCCTACGCTGACCATATCATCGAATCCGCAAACTGTTGGTGCGGCGCGTATACCTCTTTCCTCGTGCACCCCAAGCATGCGCTCCGGCCCGGTCCCGGGTTGGGCCGCCCAAGGTGCGAGCGGCAACTCTCCCACTCCCATGGAGTCGCCTCTCTGAAGCGCTTCCCTTACGCACCTAGCACGGTCTGTTCGCGGGCCTCGCCGGCCCGTCACTGGAGGGTCTTCTGTCGCCTCTCTCAACCATTTCCCGTGCTCGTTCGGCACGGTCCGATCGCGGGCCCCATCAGCCTATCACTGGCCAGTCTCCCATCGCCTCCGTCACGGTGACCACACTGCCTCTGTCATGGCGATTCTACACCTTCTGCTCGGAGCTCTCTGCTGGTGACAGCCGACAGCCAGCCACAGCATTGGTTTGTTGGTGACGTTCGCCTGTCCCTGTAAGGGTTTTCTTAAAACAGGTTGTCGTCTCTTGTCAACCTTTCAAAGTTTGTTGACTCCTTTCCCCTGTACGGGGACGGGTATTGAGAGTCTGGGTTGATGAGTTATTGCGGGAGATAGGCTATTTCGTTAAGGATTCCTAGGCGTCGGCAGGAATGGGGAGGGGGGTGGCCCTTTTCGGGTAGGAGTATGGTGTTGGCGGTTGCTATTGTCGACGGTAGGAGTGTTTGGATTTTTGTCGTTTTGTTGCATGTTTGTCGTTTTATGTGTTTGTTGTTTTGTCAGTATATGTGTCGTTTTGTTGCATGTTTGTCCTTGTGCTAAGTGTTTGTCGTTTTGTTGCGTGTTTGTCGTTATCGTTGCCTTTGTCCTTGTCACGTCTATCTTTTACCCTCTGGCTTAGGTTATGTGTGGCGGAGTTGGAGAATATTTAATGGGTGTTTTTTGCAGACGTGGTGAGGCGAGTTTCTGAGGGTGTGGTGGTGGGGTATGATTAGATTTCGGAATATAGGTTTGTTGATATATTTGGTGATGCGAGCTATTGGAGAGTGGCGGAGATGTGCAAGGATGTGTGGGATTTTGTGTTGAGATCTTAGAGAGTTGAAGGGCTTGTACATGGGAGGGTGGCATACGAGGCGGAGGACGCAGTTTTCCATTCGGGTTATTTCAAGTGGTTATCGTCGGAAGTGGAGATCCAAGTGTGATGTGCGTATGATATGATAGAACGGATGTAGGTGTAGTAGGGTTAGAGTTTCTTTTTCATGGTAAGAAATGGGTGGGTGAGGATAAGGCGTTTGTGATGTGGGTGACTTTTGTTCTTGTTTGAGGGATGTGGTTGGTCCAAAGGAGACGACGAGAGAAGGTTAGTCGAAAGTATTTCTCTTCGTCTTTCCGGGGAATGAATGTGCTTGCTATGGTAAGGGGAGGGGGTTTGGTGAGGAAATGTTTAGAAAACGATGATTGCTTGTGATTTTGAAGGTTTGTTGATGATGGCTTTTTGGGAGGACCAGGAGTTGAAAGTGTTTAATGCTTCATGGAATCGGTTGAGGGATCGGTTTACGGAATGGGAAACGAGGTAAGGAGGGCAAGATCATTGTCGTGTAGGAATGTTTGTACTCTAGGGGTGCGTGGGACTTCCTTGATATAAATGGAGAAAAGGATCGGGGATAGCACGGCTCCTTGTGGGACGCTTGGATGTGGTAGTTGCGTGAAATTTTTGATAGGTGGTGGACGTGGAAGGACCGTTGGTTAAGGTAGTTCTGAAGTAATGAGTGGAAATGATTTGGTACATAAGGGCGGATTTTCATGAGGAGGATAAGGTGGGAGACGGTGTCATAGGCTTGTGTGAGGTGAGGATAATGGATTCTTATCTCGGAGTGGAGTAGCTATTGTAAGGAAGAGATTGAGAGTTTGGAGGGCTGCGGAACGACCCTCTCGGAAGCCAAATTGAAAGATGTTAATGAGGATCTACGATGGGTGTTATACGTAGGATTTTTCAAACATTTTGCTGAGGATTGGGAGGAGCTTATGGAACAGTAGTTTGACGGGAGCCGATGATGCTTGCCAGGTTTGGGGAGCATGGTCACGCGGGCGGTTTTCCAGGCTGTGGGGAAGTAAGATAGTTGGAGACAGGAATTTTATGATGAGCGTAAGCAGTTCTATTTCATTTTTTTGTAAGATTTCTGTGTTGAGATGGGAAGACTCCATCGGGTCCTGTTTTTTTTGTACACTCTGTAATCCTTAAGATTTGCCGTCGTTCGTCACCCACATTTGTTGTTTTTCGGGTGGTAATGAGAGGGTTCTTAGGTAATTAAGAATTACATAGTCTGAGATTGGGGTATTGAGAGGAAGGAAGCGTTCGGTTAAGAATTGGGCGATAGTGTTGGTGATTGTTTGGGTATCGAAAATGAGGGTGTTATTGTTGCTTAGGATTGGGGACATTGTGGAGTGGTTGTTGCGTCCTGCCTTTATATTATTAAGGCAACGGTTGTCCTTTAGTAAGTGTTCGTATTTGTGAGCCACGTGTTGTCGCAGTAGCGCATGCATTCATCTTTGAGTCTGTTTAGTTGTTTCTTGTCCTCGTCTCGTCTGTATTTGTAGTAGAGTTGCATTCTTCGTTTGTGTTTAATCATAGAAAGGATTTCATCAGGGAGAATGGGGAAGGGGTTTGTAGCGTAGGTTGTTGATTTCTTGTAGGATTGTTTGATCTGGTAGATTAGGTGTGTTATGTTTGCAAATGAAAGGGAGCACGCGAACTTAACTTCATTTATTCTTTCAACATCTCATTCAAATACAAAAGAAAGTACATTGGAGCTGCTCTCTTCGGGCTAATATTCACATCCAGGTCAGGTTCCCGCTAGTGCTTCACTTGACAATACGACTGTCCCTCACGCCTCCCGGAGCGGCTCTACTGCGTGCGTTTACGACACACAATCTCGCCGTGCGTTACACAGCACGGCCCCTCGGACTTGCAGTCCCGACTTGTTCCGCACGTCTCCCGGTGAGGCTCCACCGCGTGCGTCGCCGGCACGCCAACCTGCCGTGCGTCCAGCACGGCCCCTAGGCAGCCCGTCGCGACCCGTCCTGTACGTCTCCCGGTGCAGCTCTACCGCTTGCGACTCCGGCACGCAATCCTGCCGTGCGTCACCAGCACGGCCCCTGAGCTGCCCGTCGCGAGTCCACCACTTGCGGCCCCGGCATGCGTCTGCCCGTCTGCTCTGCGGCCACTGCCTCGGCGCTGTTCCGGCTGTCCCTCTGCTGCCTCTCGACTGCCGACTGCTGACTATTGACCCCCATTGCCAGCCCCCGCTCTCGCTTAAATAGGGGAGGCGCGGCTCAGGTTAGCCTCGCCTCAAGGCTTCCCTTTTCGCTGGCTGGCGTTCGGGGCCAGCGGGCTCCTTGGCGCGCGGCGTAAAGAAAGTGTGTTGGATGGAGTGTCGAGGATAGACGTGCCGCCTCCGGATGATGTGGTTCTAGATGAGGATGGGAGGTGATGTAGTTTGGAATGTTAAAGGGCCTGTCGGGTGGCAATCATGTCTCCTGTAGTAGCAGAATCCCGATGACGTGGTCTCTTAGGAATTGGGTAAGGATGGGTATTGTTTGGTGTACACAGCATTTTGCTTTCCTCGAGAACAGGGTTAGTATAGGGGGAGGGGGAGCCATTTTAATTCGGAATTTCTAGAAGTTGGATACCGACTATGATGAGTTTGGTGATTATATCCTCTGGGAATTTAAGAATTTTTAGGAATAGTTTTAGATTGGCAATCATTTTCTTGATTATTGGGTTTAGGAGGTGGGAAAAGAGTTCTTTGATATCATGAGCACTGGATTTTCAGGGTTGAATTTCAGGGCTGGATCATTGGTTGGTGGCTGTGGCATAGGCGACATGTTGAGGTCTTAGTGGATGAAATAATTGAGGTGAGATAGTTGGGGATGTGGAAGTGGGGGATTTTGTGGCTTGTTGGCGACGGGTTTTGGTTTTCTCTATGGCAGGCCAGGATGGGTCATAAGCACAGTGGGGTAGGGAAGTGTTGATGCATTTTGATGTAAATGAACGGTCAGAATCTGTGTGGGAGGGGCATTCTTCTGTAAGAAGGGCTTGTGCACATGGGGCGAAGCTCGGTGTATCCGTCTACAATAGGCTTGTGTGTGGTGGTCTGTGGCAATTTTTACTTTTTCATTACGGAGTAGAGAGAAACTTATGTAATGTTGCCCGAAAAAAATCGACAAATTTTCCACAGCAAAACTCTTATTACAGGGCCCTGGTAACGAAGAAATAGATACATCCAGTTGCTAAATTTAGTAAAAATCCTCTAACACGTGGTGTGTCCAGAATCCGTTTTGTGGATCCTTGATACCGAAAAATCGAATGACGGCAAAACGTCCGTCTGTCTGTGTCTGTGAACAATGCTAGTGTTTAAACCGTTCAGCCGATTTCCTCCAACATTGACATTCCCCAATCGATGTGGCTGATATCGCGGCCCCCGTAATCTGAAACAGATATTTTCATTTTGGAGGGTACTTTACATGACGCCTCTCGGACACTTTCCAAATTTAAAAAATGGCTCCATCATTTTTTATTAAATTTTAGCTAGCATGGAAAAATGCGCCATCGTCTGCACTCGAATCTTCGTCCAGCTAGAAGGGAAGTCGCGTGCCTGGTTGGAACTCGCGGGCGAATGCGGGGCGCTGAGGCGTCGGGAGGGGTCGGGCAGTGTCGGGCGGCGTCGGGCTGCGACGCGGGCGTCGCGCGGCCCGCGATACGAGGCGGCCGCTTGCGCGGTGATGGAATGAAAAATGAGCCGGAGGGGAGATGGAACGCCGTGATGGATACGGAGGCGGGCTGCCTGGAGACGGCGCGCCCCCGCCCCGCCGCCGCCTGCCTCGCGTCTTCCGCCCTCCGACGGCCGGGCCATTTGTCAGGCGCGGAGCGGGAAGGGCGCGGCGGAGAGGGGTGGGGGAGGTTGGGGGAGTGGGGGGCGCCGGGGATCGGAGTGGGAGGGGAGGAGATTGGGGGAGTGCAGTGAAAAATTGCGATTGGGAATGATGTGCAATCATTTAGATATTTTAATTAATTGTACACTTACTTAATTGTGTACAGTTACTTAATTGTGAATGTAAGGCGCACTTGCGGTCGTGGTGACATAGATACAAAATGTTGAAGATCCGAGCATGGTATTCCGCTGAGGGTAAGTCGAATAACGGTGCTAGAATACGAGTCCGAGTAACATGTGCTCTTGCATATTTACGCATGGGGCATATGTGTATTCAGTATATTGAGTAGAAATAGATTAAACAGAACAGAGATTCAGGACCGTCTATCTACGTCTCTTTTATGATTGCATATAAGTATCGCGGCCATTGATAAAGTTCGTGTCTTTTACCGATAATGATAGTTCTGAATTAATTTTCACACTTTTATATCTACCACATGCTCTTTTCCAACGAAAGTGTCAGTAGGGTTTTCATCTGACGTGACTCCCGCTCCCGATTAGTCTTGTACTTGTGGTATTGAGTCACGAAAGGTATTGCAAAATCATCCAAAGACCTCTGTGATGGCTACAGCTACAGAAGAGACCTGCCTTGGCAATGTTTTGCAACGAAAAACATCCCGTGCCAGTCTTCACGGAAGTGCAACTGTACACTCCTGTGGCAGGAGTTTTATCAAGAGCCAAACGGGGTTAAACGATTCGGTCGACGTTTGTTTGGTCATTTTCGTGTTCAAAGAACGCGTCCGTCTCGAGGGGCCTTTGGGGAAGAGATTCATCACACGGCGAAAGGTGCAGCTGCGGGGTGCGCGGAATTGGAAAACGTGGGCGTGGCTTGGTGTGGCCGGGAGAGCTGGGGAGAGGACGTGGACCTGGGCAGCGGACAAAGTGGACGAGGCTCTCGAATCCACAATGCGTTAGCACTATTTTAATTGAAGCACTCGATGAAATTAAACACAAGTTTTTGTTATAGTAAGAAATTGCTGCGTTAGTCCTTGCATCAATATCAGTTCGGCAATACAGTTTCTTCCTCTACACGGGTATATAATTTTTTGTTCTCTTCTTTGTTTCTAGAAGGCTAGAAATTTGTAAATGTAGAGACTGATGGTATGCTCTTTTTGCCCACAAGGCAAATCTCTATCGTGAGTACCGGGAGAGATGGCTCAGTTCATCAACTGACGTTACTGCAGTCCCTCTGACCGGGAGGTGCTAGTTCGATTCCCGACGGCGGCAGGATTTTTGACACTAGCTTTTCAGCTAGGTCGAATTCAGTCACTGTCTGGAGGAGAATTCTAGCAGCCGGCTCTGGTCGGTAGTTTTCTGTGGTTTCTCCGAATGCGAATGCCGGAGCAGTACCCTAACAAACGCGCCGCGGACCGCGCGCGATCTTTCCTTCCTCTTCCTTGTCCTGTCCTCACCCCTTACACACACACACACTTCTACTAACATGCACTACACTACCACACATGCCGGGAGACCAGTCGGGAGCTTAGAGCTTGTCCCGGCTGGGGCGGTGCCCCGCTGGTGGGGTAACTTGGTTGGGAGAAACCCCGCTAGTCGACGGTTATGTCGGCGCCGGATATCGGCATCCAGCGGGAAAAGGTCACCGCTAACTCCCGAGGGGAAAAAACACGGACTACACATGCGGGAATAATGGCGTAAGTAGTTGACGGACCCGGAATCACGAACAATCAATCAATCGATCTAGCTATCGTGCGTGAGTAAGCTAGAAGAAAATATCGGCATCCCATGGAATTTTTGCTTCGTGACCTCTCAGGAATCTCGACGATATGATAATTATGGGAATGAAAGTCATCGATTAAATGACAATTCATCATCTACGGCGGAGGCAGAAGAAACATTACTTAAATTAGGGTCTAATGTATTAAAACCATTGCTTTTGAAAGAACCTTTTACCAAAAAGCGCGATTTTGAATAAAAAGTGTATTCGTTTTCTCTACACAAAAGGTGAACAGGGGCAGTGGTATGTATTCGAAGCAATCTAAGATAGCTGCGAAGTCCAAAGGTACCAAGAGAAGAATAAAGTAATAGGAACAGTGATGTAATAGTTTAATTTTAATACAATAATGTAACTTTCGATACACGGTTCATTCAACCATGAACGCTGGCCTCACGCTGACCATGAAACACAAATAACTTAAAAAGGCCTCGCAACCCGATTGTGAAGACCCTCTAATGCAGTGGCAAACGAATGTTGCCATGGTAACAACGGGAGCGAACGAGTGAGTATGGGCGATTTTTCTCGTCGGGGATTCCCTTCGGCCAGAACTAGCCTCGGCGACGTTAAATGAACGAAATACGAGCGTTCATGAACGGCGGCTGATTTCTCCGGATAGAAATCAGGTGATACTCGGGTAAGTACTCAGGGGTCTTCTTGCTTGCCTCACATCTGTCTCGCTCTAATTCAAAGCGATAAATTCGGGAATAAAGAACTAGTCTCGTTTCCACGGCCGTTGACTGTTGTCCCAAACCCAAAGTGTAATGTGCTAATCTTATGGTGTACTTCATGCTAGTGTGTGCGTCTAGTTCTAGTCCCGTATTTCGGATGTTGTGATTGAAATAATTGCTTGAATGTAGTATTTTTTGTGAATAACATTGTGCCCTTGGACAGGGTATTAAAAACAGGAATCGCTGGAAATAGTGATCTACCATCTATGAATTGCCAACAGCTATTAATTTCAATCGAATGCAGTTTCGAGAAAAACTTGCAATGGTAAAGGTAGGTAAACTTCAGCAATGCCTTCCGTATATGTGAAACGAAAAAAAACACACACACAAAAAACAGAACAGAGTGTATCATAGAAAGTTTAGCACCACCACTACCACAATAAAAACCAGTGGTTAACTGCATTCAATAAAAATGTATTACTGTGCATCTTTACTTTTCTTTAGGAACAATTAAAGAAATTATCATTTATATTCTACCCGCTTAAAAGTTACTCGTATGCTTTTGTTTCTTCATGTTCTTCATGCTTATTTACGAAATGTTTATCATACATTAAATAATTTTAATTTCATCTAAATATTACGCTGATAATTTCAATATATTTACAAGATGTTAAAATATTAGGAAATTCCAGCCTTGCGGGCGAGTAGTATTTCTATAACGTCGGAGTTGTTGCTTGGTTGTCGGCCTGTCTTTCGAGAAACAGTTGTCTCAATGACAATTCCTTGAGCCTTCGAAAAGAGCTGACGCAAAGAAGTTTACTTCGGAGGAGACAGTACTTCTTTAAGTCAAGTTCATCAATTGTTTACTCTCTCGTCTTACTGCGTATTTAAGAGAAAGTACGGAAATGCTGCGGCAAAAATCTGCAAATTGTCGATAGAATAACGCGTATTGTGGGGCCTTGGAACCGAAAAAGTGGATAAATCTCGTTCCTATATGTAGTAAATAACTTCCTCTAACAGAGAGACGAATTTTCAACTGAAAAACGGGTATTGCTAGGCCTAGGTAACACAAAAGTGGATAAATCTTGTTCCTATATGGAGAAAATTAATTTCTCTAACACATGTAACCTGAATATTTTTTGTGGGTCCTTGATAGCGAAAAATCGATTGACAGCAAAACATGTGCATGTCTGATTGTCTTTCTATTTATCTACATTAAGTGATCAAAAGTAACCAGACACGTCGAAAAACATACATTTTTCATTCTAGGTGCATTGTGCTGCCACTACTGCTAGGTACTTCATATCAGCGACCGCAGTAGTCATTAGACATCATGCAGAATTGGCCACTCCGCGGAACTCATGGACTTCGAATATGGTCAAGCTGATTGGGTGTCACATGTGTCAGACGTCTGTACGCGATATTTCCACACTCCTAAACAACCCTAAGGCCACTGTTTCTGATGTGATAGTGGAGAGGAAAAGTGAAGACCACTGACTATTGAAGAGGGTCGTAAAGTGTAATAGGCAGACATCTATCCAGACCATCACACAGGAATTCCAAACTGCATCAGGATCCACTTCAAGTACTATGACAGTTAGGCGGGAGGTAAGAAAACTTGGATTTCATGGTCGAGCGGCTGCTCCCCACACATCACGCAGGTAAATGTCATATCACGGCACAGGCCTACCTTGATGTTTTAAACACCTTCTTGCTTCCCACTGTTGAAGAGCAATTCGGGGATGGCGATTGAATCTTTCAACACGATCGAGCACCTGTTTATACTGCACGGCCTGTGGCGGAGTGGTTACACGACAATAACATCCCTGTAATGGGCGTGCCTGCACCAAGTCCTGACTTGAATCCTATCGAACACCTTTGGGATGTTTTGGAACGCCGACTTCGTGCCAGGCCTCACCGACCTACATCAATACCTCTCCTCTGTGCACCACTCCGTGAAGAATGGGCTGCCATTCCCCAAGAAACCTTCCAGCACCTGATTGAAAGTATGCCTGAGAGAGTGAAAACTGTCGTCAAAGCTAAGGGTGAGCCAATACCCCATTGAATTCCAGCATTACCGATGGAGGGCGCCACGATCTGGTAAGTCATTTTCAGCCACGTGTTCATATACTTTTGATCACTTAGTGTATCTATCTATCTATCTGTGTGTCTTTCTTTGTGTTGATGTATTAACTTAATTTTTGGTGCCTAATGCGTTACGATTGGTAATGAGTTTTACAAGTGAGTTGCGAAAAGTGTGAATATGGACCGAAATGGCGATATTATAATTTTACGTAACCGTTAATGAGACGAGAATGTATGCGATGTTGTAGCTCCTCTAGTTTCTAATTGCACCAAGTATTTTTTGAAGTATATGAACGAACAAGAAGTGTATGGGAATTTATCGTAACACAGATCTACAAAGAAGAATATGAATGGACCTTTTCATGCCGTTATGGATGTCTAATTTAAAAACTGCAGTATTCCACCAGATCTTTGAGAAAGTTTGTGAAGTGATTAATATTTTTAATAAAATATATAATGGAATTGGTTGGGAACCCGCACACTTCTTCAGTATCTTTTAAGGAATTTCATGCGGAGTCCGGTTGAATTAGTTTCAATTTAGGAAGTTCAGGATGAACCATACGTTGTGTAATCAAACATTTTTTGGTTCTACAGGATTATTAACAATACCGAGATACGTTTTGTATAAAACGTGATTTCAGATGCCTAGCCAATAGGTTTACATCGGTACCCATTGACAGTTTTATGATTTAATCATTTCAGAAATTATTTTTTTTAATAGTAAGGGAGTGAATTCTTCGGGGTATCGTCCACTGACACCTCTCCCCTTTCAAAAACCGACTGCTGACGCTGCGAGATCGGAGAACGAGAGCGAAAAATGCGAGATGGGAATTCGCGTGAACGAGGACATTCTGGTTCTGTACTTTTAATGAGCGTAGTTGAACTTGGAGTTTAATTTTGACGATGAGCTCTTCTGAGGTCTTGTGAAGAATCAGAGTTCAGAAGAAGTTTTCAGAATTCAGTTCAGAAGTACAGGTTTAAAATTCAACAAAACAATATTGTCCACAAGGAAAGAAAATATGAGAATAATCATTTGATATATATCAGTTTGAGAAGGAACATTTGCGAAGATGTTCGATTTACAAGGCACAGGATGTTTTTAAATTTTATTTATTTTGCCCAAAAAAACAACAGTAAAATCTGTATATGACATATGGGGGAAGAGATTATCTGCGCACATTTTCTTGAGGCCCAGAATGAAAAATAAAGCGCGAGATTAGCAACATTTGAAAAACTAGACATTTTCGTTCAGAGTTATAGAAAAACAATTTCAATGGTAAATGAACTGCTGATTGTCGATTATTGTCAAGTTTTAGAAGCAATACTTCAATATTTTCCAATCGATAATTCCATTGTCAATTTCTTCATTAAATTTTATGAATTAGCTTTCTGTTCCTTCTTATCTTTCTTTTTCCTAAGTTTGGCAACCATATCTTCCCAAAGAAGGCGTTGTAAATTGTGCGTTGCACTGATTCAAGGCTGTTTTGTGGTAATCGTGAGGGCCTAAGGCCGGAGCCTGATCATTAACCTGAACATGCGTAGCGAAGCGACTACTGCGACCTAAATGTATTACAGGTCACACGGTGCAAGAAAATTCTCTTACACCATGCAGGTTTTAAGACATTTAGTTTCACGGATTTGCGTTGTCGATTTTCATGATTTCGCAATAGTGAGTCGATTCCTTCCGGTTGAGCGCGATAAGAGATAACAACCATTCTTCCCACTGGATCGTTGAATTGATTTGTGTATGACAGAATGGGAAGTGAATAGGGAGAAATTCTTCAGGGAAAGGGGTTTCTTTGCAACGGCTATTGGAAGACGGAAGAAAGAAAGAACGAAAGGAAGGAAAGGAGAGGAGAGAAATAGGAAGAAAGGAAGGAAGGGAGAAAGGAAGAGAGGGTGGAAGGAAAGAGAAGAAGGAGAGAAAAATACAAGATCAGGAGAATGTGAAGAAAATTACCATGAATAGAAATATTAAGATTTCTGAGACTTGTGAAATACTTGAGGAGAGGAAAGGAAGAGAGTAGAATAAAATTGGCCAGATAGAGGATAGGGAATTAAGTACGAGAGATATTATATTGAGCAGAGAGGGATTACACAGCATATGTTAATGAACTGTAGAAAGCTGGATGCATATTATGGAATGATGTAAAATGAGAGAGCGAGAGGGAGAGAGAGAGACAGACATAGAGACAGACAGAAAATAAGAATAACAGCGGGAGGTTAAATATATAGATTTAGCAGTATATGTATTGCTAAATTATCTGAAGGGAAGTGAGGAATATTTGAGAGAATGAAAATAACTTATGACAGAAGTGTAAATAAACAATAGAGAATCAGCAGAGGTATTGGGAAGTATTTTCTAAATACTTTTCATAATCTTTGTTAAATGAATTCGAAAATCTTGAAAAATTTGTTACATAAGAATTGTGAATAGCTCTGTCTTGAGAGCGAATTTAAAACAATTTGTAAAGATATTTTATTTCCTTGTAATTCTCTGCTACTTAAAAATATTTCCTTCCCTTCTTAATTATTTGAAAAGATTTGAAAATAATTTTCTTCTTCTTTATTTGATAATGTTAAGAAAGATACAGTAAAATGTGTACATATTTTACATTAGTGAATATTAAACTAAGATTGTCCAAATCACAGGTTGTCTGATTAAAGAAAGATTGTTTGGTATTAGATTAAGGAGTAAATAATTTGAATATAAATAATGTAAAAAGGTTTAGCATATGTAAAAGTTTTTTTTGACATAATTCTAAATTTATCTTATGTATAAGCGAATCACTTCTGTAGGCTGAATGGGTCGAGCATAATAAAGATATTTCTGGGAATGTCAACTTCTTCTGCCATTATTCCGTAAGTGTAAAGTATATTATATCTCGAGAAGTTCCGTCCCTGGTGCTTGAGATCCGGCACCGACCTATTCGACGGCTCGCGATTTCACCCTCCAAGTATCTCCCTACAGCTGGCATCGCCACAGCCGGAACAAACGCTAAGCTTCAAATGACTCCGGCGTGGGTGGTACCGTCGTGGGAACCAGATTGTGGATCAGGGCGAAAAAAAATCGATTTTCAGTTTTCCTCAAATTTCGATACAATGAGGTATTATTAAGTGCCGTTAGAACTATTTCTATAAAAAAATAATTTCAAGCATTTTCCTACTACGCGCATTTTGGTGACATATCCCTTTTTGTGTTGCCTATATATTTTAGAACCTTTATCCACTTTTTTAAAAGCTGGTGCCAGTTAGGGATTTTTGTTTCCGTCTTCTGAGTGGGTTGGCTATCATGCGAAGGCAATGTAGTTAGTGTTCTCTTACCTGTAGCTTGTAAACATACTTTGAAAACAACTGTTTTGGTCGCTTGCAAGTAGGTTTTTGTACTCGTACTAGGTGAGTGTATTGTGGTGTTTGTTTATGTGTGTTTGGTTATGTTTCGTGAAGGTGATGTTTTCAAGAAGGTGTTTTCAAGAAACGAAATTTGAGCGGAGACAAATATAAAATGCTTTCTCTGCAGAGGTTATGTTGTTAGAAATTAGAAGGTGGAAAATGTTTGACTGAACGAGGCCAGTTAACTAAAACCGAGAGAGAAACCTTGCATGTGTACTGCTAACAGGCCATTAGAAGAAATAAGGAAAATCGGTGATCCAGACAGACATCCAGGAAGATCAAAAGGAAGTTGGAAGACCTGCTTGAGACCATATAAGGACCATCACATGCAGCAGGACAGTTCTAATTAACTGTAAGTAACGAAAATTCATAAAAGTATTTTCAAGTCGATTTCTCGGAAACTACATTTTCAGGACATTTTATTCATTATTTTAGAAGCTATCAAAGATTATTGAATGAAACTTTTAGGGCCTCTGCAATACTAAAGCGATCTTTTGTACAATAAATATTAATGGTCTCCATTTAGGATGTTCATAGGAAAACTATTCTTCAGGAAAAAACTAAAGTTATTAATAATTTTTTAATAAGAAAACATACACAGAAGTTTTCAGTATAGTAGAATCATCTAGAAAGTAGTACCATTCTATAAATATTTCAAGTTCCTGCATCTAATAGTTTTTTCACAAATGGGTCAAATACTTATCTAAATTTAACATCACGTTAGATAGGCAGGGGGTTGTTCCCGTAAATGTAAAGGTCCCTGCACACGAGTGTTGTGTTGACGAGCGATAAGTAAAGAGCGTCGTAGATTAACGTAGTATCTTTTGCGAAACGGCACATGAGCGCTTTGGTTGTTCCGCATGAGATAATGTAACGTACTGGAGTGAATGAAGCAGACACTACGTTGAAGATAACAATATTTACATTTATTTACAAGAATTTAACAATTAAAGAATTTTACAAATACTATTTAAACCCAGGCAACCTTTTTCTTCCCCTTAGCCGCGAAAACCCCGCGACCGTCCCTAGGCCCTATAGCCCAGTGCGACTGCTCGAAAGCAGGTACAACGCATGATGCGATGCAATGAGACGCTAAATCCTCGGTATGCACATACTTACATGGCCTGGCGCCAAAAACCGGTCTCCGTCCCGGAAACCACGTGCTGGAGTGCACTGGAGATCCCACCCAGCCTCTCGGCTAACAACAAGCCCTACGAATCTATATGAATCTCCGCGAGCGCAGAAAGCGCCCGCGTTGTATACACCTCCGTCTCCCCCACCCGGCGTCATGCTGTCGGCGTCCCCAGGTTCGATGGCTAGCCAATTCCTGGGGTCTTGCACAATCGTCCCAGACTCGCCACTAACCTTTCTCAACTCTTTGTTTGCGTGGGATGTTTCCTGGAGCCGTCACATTCTGTCGGTCACCCCTTTATTTTTAGCTCAGGTGCGCCCTTTCACTACAGCTTCCGGCTCAGGCATGCCGCTCGCTTGGAAACGTTGCCACGACGCCACAATAGTGTTAATCTACGACGCGCGCCAACGCAACACTCGTGTGACACAGGCCTATGTATGCGTGTGTATAAGGATAGAGGATGGAACAGGGATGAGGATAGCTCGCAGTTCCTGGCCCGTTTGTAAGATACTGCTCCAGCATTCGGGTGGTATTTATCGCAGAAACGTCGAAAAACTGCAGAAAACAGCAGACGGCCGTCAGAATATTCCTCCGGACAGTTGGAATTTGACCCAACTATGTAGCTGTTATGGAAATTCAGCCTTGTCGGGGCTCGAATCCTAGGACCTCCCTGTGATCAAAGCTGCAGGGGTATTTCTTATTTCAAAAAAATACTGCTTATTATAGCAGTACGATCTATCCTCAATTCATTTGCGAGAGTTACACATGGCGGTTGTGCAATTCCACGCGAGCGTAGAGCACTATCGCCCCTTAGCCTCATAGCTTAGCTATGCGAGGAAAGTGGCGGATATGACGCCACCGGGAATTTTCCTCTTTGCAGTAGCCAGAATTTTTTCAATAGCTCGTGGCTCAGGATTGTCGTGTCGCATTGGGCGCGCTCCGCCCGTTACTCGGAGTGGGAACAAGGGTTCCGTTTCATCTCAGCGGATCTCGATGAGAGGAAATCTACTTGACCAGAGAAATTTCGACTTCACCGCCGCACCTAAAATTAAAAGAAGCGATCTACCTCATCTCCGCTACATATTCCGTTGAAAATATTCAAACTTGTTTGGACGTCGTTCTTCTCTTCATATGTCGCACGTTTGAATTAGACAAATGACAGGGAGCGAAAATTAGGAGAGAGTGAAAATACTGATCTGCTCGTGATGAACAGAACAGAAAAAATCACTTAACTATAGAACTTGCGGGAGAGCTTTAGCTTTGAGCCACTCACAGGCTAATATCGTTCTCAGGCACACCGTGCGGGCACTTATTCGACAGTCATTGTAGGGGCGAATGGGCCTTGGGCATCCTTTTTGACACATGAAAACGCCAGATATTCGTGGAATAATTATTACCAACTTATATCAGTATATCTATAGAGCAGATACTCTATTAATTTAGGCGGTCGGCAGACTTGAGTAGCCGGCCACAAATCAATCTGGCGTAAGAAACTGCCGTTTGAGTCAGGCCACGTATGCTTGTCAAGCCGTTTCTCGGCTGCTCCTGATGCCATTGCACTGATAACTCTTCCATGAGAGGACGGGCTGCACTCTATAAGCCGAGGGCCACGCATTGTTCATACCAGCGAGGGCAGTGACTACAAGCTGACGCAAGGCAAAAGGGTGACTATCCTCTTAGAGAGCAACGTATTAACGTAATAAGACCATGCTAAGTGTGGAATGTATAACGAAAGTTTGTATCATAATGCAAGCGGGCCACGCACAAAGGGTCATGTCAAAGTAATGTTAAGTATTTAATTTTTGGAAACGAGTAGGTACCGCTAAGTCATGTATTTCAATGATAGTCGAATCTACATTCGAAACAATGGAGATGAGCGCCATCTTCTAAACTTCAGCGTCCAGCGTCATGGTAGAGAATATTATGCATCATTGACTATACGGCAAGGAATTACTATATTATTCGCAACATTCATTCAACAATATTTCACTTACGATTTGCGACAAGACATATACAAACTTCCTTCTGACGAACGATTCGGGAGGTTTACCGAACGCGGACATGACCACTGTGGCTGACACTACACATGTACACGTTCGCTAAAGCCCGGGAATCGTTCGTCAAAATTAAACCGAGTAAATCGGGTCAAACCCTTTCTTCAGCACTTTTGAAGTGCTGTACTACAACGTACGTAAATGTAGGCAAATATAGTTACTCGACACCGGGGTCGTCATTGTCAGCCAGTCAATACCGACGCCTGTGGAATCGAGTAGCCGTGGCCAGCTGGCGATCGCTTCATTGGTTTAGATTTAAGATATGTGGGAGTTCGCATTGTAACGAGTGGGCAGTAATGAAATAATGATTTTTGTGCGTTGATGTATGTGGACTTGAGATTGTGTTTATATCTTTGTATCTCTTTTGGTAAATCGTAGTATTTACATATCTCACATCACAATGTTTAAAATTGTTTTGAACTCCAATAATTCTCGAGAACTATCACATACATTCAGAGCATTGGATAAGAGAGACATTTTACTTGATATACTATTTTTCTTTTATTAATAATCAACTTTATAGATACTTCTGCATTCACAGCTTCACTTATTAAACTGATAATGAACCTTGCTACATGGCTCATGACTATCTTTCCAGGGGTCTGGCACGGGGGTCTTCCAATCATTTAGTATTTATTTACTGTTCATCTGATCACTACCTATTATAATAATATTACTGTCGGGATACTTCAACTTTGCACAAGATAATGTTGAAACTTCTGTAATGTTAATAAACAGAAGTGGACTAGCGTTCTCATTTACCTACATCCATCTGTAAATGACACGTGAGATAGAGTTTAGCGTAATTAGTGGCTTCATTACTCGTCAGTGCAATTTGACGGCCGCCATCATTGTAATATGGGAATCGCAATGCCTACAGTAAGTGGGCATTATTGGCAGGGCGCATAACATATGGTCATCGCTACATGTGGTATTGACGCGAAATGTATCCGATCATTAGACACGAACGGCGGATGACAGACATACAGGGAACTACAGCCGACGTGCTTTACGGCCAGGAAGAACACGGATATATTTGTTGATTACGCCGCTCTGGTTTCCACAAATGTTCCCCCTCTTTATCCTGAGATTTACGAATTTACATAAAAACGATGGAATGGTAAGTTATGTAGCAAGTGTGCGAATCACCTCCCGCAAGTTTTGCGTGCTATTTTTTAACACACCGTGCCGAAAACGTGTTTTACACGCACTTTGCGTAATGTCGCACAGGCTTCGTAATCTTTCACACACTATTAGATTGAAAAAAGTTAGCGGTTTTGCGCACAGAAAAGAAGCACGAGAAACCGTATTTTGCATGGAGTATTAAAAATTAAATTACATTATCAAAGTGAATCATCGATTAATAATGATGATTGTGGATACGCCTTGGATTGTGGATACGGATCGGTTAATAATCTCTTTAAGTGGAAAATCAAAATTAAATGAAAGAAACGTGAACTAAAAATGGAAGTAATAAGAATTTCGGAGGTACTGTTAAAGTACGCAGGAAAAAAAAGGTGGCCAAACCAAAAAGAGATTCAAAGATCAAGGTCATATAAAGACAACAAACAATTACAGGTCACATTACATTATCGATTACATTATATTGATACTGCTGATGGAAACCAATTGTGCGAGTTATAAAGAAGATTCATGATGATCTCGTAAACAATTATCAAGAATGTAGAAGAATAACCATTCTGCTAGCCGAAGTTTTACAACTTGTTAGCGAGGTGTGGTAGCGGAGTTACGGTACCAGAGTACGAGAAGACTTTGTACAATCACGAAACTCTAATAAGTAATTCATGATACCTCAACAAAATATAAATTAATGTTTATGCATTAATTTCTATAAATATTTCCGAGAAGTAGCCCTAAAAATTATTTAATAAAAGAAATACTGATACACTTGACGGTGCATTAACACTTCAAAATGTACTATACTGCTCAGCATTCACGACAACTACATTGATGTATATATGAAATGTGTTCAAGTGTTATAAAAGCTTTTCTCTACACGATATAGCAAAGGGGAAAGAGTCTACCCCTTGCCAAAAACGGGAAATATTTCAAGGTGTATTTTTCAGCATTAACCATTTTATTCACAGGCTTACAACGGACAAATACATTACATGTTAAGTGATCCAGAAAAGTGGAAATGCAAAAATCCTGAAAATTCTGATACTGAAAGGTCAAGGTTAAATGAAAAAAGATTTTAAATGAAACTTTGTTTATTTCAAAACCTTAAAAACACGTTAATTTGGAAAACAGCTTGCCATGACCGTAGATTCTATTTCCCATATTCCGAATATGAACATTTAATTGAACTATTGTCGTATATCCGAACTATCATGTTTAGTTTTATGACCAATAATACAAACTTCCATATTCTGCTGGTAGATGGCACTTTAAGCAATTGCAGAACATGGAAATACACATATCTGCTCGCCTAATGAAATTCGCCTCACGATCAGGCTAATTTCGTAATGGATTTTCACCTCCCTGTTGGAGAACTAAATGCAACCATTAGAGGTGATCTCAATTTTAATGTCAATTTTGATGAGTGTATTTGGAGGTCATGACTTACTACGAAAAAAACGTAAGGTAACAAAATAAAACATTCATTCATTTGAAACTACCAGTGTACAACGGCGCATACATTTTTGTATTCTTAGTATCGGTTACGTAATATTATGATATTTCAACTTGTGTTAGGCTATTTTAGTTTATTTTGAAATTTTAAAAAATAATGAATCTTTATACAAAGTTTAACTATTTTTTGGCTTCGAACCATAAAACACACGCAACCAGATATTCTGTGATAGGGATGAAGGGTACTTTTAAATATTTATCTCTAGGAGAAAGGGTATATGTAAATTAGTTTACAAATATACGCGCATGTACAAGAGGAGGACGGGGGAATGGGAGTCTACTAAGGAAAAAATGAAATAAGAATGTCGTACAAACAAGTTTTTTACTCTAGTTTTAATCTAGATTTTATTATGTGTGATCGATATACTACATAAGAAAAGTCAAATGGACACTTTCGTTAAGAAAAAAACTGACTCGATTGGCTCTCATTACCTGGTCACATGGGTAATGGGATCCCCTCACCACAGAGTAATGGGAGCCATACCAAACTTAATCCCTACTAACAACATAACTTTATTTCCCTTAATAGAATTGAAACATAATACCTTTCTCTCCACTCCTGTGGATCTATCAATTTATCATTTACGTTTTGTACATCAGAAATATATTATTGTTTCCTCTCAAAAAATTGCAAATGAAAGACGCTTCATCTTCACAATCTACAGAGTTCAGATATGCTACCTTTTTAAACTCTTTACAAGATAGAGTATCGTTTGATTCTACGTCAGTGAACTAAAGCGAACAAATTATTTTCTTTCTGGGATAGAAAATATAAACGCTGATGCAAACCGAGCTCTCTGTGGAAGATTGTGTCAAATGGCTTGTAGAGCTCCGTTTGTGATGTCTCCCCCTTTTTTCCTTTCCATCGTTTACCCCTTGTTTTGCAGTAGATCATTTCTTCGGCGGAATCTTGCCTTCTGCTTTCTCTTCTTTCTTTGTTCCTCTTATGCGTAGAGTTTTCGGAAGGGTGAAGCAATGAGATGTTCACCTTCGCTTTGGTTCTGTCTTCTTTTGCTTGTAGACAGCATAGAAGCACTTGCTTCTTGAGCTTTAGATGAAGATGGATCAATTGATTCTTCGGAACAGACGTTAGTTTTAGTCCCCGTCCATCTTTTCGAAGTCCCCGCCTCCGAGAATCTAAACTGTGATGCACTGGCAGTGCAATGCACCGAGAACCTAAACTGTGTGGGACTCAAATCTCAACTGCTGTAGTATATGGATCAGACATAACAGAATACTTTCACAACAGAACTTGTCATCCATTTTAAAGATGACGGCATTTAAAGGCTTGGGCTATAATCATTGTATAAAATCAACAAAACCGGCATTTCTTTCGTTGGGTTTGCAAATTCAGCAAAATGTTTTAGCCATTGAATGTTCATTTATCCATTCGTTCGGCGCGCACCAGTAAACAATTCCTTTTGGATAACCTCGAATTTACTTGTAACCACTGTAATGTAACCCCACTGTAAATGTGGTGAGATAGAAGATAAGCATCATTCCTTGCACCATAGAAGCCATTTGATGCACTTTTTAATTTCGGTGACAGCCAAACATCTGGTGAATTATTATTTAAATCGTGATTGTATTGTATTTTAATTTGTAAAGTGACGACAATGTATCGGTCACCGAAAAAGCGGCAAGAGCCGCCCGGCGAGCCGATGGGTCGGTCGCCCAGCAATCACGCCGTCCATCGCTGAGAGCGGTCTCCATCGGGTCTGTGCTTTATGACCACCACCGAAACATATTTGAATTTATACTTTCAGGCAAGTCACGCGTAATTGCAGTGAATTTCTCTTCAATAGAGCGCTAGATCTCTAAAACCAGAGTTTCCAGCGTACAACCGATCCCACCAAGTATCGCCAATGAAAAAAGTCACAATGGGTTAGAAAAGATGATCTGGGAGGCCATAAAACACGTCTAAATAATTATACGACCATCGCTATAAAAGGTGCGTGAAAGTTTCTGAGGTTGAAAGGACTCAGTATGTGTGACTCAGTGTCGAATCCTGTAAAAACAACCATAGTCTTTCCCTGGTGTTAACACTAATTATTTAAATAACTTCGAACGTTTTTTAAAGAGACTCTGCTCTGAAGAAAATTTAATCCTCGCGGCTAGCTCTTGATCTCGCTTTCCACTACGTGGCCCCGGGTTCGATTCCCGATCGAGGAAAGACTATAGTGTGCGTTTTCCTTGCAATGTCCCAGTCTATGTTGCTGTGCGACGATGAGAAATTTCACTTCTCAGGTTGAGAAGACCGTAAAGTAGGGAGTTGAGAAGACCGTATGCGTGGGGATGTCTGCGTGCTAACTACACGTATCCGCGTCACGTCCATACATACATTCGTACTGTTGAATGCCGTTGGGATCACCGCTTCTCGAATGAAAGGCGCGGAAGTACGGGTACCAGGTTACGTATCTCCACCGATTGATTGATTGATTCGTGTTTCCGGGCGCGTCAACTGCTCAGGTCATTAGTCCCGTAAGTGTAGTGCGTGTTTTCCCCGGGATGCGGCGATGATCTTTTCCCCGCTGGATGGCGAGATCTGGCGCCGACCTACCGTCGACTAGCGGGGTTTTCCCCCCAACCAATTATCTCCCACCAGCGGGGCACCGCCCCAGCCGGAACAAGTTGTAAGCTCCCGACCGGTCTCCGGGCATGTGTGGTAGTGTAGTGCATGTTAGTATGTGTGTGTGTGTGTAAGAGGGAAAGGATAGGACAAGGATGAGGAAGGAAAGATCGCGCGCGGTCCGTGGCCCGTTTGTTAGGGTACTGCTCCGGCATTCGCCTGGTGTTGATCGGAGAAACCACGGAAAACTACCGATCAAAGCAGCCGGCCTCTAGAATTCTCCTCCAGACAGCTAGTGTCGAAAATAGACGACCTAGCTGACAAGCTAGTGTCGAAAATCCTGCCGCCGTCGGGACTCGAACCTAGGACCTCCCGGTCAGAGGGACTGCAGTGACATCAGGTTGATGCACTGAGCCATCTCTCCCGGTGTATCTCCACCGAGGTGATGGATATAATGTATATAATTATATCAAAAATCAATTTAATATTTAATGTAATAAATATGGATTATTTCTTCATTCATATTCATTCCCAATTTCATATTTGTTAATATTATGGTTTTCCATTTGTAATTTTTATTTTGGAGTTGTATTAGTACAATATTTGTTTTCTGTAGTTGTGAGCACCCGTCATAAACGAAGAATAAGTGCTGCTTATTATTTAATTTTAACACCTTATTTTTTTTAAGATTGAAAACATCACTTTCCTGAAATTATTTTATTTCTATACCAAACTGTGTATTAGAGAAATTTTCCGACCAGTTGTTTTAAAACGTGATTTAAGCCATTTTCCTTACTTTGAAAGCACATTTTACGATAAAAAGAAATAATGTGTTATTTCTACGACTATTTGTAGTAATTGCGTGAGTTCTTTCGTTCCTTCAAAGTTTTTTAAACCGTTTCCATTTCGAATCTCCGAGAATTCAAACCATGTCGTATATCATTAGCATGCCTAACAATAAATTCAGAATTCTCAAAAGACAAAATAAAATCTCCTTAACTCATTCTACCTTTTAATCATCTTCACCTCGCAAAATTAAACTTATATAAAAAATAGTCAATAAACAAATAAATGCTGAAAATAATTTAGGAGAGGAGGGACAATTATGCAGAGTGAGCATAAATCATTAATGAAAACGATAATAAAAAATATTTCGCGTCGCCCTCGCTCCCGCTGTTGTTACTGCCGACCGCAATTTAGTACCGTCCGTAGGCAGCAATCTTTTTCACACAGATATTTCGCGCCCAGTCCTCCCGGAATGAGGAATACCCGGAGAAAAGCTTGTGGCGTTGAGCTGCTTATCTCTTTTTCTATTCAAATGAAGTGTGTGGGTTCACAGGTCTCCGGCTCCAATTCAGCTCCTGGAGGGCACAAAGGAAGGGACGCGATTGCTCTGTAAGCGAACTGGACCAGGTATTTTTTTCGCGATGTATTACTTCGTTTTCCAAAGGACGCCATTATAGTGCTCATCGTTTTCGGTCTCCCTTTTCAGTCTCATTTTAATTGTCTCACTTCCCCGGGCTTCTTTTATTGCTTTAATTTGTCACTTTACTGGGATCGTATGAACTTTTGACACACTTTGGATTGTTTACTGTGAGATAAATGTTCTTAATTAAATTTGATTATAGAACTATTTCTATAAATATTTTGGATCTCAGACTATATATATATTACTATTGGATGCCCATTATTATCGTTGATAAAAATCGAACTATTGTTTTCGAAAAGCAAAATTGAAAACTTACTACGTACGAACTTATTACAATGAACTTAATTTAGGACGTACGTAATACTTGGTACAATATCGGTTTTCGTGATATTCCTTAATATTCAGTTTTATGGTACTTATGTCACCAACTACTCATCAAAGTATGTTCCAAATATTGGAGTTTGAGAATGTTTGAACCGATAGAGTTCGAGTGACGTGAAGAACTGATATTCGGAATCACGACAGTGAAACAAAGCAATATCGTTGAAGTTGTCTTCGGAGAAATTCAACACACACGCCAGAAACTATTATAAACAGTAAATCCTGCTTCGTTTTTTCTAATGACATTGAATCATGTCTTTTCTTCATTTCGATGAAGTTCTTTGTACATTCAGAACGCTGAATGACACGGTGAGGATATATTCATGTGATTTCGCGGTATTCTCAAAGATGATTCGGAGGGAGAATATTGCTTTGTTATTGACAACGACGCGACGGTCTGAAAACATCACACGTATATTAAACAAATTATATTCCCATTCTCATTAGCATGCAAGGGAATGTAACCACTGGTTCCATCCAGTAGGGAAAGCTTTCAGAAACATGTGTGTACAACTAGAGAAAAGTCTGTGTCAGGGTGGTTTACTACAAGGCGTAAAATATTGTTGTAAGATATAACCAACGTAATTATTTTTTAAACCTATTGGATTATGAAATAATAAACTGTTGAGTTCTTGAATTCAACTCGAGATAAATTCTCTGACATGAAACTCTGACATGAAATTTTGCCAGCTTGTTCAGCACCTTTTAAAATCCATAAATATTGATTTTTGAAGAAAGAAGCATCGCAAGTAGTGGTTTTGCGACAATTAGTATTCAGACTTTTCACGATCTGCTGCCTGTCGAAGTGCGGAAATCGCCGCGCCCCGCCGTTGTCGTCAGGATCTGAGTTGCTTGGGAGGGCATGTAGTGTGTAAAAAAACGGGTGTTTACATGACATGTTCGGAAAGACAAGAAGGTCGAACACATACGTGGAATAATCCAAATACAATTATTGCAAAGATATGAGCCTCTGAAAAAGTTATCTCGATATGGGACAAATAAATACATTTCATTTTGCTTAGAAACAAAATTTTCACAATAATGGGTTCTAATAAAAAAATGTTTCAAAACAATGACATCAAGTGCACCATATGTAAGTTTATTTTTCACGTTTCTTAAAAATAGCATTGGTTTACGACTTCGGTAAAATTATTAAGGATGCGTGTTACTGTGCCGTTGAAACTACAAAGAGACCAACGGATATGACCTTTGCCATCAGTCATGAAAGAACGAACGCGCTATAAAATCTGACATCGACGACAGACGTTGGCAACTCAGTGTTTCGCCAGTCTGTGAGTGTGAAGGTCACAGAGAACAAAGTTATTTTTCCTACTTTTTTATTCATAAGCAAGATGGGATTTCGGCAGGGCGTTTCACCCTTTCTTCAGTTACGTACCACTTACAAGCCTGGAGCAAATTAGAATACCACTTGAACGAAAATAATTTAAAAACATGTTAAATTGATGGCTAAATATTAGAAATTAAAGATTTGATAAAAAAGATGTGTTATTAAAATTATTATTTAAAAAACAGACTTTTAAATTGGAGTTAAAACTGAAATATCAATAGCAAAACAAGTCCAAATCCAGTTGGAACATATTTTTTATTCATCACATACTGACGAGGCTTGAATTGTTTTGCGTGAATGACATCGATATCAAGGTCAATATTGCTAATTTTCAGTCTCAAGTCATTTGATAGTCCAATTTATCCACTTTTTTATGTAAAATAAAGGGAAAATGCCCATTCACAAAGGAGTGATGACATGGATGGTATCAGATACTGCAAGGTTTTGGGCGGACAATGCATAATATTCTATTCGAACACTCAGCTAATAATTCATCTCATATTTGAATTTGAAAGCACATTTTACGACAGCTACTGGTTGAATGTCTTTGGCATTAATATTATTAACTTTAAAATTTCTAATTCATTTTTAGATATGTTTAAATGTATTTCACTGTTTTTAATAAGTGAAATTCAAAAACAAATATTCTATTTATCCTTTCACATCGCCTGTTGAGAATCCCTGAGAAGTATTCAAGATCACTGAACGACATGAGATGTTCGTTCGGAGCGCACGAAATATTGTTTTTATTACCGTCTAACTCAAGAACCATGATTCATACAGAAATGCGCGTGGTCTCATATCAACATTTGGACTTCCCTTGTCATTTCATTCGCTGGGTGTTTGTGCTTTTCTGCAATAATAAAAAAGTTTCTCGCATAGTGAAAATTTAAGGACGTTTAAAATGTAGAAGTAAGCATTTGGCCATCATTTATAATTAATTTCATGGAAATTAAACCATAAAACTAAATTACAAAATAACCACCACATTGCTAAGAGTTCTGGAAATAACTGGTAAAAAATTCAATTATCTAAGACCAATACAATTGAAACTATCGTTAAATGAACATGTTAAGTATTTGCGCGTGAAACAGGATGGACGGGCTGAATAACTCCGAGCCTCCTGAATCGGCAACACAGCTTATTTATTTATTTATTTATTTGTCAAAAAAACAGTAAAAACTGTATATGACGTGTGGGGAAAGAAATTTATCTGCGCACATTTTCTTGAGGGCCAGAATTTTATTAAAAAAAAGACCCAAAAAAATGAATTTAGAAAATAATTATTTTAGAAAAATAAAGATATTTGAAAAATGTTTTTTCCCGAGTTATAGAAAATCAATTTCAAAAATTTCAGCTTGCGGTAGAAAGAGAGTCTTATATAAAATTGTATTGGATAGAAAGAGAGGGCAATACTCCATAAGGCGCCGTACTGCAATCAAATGTTTGGATGCACAATAGACCCAGGATGCCGAAGAAGAAGGAGAGAAATCTTTCCACGCGAACTCTTGGGGGTTCGTTTCAACCATAAAGATGCTTAAAGGAAATCTTCAATAAAATTTTTGCAAAGATTGCATCAACCAATATATGACTTCAACATGAATTCCTCTACCACAATAATTGCAAAAAAAATTCAGTTAAAGACATGCCACCAACAGCAGCTTCATAAAAGTTGAATCCCGTGCAGGATCAATGCCGACTGAAGACTAAATTAGGTGGGGAAAGTAAGAGAAGTGCAAGTTGATACAGCTTAGTTTTCAAAGTGACTTAAAAATATACTTCAAAATCATCTACCTAAAAACTGGTTTTCACAACAAATTTTTAAATTAAAAAACTCATATTTTTGGAATATTATTGTGAAAACTGTTGCAGTAACAGTAACAGCAGTAAGCAGTAACTTGCCACAGAGAATTACAGAAAATACCTGCTCAAATGTAACTCTCTGTCTAAAGCCACATCAATCGGTACATATTTTTAAAAAAAATAAAGAATTTTTTCTAATATCAATTTAATATTTTTTTTTAAAAACCAATGATGATATATAATTAAAATAAAAATTTCTTAAGGTCTGAGGAAGATTCAATTCCAAGATGGCACAAATTTCTAATTTTTAAAATGTTTTCTAATGGATAATAAATAATAAAAATATTTTTTAATGGACTATTCCTTCTATTTCAGTTTTTAAACCTTTGACTTTACTATTAGGTACCTTTACTGCAAAATCATTTCATGAAAATGTTACTTTTGTTGTCTCTCTATGGAACAGTGGATTTACCATTTCAAGGCACCAAACTAAAATATTTTTGAGACCCCCTCCTTTTTACAGTGACAATAACATTTTTCAAAGAGTATATTTTACCCTTTTTATTAAAAATTAATTAAACAAATTCAACATGCCTCAAATATTAGTTTTATTCAAATATTTACTTTAAAAATTGATGACAATTATCAATTAATATGTCTGTATGTCAAATTAGCTGCAATATCAACACCATAACTGACAAAAACTTACTAAAAATGCTGTTAATGTAATATTTTGTTTATAAAATCAGAAATAGTATTCTTGAAAGTTAAACCTCAGAGCTTATAATTTTCACTGAACCTTATTGTTAGTGAATTGAGTTTGTCTTGTCCCATAGTAAACTCAATACTTGTTTTTAACTCTTGAATTTACTAAATAAAGAACACACTGGACTGAATTGTCTGTCCCATTTTATTATTTTAAATTGTTTGTACTTACAAAGCTAAATGTTGGGTGTATGAAAAGAAACCATTTGAGTCAGCTGCTGTGATGGATTTTGGCATGAAAAATGTTGTCATCTACTCAAGAAGTTGAAATAGATGAGAATGAATATGGAGGTCTTAGAATAATCTGTTTTTAACTCTAAGAGTGTGTTTATCAAATTTAATTAATTTGTATTTCTGTACTGCAACTAAATAAAAATTTGCATATTTTCATAACCTTTTTAGCTTTGCCACTTTCTTTAAGACTTTTTTAGACCTCTTGGGCTCTGAGGCTCCAACCTGTAGCTTATTTACCTTAATGCTAAATAAAAACTCTGATTTATGCCACAAATTCTTAGAACACCAGTGTTGCAATGGATGAATGCCATCAAAATGTAGTGTGATAATAGTATGACTCTCTATAAAACCAATGAAAACTTCGCAATTTCATTACATTCTGGATATGGGTATTCTCCCATGAACTGGAACAGAATTGGATTTATCTACTAAATTTAGACCTACATGTAAAGAGAGGTGCACTAAAGAACACTCATGTTGGAGAAAAATGTTCAAATTTTGAATCTTTTGTTTGTTTTGAAGAAAAACGTTAATATTAAATGTTAATTTATAACATTTATTCTCAAGAAAATAAAATTCAAAATAAATAACCCCAAACACTATTTCACATTGGCACAAAGCCGTAAACTGGGCGTACGCAAATACAAAGCTTGCGAGCCGAGTTAATTGTGATGTTTTGTCAACAAAACATCGCGCCCGACCGGAGTGCTCTCATCAAAAGACCTTCACTTTCTGAGGATAATGTCATCTCCATATATTCTGACCTCCTTCGCTGTGAATTGCCACGGACTTGCGCTACTTCACGCTTACTCCGAGCTTAAACTAGGGGTCGACAAGGAACAGCGGTTGCCATGGTAACTACGCCACCCTTACTCCACGCTTGGGCTACTCCATGTTTATTAGTAAAGATTTTGGCTACTTCAAGCTTACTCTTAGAAGTAAATTTTACTCAACGTTTATTAGTAAGGCGGCTCTAGTCGATG
>JAHLJT010008446.1:119910438-119933586 GCA_031308135.1 Acheta domesticus | reverse complement strand
AGGGTTTTGGCTCCAGTCTCGCGCGGCTATAGATTTGCACCACTTTTCTTGTCTTTGGAGCCCGTGAACGAAACATTAATTTATTGTGGAATACAAGACATTATACCAGTCATGTCAAAGGAAAATCTTAAATCTCGATATTCATTGCGAAAATTTGGTTGAACAAACTTTTAAGCAAAACTAATGGATTTTATTTATAATATTTCGATGGCTTAATAAAACCTTAATCTATCCTAACGGGTTTCACAAACATTAAATGATAAAAACTTGTTAGGCTGTATAAATATCAAACAAGGTTCTTTATCCCCAGTAGGCGGATCCAGGGGGAGAGGGAATGGGAGACATGACCCCTCCCAAATGGCCCTAGAGTTTTAGTTTGATACCTCCTTTTATTTCGGAAAAAAAATTATTTAAATATTTATTCATATTATTTTGTAATTATTTAAAAATAATAATATTGTATAGTACCATTTATACACTAAAAAATAATACACAATATCATAACAATGTTAACATTGTTAATATAATAACAAAAACAAATGTTAAAATAACAAATGTTAATAATAAATAATAATAAATGTTATAATACACATAACAAATGTTAAAATTTAACAAAAATCTATGATTGCCCCCTCCAAAACGATGTTTGGATCCGCCTCTGTTCTTCTTCGAAGAACTAGAATTTATAATAAAATCTATTCATCAAAATTTAACTGTCACAGCGGTTGAATATGCTGATGCCATAGCAACACCAAGGCATTTGTTTCTCTGCACCATCTACTAAATTTATATGAATTAAACTTATTATTAGACTGATATGAGTAGAGATGGTTTAAATTATAAATACCAATTTGGCGACGTCTTGGTATTTATTACGATGGATTGAAATTTGGATGAAATAAAGTAAGTTTCCAAACTAAAAAATAATTTAGAGAGATTTGTAGCCATGTTTTTGAATTTTTCCTTACGATTTAATTTTGTCTATTTTGTGACATATGACTTTAGTGACATACGACTTGAAATGACACGAAACTTATTTGCTGATGTTAAGACAAACGAATTGTTAAAAAAAAGCTGAAAAGTGCTCAACTAAGATACCAAATCTACTACTAATTATAATTAACTGTCCCTAAAAATAATTAAATACGTTTGCAATCCGTCATCTTACCAGTAGCATCTGCCGTGCCAAATACACGTTCCTGATGGGGCCGAGCACAGTGATTATATTCTTTTTTATCTGAGGAATGTAGGGATCGTTTAGATCTGGGAACCATGATCTGCGTCGTATTGTGTGGTTCATGATCGTCTTTATGTTGCAACAGTTGATTCCCAGCACCAACGGTTGATGATGAGGGGGTATCTCCAACGTCGTATATACCGAAACTTGATCCTATAATGAACAACATTCATTTACTTTTTGTATCAAGAATGATTGCGTATTTCACTTTGTTCACATTTTTAGTTTTCACAGTGGTATGGAGAAAAGGAAAACTTAACGTTTATGAATGGTTGTAGTAAGAGAAATTGATTAATTAATTTTGGAAAAATTAAATTCGTTATTTGTAAGACAATTACAATTACATCTATTTTAAGGAAGATTTTACTATTATTGAGCACAAGGAATTTCAAAGTTTATCGAACTAGAAATAATGGTTAAATTAATTTTCACTTTTTCATGGAAACTTAACTCGTTGAGATTATGCTGAATATATATAAGGAGCAAGATGGACAGTAAAACGGTACTGAATGCTGAAGTTGACAACGTTTAGTTCGAAAAAAGAATCTTTCGCAGTGGAATAAATATTTTTAGAGGACCTCACAGAATCGATTGAAACAATTTTAGTACATTTGCAGGGTTTACAACCACATTGGGGCCCTCGCCTTCAACCGCTCAGCCACCGTGAAGGATTAAATTCAATACCGCGAGAATATGGCCAACGATAATACAGACAATGTGCGAAATGAAGTGTTTACAACCTTTAAAATGTTGCCGAGGAGGAGGCTTCTCTACGCGAGTCCAAATTTATACCGAGAGTATGACCTTCGGCCTACGCTACGAAACGCCCCTCGAGACTCAAGGCAAATTGTCCATTATTTGTGAGAAAATGTCTGCTTTTTTAACTTAAAACACGCCATTTTCATTTTAACAATGGAACCAAAAATGCTCTTTCGTGTCACTCGTTTTTCGCTTAATTTTGCGATATCTCAGCGTCGGGAGTCCCTTCGTTGTGAGAAAAGATGAGGTACAGGTCCTTACTTTTTTCTTGTTATTTAAGGTCTCATCAACTCTTAGGTCATTAGCAACCACTATTGGATTTTAACGTTATGGTATCAATGAGGATGAAACGATATGGTGAAGATGGGGGTGAAATGATATGAACACACAACCATGCCCGAGGTGGGACACAAACCCGCGACCCTTCTGTCCGAAATCGCTTCGGCACTGCGGCCTCAGTGATCTCGGCCACACTGGCAAGTGCTTTATTTCCGAGAACTGGATCACGATCCATTGAACACCCCTTTGAGCGCAGGCCGCCCCTCGCCAAGGCACTTACAGCAGCGCCGGCGTTGACGCAGAAGTGGCGGATGAGGTGGAGCGTGGCCTCCGTGGCGTGCGTCACCTCCAGCTCCGAGCCCTTGACCTGCACCTGCACGCCCGTTGAGGCGGTGGCGGTGGCGGATGCGCACTTGCACGTTGAACTGCTGCTGCAGCCGCATGACGTAGGGCGAGGCGCACTCCGCGCCCGACGCGGCGTCGCCCAGCGCCGGCACGTCGAACAGGAACACCAGCGGCATCAGGTTCTGCGCCCGCCCCGCGCCCGCGCGCCGGCCACGGCTTACCCCACGGCTCGCATTCACAACAAGGGCATTTACTTTCACACACTTTCAGCTAAGGCATATAGGGAGACTTGGCGAATATCTTGCAAGTCATTGCGATCATTTCACAATTTATATTTTTACCAATTTGTCAACTGGAGAAGGTTTGTATGAAATCAATGTTTTCATGTCGTTAGAACGCAATACATGAATGTAAGTAAGGTTTGAAGTGTACATTACTTCAGTAAATACATTTCAACCCATATATTTTAGAGTTTTTTTATTTTTCCACAGATTGTTTTAAGAGTTTTTGTATTGGGAACTTTGTGACATCCACGTTAAAATTGAATGACTAATATTCGGTAATAGTAGGCTGTTCGTTTAACACCTTTGCGTACGTAGCCGCACCTTGAAATTCTATACCATAAAATTTGAATGAATCGTATCCTTTCCGGTGTTATTTTTTCCATTGGCTATTATTTTGGTGGCGATGCCAAATTCCTCAAAACTAACCTCTCCACTGCAGTCTAAACCAATACTTTGAAGCATTGTTATCAGGCGCTTCAATTTTGAAAGAAAACTACCCGCCATTTGTTCTGAATCCAATAACCCTGTTGTTGGGCTTCAGATTGAGGATACAAGACATCTCTAATTTTATACAGAAAATCTTTAATTCAGACTTTCGTTTAAAACGTCTGACAAGAGCCCAAAATAAGTAACACCGAAAATACGAAACAAAAATGAAATATTTTTTCTTTCTTAAGAACAGGTCCCTTTAAATTATAGGCAGCAGAATTTTGAAATATTTTATCCCTAAAAAATAGTTAACTTAATCTTACATCTACTTTTTCTCTTTTCACATCTTTAACGAAGTTTCGGGAGCTTTTTCGCCCTCATCTTCATTAAGAGAATTTTATGTTATTAGACCTGAAGATGGGGGAGCAAAAGCTCCCAAAACTTCGTTGAAGATGTGAAAAGAGAAAAAATAGATGTAAGATTAGGTTAAAATTTTTTAATGGGATAAAATATTTCAAAATTCTGCTGTTTATAATTTAAAGGAACCTGTTCTTTAGAAAGAAAGGAACAAATAACTACTTGAAGAAGAGAGATAGAAAGAACATAAATAAATAATTTAAATATTTTAAGAAAACATTCAACAATACGAGATAGTAGAATTTTTAAAGAACCAGACTGTTTGGCAATGTTCATAACCAATTGAGAATTTAGTTATTTGTTAAGATTTAAATTTATTACTACTTTTAAATCACTTTGTACAAAAAACTAGTAATAATTTACGTTTCAATTTAACTATTGATCCTGCGAAATGTGACGGATTGATGTTGGTTGAGACATTAGGAGGATCATGGATTATTCGAAAACTTTGTTCTACTAACTCCTACTAAGAAACCTGTGTCAGATTCGCAAAGTTGGACTGCAGGTAGCCAAGTGGCTGAAAAAGTTGGTCGTGGCGCTCGCGCCCGTGGCCTCACCCGCACGCGCTGCCGCGCCTGCTCCACGCCCGCCAGCTTCCCCGACAGCGACACCTGCCGACGACTTCTCCGTGGTGGAGGTGCGGTTCGAGTCCGGGAAGTGGATGTGCGTGCCGGTCTCCTCCATCACCTGTTTGATGACGAGGCCTCCGCGCCCGATGATATGCGAGTGATACAGGTAGCTCACGTCTATTTTCATCGTGACGCGGACGTCCTGTGGGGGCAACCGTTGCTTTGAGAGAAGGTCATTTTGCAAATAAATACTTTGAAGCAATTGGATTGTCAATTTTGTCCAGTTCATTCGATTAACGTACAGTCTTTTTATTCGTTACATCATTGATTTTACATTTTCTTTTGACACGATGAAACGCCCACGTCTTGCAAGTTTCGTTCCTTAAGTGTGGTAAATTATTTGCAAAAACATCGTGTGATTCATTCATGATAGCATACAACAAACACTTCGTTGCAATAAATAAACCTGAATGTTCTCTGTGATAAATTATTTTGGTTAGCAATCTTTGAATAAAGCATCTCTTGCATTGGAATAATTTATATTCCTCTACCTCTCTCCCTTCATATTCGTTAGTCATTATTTAAAAGGCAGCATTGAATGTTCTCGAGCTTCATTGGCAAATGGCAGTATTGTGTATATCGTGCGTGTATTACAAATTTTAAATTGTATTCTCTAAACTAGTTTATGAACGGTTAATCTATAATTTAATAAAGAATATAAGTTTTTTTTACTCTCGTAAAAATATCTACAATTTTCAATTTGACGGTGAAATCTACGACAGCGTCTGTAGCAAAATTTTGTCCATAAATACGTTTTCACCAAACAAAAAAGTTCAGAAATAAAACATTATACAACGAAAATAATGTAATCAATATTTTATGTTAATGTCTCAAGAACTCATTGCAGTGAAGGGGTTACAATATTCCATGTTAAAAATGTATTAAGTCCAGCGATATAACTCGACCAAGCGAAGAATGAAGGATGCGATTGCGGAGCGTCATGGAACTAACTCTGTGGAACATGGGTCTGTAGAGTCAGTTTCGCTAACAAAAGTTGCCAGGAGCGTTAAGCGAGTTCAGAGACCGCTTCTACGGAATCACCATGGCTCCATAGAGGTTGTGAATCTGCTGATAAAATATAACTTCAGAGATACCACATCATGCAATATTTGCACTGGACTGTTTCATTTTCGTCCCTGTAAATTGCTTTTTTTTTTTTACTTTTCACCGTTTTGTACAAGGAACGTAATAAAACGTTATATTTATATTGAATTTTTAAAACTTATTCATTGAATTTAATATTATTCTTCATTTTGTATTATTCTTCATTCTAGGTCTGCAATAAAGTACCAAAACATTAATTTTACTGTCGTAAGTATCAACAATATTCTTCATTATGGTGGTAATTACTTTTTGTATAAAAGGAATTTTATTTGAGAAACTACTTAAAATCAAAATAAACTATTTATATGAATGTTCCTGTTCATCGAAAGAATTAGTTTCAAAATTTTCAATATTTTGCAGAGAAAAGTGTACTTTTATTTCTTCCAATATGAGGTGCAGACATGTCCAAATACACTTAAAATATTATTTGGGAAGATACTAGATTTGCAACGAAATAAATCGCGCTTTTTTGCAGTAGTTTGGCATGGTCCCATTTTAGTTTTGAACTGAGTATCCTTTTATCTCCGTCTCTGTCGTTTCGTCTGTACACACAGACAGTGGCGCGCTTCTGTAAACATCATTCTCAACTTGGTCGAGATATACCAGAAATTTTGTATTATGCTATATCAAAAGACTAACAAAAACATTTCCCGTTATTTCACGATTTGATTAAGCAGGTTTAATTTCTACGCAGATGATTGTTAATCTTTATACAAAGTCATATGAAAACTCAAATAATGAAGGAAACGTGATACCCATTTAAACACATACTGGTGAGTCCAAGATTGCCGTCACTTCCTTCTTCGCTTGGAGGACATCTTCCATGAGGCCAGCGATGTGAACATGAGGACCTGAAAAAATATTTTTTGCGTATCATGTACCACGAGATTAAATTTAACTACATTTGTGTGTTTTGGATGTGAATAGTACGCAAATGTATTTGCTACAAAATCTAAAATATTCTTACTTTTTTAAAAGTAATAATAGTTTGAACGTCTCATCCAAGACCGATTAGACCAATTTGGCAATTGTTTGCTCTTACCGAAAGAAACAACTTGTATATTTCCTATGATGTGTAAACTGTGGAAATCTTATTTTAACTTTGAAAACAGTTTTCTGAAAACATTTAGAAATAATTAAATTTCGAGGGACAACCGGTTCTTGACAATTTCCGGATAATCTATTTTCCCTGCGTTCTATATTAACAAATTAAATTAGAATATATTTTCCACGTCATTTTGTCGAAAACTTCATTTAGTCCAGTTTTTTCAAGTTCAACGTCTTGGAAGAATAAACTGACAAAAACTGAAGTTCTTACTTTTGCGTGAGCGGGAGCCAATTTTTAGATGTGAAGGCCACAGAATCCGAGTACGAGTTTGTTCTTCCAACTGCAAAAAAAGAGGCAAACAGAATCAGCGAGATAGTTTTAGAAGCTGACGAGGAGTGATTAGGGATTCATGAGGGGAATCTTTCGATGGAGTGGGGGATGCAGTGAGCTATTTATGCAATAGTACATACCTATAAGGAAAGTGTGGGTGGTTTCCGTACGCGCGAGGCTTCCGCAAGCGTGCGATCGTGATCTAAATTATAAAAAGTACACTACTGGGATAATAACTGATTTGAAATTGGTCACGAATCGTAACGTCATAAATTGATTGATTCATTGATGTTTCCGGGCGCGTAAATTACTTTGGTCATTAGTCCCGTAGTGTAGTGGGTGTGTTTTTTCTCGGGATTGGGCGGTTATCTTTTCCCCCGCTGGATGGCGAGATCTGGCGCCGACCTACCGTCGACTAGTGGGGTTTCTCCTCAAACCAGGTATCTCCCACCAGCGAGGCACCGCCCCCAGCCGGGACAATGCTGTAAGCTCCCGACCGCTCTCCCGGCATGTGTGGTAGTGTAGTGCATATTAGTGCAAGTGTGTGTGTGTAAGAGGAGATGATAGGACAAGGAAGAGGAAGGAAAGATCGCGCGCGGTCCGTGGCTCGTTTGGTAGGGGTACTGCTCCGGGATTCGCCTGGTAATTTATCGGAGAAACACGGAAAAATACCGATCAGAGCATCCGGCCGCTAGATTTCTCCTCGAGACAGCGACGTGAATTCGACTAGTTGACAAGCTAATGTCGAAAATCCTGCCGCCGTCGGGACTCGAACCTAGGACCTCCCGGTCAAAGGGACTGCAATGACATCAGGTGATGTACTGAGCTATCTCTCCCAGTAACGTTCCTAAATTAGGGGAGGCAATTTCATCCTAGTATCTTGTCGGAACTCCATTATCAAATAGTGTCGCAACCATGGCGGTGTGCCCCTGTGATTTGTGAAGATCTACGCGTGAATGAACTTGGCTTTTTTATGTGTTTCGCGTAAAAGGGATGTTTGGCTGTAATTGAGTGGGCGCAAGAAACGTGGTTTGGTTACTGCACTATTTATATGTCGTGTGTGTATAAGTCTGAAGAAGTTAGCCACAACGAAAGTTATGTGTTCGTTTCGAGTGGTAGTGCAGTAAGAAAGGGGGGCCGCTCCTCATATGCTTAAGTGTTCCCTTGCGGAAGGGGTCAACTGAGAGGTTTTGTCTTCCCTTGTGAGCGCCTTAACTTTACGACACGTAAAAGTCTACAATCGGTTAAGTTTTTCTTAATTTCTTAGGTGCTTAAGGCGAGGTTCCCCCTCCACATGTTACACATGTTAAATTCTTAATATTGATGACCGGTTACCGGGGAGAGATGGCTCAGTGCATCAACCTAATTGTCACTGCAGTCTCTCTGACCGGGAGGTCCTGGGTTCGAGTCCTGAGAGCGGCAGAATTTTTGACACTAGCTTGTCAGCTAGGTCGAATTCAGTCGCTGTCTGGAGGAGAATTCTAGCGGCCGGCTGCTCTGATCGGTATATTTTCGTGGTTTCGTCGATCAAAACCAAGCGAATTCTGGAGGGAGTACCCTAACAAAGGGGCCACGGACTGCGCGATCTTTCCTTCCTCTTCCTTGTCCTAACCTCGCCTCTTACACACCCACTTGCACTAATATGCACTACACAACCACACACGCCGGGAGACCGGTCGGGAAGCTTACAGCTTGTCCCGGTTAGGGCGGTTGCCCCGCTGGTGGGAGATACCTGGTTGAAGGGAAAAACCTCCCTAGTCGACGGTAGGTCGGCGCCAGAAACGTTCCATCCAGGGAGGAGAAGATCATCGCCACCTCCCGAGGAAAAAACGCTCACTACACTTACGGGGACTAGTGATATAAGTAGTTGACGCGCCGGAAACACGAATCAATCAATATCCGGTTATCTCAGAATCTGTTGGAGATACCGATTTGACATTTTTACTGTACATTATCTGTACTATTGTACTACGACTGTACTATTGCTGTTGTACTAATCTACATTGAAAAGAATTGCTTGGCAGGAAACTAAATTTTTCATTTTTCTAATAATGAAATGATAAATTTATTTATAAAATTGAAACGAAAAAATGCTAAATTTGCAATTGTAAATCCACAGCTTCACGTTGTCGAATAAGAGTAAATCTGTAAGGAATCAGTTAAATAGATTTTATAGTTTATGAGAAAACAGGGTATTTATAATGAAAACCTTTTGAGAAAAACGCTTCTAAAGTTTATACCAGGAATTATCCATCATATTTGTTGTAATTATTTTACTAAAAACAATCTGCTCCATATTGTGCATATATTCTTTTTATTGTTGGTACAAAAAAACTGTTTTCTTTTCTTTTTTTCTGTCTTTTTCCGGTCATTTTCTCAACTGAGATCTCAGCTTAGGGGAAAGGGGGACTTGACTGGATCAATTCTGTTGTTAAGATTTTATTACTGAACGTATTTTCCGCATTACACACATTCTTAACCTCACGATTGAATCCATTTCCTTTGTTCACAAGGTTTTTAAAAACTCTTTTCCATTTTGTCTTTTGAGTTTTATTTAGTTGACATTTCTTTCACACACCAAGCTATCCCATTGCTTACCGCAAGGAAAAGAAAATAACATTTAATTTTAAAAGCACCGAAGAACAACACGCCCGCAAAATTGCACAGATAAACAACATAACCGAATATGAAAACTGCGAAAAACCATAGCCTTCGAGAGTCCAAGGTTTCAGAAATATTTTTGTTTATCATGGAATTTTTGAAACGTCAGCCTGTGCTGATGTACATTCAAAACTCAATAAAATACACAAGAAACAACAATTTTCAATAAATATCAAAATGTTTAGAAAAGTCCTAGAGATTATTTTTAGATTTTAAAAAAAAATGCTATATATTTCTCGTTTTTGGGTGGAATCTCACCTTAAGAAGACTCCCCCACCACCTCCCCTCCTCCTCCCCATTCCGACCCTGCCACGCCCTCATCTCCTTCACTTCCCCTCCCTCTCCCCTCATCCTACCACCATCGCCACACCACCGCCGCCACTCTTTTCTAAGGGCGTACCGCGTTCTCTAGTTCAGCCATATGTTATCTAGTTTTCTTTCGCAGCTACAGAAAAAGTCGCGTAAACTGACTGGAATGATACCGAAACCACTTCATTAAACATATTTCATTTCGCTCCACTTAACAATGTCAAACAATTTTGTCACACTTTGTAACCAGGTCCAATCAGCAAAATGTACACAACTTTCAATTTATTGAAGTTAACTTAAGGTGTAGTTATGAAGAGTACAATAAATACTTTAAAACCATATATACATTAAACTGATTTTAATAATAAAATGCAAGGTTTCACACAGACTAGTCCACTTTGTTATCCTGGTACAATAGATCCTTCAAATTCTTGACGACTGAAACATTTCACTGAAACTCACCCGATCAAAGAACGCTTGTGCAGTCTCTTGGCATTCCGATTCACCTGGAACACCAGAACATTACACATTAAAGAAATATTTTTGATAAATTTAAAATGGTTTAAAAGAACTTGGAAAATTCGATTTACACAGTGTTTCTCGTAACTTGTGTAATTATTGCGATAGTATACAAACGAATAATGTAAATAATTTTTAAAACTCCATATCCCTGTGAAATGCAAATTTCAATGTCTGCATGTCACATACACAAGGTAGTTAAGATCGTACAAATTATTCGAACTTCAAAACTAAGTGAGAACCGTGTAGTAGCAATTGAGTTTTACGAAATTCAACGCAACTATGCAAGACCATCCTTTTTACTAAGAATAAAATTTCACTTCCCGAATTTACAAATGTTAGAGTAGCTGAAACCAATCTTTCGTTTACAGAAACATCAATATTCGAAGGAAACGAAGTAAGTTTTCAACTTTGAAATCGGCAAATACAGGTCTTAATCTCATTAGGGTTGAACTAATGCTTAGTACACCATACTGACTGAAGGGTACTGCTAAGTTATGGAAAACACCAGGACTTCTTGAAACCCGCGACACCAACATCATTACAGTCATAATAAGTTGGATGCTCTCTCTACTGGTCCTCGAATCGCATCCGAATGTTTAGTTTTTCTGAACTACTCTCCGAAATTTATTTCGATTTTCCCCTCCCTCCCTCCCTCCCTCACCCGATGCTGGATATAATCGAACATTATAGCCAATTTTAAAGTTCACAGATCGAGGCACTTAGAAGAAGTTTAAAAGTGCATTTGCCTGTTGGAAAGGAAGATTTAACAATATATAGACGATTCTTTGGAAGCTTGGAGACCTTCGAATAGAAGGTCCGTGTCTGCGTCGTATGTATTTCTGGCGAAGGGTTGAAAGCTACCGCGCACTCGCACGATATACTCTGAATATTTATTAAGCCTGTGTCTGCATACAGAAGCAACTATGCACGAGTATTCATGCATGCATATGTCTGCGTGTGTGTTTTTTGTCCGATTCTACATTTCTTTCCAATTAACTCATACCATTTAAATATAGTTATTTATCTTTGTCTCTACAGAGGAAGTCGACAATCGAACCGCCAACAACCATGAATTTAATTGCCAGAGACATCTGGTGATTATGTGATTTTTATGAACTTTTAAATAAAAAGATCTTTTCACATGTGCGTTTCCCTCCTGGAAATACCTGAAGAACTTCCGGATATCTCCAATTCAAAAATTAAATAAATTAAGTTTCATATGGCTTTATCATGTCATTCATTGATTAGTGTTTTATCATAATCTCTGAGATCCGTATAAACTAGACAAAGCATTCAACAAATGTAAAAAAAATCTAAATCTCATTTTGAACCCTTGGGACCCTGACACTTTTCCTTAAAAAGGTATATTCACACGTAAATTTCTCTGCGAAAAATATCTGAAGAGGTTCACGATATATCCAATATCACAAATTCAAATAAAATTAAGTTTTATGACTTTATCATGCAATTCATTGTTTAGTTAATGTTATTTAACGTCTTAATCCTACTACGAAAGAAAAAATTGCGTCAGAAACAGCGATTTGGGCGCAAGTTCATGGACATTCACGTCTCAAGTTTTCGATACAAAGCAAGGCAAAACAAAGGTGGACGAAACGCATCGCGCAGAGGCCTGAAACAGTAAACAAAGTCGGCGAGTGCCACCGCACGCGCGAAGCGGAGGGGAGAGGAGCGGACGCACCGGTGATGAGGCCCTCCAGCCGGCGGCGGTCCACGCGCACCCGGTCGGCGAACAGGTCGGCGAGCGGCAGGCCCAGCACGTTCGCCGCGTGCTGCAGGAACTCTCCGTCGCGGCTGCCTCCGCCGCCGCCCACGCCGCCGCCCGCCGCGCCGCCGCCGCCCCCGGCGCTCGCGCCGCTCTCGGACATGCTGTCGGAGCCGGCGGCCTCCTCGCGCGCGCCCAGCAACACGGAGCGCTGCAGGCTGGAGCTCATGGCGCGACGGTGGAGGCCGGGGATGTGGCGAGCGGCGCGCGCGGCGACTGCCGCCGCCACCGCCCCTGGCCCTGCCACGCCCCTCCTGCCCCTCCCCGCCCTGTCGCCAGGGGCGCTGCCATCGACGGGACACTCATTCAACTTGTTTATTTGTTACAGGAATTGCCTTATGATACAATAACTCAACATTCTACGTAATCAGAAATTCCGGCCTCTCTGTAACAATCACTCAAACGACGTAAACAGTTAAGGTGCGATTATTTCACATAGAGAATGTCAAATTGAAAATGTATGAACGCGGATTGTCGAGGCAAAAGCGTCATATCGTGAACGCATTTCAGCGCTACTCGGGGAGTGTACCGGTAGAGATGGATCAGGGCATCAACTGATGTCACTGCGATACCTCTGACCTCCCCTAAGTTTAGTTCCAATCGCGGCAGCATTTTCGACTTCAGCTTAATAGCTAGGTCCAGTTCAGTTGCCGTCTGGAGGAATTCCAGCGGCGAGCTGCTTTGGTCAGTAGTTTTGTGTGGTTTCTCCCATCCAGACGAATGTCGCTGCAGTACCCTAACAAACGGAATTCGCGCGATCTTTCCTTCCCTTTCTTTGTCCTATCTTCCCTCCGTACTTTCACTCACACTTACGTGCACTACACTGCCATAAATGCCGGGAAACCGGTAGGGAACCTAGAGCAGTTCGTCTGGGGCGATGCCTCACGGGTGGAATATATGTTTTGGGCGATAGAAGATACAGGTTTGGGGAAACTCCGGTAGGCGACAGTTGGTCGGTGGCAGGTCTCACCTTCCAGTTGAGAAAGATCAGAGCAACCTCCCGAGGGAAAAAGCTCTTACGTGACGAATGACTTCAGCAGTTGACGCGTCCGAAATCACTAATAAATCAATCAGAATCAATTAGTATTGCTGAGATGAGTTTTTGCGGAGATAAAATGTTTATTTTTGAACGATGTTTATTTTTTTGTGGGCAATAGCGGCTGTAAAAGACTGCTAGAATCCGGTCATGCAAATTGAATGTTAATTTAATAATCTGATTTTTCACTTTATACAAAATTTCGGCTCTTAAAAGTTAAATCAAAAGTTCATGGCTTAATTTTTATAAATTGAAAGATACATTTCAAAATTACAATTTTTGTTCATTTTGTTGTGAGATTGATCGGTGGATTGATGTTACCGACCAAGTCAACTGCTATGGACATTAGTCCCGTTAGCGTAGTGAATGTTTTATCGCCAGAGGTGGCGATGTTCTTCCTGCGCCTTATAGTGAGATCCAACCCCGATCTACACGCCGTTTGCGGGAGACTGCGTTTTCCAGATGCCTCCTCAGTGAGACACTAGCTCACAAGCTAGGGTCGAAAACCCGGCATCTTCTGAACTTGAACCCTAGGACCTCCCGGCAACGCTGCATTTGGCGACAGGATAAAAAATTTTATAAACATAATTTTCTGAAAAGAATTGATTTTTACAAAAATAATTTTTCTCAAATTGAGAATGTAAAGAGTCGTTGTGTTGTGTTTGAATTTGTTTAGTTTTAAAATATAGAGCATCTGCGTGTCAGAAGAATACCGATAATTGCGTTGTATCTAAATGCTGCAATTCTTCGGAGATTTCTCCCTCATCTGCGTGTCACAGACATCTATGTACTTCAGCCTTCAGCCAAGAGACTTTCACAAATTCATCAACTTTCCACAGATGTCTCATTATTATCAGGTGCAACGGTGGTGGAACCATGATCTCAACTGTTTTAGAAGTTGAAAATAATGTTTTCATTTTCCATTGTTTGTCTTCTGTAATGTTGGGAAGAAATATTTTGTTTCTTTGTTTTCAGCTGAAACCTTCAACCAAATTCTTGTATGTGTATTAGTTTTTTTCTCGTATTCGTACACCTTTCGAAACGTATTATTTCGCGTCGTAAATTCTTCGACTTGAGAGGTTTTTAAAAAAAATATATTGATTATCCTTTTCGCCAAATTACAACTTTCAAGAGTTTTAGGTAACAAACGCATAATAGGGTTTTTTGAACTTACATATCATTTGGGTACAGTATTTAAAGCAATTGTAGTGAAACAACAAAGGATACCCAGGAACGGTTTTTCAGAAAAATACATAAGATATTTGGAGTACACAACGCATTTTAAATTAAGAGATACTTGAACATGCCTGCCTGAGTGATTGAAGGTGATGGACAACCGTGCCGACTGCGCTATCTTACGAGATTTTTCAAAACTAGGTTTTTTGACCAAACTATTACGATTAAATTTATTTTACCGGGGTGCATGAACAATTTTTTGAAAATTTGAGTAGCCTACTTTTTGCATTTGCATGAAAATCCGGGCTAGAAAGTGATAGATTTTTTAGCCCCACTCGTTTTTTTTGTGGTTTCTTGATACCGAAAATCGATTTGACAGCAAAACGTTTCCATGACTGCTTGTCTGTCTTTCTCTCCGCCCGTCTGTCTTTATTTCTCTTCCTATCTACCTACCACTCTGTCTTCATTTGTGTTGAAATATTGACTTAATTTTTGGTACCTAATGCGCTAGGATTGGAAATAAGTCGCGAAAATTGCAAAAATTCAATTTTTTTCGGCGTTTTCCTACAACTACAAATATGAAGATAGAGATATTTTTCCTTAATGAAATCTGATCTTTAAAGATTGATTTTGAAGTAAGGGCATGTACAATTTTTCAAACATTTTAGTTCTTTTCGATTAATTTTGCCTGAAAGTACGGGCGAGAAAGTACGTGCTGTTTTTTGCACCACAAATTTGGATATTTCTAAACGATTTCACCCAGCATGAGAAAGATCAATAACACCAAAACATTACAGAAATAATTGTTTTTATTTTAAAAATATTTAGAAAAATTTCATAAACTAACGTGGCAACATCAACAAATGTAAAAATTAAATGTTAGCAGATATCTCTTAACTCGCCGATAATCGTAATGTTACAACAATTCTGCATTTTTTTCTGTAGCATTCACATTTGATGCATCTGGAGATAACATTGTGGCATTGCCTACATTTGTTTGTCATTCTTATCAGTTCTGCGAAAGAAAACAATCTGACAAGTCACGGTTTAATGCGGAACGAACTGGCATACATATTTTTACTTTCACGTCTACGCATACATATAAAAAATTAAAAAAACAAATTTTTTCTCAAAAAAGGCTCCAAATTTTTATTTAAACTTTTATCAAGAATAGTGATAAATGTACTCTACAAGATTACATAAACGCCATATTGCTCTATTCTTTTGTTTTTTCAAATATTACAAAATCTAATTTTTTACTTGTTTTTCACGTCGTTAATATTTACATCAGCGGCAATTTGTTCACATTATTGCATTTATGAGTACATGTCTTTTAAATAATGCCAGATAAAGTTTCTTGAAAATACAAATGTTTCCTGTGTAAACGAATTCAATATTCCGTATTTTCAGAATCTCTCAATCAGTATTTCCTCAAAAACTGCTACAAATTTTTTCTTCAAACCTTTCAATCATGTGTTGACACTCGCACTATTTGAAATGATATAATATTCATTTTGCTGTATAATTTTGTTTTTTTTCAAAAAATTACACAAATGTAGTTATTTAAAATATGACTCACGCCGTTAATAGGCACGTTTTGAGGGTTTGTTAACACTATTTGATTTGTGAGTGGCAATGATTCAAATGACCTCCACTGAAGTTTTTTGAAAAATCAAAAATTGTCTGTTTAAAAGAGCTTCAAAATTTTTATTTACAGCAACGCAAATGCAATTTTATTAAATACGGTTCCAAATTTTTAATGAAAACTGCTATTTATGACGAGATTTTACTCTTTGGTATTCTTAAAGTAATATTTCGTTTCTACTGTAAGTAAACCGAAAAATTGAGAAAATTGAAAAAAAATGTACTTTGGGCGGCGATAGATGACAGCTAGCAAAAGTATGTAACATAACAGAAAAGCTAGGCCAGCGAAAGAAATTAGAAACTAACTAGAACGAGAAAGTCTGTGCCGTTCTCTTTCACCACTAGTTTCAGTCACGAGCAATCGTGTAATATTTCGAAATACTATAACGTCTGTTTAGAACTCCCTTCAGGGTAGTCAGTTTTGTTTCTTTGGTTTTCATCATCATCATCATCATCTTCCTTTACGGATTAGGCATATTGCCTGTTCCAGCCTCTTTCCATCTCATTCTTGGCCTTCCAATGTTCTTTTTTCATTAATAATCTTATGATTTAGAGCTTGCACTGGAAGTCTGTCTTGCGGCATATTTTCAATATGTGTCACCCATTGCTGTCTGTACTTCCTAATTTTTTCATGTATTGTTTCTTTCCGCCCTAGTTCCTCTCTTATTTTTTCACTTTTTATTTGGTCTCTTAATGTACAGCCCTTTACTCCTCTCAGAAATCTCATTTCTGCTGATTCAAGCCTCCCTACAATCTTCTTGTTTTTGAACCCAAGTTTCACATCCATACAGTAAAACTGGGAGGGCCATTATATCATAAAATTTTAACAGGGTTTTCTTTTCGTGCTTTCTTTTTAAATGTTCTATTTATGGTTCCACATATTGCTTGAAACTTATGGATCTTGCTGGTGATATCCCTATCTCTTCCATATGTAATTTCGCACCCTAGGTAGTTAAAACGTGTCACTTGTTCTAAAACCATATTTTGAAGCACAATCTTTGTCCTTATCGATTCTTTTCCTTTAAAAGCCATTACTTTGGTTTTATTAACTGATACTATCAGATTGTACTCCTTTAAAATTTGCTCCAGTTGGTAAATAGAAATTTGCAAATTATCTTCGTTTTCCTGCAGGATTACCTGGTCGTCAGCATATAAAAGAGTATTTAAAAATGTATTTTTGCCCAGGTGGATTCCTGAGGGCACCATGTTCTTCCACCTTTTAATTATATATCCCAGATATATGTTAAAGAGTGTTGGCGAAAGACTGTCTCCCTGCCTTACTTCTTTATTTATAATTCTCTTTCCGGAAACATACCCATTGTATTTTACTGCGATATTAGTATTGTCATACATACTTTTCACCACTTGTACAAAATGACTTGGATACCCTTCTTCTTTCATAATGCTCCATAATTTACATCTGTTGACATTATCAAAAGCCTTTTCAATATCCACGAAGGCAAAATGTGTCTCTCTATTAAACTCGACTCGTTTCTCAATTATTTGTTTTAATGTAAATATGTCATCTATTGTTGTACGACCTTTTCTAAACCCCTGTTGTTCCTGGGGAGAGTGCAGTCTGCAATTGGAGCTATTCTGTTATTCACAATTTTTGCATATAATTTGTAGCAGGAGTTAAGTAGGCAAATACCCCCTATAGTTGTGACACTTACTCCGATCTCCTTTTTTAAAACATGGAATAATTAACGAATCTAACCATTCATCTGGTATTGTACATCTTTGCCAGCATTCAGTCATTAGATGGAGCAGTCGAAATTTTAGTAACATACCTCTATATTTCATTAATTCTATGTTAACCCCATCAGGACCACAGGATTTCCTATTTTTTGGGGACTTCAATGCATTATCAAGCTCTTTCATCTTTGGTTTTTTAGAGACATTTTTGATTCTAAACAACATCAAAACATAATAAAATAAAAATTGCTTTCATTTAAAAATAAGAAGAGAAAATACTATAACTGATGTGAAACATTTAACATTGGTGAAAGTAAATCTTGAGAGAGAGATAGCGCAAGATTTTTAGTCTTTATTCTAACAGTCAAGGTTACTAGATAAATCACATGTAACTCTGCGTTGACTTATGTTTCCGCAAACAATTCGGTGGCAAGTATTACAGATAACGCCACCACTGTCCTAAGTAACGCCAGGTATCCTCAGAATTCTTCAGAATGCTTTGAAATCTGCAACCAGGGACCGAATACCGAAATTATAGTCATATTGGTATTTATACCTGCATAGAAATACCTTTATCTCTATTACACCTTTATTCGAAATACCTTTAAAATACCGACACACGACGTCTATTACCGATATTTTAGAGGTATTTTTTTTTATCGTTCGTCTATGCCGGTAAATTACCCCTCAGTCGCTGTTGGTCAGTCAGTCGCTGTTGGTCAGTCAGTCGCTGTTGGTCAGTCAGTCGCTGTTGGTCAGTCAGTCGCTGTTGGTCAGTCGTGGAGAGAGGACGCGTTCTTAGGAGCTCCGAGAGGATTACGATGACCTGCTGCCTAGCGTCGTACCGCGCGCGCGTTGGTACCTGGGCCGCGCGCCTTGGGATTTTCCGCAACGCAGCGATGCAGGCCAGGACAGGTGGTGTAGGCAACAGCAAGCATTCGCAGCTCTTATGCGCGAGCATACTGGCTATTCTGCTGCTGATTGCTGGAATAGAGAAGAATCCCGGGCCTGGAGCGGAAACTGCGGTGGACACTGCGATGAATACCTGTCGCAAGTGCGAAAGGAGCGAACGGAGGCTTCGGAGACTGGAGGCGCAACTGGAGGAGGCTCACAAGTCAATCGGTGAGTTAACTTTAAAGTTACAAGTTCTGGAGCAGAAAACACGATAGCCGGGAAGGACAGGAAACTGCACAGCCAACCCTAGATGTTGCAAGACCAAACGAAGCGGAAACGACATCGCGAATGCCTACTGAACGGCCATTCGAGAGGAAAGTGAAGGTGTTTGGTGACTCTATGCTGCGTCCACAGTGGAGGAGTGTGTCGTGCTAAGGGCGCTGATTGGGCATTCTACCCTGGTGCGGATGTGAATAATATGACCAAAGTCATTGAAAAAGTTTCAAATGATGATAGTGTAGAAGTGGTCCTCGTACACGTGGGAACCAACTCCTCGAAGCGGCAACCAGTGTTTCGAACTGTTAGGACAGTGCGTTAGACTCGGACAAACCGTGAAGAAAAAATTTAAAAATGCGCAAGTAATTTTTAGCGGAATTGTTTGCAGAAAAGATGTTCATAACCGCAAAATATGGGACTTAAATCGTCACATTTTCCGGGCATGTGAATCTTTTGACGGGCTATTTGTAGACCCTAACTTCTGGCTCCACCACGAGGATTTGGCGCGCGACGGACTGCATTTGAATCAGAAGGGAGCGTGGAAGCTAGGTCGCCTACATGACGATGTCATTCGGTCATCCTTGCGTCTACGCTGACAATTCTGGAAATTGAGTCGGGAGGTGGCGGCGTCAGCAGTGAGAGTCGGAGTGGTGACAGAGGCGGCAACGGCGGCGGTGACAGCGGCGACGACGGAGAAGACGGCGACGGGGACGGCGGCGACGGCGACGGCGACGGCGGCGACGGCGGCGGCGGCGGCGTCGGTGGCGGAGACGACGGTGGCGTCGGCCGTCGGCGTTGGCGACGACGACGGCGGGCGGCGACGGCGACGGCGACGGCGACGGGTGGCGCGGCAACGGTGGCGTCGACGACTGTGGTGGAGGCGGCGGCGGCGGGGCGGTGGATTCTACGGCGATGCCCGACGGAAGAGTGGACACCGTAAAGTTTCAGGTGAGGAAGGGATCCATAAGGCTGTTGCAGGTGAACTGTCGCAGTATAAAAAATAAAGAAATCGAATTTTGGAATTTAGTCGAGGCTTGTGATCCAGATGTAATAATAGGAACTGAATCTTGGCTAACGGAAGAGATAGCTAACTCTGAAATTTTTCGTCCTAATTACAGGTCATTTAGGAGGGATAGAAATACTAGAGGTGGGGGATATTCTTTTGTGTAAAGGATGAATAAATATAGGGAGAAATTGGGTTAATGAAGAATTTGAGATAATGGGAATAGAAATTAGTGATTCGGGAATATATTAGAAATTATTGCTTGCTATAGGCCACCAAATGAAAATTACGCAATTTTGGAAGCCATTTCTGAGAAAATAGAAAACACCCACAGACATCCTATAGTTATCGCCGTGATTTAAATGTTCCAGAAGCAAATTGGAAAGGCGCTGTGAGCGAAGCGAAAGTACACAGTTAGTGAATAGACTCGTCTGGGAGGGGGCTTAGCGCAGGTATAGATAGACCGACGCGGCAGGAAGCACTTTAGATGTTTACCTAATTAGGCCGCAAGAGCTTTTCTTATCTTGCGACGTTATTGAGGGCATAAGCGACCACAAAGCGGTTTAGTTGACTTAGACATAAATATTTCACTGAAAGAATTCCTAACGGGACAAAAATATGGCAGTTCAAAAAGGCAAATACAGAGGGGCTTCACCACTACCTGAGAGAACAGTACGATCGTTTTCTGAGAATAGACGAGGTATGGACGAATTTGGAAAGCGTTTAAGAACATTCTAGATAATGCATTACAAACGTTTGGTGCCGTGTAAATTCTTAAAAAGCAATTCAGATCCAGAATATATACAATGCGAAAATTCGACGTATGAAAAGAAAAACCAGAAAGGCTTTCAATAATAGACATCGTAGTGAAACTGACAGGATACATTTTCGTTAATTGCTCAAAAGAATTAGAACGGGAAAAGAAAATTGCGCAGGAAATATTTTTAAAACATATTCTCGACGGGAGGAAATAATTGTCGTGGGGTTTTACAAATATGTTCGCAGAAGAAGAGGAAATAAAGAGAAATTCCTATCGTTAGAGATACAAAGAACACGTTACTAACAGATGATCGGGAAAAAGCAAACGCGTTTAATACCTACTTCAGTTCCGTTTTTAAAACAAATCTCCAGCACACTCAGATTTCGAGGGAGGCTGTGCCAAACCAGTTTATTATAGACGTACATACATTGCGAAAACGAATTAAATCTATGAAAAACGGAAAGTCGAGGGGTCCAGATGCCATTTCAACTGATATAATTAAACTCGGAGGAGAGGCAATTTTACCGTATTTAACATATTTTTTCATGTTTCAATCAACAATTCAGAGAGTGCCCGACGATTGGAAGTCTAGTGCTACCGTTGTTCCGATTTTTAATAAGTGGTGACAGAACTATATTAGCCAATTATAGACCGGTATAAGTCTTACGTCAGTTGTATGTAAGCTAATGGAATATTTGATAACTAACTTACATCTAGACTACGATTAGTCATGAGTGGAAACAAAAAGAATGGCTCTTTCAGGGACAGCATGGTTTACTAGGAATGGTTTCTCTTGCGAGAGTCAGATAGCATACATTTTTTCAGGATATAGCAGATGAGTTGATGATAGTGGGAGGGTGGACGCCGTAATATTAGATTTTGCGAAGGCATTTGATGTTGTGCCTCGCTCACGACAAACTGGTTCATAAAATTACTGCAGTCAGGTATTGACAGCGTGCAGAGTTGTCGCGTGGATTGATGAGCTTCTTCGAGATAGAAAACAGAAAGTCGCAGTTGGACAACATTTTCAAATCTAGCAAAGGTAACTTCAGTTACCTCTACCCGCAATGGAAGCGTTATTGGACCTCTCCTCTTTCTAGCTATTTGTGAATGACCTGCAGAGCAATTTAATTTCAAAGGTACGACTATTTGCAGATGACTGTATACTTTATATCGAGTTATTCATTCAAAAGTAGATGAGGATATTTTGCAGGGATGATCTACATATGATTACTATGCAGACTGGGCGGAAAATAATAGCTGATCAATAAAATGGTTACGACAAAGCAGATAACCGTCACGTTTGGTAGGGGCGCGCAAGTTATACTGGAAAACTCATTGCCGTTTAGGGAACGAGAATATTCTAAAGAGTCGTATCTTGTATAGTATCTTGGGAGATTAATTTTTGATTTTAGCAAATTGAGTTGGCATAGATGCAGGTAAATACTTGGGGTCCGTGGCGAATAGTCGTGGAATCTTTGGGCATATTACTTATAACGATACTTAAAAAGAGTATCCTGCCGAAAGGCTTAAGAGAATTAGGCTTATTATATCTCGGAGTTCGCGGGCCATTAATGGAATACGGACGGTTTGTTGGGACTGGCGCTTATAGTACTCATCACAAAGTGAATATTTGAATAGTAAGTAGCAGAGAGTAGCATTGTAATTTATTTTCCGAAGCAATAGGCATTACAAGTAGAGTGGGAGTCATTTATGTAGAATCAGGAGGAGTTAGAAGGCTAAGACTGCTGTGGGCTTTGTACAAAGCGTAATGTCGGTTATCCAGCTTTGGAGATAGTTTATATCACATCCGGCTCAGTAGACCACGTATTTTAGTAGTCAAGGGGATCACAGCATCTTAAATACATTTGCGTAGGGTCGGCTGCACAGAGAACAGATGTTGGACAAATTTCCTTTACAATAGATCTATAACGGACTGGAATAAGTTGGCCTGCGACAGCCTTGGAACCCTTTCCTCTAGGATCTCTCAGAGATTTAAAAGCTAAATTAACTAATGATATTTGTAAATTTTATTAGTTAGTAAGTTATGTTCATTAGAATTATTTATTATTATTAGTAATTATTGTTAACTCAGATTATTAGTACTGTGATAATTATTAGATGCATTGGTTTATAGTATTCATATTGACGTGTGGTGACGTGTTGTGAAGTGTGGTGCTATATAGAAGTAGAAAAGAGGAAGTGAAGTGAAGTGAAGTGAAGTGGAGTGCAGTGTATAAAAAGGCGTATATGTTATATAAAAGTATCTTGTCAGCAGGACCACCATAATTAATAGAATTAGTAGTAAGAATGCGGTAATTGTTATTAATGCATTTTTGTTAATATTGTTATCTTATTATTATCTTATTATTATTATTATGATTATTATTGTCTTAAAATAATTTTAGTTACATTGTATTGAAATTCTAAATTATAATATGTAGATATAATATGTAAATTTTAGTGTTCCGCACCCTTAGGTTGTATAAACCTACCTGCGGAAATAATAAATAATCTATCTATCTATA
>JAHLJT010008446.1:119794054-119909438 GCA_031308135.1 Acheta domesticus | reverse complement strand
GATACAAAGAACACGTACTAACAGGATGGATCGGGAAAAAAGCAAACGCGTTTAAGTACCCTACTCAGTTCCGTTTTTAAACAAAATCTCAGCACACTCAGATTTCGAGGGAGGCTGTGCCAAACCAGTTTTATTATAGACGTACATACATGCGAAAACGAATTAAATCTATGAAAAAACGGAAAGTCGAGGGGTTCCAGATGCCAGTTTCAACTGATCTAATTAAACTCGGAGGAGAGGCAATTTTACCGTATTTAACAAGATTATTTCATGTTTTCAATCAACAATTCAAGAGTGCCCGACGATTGGAAGCTAGCTACCGTTGTTCCGATTTTTAAAAGTGGTGACAGAACTATATTAGCCAATTATAGGACCGGTAAGTTCTTACGTCAGTTGTATGTGAAGCTAATGGATATTTGATAACTAACTATATTAGACAAGAATGGAACAAAAGAATGGCTCTATTCAGGGACAGCATGGTTTCAGGAATGGCTTTCTCTTGCGAGAGTCAGATAGCATCATTGTTTCAGGATATAGCAGATGAAGTTGATGATAGTGGGAGGGTGGACGCCGTAAGTAGTAGATTTTGCGAAGGCATTTGATGTTGTGCCTCACGACAAACTGGTTCATAATTACCTGCAGTCAGGTATTGACACCAGAGTTGTCGCGTGGATTGATGAGCTTCTTCGAGATAGAAAACAGAAAGTCCGAGTTGGACAACAATTTTCAAATCTAGCAAAGGTAACTTCAGGGATTCCCCAAGGAAGCGTTATTGGACCCTCTCCTCTTTCTAGCTTTTGTGAATGACCTGCCAGACAATTTAATTTCAAAGGTACGACTATTTGCAGATGACTGTAGATTATATCGAGTTTATTCATTCAAAAGTAGATGAGGATATTTTGCAGGATGACTCTACATAGATTACATCTCTGGGGCGGAAAAAAATAGCATGACATATTAATAGTTCGAAAAGCAAAACCATCACGTTTGGTAGGGGCCCGCAAGTATACTGAAACTCAATACCGTTTAGGCAACGAGAACTATTCCAAGAGTCGTGTCTTGTAAGTATCTGGGAATAATTTTTGATAGCAAATTGAGTTGGGAAGATACAGGTAAACTTTGTCGTGGGGGAAAGCGGTGGAAATCTTTGCATTTTACTATACGAATACTAAAAAGAGTACTGCGAAAGCAAGAGAATTAGCTTATATATCTCTAGTTCGCCCATTAATGGAATACGGGACGGTTGTTGGGACCCTTATAGAATATCACAAAAGGAATATTTGAATAGAGTACAGAGAAAGAGCATGTAAATTTATTTTCCGAAGCAATAGGAAGAAAGTAGAGTGGGAGTCATTAGAAATCAGGAGGGTTAAGGCAGGACTCTGTGCTTTGTACAAAGCGTATTTCGGTTATCCAGCTTGGAAAGATATACACATCCGGCTCAGTAGACCCACGTATTTTAGTAGAGGGGATCACAAGCACAAAATACACGTTCAGGCCACAGAGAACAGATGTTGGAAAATTTTCCTTTACAAATAGATCTATAACGGACTGGAATAAGTTGCCTGCGACAGCCTTGGAACCCTTTCCTCTAGGTCTTCAGAGATTTAAAGTAAATTAACTAATGATATTTGTAAATTTTATTAGTTAGTAAGTTATGTTCATTAGAATTATTTATTATTATTAGTAATTATTGTAACCATTATTAGTACTGTGATAATTATTAGATGCATTGGTTTATAGTATTCATATTGACGTGTGGTGACGTGTTGTGAAGTGTGGTGCTATATAGAAGTAGAAAGAGAAGTGAAGTGAAGTGAAGTGAAGTGGAGTGCAGTGTATAAAAAGTCGTATATGTTAGTATAAAGTATCTGTACAGGGACCACCATAATTAATAGAATTAGTAGTAATAATGCGGGTATTGTTATTAATGCATTTTTTGTTAATATTGTTATCTTATTATTATCTTATTATTATTATTATGATTATTATTGTCTTAAAATAATTTTAAGTTACATTGTATTTAATTCATAATTATAATATGTAGATATAATATGTAAATTTTAGTGTTCCGCCACCAGGTTGTATAAACCTACCTGCGGAAATAATAAATATCTATCTATCTATATAAAGGTATTATACCGGTATTTTATCTCAAAATACACGTATTTAGTAGAAGCATACCGGTCTTTTGGGGAAATTGTTGTGATTTTTTTCGCTGAGATGGTTTAGAGGAAAAACTATTGACACTGCAGAGTTTCTGACCGGAAGGTCCTGGATTTCGAGTCTCGACGGTGGCGAATTTTCGACACTAGATATATTGTAGCCAGGTCGAATTCTGTTGTCAACTGAAGACAATTCTAGTGGTCAGGTTTTCTAAACAGCAGTTTTTTGTGGTTTCTCCGATCAGTATCAGGCGAGTGTCGGAGTAGTACTTTAGCAAACAGGCCACTGATCGTGCGTTATCTTTTCTTTCTCATCCTTTCGCCTTAAATACACACACTCTTTCACCTACTACACTACTATACATCTCTAGACACCTGTCGAAGCCTAGAGTTGTCCTGATTGATCGAGATACACTTGGAGAGTGGAGACGTCCGCAAAGCCGACATGTTCGACACCACATTTCATATAGTAACGGGAGAGGAGCACCGATTTCTCCGGATTTATTATATATTGATTGGTTTATTGAGTTTCTGGCAGTTAACACTTCATCTGCCATTAGCCACGTTTGTATAGTGCATGTTTTATCCAGACAAGTGGCGGTGCTCTTCTGACGCTGGATCGTAAGATCCGGCGCTGACCTACATATCGGCTTGTGGGGGATTTCCCCTCCAGGAATCTCCCCCAGCAGGGCACCGCCCCAACCGGAACAAACTAGAAGTTCTCGCTGCTCTCCAGACAAGTGTGCTTGTTTAGTGCACGTAAATGTGTGAGTAAGGAGAGAGATTGGGACAAAAAGGAGAAAGAAAAGATCGCGTGAGGCCCATGGTCCGTTTGATAGGCCCATGGTCCGTACTGATCCGGCATTCGCCTGGTATTTTTCGGAGAAATCGCGGAAAACTACCGATCAGAGCAGCCTGTCGCTAGAATTCTCCTCCAAATTGCTCAATTCGACACAGCTAAATTAAGCTCGTGTCGAAAATTACTCCATCGCAGTGAACCGTTGGGATTCGAACCCTACAACCTCCCGGTCAGAGTCGCAGCAAACACAGGGGAATTGTTGACTCTGAGATAACTCAGCCCACTCCCTGAAATGCATAATGAACTACACTTACGAAATTAATTTCCATCGAATTTGACGTGCCGCGCCGGAAAATAATCAATCAACTGATCAACTATGATTTTTCTAATAGATTTATATATTATGTAATGTTTTCGCAATTTTACAATGGGTTTCTCTGCCAGTAGGATCTGAATAACAATAACACGTAATACTCACCATGCTGGATACACGGATTGACATGAAATTTTACCAGATTGTGCAGCACCTTTCAAAATCCATAGATATACATTTTTAAATGCTATGAAGAATTGCAAATAGAGTTTTTGCCACAATTAGTATTGGTACTTTTCACGACGTGCCGCCTATTGAAATGTGGAAATCGGTGAGCAATGCCGGTCCCGCGATGGTTATTCTTACGCCGCGCCGTGCCGCCGCTATAGCTTATCCATTGCGTCGGAGGGCATGCAATGTGACAAAAAGAGATGTTTAAATGGCAGGTTCAGAAATACTAAATGTTCGAACACATGATTTAATTATCAAAATATAGTGATTTCAAAGATGGTCCCTGAAAATGTTATAACGATATAGGAAAAATAATTAAGGAAATAAAAAGTAGGACGGGCTGAATTTAGCCCGAAGCCACCCTGACTGCTGTTTCTGCAGCGATTCTTTCCGGGATATCCTAGGGTTCAGAAGATGCCGGATTTTGGACACTAGCTAGACAGCTAGGTCGAGTTCAACCCTGTCTGGAAAATAATTCTAACGGCCGGCTGGTCTGATCGGTAGTTTTCTGTGTTTCTCCGATGAATACCAGGTGAATGCCGGAGCAGTACCATAACAAACGGACCATGAACTGCGCGATATTTTCTTCTTTTTCCTTATCATTTTCTCACCTTACACACATTTACATGCACCACACTACGACACTACGACGGGGGCCAGTGTGGATCTTAGAATTTTTTTCCAAGAGCAACGGTGCCTTGCTGGGGAGACATCTGGAGGAGAAAGTTTCCGCAAGCCGGCGAGTAGGTCGGGGTCGGATCTCACGAGCCAGCGGAGGAATATTATCACAAACGGTGACAAAACATTCACTACACTAACAGGACTAATGCCCATAGAAGTTGACATGGTTGGTAACATCAGTTAATCGATCGATCAAACAACGAAATAGATTTCTAATATTGTAATTTTGATATTATCTTCCAATTTATGAAAATGATGCCCTGAACTTTCGATTTCACTTTTAAGAGATAAAATTCTCTATGAAATTGAAATTGAATATGAAATTGAAAAAGTCTATTAGTGTTATTGAGAACATTAATTTTCTCTCCACGAAAATTCATCTTCTCAGCAACACTAATCGACTGGTTCTGGGATGCGTTCTCGATATGACGCTTTTCCCATGGCTATCCGCGTTCATACACTTTGATATTGACATTCTCTATGCAAAATTATAGCACTTTTACTGTTTACGTCGTTTGAAAATGATTGACTTGTTGATTGATTGTTAATGATTCAACTACTGAGATCAACGGTTTGCGTCAACTACTGATATCATTAGTCCCGTAAATGTAGTTCCCCGCAGGATGGTGAGATCCGGCGCCAACCTACCGTCGACCAGCGGGGTTTACTCAAACTAAATACCTCCCACCAGCGAGGCAGTGCCCTAGCTGGGTCAAGCTCTAAGCTCCCGACCGGTATCCTGGCATGTGTAGTAATGTAGTGCATGTCAGAGTAAATGTATGCGAAATAGTGAAGAGAAGGAAGAGGAAGGAAAGATCGCGCGTGGTCCGCGGCTTGTTTGTTAGGGTACTGCTCCAGCTTTCGCCTGATGTTGACCGGAGAAACCACGGAAAACTACTCATCAGAGCAGCCGCCCGCTAGAATTCTCCTCCAGACAACGACTGAATTCGACCTAGCTGACAAGCTAGTGTCGAAAATCCTGCCGCCGTTGGGATTACGAACCTACGACCTCCAGGTCAGAGGCACTGCAGTGACTTCAGTTTGATTATTAGAGAAAGGCAGGATTATCTGATTATACAGAATGTTGAGTTACTGTTTTTTAAGGCAGTTCCTGTAATAAAGAAAGAAAGAAAAAAGAAACAATCAACACGTTTAAAGTAGTGCCCCGTCGATGGCAGCGCCCCTGGCGACAGGGCGGGGAGGGGCAGGAGGGGCGTGGCAGGGCCAGGGGCGGTGGCGGCGGCAGTCGCCGCGCGCGCCGCTCGCCACATCCCCGGCCTCCACCGTCGCGCCATGAGCACCAGCTTGCAGCGCTCCGTGTTGCTGGGCGCGCGCGAGGAGGCCGCCGGCTCCGACAGCATGTCCGAGAGCGGTGCGAGCGCCGGGGGCGGCGGCGGCGCGGCGGGCGGCGGCGTGGGCGGCGGCGGAGGCAGCCGCGACGGAGAGTTCCTGCAGCACGCGGCGAACGTGCTGGGCCTGCCGCTCGCCGACCTGTTCGCCGACCGGGTGCGCGTGGACCGCCGCCGGCTGGAGGGCCTCATCACCGGTGCGTCCGCTCCTCTCCCCTCCGCTTCGCGCGTGCGGTGGCACTCGCCGACTTTGTTTACTGTTTCAGGCCTCTGCGCGATGCGTTTCGTCCCTTTGTTTTGCCTTGCTTTGCATCATCGAAAACTTGAGACGTGAATGTCCATGAACTTGCGCCCAAATCGCTGTTTGTGACGCAATTTTTTCTTTCGTAGAAGCAATAAGACGTTAAATAACATTGACTAAACAATGAATGGCATGATAAAGTCATAAAACTTAATTTTATTTGAATTTGTGATATTGCATGTATCGTGAACCTCTTCAGATATTTCCCGCAGGGAAATTTACGTGTGAAAAAACATTGTAAGGAAAGGTGTCAGGGTCCCAAGGGTTCAAAAATGAGATTTTAGATTTGTTGAATATTTTGTCTAGTTTATATGGAGCTGAGAGATTATCGCGCTGAAAGACTTCTAAACGGTTTAAGTGACCACTTAGAGGTCCAGGTGTCCTAGTGCCACGCCCACGTCTAATGTCATGATGTAAATTAGGATTTGTCTCGGAAACAATTAACAAGACATACCTGGAATTTGTACTACTTTTCAAGCTTATAATAGCATTTTTACGGAGTTATTTTAAACTATCTTTGTTTAAAGACATTATTTTAATAAGATACCTTACAAACTCAGGAAAAGTTTGATTTTTTTTAATCTACGTAAAATATTTTTATATAACACAGTTAACGATAAATATAAAGTTGAAAATAACTCACTAAATGAAAAATACTTGTGAATACATATATAAAACACTTAGTTGCTGAAATGTTAAGTTTGAGAACAATTTATTTAAATTTGGTGAATTTAACATAGCGAGATCATGGCTTAATTAACTCCTCCCCTTAAAAAGATCATATAAATGTCACAAGCATCAGATGTCTCCAGCAATCAGTTCATGCTTGGTGGTGAATCGATTGTGAATTTTATTTCTTGCCTATATACTAAGATAAATAACTGTATTCAGATGGTATGAAGTAAAAGGAGATAGTAGAATCGGACCGAATGACCGCACGCATACATGCGCATGCATGCGTGAATGAAAACTCGTCCGTACTCGTTCCTACACGTATATACAGACTTAATATTAAGACTACGCGCGAGCGTGCGGAAACATACAACCCCTGACCAGCAGTATAAAAGTTTTGGTAATCTATATATATATATATATATATATATATATATATATATATATATATACAGCATGCATGTTAAAATCTTCCAAGCTTCTAAAGAAACTTCTATCAATTTTAAAATCTTGCTTCTCAACGGGCACATGCAATTTGGCCTTGCAATTTCGTTCGTGATATGCCCGGCTTTATAACCACGTTGCTATTCTACTGGGAACGTTTTTTACTCTTGATCTATTTTTATCGTTAAGATTATGATATTTACTTCTTTTTAGAGCTTTGCGACCTTTAGGGTCGATGCATTTTAAATTCGCTATGATGTTCGACTATATATGCAGCATCGAGAGAGGGCAGGGGGGATATTCGAAATAAATTTCGGAGAGAAGTTCCGAAAAACTCAATATTAAAGGCTATTCAAAGACCAATAGAGATAATATATAACGTCTTTTAATTAAGACTACAATTGCTTTGCTGTACCGGTTTTCGACTAGTTCTGTAGTTTCCATAACTTCGCAGTGCCCTTCAGTCTGTGGTGCACTAAGTATCAATTCAACCCTCATGCGCTTAAGACTACGTGTACACCCTTCTCTTAACCTTTAATTGGTATCGGGGTCTGGCATACCGCGCCGGCAAGTTGACACTAGTGCAATAATCAGTTTGTTGTGTCTCCACGTCCAGCGGCTCAGTACCTTCCTTCCTAGTGTGGATCTATCTCTGAACAAAGAGCATTACTAGTGGTTTCTTTTATAGTTGTGTAATATTTCTGTGCGGTGCAGTATGAGATATCACCGATATCAATTGCTTGAAGTATTTTTTTTTTCGCCTAGTGATACCAAAGCTACGAGATAACATGTAATTATAGAGATAATGATCATGATTCTGAAACAGAACAGGAGCAAGAGAATGAACATGAATATGAAAATGATTCATATACTGCCAACAATGAACGCATTTATTGTGAACAAATTAAAGTGTTCCCACTCGTCACACCCGCCATTGATTATTTGGTGTTTCCGGGCGCGCCAACGGCTATCGTTTGTCTCGTAATTGTAGTGAATGATTCCCCGGGATATCTGTGATCTTCCACGGTTGGATAATGAGATACGTCGCCGATCTACACGTGGCCGTGGGTTTGGTTTTTTCCCAACCAGGTATCTCCCACTAGTGGAGTACTGCCCTAGTTTAGTTTCCGACTAGTTTTCCATCATTTTCTTTAGTGTGGTGCTTGTAAGTGTAAGTAAGGGGGTGATGATAGGATAAGGAAGAGGAAGAAATGATACCGTGCGGTGCATGGCCCGTTTGTTAGGGTACTGCACCGGCATGAGCCTGGAGTTCATCGGAGAAACCACGGAAAACTAATATCAGAGCAGCGAAGAATTGTCCTCCAGGAAGCGGCTGAATTCGTCCTAGCTATCTAGGTAGTGTCGAAAATCCTTCCACCGTCAGTACTCGAATTCTAGAACCCCCCGTTCAGAGGCATTGCAGTAACATCAATCGAAACCCTGTACCACCTCAGTTCCTTGATATTGTCTCACCCACCCCGTGATATTCCTCTACACTCCTTCTCATTCCGCCCATTGACTCTCATTCGCTTTCGTCGAGACTTACCCCAGTTCCCCAATGTTTGTGTCGTGACCTTGTGAAAAATCCTACCATGACTGGGACTCTAACTCGAAGCTTTGCATCATCCTAATCCTTAATAAAACAAATGTTTATTGTAGACTAGCAGCTAAGTTAAATGTCAAATAATACGTTGAATTATATAGATTGAGCGTGAGCGGTATCACAGACCCCCGATACCTATTAAAGGGTTCGAAAAGCGATACCAATTAAAGATTGATTTGCCCATTTCAAAAGTAGAAAAGTTTAGTTTCTCCACAAATATTGACAGTTTCTGTAAATAAAACATTTAATCTATCTTAAAATGCATAAATTCTGGAACTGAAACTTTATTCTTAAAAAAAAAGCTCTCGCGTAGTTGTTTTGAATTTCGTAAAACTGAATAGCCACACACATTGTTTCAATTTTTGAAGAATCTGTACGATCTTATACAGTATTGTGTAGGTTACATGCAGAAATTGAAGTTTTCGTCACGTAGTGATACGGAGTTTGAAAAAATATAGACATTATTAGTCTGTCCACTTTTGCCATAATTACTTAGTAGTTCCTTAAATTTGAAACGCTATGTATATCGAAATATTAGGTTCATTTAGACCTTTATAAATATAATCAAATATATTTTTTTTAAATGGAGTAATGTTCTGGTGTTCCAGGTGAATCAGAATCCCAAGAGACTGCTCAAGCGTTCTTTGATCGGGTGAGTTTGTGGTATGTTTCAGGACGCTAAGAATTTGAAGGATCTCTATTTGTTCCGAGGATAAAAAAGTGGACCAGTTTGTGTGAAATCTCTACTCACTTTTTATTAAAATCAATTTAAATGTATATATGGTTTTAAAGTAAGCATTTATTAAATTCCTCATCAATCGTAAGTTATCTTAAAGAAATTGAAAGTTGTGCATTTTTTCCGATTGTTTCTACTTAAAACGTGTGACAAAGAATGAAAGTTGGACATGGTCTGTTAAGTGGAATGAAATGGAACATGGTTAGTGAAGTGGTTTTGGCATCCATCAAGATCGTTAACTCGTGATTATTTTTTTTCTGCTACTGCGGACGAAAACAGGATAATAACATATGAAAGCACTACTCAAAGAAATAAGTTTTCTTTTAATCATGATTTAATTTTCTCCTTTAAAATGCATTCTTACGCTTGATTCTCACGCTTGATTTGCAATTCTGCATAGAAAAATCTTCTTAACAAGAAAATAGTAGTTACATCAGGTCTTTTCAGAATAATCGGTGGATCATGATTTTTTTAATCTAAGGTCGCATCAACTTCTACATCATTAGCGACCACTGTTGGATTTTAATTAGAAATAAATAGCTCCTTTTAAATTTGAGACATTCCAGTTTTTTATTGTTCTTACAATTGTTGTAAACGTAACGTTTCGGCTATGCATTTCATAGTCCATCATAGACATCTATTCTAAAAATTGAATTTCAGTTAAATTGAAATTTAAGTTTTTAGAATAGAGGTCTGAAGATGACTATTAAATGTATAGCCTAAACGTTAGGTTTACAAGAATTATAAGAACAATAAAGTGGAAGGTCTAAAATTTTAAAGGAACCATTTATTTCTTATTATAAAGTAAGACATTCGTTAAAAGAAGATAATAAAGTTTGTTGGATTTTTACGTTATGCTATCTATGAAGATAAACGATATTATGACGATGATAGGGATTGAAAGGAACACAACACAACGCCCGAGGCGGGATTCGAACCCGCAACACTTTGGTCCGACATCGCTACGACACTACTGTTTTAGCGATCTGTCACCGGGCCGGCATCATGAATTTGTCTAAGACTGTTTCCCTAATTCTGTTTGCCTCTTTTTTGCAGTTGGAAGAACAAACTCATACTCGGATTCTGTGGCCTTCACATCTAAAAATTGGCTCCCGTTCTCGTAAAAGTAAGAACATCTGTTTTCCTGTTTCTTCTTCCAACACCTTGGACTTGAAAAAAACTCCATCCCGCGTTCGGGGCTAAATAACTTACAAATTGCTACAAACTTAAATTGTTTAATTTTGAACAAAAATATAGTTCATCCGTAAATTGGCGGATCGTGACTTGCCCCTCCAAATCTGAATTCTTTCTCAAGGGTTTAAGGAAAAAGCGAAGATTTCAAATGTTAATTGTTGCTTACACATTATCGGATGTATACTAAGAGTTGATACTTTGTCAAATTCATCTAATCAGTCTCGAATGTAAAAAAAATTGTGGAAAAAAATGCGTACAATTTGCATCCAAGCTCCTCAAATGTAATTCAATTTAATACCATGATACATGATGCACAAAAAATATTTCTTCAGGTCCTCATGTTCACATTGCCGGCCTCTTTGAAGATGTTCTCCAAGCGAAGAAAGAAGTGATGGCAGTCTTGGACTCACCAGTATGTGTTAAAATGGGTATCACGTTTCCTCCATTATTTCACTTTTAACAAATCTTTCCATGATTCACGATCAACCGCGTAGAAATTAAAGCTGCTTAATCATAACCATGAAATGACGGGAAAAAAGTTTTTAGGCTTTACATATCGCGTAGCACAAATTTTTTGGTATAGTGAAGGTTTTCAATTTTATGATCTCGCCGGACTTAATACTACCTTTTTATATTGAAAATTGCAAGCCCTTCACTGCAAAAAGTTCCTGAAACATAAACATAAACATTAAACAGTATTTTCGTGTACAAATTTATTTTTAAACACATTTTTATTGTTCAGTGAAACGGTATTTATGAACGAAGTTTTGCAACACACCGCTCGTCTATTTGACTGCCAAACTATAATTTGTAGAAACTTTTAGAATAAGCAACAAGATGTAGATATTGTTTATTAAATTGTAGATGGGCCGTCGGTCATGAAACTTGCGATATAAAATTTGACATTCATAATTGACGTTTACGCATTATTTAAAATGCATGCTATATATGTTAAGTATATGGTGGGAGAGAATGACGGAGCAAAATAAATCATTCGAATTACGCGCAAAAGATGGTGTTCAATGCAAAGATTGCGAATCAAAATAATATATTGTCACAAGAAACATTATTTTAGATTAATTTCTAATAAAAAAGTTACTTTCCTATCTTCGTCGTGGTGCAAAGCTATAAGCTATAATAAGCTATCTTGATTGAATATCTCCAATTTTTGCACATAATTTATCAAACATAAGGAAGAAATCTTGCAAGACGTGGGCGTTTCATCGTGTCAAAAGAAAATGTAAAATCAATATGTAACGAATAAAGAGACTAGGTTAATCGAATGAACTGGACAAAACTGACAATCCAATTGCTTCAAAGTATTTATTTGCAAAATGACCTTCTCTCAAAGCAACGGTTGCCCCCACAGGACGTCCGCGTCACGATGAAAATAGACGTGAGCTACCTGTATCACTCGCATATCATCGGGCGCGGAGGCCTCGTCATCAAACAGGTGATGGAGGAGACCGGCACGCACATCCACTTCCCGGACTCGAACCGCACCTCCACCACGGAGAAGTCGTCGCAGGTGTCGCTGTCGGGGAAGCTGGCGGGCGTGGAGCAGGCGCGGCAGCGCGTGCGGGTGAGCCACGGCGCGAGCGCCACGACCGACTTTTTTGGCCACTTGGATACCTGCAGTCCAACTTTGCGAATCTGACACAGGTTTCTTAGTAGGAGTTAGTAGAACAAAGTTTTCGAATAATCCATGATCCTCCTAATGTCTCAACCAACATCAATCCGTCAAATTTCGCAGGATCAATAGTCAAACTGAAATGTAAATTATTGCTAGTTACTTTTTTACAAAGTGAATTAAAAGCTGTAAGTTATTTTAATCGTAACAAATTACTAAAATTTTAAATTGGCTATGATCTTGGCCTGACGGTCTGCTTGTATAATAATTATATAACCTGGTATTGTTGAAAGTTTTTTTACGGTATTTTATTTTTGTTTCGTTTATATAATTAAATATATTCCCGACATTTTAAACGAAATTCGGAATTAATAATTTTCTATGTAGTATTAGTGACGTCGTGTATCCTGTCTAAACAAATAGCATTATTGGATTCCCAATAAATGGCAGGTTGTCCTTTCTTTCAAAACTAAAGCGCCTGTTCAAAATGCTTCAGAAATGTTGGTTCAGACTACAGTGAGAGGATAGTTTTGAGGAATTTACTTTCATCCGGCATCTCCACTAAAAATAATAGCGTTAGAAATGATAAAAAATAGATAAAAAAAACATATGATTTCAAATTATTTGGTATAGAATTTCAAGATGGAGCTAAATACGTTTAGGGTAAACAAAGAGCCCACAATGAATTCCACTCATTCACTTCTAACGTTCTCTTCACAAGTTTGCAATATAAGGACTCGTAAAAAATAATCCGTGGAAGTAATGTTTCTTAAAATATAAGGGTTGAAGTGTATTGAACTGAAGTACTGTAAACTTTAAACCTTATGTTCATGTAGTGCGTTCTTAGTACATGAAAATAATGATTTCATACAAACCTTCTCAGATTGACAAAATTGTAAAAACAGAAGTAAATCTTCAGCTCAAGGTACCCAACATTTTGTGAAATGAACGCAATGACTTGCAAGATATCGCCGACGTCTCCCTATATGCCTTAGCTGAAGGTGTGTGAAAGTAAATACCCTTGTTGTGAATGCGAGCCGTGGGGTAAGCCGTGGCCGGCGCGCGGGCGCGGGGCGGGCGCAGAACCTGATGCCGCTGGTGTTCCTGTTCGACGTGCCGGCGCTGGGCGACGCCGCGTCGGGCGCGGAGTGCGCCTCGCCCTACGTCATGCGGCTGCAGCAGCAGTTCAACGTGCAAGTGCGCATCCGCCACCGCCACCGCCTCAACGGCGTGCAGGTGCAGGTCAAGGGCTCGGAGCTGGAGGTGACGCACGTCACGGAGGCCACGCTCTACCTCATCCGCCACTTCTGCGTCAACGCGGGCGCTGCTGTAAGTGCCTTGGCGAGGGGCGGCCTGCGCTCAAAAGGGTGTTCAATGGATCGTGATCCAGTCTCGGAAGTAAAGTAAGGACTTGTCCATCCTGGTTTCTGTTCACGAATAGACTACCGATGCTGAGAGATTGGATAACGAAGCAAAAAACTAGTGACGTGCAAAAAAAACATTTTTTTTCTTACATGCAACACTCACCATGCTGTGAATACTCAGATCGATATGAAATTTTACCAGCGTGTTCAGCGCCTTTCAAAAGCTATATATACAAACTTTTAAGTGCTATGAAACATTGCAAGTAGTGTTTTTGCGACAATTAGTATTCATACCTTTCATGTCATTATCGCCTGGAAGTGCGAAAAACGCTGCCTGCCGCTGGCCCTCCGGTTGTTACACTCCGCACCGCCGCTATCAGCTAATCTGTCGGGAAGGTCTTGCCTCGGAGGGCATGTTGAGCGACGTGGATGGTGGCTCACATTGCAGGTTCAGAAGGACGAGGAGCACGGGATGCTAATTCAAATGCAACATTTAAATGCATGCTGACATTACTTATATGCACAGATTATTTATAGACACACTTATATGCACAGATTATTTATAGACACACTTATATGCACAGATTATTTATAGACACACTTATATGCACAGATTATTTATAGACACACTTATATGCACAGATTATTTATAGACACACTTATATGCACAGATTATTTATAGACACACTTATATGCACAGATTATTTATAGACACACTTATATGCACAGATTATTTATAGACACACTTATATGCACAGATTATTTATAGACACACTTATATGCACAGATTATTTATAGACACACTTATATGCACAGATTATTTATAGACACACTTATATGCACAGATTATTTATAGACACACTTATATGCACAGATTATTTATAGACACACTTATATGCACAGATTATTTATAGACACACTTATATGCACAGATTATTTATAGACACACTTATATGCACAGATTATTTATAGACACACTTCTATGCACAGATTATTTATAGACACACTTATATGCACAGATTATTTATAGACACACTTATATGCACAGATTATTTATAGACACACTTATATGCACAGATTATTTATAGACACACTTATATGCACAGATTATTTATAGACACACTTATATGCACAGATTATTTATAGACACACTTATATGCACAGATTATTTATAGACCACACTTATATGCACAGATTACACAGGCCTACAAAAAAAAATTTTTTGTTTGGTGCATCAAATGTTAGAGCTGATTCTTATAGTATTTTTTGCGCTGATTTCAAATCTGCAAACCATTTTTTTGTATCAGCTCTAGTTTTTGAGATACATCATGTATCATTTTCAGTTATTTAGGCCTATACAGTATAATGTAGCAGATATGCATGTTATACCACTCAATGTTAGGTAAATATTTTAATTTTTTACAGTTGGCAGTACCAGCTGAGTTTGTTTTGTTTAATGATGCTCGCAATATAAACAAACCAGTTAACCTAAAATAGTGCAATGGCTTCACACCGAAGAAGTTGTGTAAATCATCCTGAGATATTTTGCTATGTTTGTGGTGAATATACATTCGTGGAAAACCGAAAACCTATCTCCGATTTCTTGAAAAGAGCGTACTTGGCTTATTTTGGTGTTAAGTTAGGCGACCAAGATAAAACATGGGCTCCACATTCAGTGTGCAAAACCTGTAATGAACATTTAAGGCAGTGGACTAATGGCAAGAGAAGGAATCTTAAGTTTGGTGTGCCCATGGTTTGGAGGGAACCAAAGAATCATGTTGATGATTGTTACTTTTGTTTGGTGAGAATCACAGGAATAAACAAGAAAAATCATAGCAAGTGGACCTATCCTGATCTTCCTTCTGCAAGACGTCCTATTTCTCATTCAGATGAAGTGCCCATTCCTACTTTTCATCTACTTCCCATTGTCAGTGATGATGAAGAACATTATTCTGATGCCCTAGGCCTACATGATGTAGGTGATACTAGTGATTGTGACTATGAAGGGACAAGCTCAAGTCCCCAGCGTTTCAACCAAAATGAGTTAAGTGATCTAGTAAGAGACCTGCGCCTTTCAAAAGAAGCTGCAGAACTTTTAGCATCTAGACTTAATGAGAAGAACTTACTTGACCCGGGAACTACAATAACTTTTTACCGTAAGAGAGAACAATCTTTGCTGCCATTCTTCAACAATGAAGACAATTTAGTATTTTGTCACGATGTCCAAGGTTTATTACTAGCAATGGGTCTATCTCAGTACTTGTCCGAAGATTGGCGTTTGTTCATTGACAGTTCTAAACGAAGTTTGAAATGTGTTCTTTTGCACAATGGGAACAAATATGGTTCCATACCAATTGCCCATTCAACGAAAATGAAAGAAGAGTATGACAACGTAGCTGTGGTCTTGGACAAAATTAAGTACAATGAGCATCAGTGGGTAATTTGTGTTGACCTAAAAATGGTAAATTTCTTGCTAGGACAGCAAGGGGGTTACACAAAGTTTCCTTGCTTCTTGTGTTTGTGGGATAGCAGAGCTAAACAAGCCCATTGGGTTAGAAGAGATTGGCCTGAACGAGAAGAAATGGTTGTAGGGCAAAGAAATGTGATTAACGAAGCCTTAGTTTCTAGGGATAAAATCATTTTTGCCTCCACTACATATAAAGCTAGGTTTGATGAAGCAGTTTGTGAAAGCTCTCGACAAGGACGGTCCATGCTTTGTTTATATAGGTCGTAAGATGCCTGGAATAAGCGCAGAAAAACTTAAAGCTGGCATTTTTGATGGTCCACAAATCAGACAGCTTGTGAAAGATCCAGAGTTTGTGAACTCTATGAGTCCCGTGGAAAGCAGAGCGTGGAAATCGTTTGTACAAGTTATTACAAAGTTTTTGGGAAACATTAAAGCTGACAATTATGTTGAGCTTGTCACAAACATGCTCGATAACTTCGAAAGGCTGGGATGCAACATGAGCATAAAAGTGCATTACCTACACAGCCACCTGGACCATTTCCCTCACAACCTTGGCGATTTTAGTGAGGAACAAGGAGAACGGTTTCACCAAGACATGAAAGACCATGGAGGATCGTTTTCAAGGAAGATGGGATACCCACATGATGGCGGACTACTGCTGGAACTTGGAAAGAAGTTGCCGAAACCAGATCCATTCTAGGTCGTCACGGAAAAGAACTTTTCACAGTGTCAACTAATGTCCCAACTAAGGCCGAATGGGTCTTGTAAGTTTGTATGTACGAGTAGGCATATCTCATTAAAATAACATTCTGAATTGAATTACTATTTTGTACTTTCATTCCTTATATATCATATATATCATAACTTGAAAACTAAAGCTCATAGAAAAAAACCAATGTCATTTTTGAAATCAGCGCCCCAAATATACTTAAAAACAGCATTAAAATCGTTTGCACCATTTTCTGTGTTGGCCTGTGTTATTTATAGACACACTTCTATGCACAGATTATTTATAGACACACTTCTATGCACAGATTATTTATAGACACACTTCTATGCACAGATTATTTATAGACACACTTCTATGCACAGATTATTTATAGACACACTTCTATGCACAGATTATTTATAGACACACTTCTATGCACAGATTATTTATAGACACACTTATATGCACAGATTATTTATATACACACTTATATGCACAGATTATTTATATACACACATTTAAAATTGCACAAAAAAACATAAACAGTAAATACTGTTTGTACGTCGGCGACTGGAGCTTCAAAATATTATATATCTGACGAATGTTAAACTCTGAATGATTCCTTGTCACATCAGAGTTTTCGAGGCATCTTCTTGAACATTCAGAAGAAATGCAGGTCTAATGGCAAAGAGATGTCATCTTTTCCGGGATCAGGTGAATTTCTAATTCGTTCTCCACGCGATGATTTTCAGTTAAAATGTTTTGTCTTTGTGAGGCCCATAAATCTAGTAGAAGCAAAACTTTGTTTCCTGTGATTTGATTTAAAGAATATTCTATTATGAATTTCTATTATTTATTTTTTCTTAGTGTATCTGTTTATTATTTTATTTATTTGCCGTTTACGATTTTTTTGCATTTGTAAATGTGGATATAAATAATCTGTGGATATAAATAATAATGTCAGCATGCATGGTTACATTTGAATTGGCATTCCGCGCTCCTCGTCCTTCTGAACCTGCAATGTGAGCAACCATCCTGGTCACTCAACACGCCCTCCGAGGCAAGCCCCTGCCGACAGATAGGCTGATAGTGGCGGTGCGGGGTATGAGTAACGGCCGTAGAGCCAATGGCGGGCAACGATTTCCGCACTTCCACAGTCGGTAATGTCATGAAAGGTATGAATACTAATTGTCGCAAAAACACTACTTGCGATGCTTCATAGCACTTAAGTTTGTACATATGGGTATTAAAGGTGCTGATCAAGCTGGTAAAATTTCATGTCTATCTGAGTATCCAGCACGGTGAGTGTTGAGCGTTCGAATGAAAATGTCGCGTTGTAAGTTAAAGAATCAAGGACATTTTGTCAGAAGAAATGGACATTTTGCCTTGAACAGTCTCGAGGGCGTTTTACTAATCGCGTAGGACGAAGGTCACAGCCTCGTTATAAACTTGTACATGCATAGAGAACCGCCACCGCGGCACCAATTTCGCGGTTGTAAGTACGCAATTTCCCACGCGAGTCTGTACTGTCCTTGGTCATATTCTCGCGGCAATGAGTTTAATCCTTCGTTGGCTGAACGATATGGGGTAAGGGCCACAATGTGCCTGTAACCCAGAAACTGTCCTAAAATTGTTTCAATCCATTCTATATCGTACACTAAAAATATTGTTTCCACTGCGAAATTATTTTTTTTTTGCCGAACTATCGTTGTCAGTTTTAGCCTTCAGTAGCGTTTCACTGCAGATCTTGCTCCTTATATATTTTTACCATAATCTCAACGAATTAATTTTCCATGAAAAACCGACAAATAATTCAACATAATTCTTTGTAGTTTATTAAGTGTTAAAATTCCTTGTGCTCAATAATAGAACAATGTTTAGTAAAATATATGTAAGGAAAACTTTCTTACGATTAACGAATTTAATAGTTCCTCAATTATTTAATATTTTCCAATCTATCACTTATTACCACCATTCATAAATTTAAGATTTGCTGTCTCTCCATACCAAAATGGAAAACTAAAATTGAAGTTAGTGTAATATGCAATCAATCTTGAAAAAATAAATCGATGCTCTTCCATGTAGGATCAAGTCTCAGTATATACGACGCTGGAGATACCCCCTCATCATCAACCGTTGGTGCTGGGAATCAACTGTTGCAACATAAAGACGATCATGAACCACACATCGACGCAGATCATGGTTCCTGATCTAAATGATCCCTACATTCCTCAGATAAAAAAGAATATAATCACTGTGCTCGGCCCCATCAGGAACGTGTATTTGGCACGGCAGATGCTACTGGTAAGATGAACATTTCTAAAGTGGAATTTAATATTTTTTATCGACAGTTAAATATAATTGTAGTTAGACATTTTAGTGAAGCTTTTTTTTCAGCTTTTTTCTTAAAAATTGCAGTGTTTTAAGTTTAGTAAAAACTCAATATCATTTTACACTTACTTCCGTTAAGACTTCTAAAAAGTTGACGAAATGAAAGTTCTAACGCAAAATTCAAAAACATGGCCACGAATCTCTTAAATTTTTTTTCGTATGGGAACTTCACTTCATTTTACCTTAATTTTAATCTACCGTACTAATGGCACTTGATCACATTGGCATTTATTAATCATATCTTCGATCTACTCTTACAGAATTCTGATGATAAAAGTTAAATTAATTGATATATAGTACATGATACAGAGAAAACCAATCTCTTGGATTTATTAGGGCTTCAGCATGTCCAACCGTCGTCTGTTAAAATTGATGCCCAAATTTTATTGTAAATTTGATTTTTTAGAAGGTATTTGGCACCTTATTTAACATTTATAGAGACTCCCTAATTTTTTTATTTAATATTTGTAAAAACTTTTAGGATAAAATATTAAAATTATTCTTATATCTGGAATTTATTATTTATTATTAATAACTATGATTTATTATTATTAACTATGATTTATTATTATTAACTATGATTTATTATTATTAACTATGATTTATTATTATTAACTATGATTTATTATTATTAACTATGATTTATTATTATTAACTATGATTTATTATTATTAACTATGATTTATTATTATTAACTATGATTTATTATTATTAACTATGATTTATTATTATTAACTATGATTTATTATTATTAACTATGATTTATTATTATTAACTATGATTTATTATTATTAACTATGATTTATTATTATTAACTATGATTTATTATTAATAACTATGATTTATTATTAATAACTATGATTTATTATTAATAACTATGATTTATTATTAATAACTATGATTTATTATTAATAACTATGATTTATTATTAATAACTATGATTTATTATTAATGACTATGATTTATTATTAATGACTATGATTTATTATTAATGACTATGATTTATTATTAATAATGACTATGATTTATTATTAATAATGACTATGATTTATTATTAATAATGACTATGATTTATTATTAATAATGACTATGATTTATTATTAATAATGACTATGATTTATTATTAATAATGACTATGATTTATTATTAATAATGACTATGATTTATTATTAATAATGACTATGATTTATTATTAATAATGACTATGATTTATTATTAATAATGACTATGATTTATTATTAATAATGACTATGATTTATTATTAATAATGACTATGATTTATTATTAATAATGACTATGATTTATTATTAATAATGACTATGATTTATTATTAATAATGACTATGATTTATTATTAATAATGACTATGATTTATTATTAATAATGACTATGATTTATTATTAATAATGACTATGATTTATTATTAATAATGACTATGATTTATTATTAATAATGACTATGATTTATTATTAATAATGACTATGATTTATTATTAATAATGACTATGATTTATTATTAATAATGACTATGATTTATTATTAATAATGACTATGATTTATTATTAATAATGACTATGATTTATTATTAATAATGACTAGTATTATCACATGTTCCTGCAACATGTGATAACTACCTGGAGAACGAAGATACACTTGAAAACACCTACTCAAGCAACTGGGACTGATATCATCCCTATAATACGTGGTATTTTCAAGGTGATTCACTAAGCCCACTATGGTTTATTTTGTGCATGAACCCGTTGTCCAATATGCTAAACGCCACAGAATACGGATTTACGATCAAATTTAGGAATGAAAGTATTACATCGCATTAACCATCTGGCTTATATGGACGATGTAAAGCTGTATGCGTCATCTAACTCACAGCTCACATATCTCCTGAAAACTGTGGAAAGATTTTAGAACGACATAAAGATGCAATTTAGACTAGACAAAAAGCCGAGCAGCGAGTTTGGTTATAGGAGAGCTGCAAAATACTGCATACGACCTTCAGACCTGTGGTAGAATATGCGGTATGGAAGCTGAAGAAACATACAGATATCTGGGTGTTGAACAAGCTAGGCGCATTGATCACACCAGAATAAAGAATGAACTAACCACTGAATTTGTCCGGAGAGTAAGAAGAATTTTAAAAACTGGACTTAATGGAGGGAACACTTCAAAAGCTGTCAACACTTATGCTGTGCCAATCTTAGGATACTCAGTGGGAATAGTTGAGAGCCTCAGAAAGTTCTTCCACGAGAAATCTACCACATCCAAGCAACACCCAGCAGTTTGTGCAGTGGACGAATGGACACTATTAAAATTATGCCAGTCAGACGTAAACCTTACGGCACTCGGTATCCAGCAAAAAACATGATGCGTGGATGGCAAAGCCTATTCACGGAAGACATCCAAAGGAGATCAGCCAAGCACATGTCGATACAGTCGTCGAACTACTGGTTAGTCTCAGGGCAGATCTTCCCTGAAACTGAAGGATTTATGGTTGCCATACAAGATCAAGTTATTCCAAAACGCAATTACAGAAAATATATACTGAAAGACCCAAGTGTGAACGATGAACACTGCCGATTCGGTTGTGGACAAATTGAATCAATACAGCACATTACTTAAGACTGCTCACATATAGCTGGATCAGAATACAGGAACAGGCATGATGCAGTAGCTAAAGTAATCCACCAAGAATTGGCCCAGAAGTACCAGTTATCATCCGAAGCACGAGTCCCGCACTGTGTGTATAACCCGGAGAATCTGTTGGAAAATCATTCTTATCGGCTGTACTGGGACAGAACGATTCTCACAGACAGAATTGTCATCTGCAATAGACCTGATATTGTTCTGTTCAATAAAGAAAGCAGGCAAGTCGACATTATCGATGTCTCAATTCCAAACACTTCCAATCTTCAGTTGAAATTTACAGAAAAGAAGATTAAGTATGTGGATCTCTGAGTCTATCCTCCAACAATGGAATGCTTGCAAAGTGAGAATCGTTCCAATTATAGTATCAAGTACTGGAGGCATCCCGAAGACCATGCATCAAAGTCTCAAAGAATTAGAACTTTCTGAAAACCTATGGAAGCTTATGCAGAAGGTTACTGTCATCTCAACGGCCAGAATCGTCAGAAAATTTGTAGAAAATCAACGTGAATAATTATTCAAAATTATAACCATAATTTGTTTTATGTAATCACCGTAGAGATACGAGATGTAATATGATAATAATATATAGAAATCCCATTACTTTTAAGTCATCGAAATGAACTATAAATTCAATTGGTTTTGTTAAAAAAGGTTGTTCAGTCATAATTTTTACAAATTTCTTACATATAAGATTGTCCTTTGTCTTGATGGGTATAATCTCTCGTATTCCACAATAAATTACTGATGTTCTCTTCGTGTGTTCCAAAGACAAATTGATGCTAAACTATAGCCGCACTAGTGCCTATACCATGATTTTTTTAATTGATAGCAGATCGATGAGGGGTTACCTGTAGGCCAATCATATTTGATAGATCTTTTTTCTTTTTAGAGGTAGAATAAATGAAGCTCCTACATCATTTCCACTTTTTCTAAAAAATTCCACTGTATATTTTAATTAAATTTCTTGTCCGAATCGATCGAATACGTTAAGTCTAGTTTTCATTAAAAAGTTAAATATTTTAAATTGTCAAAATAATATTTTTGGACCATTCCTTGACTGTGACTATGGACTATATTGTTTTCGTTAAATTTATTCGTTAAGATAAGTATTTTAATGGTTTTAGGAACCGTTTAGAAATGTATGCGGTGAGAGAGCAGTGGACTGAAGCTTATGGTAATAGACATTATTTTCGCCAAAACTTAATTTTCTAAAACTACAAAAGTGTTCTTGAGACCTCTGAACGAAGTTGAAGAGAGACGTTACAAGCTGGGAACCACTGTCACTAAAGACGCTGAATATTAAAAAATAAAAATTCAATTGAAAATGTAAAATATTCTTCAAATGTCGAAGTGTCTTAATGTAAGAAATCCACCAACATTAATGGTCTTTCTACATTGTAACGACTTATATTTAAAAAATTAACACCAAATTTGCTTTTCAGATTTGTAATTACGTGAAGTTTTGCCAGCCATAACTTTTGAAAATTTTCGATTCGATTTTTTCTTTGAGTGGGGGAGAGTTTCAATTTCTTTTACTTTTAATTATCCTATTTTAATTTTCGAGGATCCACTTTTATAGAATTCAATTTTCGTGGTAACGCGGATTTCAAATAAGGTTTCACCTTAAATGTCATAATGGTCTTGATGGACGTCGTGAAAGAAATTCATAGAAATTTATGCTTTCTCAGAAATAATGCAAAATGACATATTATTATATACAGTAAAATGTTTTTCCTAGAATGCAGAAGTTTGAACAGACATTTTTTTTCGAAATCTTATTTTGCAGGGTTCTCTTCCCATACTGTTATTGTTCGAGATTTCAGACAACACAACTGTAGATTTTAACAGCGTGGCAGAGGTCATGTATGATCTTGACGTGCAAATAAGCTTTCGTCAGAAGGAGAAGCAGAAAACTTTCGCGGTTTCAATCAAAGGCATTGAAAGAGATGCGTGTAAGTAGAGAAGAAACTGTTGTTTAGTTTTTTTATTTTAGACTACAGTCAAAGCTTTAAAGTCAATAAAGTCCATGGGTGGCAATGACAAATTTAAGGACAAGAGGAGTCATTGGACTCTTCAGGGGACTGGCACGTTTTATAGACTTACAATTTTGATTCTATTGACACTTTTTCATATGAAATATTTAATATGTTGGTTCTTTAGTTTGTATATTCGCTTACATAATGTAAAAATATTATATTCGCTTACATAATGTATAAACAAAATATGTATTCCAACAATTTTCATTACCGTTTTCAGATTTCGTAAAGCAAAATGTAAATCTGAGAATTTAAGTCAATATTGTTAGAATCTAGTTTTAAGGAATACTGAAATTTGAATATTTGGAGTTCTTCCGCCATAGCAAGTTGAAAATATTTTTTAAGAGCTCATTTCTCCGCTTTTGATGAACTGTTTGGAATCCGTAAAAGAAAGTAAGACTGCAGGAATCTGGATAATTGAGTTAAGATTTTTTTAAGAACGAAGTTTAATTATTGTAGGGATCATCATGGATATAATAATCTTTTGGTGAAAAGTACAAATTTGACAATGAAATTTATCTTGAAAGTCCGTTTTGAAAATTTCGGAATAGTTTTGATTCAAAAAAGGTTTCTTCAGTTTAGTGTTCTACACGTTTTGCTCATGAAAACCAAGAACATTCGAAAAGCATTTCCACTAATTCTCTTCTTAGAAGCCGGCACATCTGTCAATAGTAAGGCTGCTATTTCTAAGGACTTGTCATCTCCCACTGTGGGACTTGCCATGGCAGTGGTCGGTAAATCTGAATGTTCTCAACCGTATGACGAGTGGATTGTTCTTTTTTTACGGAGATCCTTGATACATGTAGATAACCTCCCGCAAACGCGGTTTAACGCGGTGGTGGACCGTTAAAAGATAAAATAATTTTTTTCAGTATTCGTATTTGAGTGACATTACTAAAAACACAGAATTCAACCATATAAGATTCAATACAAGCGCTTAAACAATTGTCGATATTCTATCAATTAAAAATGTTAAAAATGTTGCGGGTTTTGCAGCCAATGTCTACGAGGCCCGGCGTCGCATTCTAGGACTGGAAGGGCACAAGGTGGTGGCGGAAGTTCCAGCCACCTATTTCATCCCTAACGCTCCACCAGTCTTCCGACACGCACTTGGCAGAGGTAACAATTCGATATGATTGATATGGAATTTCTCCCTGCTTGACACCATGCCGTAAAGGACTGTTCACCAAAACCTGAACTACTTTGGCAATGATAGTTAAGCAGTAAGCAAATTGCATTTAACCTTGACGTGCATGATTACGAAGCTAAAGTTGGCCTTCTGCTTAGTTAAGGTAATGAGTTTCACATCGGTTTCGAGCTTGAAATCTTCAAATGTTCCCACAAAAGAAGAAAAGTCACAAAAGTAAGCAAATTTCGCGAAATTTCCGAATGAAACTCGTTATTTCATAAAATTGCTTTTTATTAAAATCTCGGTGTTAGATTTAAGTGTTTCTTTACCTCTGAACTATTTATCCGTATTTGTTTATAACCAGTTTATCCTTCTGTAGATCAAAGTTTATTATTTATTTCTACATCTGTAAGTTTGTTTGTTACTGACTCACAAATATTTCTACGTTCTAACGTTCCTACGTTCTAAAAATATTTAAGGTTTTGTGTCAATTTGCGCTCTCAATGACAATTTCATATTTAATAATTTTTTTAGATTTTATCCTAGCTTTCCCTTGATGTGACCAATCTGCTCTCGAAACATCGTGAAAATGATTTGTTCACTTAGAATAGTACCAATACAAATGCTGGTAATTCCTCATCTTTTCTTTTGTCCGTAATCAATAAATGCGGTCGCCCTATCTGTTAATGTGAATGGAATGTAACCATTAGTGGACGGCGCATCGGTGTGTTGCGCACATCCGTCTGCCGGAAGAGGACGATTCCCCAGAGATGGAAGTGACTGTTCCCTGAGGTGCTTTTTGCTCGGCAGGGCGTGGCGGCATGGGCGCGGGCGCGGGCGCGGGCGCCGGGGCGCGGCCGGGGCCCGTCCCGGGCGTGGCGGTGGCGGCGGAGCGGCGGCGCGCGCCGTCGCCGGACGCCGAGGCGGAGGCGCTGCTGGCGGAGCGCTGGGAGTCGCCGTACGAGCAGCTGACGCGCAACGTGAGCGCCGTCCTGCGGCGCCAGGCGGCGGCCAGCGCGGGCTCCGCCGCCACCTCCCGCTGCACCACGCCCGGCCTCAGCGCCGCCAGCGGCACCGGCAGCGCCGCCACCGACAGCGCCAGCGGCCCCCCCGGCAGCCAGGCCTCGCTGCTGTCCGTCGCCTCCTGGCTCTCCTCCTCCGCCTCCGCGCCCAGCCAGCAGCGCCCGGACTCCGGTGAGCGCCTCCCCCTACTCGCCCTCTTCCACGCCGATTGCGGTGGTGTCCTTGATCTTCAGCCAAGGATTCCAGCACACCATGTAACCTTCAACATTTTTTCAACTATTCGTGTCTATCGTTGAAAAGATAAATATGAAGTATACATTTGTTAAAATATTTTAATTCTTGAATTTTTTTTAGAAAGTTGGTTTGTTTGTCAAATCTGCCAATAGGTTATTTTTCAAGAAATCCGCTTAAGATCTTGAAACAAGTGCGTTAAACTCGAGAGCTTTATGTCGTCTAAACGTAGCAAATGGGATGGAGCAGCTTGCAAGCGGTGTGTGTGTGGCAGGGTACGCGGCCAGCAGCAGCGCCGCGAGCTCCCTGGCGCCCAGCCCCTTCCCGGGCAGCGGGCGCACGTCGCCCTCGGCCTCCGCGGCGTCCGCCTCGCCGCTCGCCTCCCCGGGCTCCGCCGCCTCCCGCTCGGCGCCCGCCCCCTCCGCCGTCACCTCCACCGCCAGCGCTACCCCCGCCCCCGCCCCCGCCCTCGGCGCCATCACGCCCGGCTCCGCCTCCGCCGCCTCCGACGAGGCGTTCGCCAGCCCGCTCGGCGCGGAGGACGTGGCCGACCCCAGCCCCGCCTCCGTTGGCTTTCTGTCGGGCTCCGTCAGCGACTTCCCGGACATGGTGCACTGCCCCGACCGCCGCGCGCCCGGCTACGAGAAGGCCAAGTCGCGGGAGCTGGCAGAGGCTGCGGCCACGGCGGCCGCCGCCACGGCGTCGGACTACCGCCGGCAGCTGGCGCTGGCCTTCAAAGGTAAGCGCTCGCGGGGGCTCAGCCACGCCAAAACGAACCGCTACTACCAATCTCTATTAGAAATGATAGGTTTCGCTCTGGTACAAACGTTATTAAAAATATATCTTCATTTCAACTGTATGATTCTTCCCTTCAAAACTTAACAAGTCAGAGAAGTTAATCTTACGCGGAGTCAACCATTTCTTCGTAATTTACACCGGAAGTTTGTCATTTAATTCAGAATCATCACACGCATATCTGTAGTATTATTTTACAAGATCAGTATAAGGTATTAATTTGAACTAATTTCGGATAGTGTTTCATTATGGCAGAAGAATCGGGTGGATGTATTCCGCTGATCGAACTTAAATTCAACCTTTAGATGAGTCATATGTAAATTTGACTATTACACATGGCAAAATCTTTAGACATGTTTTCGGTGTTACTCAATTTTTCAAAGCATCTCTTGAGAGTAAGTAAAAGAGTTCTTTCATAATGACAATATTCTTATATTCTACTACAGACCAATGTAGGAAATCTGTTACATGATAAATGGGTTGTACTTCAGGAACATCAACAAATACCAATATTGCAATATCAATACATACGAACATATTCTTTTCTACTCCAGTTATGTCTAAAAACACGTGGTCAATGTTCCAAAAAAAAGTTAACTTTTCATACCTTCACTTGGATAAATTTCTTTTAGCAGAAGCGCATCCGGAAGTTTTTTTTTTTTTTTGGTGGTTGAGAGGCAGCGACGTGAGAAGGGCTTCAGATATATCTGGCCGACTTGGTATTTGTAAAGGATTTATATACCCTGAATATAAAGTATATTTGAATGCGTTGACTTACAGGTAATATTTACAACCTTAATAATTGTATTGAATGACTTACGATAGTTAAGAAAATCAGATATTACATTTGAGAAGATGACTGACTGGCCTCTGGGAGACGGGTGCTGACGCCCCTAGAGGCTCCCCCCTCCTTGGGTGTGCCACTGGGCATCTCACTTGTTTATCTGTTGGATCGAGAAGTGCTTTGTGAGGGCGCAAGTGTCGAGGCTATTGCTTGCCCTCCTTGGCGAATCGCAAGGCCTTGCATGGATTGGCGCTGCGCAGCGATGCAGGGGACGCCGGTGGCGTCGCAGCCGCGCGTGCCCACCAGCGCGTGGTCGGGCATGGGCTTCAGCCGGTCGTCGCCCGTGTCGTCGCCGGCGCCCGCGTCCCCGCCGCGCGCCGCCGCCTCCGCCTCCGCCGCCGCAGAGGCGCAGAGCCTGTGGCGCAGCTCCCCGGGCCCGCTGGCGCTGCGGCTGCCGCAGGCGGCGCCGCTGTGGGGCCACGAGGCGCCCTGGCCGCCGGACACCACCACGCCCAACCACCCGCCGCCCGCCGACGTCGTCGAGCTGCTCACCTCGCTCGGCCTCCACAAGTACATCGGTGAGCTGGCGCGCGGGGAGCGGGCTCAGGGCATGCCCTTGGGGCTTACCCTCTAGCGACGTCACTCATAGGGAACTTCAGGGTGGGTCCTCACGGTGGAAGACTTTAAGCCATAGCTGCATACTAAGTCCAATTCACACAGCCTGGGAACTGCTAGTTGTCGACTTCTTCAATCGGTAGTTTTCCGTGGTTTCTCCTATAAACACCAAGCGAATGTTGGTGCAATACCCTCACAAACTGGCTACGGAACCGCACGAACCTTGAAGTACTGACGTTTATCAGCTTCTTCCTCACTACTCGTTTTATCATGTAAACATGTAAATAGACGCTGAACAACGTAACTGGGCGCCGATTTTGTGAGAAACTTTATTTGCACGAGCTTGGAAAAGTTCAGGAAGATTCTTGGCAAAAGATAATTTAAATCTTGAAGCGTTTGGAATCACCAAACAGATTTGGAAAAGGTCGAGAAATTGCGATTTCATTTTTCATGAGGAGTGTTGATGTTCATGAAGAAACTGTTTTCGCTCTTTTGCTGTCGTAACGTTGCAGTGAACAGATTTTCAGCAAATATCTTTGTTTTTATAATAAATTTTGTGTCATTTCCCTTATTAATGCATTTAACTTAAATGCTTGGTATATTTGTGAACACAATTTTTATTTACCCGTAGCACAAATTGCATAATAAAACCAATCAGTGAGGGCATAGATGGGCGGTACTTACGTTGGCTTCAGGTAGTTGACAGTTATATTGTATATTGCAATTCCGCAATTGCAAAGAAATATTTAAAATTTACCGTCCCATAATGCTCCGCGAAAGTGCAAACCTCTGTATTTTACCATAAAATTATTTTTTTAAATTGAATTAACGAATATTTCAGGTATAAAAAGGGGAGTTGCTCTTAACATTACTGACAATTAATATTAAACAATTTCATTCTCAGAGGCTGAAAAAGTTTTTTGAAACCCTTTGCAGCAGGTCTCATCTTTACGTCATTTGCAAAGACACTTTTCAGAGATGGAAAGTGGCGCTAATACACACTAGAGACCATTTTACGAACAGAAAAACGTTATATTTACTGAATTTAGATAGAAGAGCACTTTAGGTGAACTTTGACACGCCCAGATTACATACAATTCTGACTTTATTCGCTCTCAAACTTCATATCAAAAATTTTTTTTATTCTTTGCAATTCGAACTAGGATAATTTTCAGTGATACTCGTTTTAGCGCACCATAAACAAGAAATTTTGATAGTTATTAATTGAAATATTTGGTCTGTCAGTTATTGCGCCAAGTATTACCCGTAAAATGAAATAAATATTTATTCTTCAGTGTTCAGAACGTGCTTCCATTTTTTATATCCGAAAGGTCTTGCGCTGTTTTATATAAACTCTTATAAACACAGGTAATTGCAATTATTTTGGGAGTAAAAAATAAAACGTGATTAAAACTAAACTGGAGATAAATATGGGCGAAACGGTTCCATGGTAGACTACGTCTTGACTAGCCGCGGCGCCGTCGGAAAAGTTCTTGGAAACATTTAACTTGCGGTAACTTCAAATTCAAAATATGCGACAAGGAGCCTCGATAGACCTGTAAGGCCATGGTCGTCCTTAATTTTTGCCTTCATTCAAATGTAAGTATTAAGTTTCAAATAAAATGCTTGGCAACTAATTATATGTTCGTTAAATACATAGAATCTCGTAGCATTCAGTAGAATGATTTGCTTCCAGTTGATCATTGAAATTGTAAAATTCAGAATGACAGGAAGAGCAAAGAAAATGTAACTTAACTTCGTTGAATTTGCACACGTACATTTATTGATCTGTATATTTGTATTTAACGGTCTAAAGTACGAATGCTTTCTCTCGTACATTTATTTTATTTAATAAATTACAATTTGGTCCAGTGTGCAACGGAGAGGTCGAAAATTGGAAAATAAATCTCTCCCTCTTGCCGCAACTTTGGCTGGTGGTTCTTTAGTCCATTTTCTTGGTTTGCCCTAGATCTGTTCCAGCGCGAGGAAATAGATCTGCAGGCCTTCCGGACCCTGACGGAAATCGACTTGCTGGAGATAGGCATCACGGCCGTCGGCGCACGTCGGAAAATGCTCTCCGCGATAAGTGGTGAGTGTTCCTCATTTGTGATCATCTGGCAAACCTCGCAAATTCAGCCATCCCTTTGACGTAAACACCAAAGAATTAAAAAAATCGTAACGCAAAGCTAGTAGATAATGAACAGATGATAGGTCACACGATTTTAATTTTGCACATCTATGCCTACAAAATTGACATTACAATCGTAATATAATCAGAAATTAACTCAAATAAATGGTACATTTCTGAAAGTTGAATCAAATCGTTTATCCTGTGTAAGGAATAAATATTTTCGGCATGCAAATGTGATTTGCAGAACATTTTGTCTCAAAGTAGTGTACTTCTTATTTTCACGAAAATATAAATACCGAGTTCAACGTAAATTAACTTACCATTTTTTCTATTATATTAACAAGACACGCTCGTTAATCAATATGCCTATTAACTCTGCACTGTTTTAGCTCTAGAAGCTGGCCGGCTGTTCTATGGTCATGGAGCCACCAATTCTGAACAAATGGTTCCTAGTGATGCCAACACTTCCATGACCACCCCCAATCTGTACAACAGATGAATTTTCAAATCACCTTTGGCATATCCTATGGAAGAGATCTCGTATACTTTGCTCTGTATCTTTATTTTTATCCAGGTATATATACATGCAGAAACTGAGCAAAGTGTAAATATTACTTGGTAATGTAACCTGGCACTGAAGATGACCTACTGGATAGGTCTTGTTTTTGATGTTTTGAAACTTTATTTACTTAAATTAATGCAAATTTAATTTTCAATGATTTAAATAATTATTTAAGTGTTATTCTGTTGAGCATGTACGAGCATGTCGTATAATTATACATTTCTCCTGGAGAGAATGAAAATTTCAAACTACGCTTCAGTTTACCTTGCAAGATGTACTTCCTAGAATTTATGAATTTTTAAAAGTCCCTGTATTTTAATACTTGGAATCTCCTGCAAATTGACGAAAGAAAATGAGGGAATACTTTCTGTAGTTTGTCTTTAAACAAAAAGTTACAAAAGTTCTTAGTATCAACAAAAATTATAACATCTTCATTTAGATGAACAGTTCTCGAGAGAACTGTTCACTATTCAATGCTCTATTCCATATTCTGAATATAAATAGTATTCTTTAATTTTTGGTAACAAGTTTTCCATGGGGAAACCTTCATTTATATGAACAGTTCTTCCGAACTCGCAGTAAATGTAAAAAAATAATTTGAACAGTTCAAAATGTTTTTTATAAAAAAATTCGCAAAATTGACATGCAGAGATCCGAATTGTAACAATCATTCACATTCTTCCTGGCGAGTATAAATGACAAACAAAATTACGAATAACAATATTATTTGAGCGAATAATTTTGAAGGTACCAGGATTTCTCTTTAATATTAAAAATTTTCTATTTTCTCACACAATTTCCAAGTAATTTTTCGTATTTATATAGACAGTTTTGAATGCATTTATTCCTCATTTTGGAATATACAAGAAATATAATAGAAGAATATGTATGAATTGTTTTGGGCTATCTTTCAACAACATTTTACATATTCAAAGGTACTATGTATACAGAAATACCTTGCTTTTTGTGAAGTATTTTTGATAATATGATACTGGTGTGGAGAAAATTAGCTTTGTAATGTATAATGTTTTCATTCGAATGACCAAAAATTATATTATTAAATAAAGTTCTACTTCAATGATGAAGTGTTTTATTTTCCAGTCTATAATATGCATTAAATGAGAAACATTCAAAGATACTCTAGCACTCAACAAGATATCCTATGATAATAAAAACTGATATTACTGAATTTTCCTTCTCCTTTCTACGAACAAAATCAGTCTTTATTATTCAATTATGAACTACCTTGTTGGATACTACTAAGATATTGTGAATCAATAGGACCGCTTTCACAATACACTTAAGCCTGTCAGGAGTGAGGCTAGGAGGATGACATTACTGGAATTTCTGAAAGCGACCATAACGTCTGGTCCATTTACTACTAGGAATCTTGATTGTGAATGGAATAAGACTTGTCACGTGAGCGTGTCCATGAAGCGCGTTAAATAACGCAGTGTTAAGTAAATGAACATTTTATCTCGTGTGGACCAGCTAAAAACGCTCGTGTGGCGTTGTTACCCAACGGGCGCCAACGCAACGCTCTTGTGGCAGGCCCGAGTGTGCCGGGTGAACCCCAAGAGTTAGAGCGGGAAGGCTACGCTCCTCATCCTGCAAACTGAATGTTGAGGCGGAGATCTTTCGTACGAATTAAAACTCCATGTTCCTCATATTAGCAATAAAGAATTCCCTTGCTGTTTTGACCTCGGAAGCATATACTTGCATAGAAATGTATTCTAATACCGTCGCTGCACTTTGTGCCACCGGAACTTAGTGCTCATGTTAAAAACTCGAAGCGCTTCGTAGACTCGGGAGGTCATTAGCTTCATTTGCAAACTGACGCGAACGGACGGCTCGATGGTTAACTCTCTAACTGCCTACGGTCGGGCGCAATCGCAAGGCTGCACGTGATATAAGACTATCTTAAAATGCATGCAAATTTCACCAATTCACTAATTTTCATTTTTCATCGCTTTTACACCAGAAGTAATTTTTTTCTTCTACACTTGGGAATATCTCCAGCCCTTTGTCTCGCAAGCACAACCTTCCGGACAACGTAGAATGGAAATCAAGAAACAGCTGCTTGAAGCGGTTCTCTTCAAAATGACAATTATTTGTTCATTCAGTTGGGGAGACGGGGTCACCTTTCGCAAGAAATGATCCCTCCAGGATATAAGGGCGCTCTCAACTCACATGCATATATATCATCCAGGATTTTAAGGCGCGAGTACTGAAATGGTGTGGAGTAAATTGCAGCGTACGGTAATGACGAACTGGAGACTACCGCTACTAGCGGAGAACCTTACATTACCCAGTTTCCCTGATCCTTTGAGCAAATGCTGAGATGGTCCCTTGTTTTGCTTCTGGACATGAATGTAACTTCATTATTTGTGCAAGTCTTCTCAATTTGTGGGAAATAGTTATTCAAATTATCGTTTTCCATATTGTTGCGGCAAAAAGTATTACTCTTTCGTGAACATGATGAGGGTTAAGGGCACAAATGTATAGGGCTCTTTTTCTGTATTCAAAATTCGACTAGAATATGGTTTAGGATAGAGATCACAGAATTACGAAAACGTGCACAAATTTCACTTCTCCCCATAGCTCGTCACAGTTTTAAACTGTTTTTTTGACATAAATCTACGTCTTTTGATACATTTCCTGTGTACACGCTATTCCTCAAGAACGTGAATATTTGCTTCGAAACAGTGGAAAAGGTCTGCAATAAAACTTGTTACTAATAACGTAAACAGTTGTAACTCCTTATACAGAACAAATCTCTAAAGTCGTAAGAGGAAGAAAAAGAATAAGAGAATATTGCCACACCTGTGAAGTTTGGGAAATATCGAAAAGTAATGCAAATAAACTTAAAGGAATGAGAATGGTCTATTGATACAGAATCTGCGTATTGACGTTGATGAAGTTAAAAATTGTTATAGAAAACAAAGAACGAGGGTAAGTCAATAAGTATCTGCAATCAATTTTTATAATTTATTACAGGAAGAGTACACAATTTTTATGGATATCATTTTTTAACATAGTCACCCTTCTTTTATATGCACTTCATCCACCGTTGCACAATCTTTCCGAAACCTTAAAAAGAAAGACTTTTCATTGTGGAGGAAGACACGTATGCTCCACTTCTTTGAACTGTAGATCGGAACAGAATCGACGGACCAGATGGTAATCCGACGGGGCGAGATTAGGACTGTGCACAGGATGCCCCAACATACGGTTATTCAGGATCAAGGCACGGAATTGTTCAATATTAGGATCTGCTGGAGTTGGACTGATCCTTTCCTCCCCTTACCGCCCCGTCCTTCCCTCTTTCTTCACGCTCGTTCGACCACTTTTGAACTTTTCTGGTAACTGGTCAACACTTCTCTGTGGCAAAACCTTATTCCCCTATTGTGCTGAAAACATGCTATGGATTTCCGCCTCTGATACACCTTCATACCACAAAATGCGGATTACAGAACGCTCGTCTTCGATGGTGCAGTGTGTGCTGTAGCCATATTTACACCACATCAGCGCAATACAGACTGATCAGATAACGCTGAAACCTCCTTTAGGCAAAGACAACGGTCCCATCTAGGGGTTGGGGAGCACACAAAGCTGTAGAGTCAAACTAAAGGCAATTAGAGAAAAATTGCAGTTGCTTATTGACTTACCTACGTCCTTTTGTCAAATAGCGCATATACGAGGGAAACATTCTGTAGTTAAAGTATTATTGATATACCGTGAACAAATTGAATAATTTTCGGCTCATACCTTTTTGTGGCCAACATGAGTGCATTGACTAACTACCGCAAAACATGGAACATGCAATGCAAACCCACTAACGCAATGACTTTTACGTCCTTGTACAACGATGTAAGACAGTGGTGTCAAAGTCTTCTACTGGTGGCAGTGGCACGCGTCGTAGCACCGTAGCATGCCACGGGTTTCTCTGCGCATCTAGCGTCGGGAAAGATAAGTATTGCAAATAGTAATAACCTCGCCGTTTTACTATAGGTATGGCGTTGTCTCTGGTGACAGGGTAATGAACTGCGTGGAGGGGGAAATTTCGTGCCACTCGTGCCACGAACTCCTGCTCGTAACATGAACCTTGTCAAAATTGGTGTTAGAGAATCTCTTGCGGCGTACTTTAAAAGCGCCTACTACAGGTATCCAAGTTCATGGCGAGGCTCCTGCCTTCTGCTTCAGCGATTAACATAAATGTATGTTGACTCCGTGAAGCGCACAATTTCCGATGTATTTTATGCCAAAATTCTTTGTAAAATAAGTTAAACTATATTATTAAAAGTTCACTATTAAATATAGGATACTGCACTCGAGCCAACGGTCAGTCGAGACTTAATCTCTTGCAAATCGGTCAGTTCGATAAATTTTCACCACGAAACTAATATTCATCATCATAATAATATATTTGTTCGTGCAGTGTGTTGTGTCCAAGAAATTTTAAAACTGTCTCTTCACTAGAAAACGAACTTTGCACAAATATACAAAAAGTAAAAAAAGGCCATTGTCACGAAATTGAACACTAATTGTATGTTCGACCACGCACATTCAAACGACGAAGTGCATACCCTTGTTCCCATGGGTTCCCATCGGGAGAGGTGGCTCCCCGGCGGTGGCAGGATTTTCGACACTAGCTTGTCAGCTAGGTCGAGTTCAGTGGCTGTTTGGAGGGAGAATTCTAGCGGCCGGCTACTCTGATAGGTAGTTTAAACCCTCCAGTTCCCAAGACCAAGTAAGAAAACAAAATTGCAATTTTTCTCCGTAATATTTCAGTTCCTGCTCATATAACATTTTTTTCATTTCAAATAATTACAGATTTTTAGAAAAATAGGTGGCACCTAGAGGCGCTTTTGGGCAGTGTATAATGAAGAGATGCTAGTACATCGAAACTTTATTTTTCGTTTCGTTGTGAAAACATAACATTAATATTTTGAATTGTACAATAAAATTTATTTATTTACAGCATATTTACAACTTTTGGTCGAATTGATAAAAACCTTGAATGTGCATTTCTTTGTTGCACTTACTGCAATTTTTTCTATTTCTTTGGTGACAAAGAACGCAATCTCGTGTTTGTTTCGTATTTCTTGGAGATTCTATAGGAACATTTCCAGTTGTTACACCAACTTCATTCTACTACTTGAAAAGATATTCTGTAGAATGGCACTGCAAAACTCTCAGTACGTCTTTTTGAGAGTTGGTACTGTTGATTTCTTAGCAACCAACCACTGTGACAGGCAGCATCAAGGCCGAAGGCGAAGAGTGGATACCACTACTTACGACCTCTCAGCGATACTCGTAACAAATCAACGCATGTAAATGTTGTATTTCCGTATTGTATTTGGGTAATCAATGTTAACTTTTTGTTTACTCCCACAAACAATTTCTATTGTGCCTTCTTTAGATAATGGGTGAATGCCATGAGAGTTTGATGGAGCTAATATTTCACTGTATAGTCTTCATCCACAGTTTCATAATCATTGTTGTCGATAATTGAGCGTTGGTATTGCACATATTGTTCAATAAATATTTTTTGTTACAAAATACAACAGATCAATACCGTTTCAGGGGAATGTTTCTTAGTTTTGACCTCTATTTCGATTGCCGACCTCAACATTCTTTCAGGAAGGAGAATCATATCATTTGTGCCTTTTTCACCACTTTCCTCGTCTCTCTGAATCCCATTCTATGGTGAAAATAAAGTTATTTCAACATACTCAAATCATATTCTGCTTCTCGATATGTAACTGTTTCGTGATGAGTGAGTTTGAAAAGTAACGTTGCAAGTTTACGAGTCTAACGGTCATATGCGTCCCTCAGTACCCAAAGGCACCTATGGGTGCCTCATCATTTTCATTTGAAAACAGTTGTAACATATTATAAATACTGCAAACTATTTCAAACAAATTTAATATTATAATCATCTGCACATTTAACAATAGAATCATATTTATAACAACACAATGCTTATAATTTTGAAGATATTTCAATTATTATGCGGTGAGCGCGCGAAAACACACAAACACCGTCGCACTTCCGAAATAAAACACATAAACAAAAGGAAGTTGCGCAACCACCGAAATGTTTTCAACTGATAAGTTTATTTAATACCTAAACTGAATAATAGATAGCCTTTAAATCAAATATTAATGCAATAAATTAGTACAATTATATATTAAATATGTGGCACCTCTAGGTGCCTCTGGAAACTGATGGGTTAAAATTTTGTTACGGCATTAATAGGTCATGACAAATCTGGAAAAATTCAGTGAAAAATTCAGAAAAAAATATTGAAGAGTACTACCAAACAGAAGCAGTGGAAGGTGATTATGCAGAAATCGTAAAATTTGGGCAGCGAGAGTGCAACTCACACAGTTGAAGAAGGCACAGTTAAGAAGGCACAATTAAAAAATTCTTTCATTTTTCAGGACAATCGTCCCTATCAGAGCTTTAGTTTGTTTGGTTCAAATACGATTGCAAAATGAAATAAATTATTAAGCATTAATGAATGTGCTACCCTTCGGACTTAATATGAACATGTTATGCACTGTAATATTATATTTTATTATGCACTATATCATATATATATATATATATATATATATATATATATATATTGAAACGAATTATTATCATTACAACAATGATAATAATCCGTTTCTAATAACGCAAACTTTTGAATTGCGCGGTAGCGGCGGGCGCGCCGACTGAGTCGGGCGCCGGAATCGAGTCAGAGAGGAGAACCAAAGCGCGAGGGAACCACGAGACAGGTCGACAGTGAAGTGATGGCTGGGTAATGGAAAGGACGGTTACGAGAGGTGTGGAAGAAAAAAGGGCGAATATCGGTGAAATCCGGGCTCATCGAGAATGGGAGGCGTCGGGAAGGACAGTGCGGTGAAAAATGGTATGTAGTGAGCTAAAACGGTTGTATTGGTGAAATGAAGAAAGGACAATATCGGTGAATGAAGACAGTCACGTGGGTGAATGCGGAGCAGCGGCGGCACGTAGTTTTCCGTGCGGCAGTTGACTGTTAATGTTTGGTGAATGTGTCTTAGTGATCAGGTGGAAGCAAAGAACTAATCGGAGTGAGGGAAAATTCATCATTGAACTGTGCTAGAAGTGGTAAAATTTGCGTTGACATGGCAAAGCATGTGGGCGGACGCAAGGAGAACATAGAGTGAACCTAACTGGGCAGCATTAAACATCCAACTGTGAGGCGTAGACGAAAAGATTTATTACGGACAGTGAATTAAGAAACGTTGGCGGGCGACGCGTGGCGAGTCCGTTATAACGGCGGTACGGCGAGATCGCGGCAGCAAGTATTGTGCTGCGAACTAGAGCTCTGCAAACAGGCGAAAATAACCGCTCGAGACTCTCGGGCTCCGCGCCGACGCTCGGCGAAGGGAGGGGGACCTTGCTCGGGGGGGAAGAGATAGCTGTTTAACGGACATTTCGACCGGCCGCCTTGCGGCTCCCTCCGAGACTCGGGAGTCGCCGAGCACCCAAGCGCTCGAGCGCTCGGCCGCTCGGCCGGCGCCAGACTGCTCGGTGGCTTCGTCCCTCAATGCATGTACGGGATATAAAGTCGCCGCACGTAGTGATCACAACTCTTCGTTCATTGTAATGGAAAGAAAATACAATTTCAATTAAACAATTTATTTGTTGAAAAGTAACAATTTATCGCTTGACTGGAAATAATTTTATAGAGACAAACAATACATTTTTGAAAGAAAGAAGGCAAACAAAGACTCTGAAAATAAATTTAAACTTTTAATGCATTAATTTTATATTTTTTTATATTTATAGTGCTTAAGGGAAAATAATTCGTTTCGTACCAATTGTAATGTCATTTAAGTTTCTTACAAACCCGAATATAAGGCATTCAATACAATGAATATTTAGTCATAATTTCACGAGTATATAAGAAAAACGCATATGCTAAACAAAAATGAGGTGGGTACTATTGTCCTTGCGTCAAAACGTCTTGTCGTCATTGGGCGTACTAATTTATTGTGAAATAGTTTATCTAAGACGCCATGGCCTCTGAATTTGTCGACTCAGTCGGCGGCCAAACAACAGCGTCACAGCACATCAGCCTATTCAACTCAACAATTCAAAAAACATTATTTTCTATTATATACACACGATTAACATTATTTTAAATTCGGCAAAATTATGTATTCACGAAATGATGAATATAAAATTTTATATGTACGAGTACAATATTTTTTAATTACTCCATTATTTTTCTTTTCAATACAAGATAAGCGATTGATTGTAATTAAAAAATCGTAAAAAGCTGAAATAGTGAATCATTGGCTTCTGTGGAGTAGTAATTGAAGCTCCACGAGATCTCCCTTCCTTTGGGTGATACTACTGTGAACAGCTGGGCAGGAAGCGATAGAAAAAGTTGCGGGAAGTGACTCGGTGTCGCCTGTGCGACGAAATTTCCAGGAAAGGACAGGAAACAGTTGAAAGAGAAGGGTCGAGATATGTGCACAAAGCTTTCCTCGAGAGATATTGAGAAGCTCGCAAGATTATAAATAAAACTAAAAGTTCAATGAGCTCAAAAACAATGCTGGGGTGACTGAGGCACCCCGCCGCGCCTACTGTCCGGGTTAAGAAAATAAGATCTGCTTTTCAGATGCCTGAAAATTACAACAACACCAACAACAAAAAATATTTGGAAAAAGCCAACAAAAATACAAAATTGGAAGGGAAAGGTACTAATATATTTCTTTGCTCTTGCATCTAAGATTAGCAGAGCCTTTATTTTACACCATATAAAATGAAGGAAAATTAATGATTTTATGTTCAATGGAATAAAATGGGCAATTTCCGAAACATCCGATGTCTAGTCATTACAAAGAACGGAATTTATCTCTTAAACGTTTGAATGCCTTTTCTTTGAACTCACTAGGCAGAACTGCAATATATCCACTTGAGGTTCTCCAGTGCGTCCGAAGAGTCGATTTTGAAAGCTTTTAATTCTTTTTTTATTAAAATTTATTATTTGAAAAGTAATATTAAAATTCGTCCATATATTACATTTTGAAAAAACGAAATTATTGGTCATTTATTTTAAAAACCATTCAATACTCCTTCCTTGTCCTGAACTTGGCATTAGATATTTACTCCGACGTGTCGGCCGATTGTTACGTGGAGGCAGTTCGCCTGAACGGGATCCGCCGGTTGTTGACAACCGGCCGAGTCTCGGTCGGCTGCCGGCTCCCGGGAGTCCGCAACCGGCTGCGAAGGACAGTCGAGCGGCGTTGGTCTCGAGAGAAGAGAGGGGAGCGAGAGCTGGTCCGTAAAAATCGCGGAGAATGCAGACCTCTACTGCGAACGGCGCGAGCGACAAAGGCGGGCAGCGGAGCACATGGAAGCGAGCGGTCCCTCCCCCACTTCGGCGTCCAGCAACCCGACGAGTCCTAGCACCGCCGGCGCTGCGCGAGGCATCGCCTCGTCGGCTGATTGGGGTCGCGGAGTGGCGTGGCCTGGTCCGGACATGCGGTGTGGGTAAGAACAGACGTTGAGAACATTGGGAGGGGGGGTGAATAGGTAACAGGAAGCAGTGATATGTAGTAGAGGCCCCACAGTAGTTAAAATTATAAGAAAATGAATGGAATTCCAGGGCAATAAAGAGTCCAGTAAATAAGAGGTTGTTTATAATAGGAAAATGATAGAGCAGATGTTTTTGTTAGGAATAAAAACCACCAATTTTTGTAATTAATTGATCAATAAAAAAATTCATGTTTAGTCCGATTAAACTCATGTTTCAATTATGAGAAGAATGGAATCCAGAGCCCATTAACGAAAAAGAATCCTTGTCCCCTTTAAAAAATAATTATTGTAAAGAGTCAAATTCACGACTCGTATATATATATTATATATATATATATATATATATGTATATATTGTGATATACCAAAATATATATTTTGTTAATAATATTGGTTGTAAATGGGTGGACAAAAGGGTATGCAAATGGCGATATACAAGCCTTAGCAACGCCGGCGCAGGTGGTTGGCAAGGTCAACAAACTGCATTCAGGCCTTGAAGAGATGGGGGCGCTGGCTAGATAGACAAATAAAATAATGGGTGATTGGTCTGAAAAGGAATGACTGTCGCGGGCGTGGCTACTTGGTTTGATAAGAGATGAATGGATTGGCTAAGGGAGAATAGACTGTCAAATTTTGTAGTTTTGTTTTAAAAAAGAGGAACGAGGGACCGAAGCGTTGAGGGCGAAAGAACAGGGAGAACTGGACATTCTGATAGTTGTCTTCGAGTAGTAAGATCGCTCGCGAGATCAACGTTAGTGAAGTAGGACTTGTAACTTTCGAGTGAGACTCAATAGTTTTTCGGAATCTGGAAGTTGAAGTGCAACGGGAAGTTCGATTAGGACTTTGAAAGTTTTTCTTATATTGCGGTTTTGGACTTAATATTTTACCACTAATCGGGGAAGACTAGGAACTCTGAATACCAGTTAAGAACCGGTAGATATTCTAGTCAGTGAGGGCTGGGACGCGTCGGCAACGTCGCAAGATTAGAAGAGAGAAGCGGAACTTGGGATCGCCTACATTCAAGTAAGAAGAGACTGCGGGGCGTCGGCGACCCAGACGGTAAAATAATTACTGCAGTACGAAAGATATATATCTTAAAACGAGGTCATGACCTAAGGACTAAACAATTGTAAATATTGTTAAATAAATTGTTGAATTTTTTTTTCTTTTGGAAATGAAAAGATTTTCATTTAGTCAATCAAAATTGTTAATAGTTAGAAATAGATAATTATTACCTTTCAGATTCCTCGCCATACTGTACAGTTGGCAGATCAATTAATCGGCTATCTAGGCGATAGCGATTATCCATAACAGGACCCATTGACCCAGCTAGCCGGACATTTATACATTGGTTGAAATTAGCTGTGGAAGCATTGGTCATTTTTAATTAACGTAACCTGTTCCTGGCGCCCAAATTTTAATATAAATTCGGAACGGGTCACGATTATAGCCATCTTAGATGAATGGTGGCCAACGATCTCGTAAGAGTCTATGACGAGACGTTGTTGGTACATTTCAGTATATATAACATATGACAATATGTACATCATTGGATTTGTCTTTTTACGCTCGTCATGGTGGACTGAAAAAATATGTATAAGTCCCATTTGAAAAAACATAGTTATCTCAAAAATCTCGTAAAATACAAGTGATAAAATAGAAATTAATGCACGTATCAATTAGCCCCTTTCTCTCATGCACTTCTGTGAAAATTGCATTGCAATAACTTCAACCGTTCAAAAGTTACAGGAGGTGCTAAAGTTACGTGATTCACCTGTATATATATATATATATATATATAATATATCTATATAATACTATATATATATATATATATAATGTTGCAAATGTGCCCTCAACATAAAAACTGCTTCCTCAAGGCAATGAGGGAAAAATTTTGTTACAATAAAAGTTAATTTAATTACCATTAATTAATCACTGTTGATTCAACAATCGATTTATGCATCATTCATTTATTTTACATTTTATTTCTCATATTACAGTTGTATTGATCCGTATTACAGTATTAGTGTTCCTACCATTTTTCAGATGAAAATACGGTTGCTAAGTGAATTAAATGAATAATGTTTAAAGAGTCAACATGTGAGTGAAACATATATTATATTACTAAATGTTTCAGATATGCTAATTGAACTTTCTTCTGAACTTTTCAATATTTGATTTTGATGTTGTTCAAACGGAGCACAGTTCCTAAGTGGAATTAGTACATATTTCATTATATTTTTGGCCATGGGAGCCAGTAATATTTAATGTTTGTGATGCAGTATGTTATTTGTTGGCTATTAATATTTCTTTTTTTGTGTGTTTAATTTCTGTTCAATAATAAATAATTTTCAGGACGTTGAACAATTTATACTGGGTGTCCGGGGAGGAAACGTCGAAACTTCGAAAATAAGCTCTTAAGACAATTCGAAACATATTTTTGCTAATAAACTACGTGGATTTTTCCGAATGGTTGAGCCGCAAGAAGCACTCAAATATGGTTTGAAAAATTGATTTCTAGGTGAAAATATGCATTATAGAAGCAGAGAAACACTCCAGAAACATGAGTTGTTTATTATTTACATAAGAAATGAATATTTTTGTTCAGAAAGAACAAATTAAGCGAAAAAATAAAAAAGCATCCAATTTACACAATTTGACTGCTTTTTTATTTCTTGCTTAATTTTTGTCTGAGAAAATATATTAATTTTTTTGTAAATAATAAACAGTTTACATGTTTTTGAAGTGTTTCTGTGCTTCCATAATGCAAATTTTTGCCTAGAAATCATTTTTTCAAACCAACTTTTGAATGCTCATTTGCGGCCCAGCCATTCTTTTCCCATAAAATTTCTTTCCCATAAATTCCCATAAATTAATTTCCATAAATTTCTTTCCCCACACGTCATATACAGTTTTTACTGTTTTCTGACAATAAATAAATAAATAAATTCGGAATATACACGTAGTTTATTAGACAAAATGTGCTTAGAATTGTCTTAAGAGCTTATTTTCGAAGTTTCTACGTTTCCTCCCCGGACACCTGTATATTACATAACTTTTATGTGGAGATGCAAGACTTCAATTATGATAATTACTGATCAATTTTTAAAATAAATCTCAGAGAAAGAATTACTTAGAAATAACTTAGTGATTTGTAAATTAAGTTCTTTAATAATTTTGTAAAATATAATTACATTTTCAAGTTTTGTGAATATTCAATTTTGTGTTATTTTGTGAACTTCTGTAGGAGATAATAATTTTACTTTTTAAGGGACCGAACACTGTGGAGAAAAGTTAAGACTCAATTTCTGCATTAAAAAGTTTGATCTATTACAGGGTTTGGTCTAAAAGACTTTTCTAGTTGCCCTGCAATTAAATATGATTTTTGAAAATCCATATCGGCAGATGTGGAACTTTCGGCAGTTGTTTAATATTAATATAAGGGAATAAAATTTGTTTTTTTTAATTCTTTGCCATTGAGGTCTTTGTTGGATGTTGTGTGGAATATATCATATTGATCTATATGTAATTTCATAGTTCATGATAAGTTGTTAATTTCTCTTTTAATGTCAAGGCAATGAGTTTGTTGCCAGAAACATTTTAGATTATGTTAGAATTGAAGATGTGCAGGGAGAGATAAGAGTATGAATAATTAATTTTTAATAGTGAATAATTAAAACATATTTTAATATGGAGATGATCAGAATTTAATTCAGGAAATAAAGTTTGAAGGAATTGGTAAATTTACACACTTTTTAATTATTATATCTAAAATATCTGGTATTATATTATTGTGATTTAAGTACCGTAAATACTCTAATATAACCTGCATATATTTTTCAAAAATTACTAGCTGAAAATTGGGCAGTAGGTTGGTTTGAAGGGAGCATGTATGTCTAAATTTTTTGAATTATATTTTGTCGCAGACTGATATCTTGAAAATTAATGAGTTGCATCCACAAGAAGTGTGTTTGTTATTGAACTGTCCCATGAGTATAATTCGATTAGGAGTTTGAAAATTGAGATTATAAATTTGAGTATGGTTGGTTCGGATAGTTATAATTATAATATAGAAAGAAATGGTGTAAATGTTTATTTTAAATTTTAAACTTATACATTCTAAACTGTTAAATATAGGAAAAAATGTTAATGAAATATAGAATTCTTTATTATTATTGCCACTCCCCAAAAGCATGATCAGAAATTCCATAATTTCTATAAATTTTATAGTCTTTTAAATTAAGATTTTCTTTAAGGGTAGATGAGTTTCAGAAATACGTGCTATGTCAATATTATGAAATGATAAAAAGTGATTAAAATATTTTGTTGTCATTTTAGACGATTAGAATTCCAGTTTAATAGTGTTAGTGTATTTAGATTTGTATTAATAGATATTAAAAAGTGGAGAAAGGATGTTTTGTAATAAGGCCAGAATTTGTGGGATAATTGTGGAAATAATATGTTGAAGTATGTTGGATATTAAAGCTGTGTAATTTGAAGTAGAAATTTTATGATAATTTATCAGAGTAAGGGAATGTATATGATTTGTGATTATCATATCATGTATGTTGGAGTTGTGGTTGTATTTTTTTTTGAAGTGAGATTTTTAATAGTATTGGTATGTTGAAAGATTTTTGATTATGGAACATTTTGTGCATTTAATTTTGGAGAAGGCAATTTTTTATTTATTAATGTACATTTTCCAAACTTCTTTGTTTTTTTCCTTTCAAGAATATTATTGGTTGTATGCTACTATTTGCTCAAATATTTTTGTTCTTGTAACAAATAAAATACCTGTTTACTGAATTTATCATGAACTGAACATTAGATTCTGCATTAATTTGTGCATGGAGCAGTGTTTTATGGACTATTTTTCTTTTTCTGAAATTGTAATAGTTTATGTATATATTGTGAAATTCTAGGCCTCCATTATTTGACACATGTTTCTGTATGCATGCTAGAAATTGGCCCGAAGTTGTCATCGTTATTGGGAGGATGAGTATGCTATCAGTATATGTCAAATTTACAGGTTGACATTACAATTAATTCATAGGGTCAGTCAGATTTCTGGAGGTATATTTTAATGGTAATTTTTAGAAAATTCAATTTAGGATTAATTAAATATTCTAATCAATTTATTTTATATTTAAAGTAGAATTCTCATTTCTTTGTTTTCCCCGTCACTTAAGGTGAATGTTCGAATGGTCTGTATGTTTGTAAGCCCAAGGACAATTAGGCAGTAAAATAGTTGTAAAAATTCAATTATTTATGTGAATATAATTTGCTATGGACCATTGGTGATCAATAAATTTTAATGACTGCTCCTTGCAATTTTATTAAAATCTAACCCACCCATGGTACATAAGTTTATCGTTTACTATACCTTTGAATTAAATGAATTCATATATCTGATTCATTAAATTTTCATCAAACTTCAAACATTTATCATTTCTGCTGACATTGGATATGTTAATTCCTTTGATATGTTCTGATCATGGTTATGTGTTGATGTTATATGTATAAAATCATTATGATACAGATATTTCTATATCCTCGCATTACAGCCATGAATAAGACGAAGATATGTTGCTCGAAACGTCTACACCTGAACCTTCGACGCGGCGTCACTGGACAGCCCAGATCACAGATATTTCTACTTCTGTAAAGAATAATTTTATTTCATTACATTGCGTATTGCTCGAAAACTAAAATTATTTTCAGTATTACATTTTATACAATCTTTTTTCTATCACTTCTCCGATTATATCATTTATATTAATTTTATTATAAAATAACGTTCTACTATTTCACTTTTTCTTCACTTTCAATAAGATTATATTAATTGTGAAAATTATATTTTCATGTGTAAATTATCAATTTAATTATATTACCGTATGGCTGTTGCGACTTATACGCCATAAAACAACATAAAATAATTTCAACAAATGTACATATTTCAAAGACATTTGGCCGATTCCACCAACCGTGATCAGTTGTTTTCACAGACGTCAAACTACTGACGAATCGTTAAACGTCATTTTTATGTTTTATCGAGGTTGTTTCACTTGACGATCGTCAAAGAATACGTCAGATTTTTTGGACCGGTAACCTGCCATCAACGCCATGACGAATCGCAATGCGCCTGTTCCGAGCAGTGGTCGGCAGTTGTGAGGTTAGGGTATATTGAACGCGTATGTGTATTCAATGGCAACTCGACGATCTTAAACTGAAATTGCGTGTGTTTAGCTGGTGTGCACTGAAATGGCAGACACTTTTGATGTCGAACTTCTATACACTAAACTTCTGGAAACTATGGGTCCAGAACGGGCAATAACACCAAGAAATCATTTTTATGAATTGGACGAAGGTCAATTCATAAACGCGCAATTATTGCGCCTGGGAAACGCACAATTATTGCGCGTTTCATGGCGTTATAGGGACTATTGACTGCACTCATGTGCCAATTTTGTCTCCAGGGAGAACTGAATCGGAAAGATTCCGAAACAAGAAAATGTATTTTTATCTAAATATACAGATAATATCAGATGCGAATTTACTGATTAGAAATATAGTAGCAAGGTGGCCAGGTTCAGCCCATGATAGTTTTATTTTTGAGACTAGTGAAGTGAGGATGAGGTTTGAGAGAAACCTTATAAGACATGGATGGTTATTAGGTAATGGCTATCTTCTTAGCACGTACTTGCTTACACCATTTTTAAATGCCACAAATATCCAACGCAATTGTAATGAGGCTTACATTGGTTTGGAAGAAAAGGTTCCCAGTATTGAAGTTAGGCTTGCGCACTAATGTTAACACCATTGCACTAACCATAGTAGCCACAGCAGTTTTTCATAACATCGCAATACAGTGCAGAGAAGAAGAACCAACTGAAGATCTTATTTTGCATAGATACATTATTTTTATTATTATTATTATTATTATTATTATTATTATTCCTCAATATCACGACTAAATATGTCATGTGTGGGCTGAATATAAAATCTACTCCAGGCTGCAACCAGCTACCTAAGGAGCTAGGGACTGTCGGCGCCTCTACAATACTTTGCGCAAAATGTGGGCTGTTCCAAATAAAGCGATTTCCTGCACTTCCAATATTTCGAATTACCTGGGAGTTTAGACAAGTTCTTACACAAATTTTGCGGAACAAATCCCAGAGTTCCGATGACTGTCGGTACGATCTGTGCTTTTACGCCCCACATTCGGCTGAACTCGATTTCCAAACTCTTGTATTTAAGACGTTTCTCTGCCTCCTTGGTAACGACGTTTTGATCACAAGGCAAAGCAACATCGACAAATAGACACGATTTTTTCTCCAAATCTCGAAAAACTATATCCGGTTTGTTTGCCTCTATCGTGCGATTAGTTTGAATTTGTTGGTCATACAATATCGTACACAATCCAACAGATATCACCGGTTTTGGTGAGTGTTCCTACCACTTGAGGTATGTGCTTGGAACTTCGAGGGCGGTACAGATTTACCAGTGGAGATAGCTACACACCCTGACGTGTCTTTTCAAGTATTCGGTTTTTGCTAGGATTGGACAAGCTGAGACAATGGCTTCTACGTGTTCCTGGCAAATTCGGTATTTATCATCTGGGGAAATTTTGAGAATCGCATTATCATAATGTGTTCTCAAGGCCTGATCTTGGGTAGCTATTATAGGTGCTTCCGATTCTGGCTTCATTCTTACCCTTTTAAGTCACATAAATTATCCCAGCACATAGATTTTTATTGATCTGTGCTCTGTCCATCAGTTTTAAATATTGTCCGTGGCGTGGTTTATATCTCCACGATTTCTTTAACTTTTTTTGTGTCTCACATTTCATGTTAAGTAACATCAGAAGTTCAGTGTCTCTGTCATTCTGCGTGACTTGGATAATTTTCTTTGCAATGCTTCTCGCTACACTAACAATGTCTTGTGTTTCCCATCCTTCGGTCTGATTTCATGACCTGCCTCATTAGAGCGTCATCTTGATGGCTGACTACATACTTTCCCATCCCGACTATTGCGTTGTGCCAGGAGGCTTCACTTTTTCTGAGGCCTCTTCTCCTTCCTTACGTGACACATAAAGTTGTTCGAGGGTGGGTAACATGATGCATTGTTAGCGGTTTTTTGTTTTTTAGATACATGATACGATTTTCTTGCTCAGTCCAGTCCACTATTCGGCTACAGGCACCACCAAACTACCTATTGCCGATATTTTATTTCTGGAATTTAGAACGGACTGCAGGACCAGTCTCTCTCTTTTATAATACTCCCTGCGGATTCTCTCTTTCATTGTGTCGTTCGAGATGGTCTCACATTCCTAATTCCCAGATATTTGTATGTTTTACCTGGCTCAAGGTCCTGAATCACAGTGTGCGTATACTCTTCAATGCTCTCTGACTTTGTGAGTTTGTTTCTTCTTAAACTGATTTTTGCACACTTTTCAAGACCAAACTTCATGCAGATGTCATTGCTAAAGTCATTCACAACAGACAGCATTTGGTAAAGCATCGATTCATTCTTATCAAACACTTTAAGTTCATCCATGTAAAACAAATGTGATACTGGCCTTTCATCACCATGCAGATTGTAACCAAAGTCAGCTTGCGACAACTGTCTAGATAGTGGGATCAAACTAATGCAAAACAGCAGAAGGGACAGTGAATCTCCTTGGAAAATACCCCTGTTGATCTGAATACTTCTGGTTTCTACTCTTTCCTTTCCGCTGTATATTAGTAACGTGGTACTCCACGACTTCATACTAGCCTTGTAAAATTCATTAAGTCTACGGTGAAATCGATTGATCTCCAGGGTCTTCAAAATCCAATCGTGTGGTACACTATCAAAAGCCTTTTGATAGTCAATCTAAGCCATGTTCAAATTACGTTTTCGTTTCTTTCCATCATTCAAGATTACATTATTCAGAAGTAAGATTTCCTTAGAGCCATAAGAACCTTTACGTCATCCTTTTTGTTCAGTTGGCATCGGATGATTTTTCTCTAGGTGTGTGTACATTTCGCCAGCTATGGCTGCAGTGATAACTTTGGACAGTACTGGCAGACAAGTGATTGGCCTGTAGTTCTTCGCCAAAGAGCTGTCTTCCGTTTTTGGTAGCAAATACGTAATGCCGCGTGTTAGCCATTCCGGGAGTTCCTTTGGGTTTTCTAAAATTTTATTAACAGCCTTTGCCAGATGAGAATGTATTGCTGTTAGTTTCTTAATCCAATAAATCTGGAATTTATCAATCCCGGGGCATTTCCAGTTTCCCATGTGCTTAATTGCTTGGAGGAGGTCCCCTTCCGAGAATTCGTGAACATCTTCCACTGTTTTCTTAAGTTCATCGGCAGCATCCAAGATGCGTCTTTGTTGTAGTATCTGCTCTCCTCCCAGATTCCTGCCCAAAATGCTTCGACATCTTTTGAAGGAGTGACAGCATTGCCATTCGGTTTTGAGTCAGATTGCGATAGAATCTTTTCGCGTCCGTTTCAAACAGCCGGTTCTGTACTCGGAAATCTGTTCTACGTTTGTAACCTCTAATTCGTTGAGCCCATGCTTGAATTTTCTTTTTAAGCTTCTCAACTACCATTAGCCTCCTTGTGTGGTTTTTATTTTGTATTTTGTTCACCATTGAATATCTTTCGTTGAACTTTAGTGGTGTGCGTAGATTTAGAAGATGCCTTAGCTAAGAGTGATATTTAACGCCGAGTGTCGGCTATCCGTTTCATAATTCTCTCCGTCCGTTGGGGTACAGGGCTGTTTACTCTGTCTTGCTGACGGCCGTCATTGTTCTTGGCTGGCTCCAGAATTATCTGAGATACCATATATCCAGTTGCATACACGATGTGATTGTTTGCAGTATTGTCTATATCTCTAGCTGGGGTCTGTACCACCTCATTTAAGACAGAATTCGCTGTTTCTATCACTCTCTTAGCTTTGGAATTTTCGTATATTCTCGTCAAAGGTGCACGAGACTCAACTGGAAGTTGACGAACTCTTTGTATTTCGCGTCGGAGGAGATTTCGTATCATGTCCTTTTCGTGTAATTCATTGCCAAATGAATTTTCACCACTGACATGTGTTTCACTGGAAAGAGATGAATCTTCAACAGGACCATCGTTTTCAAGTTATACATGTTCGTCATATGGGTAGTGGGATCGGAGAACACACTCCGCATTTCTCTGGATGTCAGCAAGTTGTTCTGCTGTGAATTTTCCACTGCTGAGTGTGTATCGTCGTTGACGGGCAAGCTTCTTTGAGTCCAGGGTGTGTCTCATATCTGGGTTCCACTCTATCCATAGTTTGAGAAGTTCTGTTTCTGAGCCCCCATTTTTCGCTTTTGCATAGTAAAAGCACCACATCGGCTCCTTCAATTCATCCCATGTCCATCTCTGACGATGGCTTCGAGCTAATGCCGGCTCTGTGTCCCTGGAGCTAACATCCGTAGGAGGGCTAGAAGTCGACAAGGCGACATTAGCTCGTTTTCTGAGCAGGTATGGGACATTGGTAGAACAAGGCACGTTAAGATTCATTACATTTCTTGTTCTATCCATTTTCCTCTTTGGTTTAAGTGAAGATTCGCGGGACGCATGTTCGAGTTCGCAGATCACACTTGACCCTCGGGTTGTTTCCTGCCATCCGTTATTGCGACACACAGCCTCGGAACATCCCCCCGCAGGGCCCAGGAAGGGGTCCCTCCGATCGCCAGTCGGCATTACTAACCCCTACGGGATTTTCACTGACTGCTGAATGCAGCCTCGTTTGCTGGTTAATGCAAGGTCCAGGCCTCCAATCTAATCAGTGGCCTGGTGTGACAACCCAGTTTCTCTCCTGTACTCTGCATGGGCCGATAACAAGCAGTCCAAAGGTTCACGACCCTTCCCTCTCTACTTTCTTCCTACTCTCCTCAAAATGGAGTACTTCTTCGTGTGACCCCTCACCCTCAACCTATTCAGCAAGGGAGGCCCTATCAGTAACAACGCTACCACTGACATAGCTCTCAGGCTCATGGGAGTACTCAGCTCCACCACCAACTGCTTGGTCGTGTACTCCCTAGGTAGAGTTCCTCCCTAGGTAGAGTTATTATTATAATTATCATTATTATTATTATTATTATTATTATTGGTATTATTATTATTATTATTATTATGTGGATTTGAAAATAATTGTACGTTTATGTATTTTGACTATCACCTGCATTTCCGCAATTTACAATAGATACTTACAATTTCTGAGACAACAAAACCGGAATTATCTTGTATTTGAAGATGTTCCTGTTATTAATATTCCTGGCCCTCAAATTGGTGCACCTCCTGGTGTAAGGAATAGAATTGTAGAAGATTATTTTATGTGGTAAGTTAATTATTTAATTTTGAGTGGTATATGATATTAGTGAACAAGTTTAGGACATCACATGCCAATCATTAAATAAAATCATTTCTTTAAAACAGAGTTAAGTAAGCACTTATTTGATTGACATAATGGTAATTACTTGTATTAAAAAATGAGGAATCATATCAAATAAGCATTTGGTTTTAAAACAACTGTCTGATGGACACTTATAGAGGGATCAAAGAAATATGTTACACAAAAATAATTTAATGGTTCTAATTATAATTTTTCCAATTTAGCTTTGTAATTCATATATTACATTTTTAATGTGTCTTATTTCACTTTTCTGTTTCATTCTTCATGTCCACCAATTCAAGTTTTTCCTTGTACCTTTGTTTCAGAAATTCGAGTTCCGCCTGACACAAGGACTTCCGTTCTTCAGAAAGTTCTGCTAGCTTTTCCCTAGCCAAAACCGTCTCCGTCTTTTTCATTATTCTCAGTCTGTTTCTTGAAGACCAATTTATCTTCGGACTCTCTCCATTCGGGATGTTACATCTTCCGAGGTGGATGCTACGGCACCATCCTCATTTGCTTCATAATAATTTTTACTGTTATAGTTGTGGGGTCCTCAATAAACGAAATTACACAATCTGAAAAAGAAAAAAAATTGCGTTATCAGTGAAATGCATTGTGTATTTTGTTTCGCATTGAACACATAAAAGAATTCTGCAATGGTATGTATGCGTGTGTGCGCACGCATACATAAGGTCACAATTGTGTGTATTTTATGGAAATATGTACCTGGCGTTATCCACCCTGGAACCGCAATTATGCATTATTTGAGAATGGTGCCAGCTGTAGAGCTTTGAGGTAATATTTAGGTTCGACTTTGGCTGCTGCTTCTTTCGTCTTCTTTCTTCTTCATGAGAATGGCGGTAATATATTTGTCTATTGCAGGGGCTGATCCAGCTGATCATGTGGGAGGGGGGCGTTTATTTTTGTTCGCAGATTTTTGTTAAAGAATAAACATATTTGTTATTATATTGTATATTATTTTGCACTGTAGTTATGATACAATACAATATTATTGTTTAAATAATTACGTACATAATTCTAACATAAATATTGAAATACATTTTTCCAAATAAAGGAAAGTAAACGAAAACTAGGTCTTTTTTTGGGAGGGGCATGGCCCTCATGCCCCCCCCCCTGGGTCCGCCAGTGCTGTATTGCTGCCCACCTCTCCTTGTTATCGATCAGGGCTGTCCAACTGACAGACCCCGGTACCATTTATTGTGGCCCACGAGAGGTTATTAGTCGAAGTGACAGTCCCTTTCATCCGTGTCGAGCGAGAACTTTGTGCGACTAGTACCCGCCATCTGCCGGGGTCAGCACCTCTTTTAATGGAAAAATAGGTTAGGTTTAGAGTTAAGGATTTGTGCTAGTAAATTCAGAAATTCAAAATCATCCCATCATGTTGTAGTTATGCATGGTACGAACTGAAATCATGCATAGTTGCATCCCACCCGTTTCAGAGCAGCCGGAGAAAATACCAAAGTCAGCAATATGGGGACGTCTGGTGTGGATCGCTCAAGTAATGAAAATGTGGCCCGCAACCATATTAAATGTTTTAGTTGTGGCGCTTGAGGCATCCCAATTTGGACACCCCTGTTTTGTCAACATCGCATTAATGTCACTATGGTTTCTGGTGAGACATTACACCCGACCATCCCATTTCATAGCGTGTTCCATAGCGTGTTCCATCTCAGACAGTGGAATATCGTTTGTTCGGCGTCGTTCATGGCTGCAGTAGAAGCTTATCACGTCTTCTGTCTTTCTGAATCTCTTCAGGAATGCTTTAGATATCTATATATGTAGTGAGTGAGGGGTTAGCTTGCTGGCCTCTGAACACCTAGTGCGCGAGTTTGATCCCGGGCGAGATGTGCGGATTTTCGAACTTTATCCTAACCAGGCAGATCGAATATAGTTATCTGAGATCGACATCTGGCGGAAAAAGTGAGAGCCAAATTCCAAGTGTAACAGGGGACTGGGGGGGGGCATGGCGGCAAGGTGCGCCTGCTCAGATAAATGGTCCCCAGACCCATGTCGGGAGTAGGCTTCCAAGGGGGGGGGGCGAAAAGTCGAAAAGTCGGGTGCGAATGCCATACGCATATAAAAAATGTACTATGGCGCAATAGCCTCTGACGAAGTCTGGGCCTACTAGCGGCGTGCGGCTTCTTGCGGCCATGGTTTAAGGGGTACGTGTGGTTAGCACGTAATATCCCTACGCCGTATACCGGTCTTCTCATCCTGAGAAGTGGGTTTTCTCATCGTCACACAGCAACATCTACATTGCAAGGAATGCGCACACTATAATCTTGCCCGACGAGGAATCGAACCCGGGACGCGTCTTGGGGAGCGAGCACGATGATCAATGAGCTTCCCGTGAGGGCAGTTTAGAAATTGGAAGAGGAGAATAGAGTATTTAGATAATCGTTGGTGTGTCGTTTTTTGCGTGAATCAATTTAGCGACACAATCAAAAAGTTACGATTATTTCACTTTATAACAGCATACATGTAACGGGTCCCTGTCTGTTAGATACACTAATAAAAGTATTAAGGTTATAATAATAATAATAATAATAATAATAATAATAATAACAATAATAAAATAATAATACGTGCGCAAATAAACAAGTGTTTTAGAAGATACTATTTTGAAGATTCTCGAACGAGCGGACAAGCGAACGCGTCGAATTTGCAACAACGCTTGGATTCTTAATAAGACACATTGTGCCTTCAGAACGTGAAAAGAAGTGTAGATCTATTTTGTCATGATTCGTAAAAAACCTGCAATTGTTTTCTACAACCTTGTAAAGGAACTAAATAGGCATTTTCCCTAAGATCTGAGGTCTAGTTATAGTACATACGCGGTTTATTGGACATCGACATAACGATCGATGTAGTGTATACCGCCTCCTAAGATAGGTGCGTTATAGTTTATGATTGACCATTAGGGAGAGGGGGTAAGAAAATCGGAGAGAAAAACCCATAATCTTTTGACATACACCGACCTGATTGAGGTATTTTATATATGTTCAGTTAAATACTGTAGGCTTTAATTTCACGAATGGAATAGACGGAGGTAAGCAAGGAAATTTTGTAGAATTATTATTAGGAAATTTTCAATAAGTAATCCTTAAAGAATTTGACCACCAGTGACGAAAAGTATTATGATTATCTCACAAAGTACAGATAACATAAAAGTGTGGCGTCGTGGCAACGCTTCCAAGCGAGCGGCATGCCTTAGCCGGAAGCGGATGCCTTAGCCGGTAGTGGAAGGGCGCACCTGAGCTGAAATAAAGGGGCGACAGGATGTGGCTGCTCCAGGAAACATCCCACTCAAACAAAGTGTTGAGAAAGGTTAGTGGCGATTGTGCAAGACTCCTGGAAATGGCTAGCCACAGAGCCTGAGGACGCCGACAGCATGACACCGGGTGGGGGAGACGGGGGTGTATATAAGGCGGGTGCTTTCTGCCCTCGCGGAGATTCAGATAGATTCGTAGAGCTTGTTGTTAGCCGACAGGCTAGGTGGGATCTCCAGTGCACTCTAGCACGTGGTTTCCGTTTCGGAGACCGGTTTCGGCGCCAGGCCATGTAGGTACGTGGATTCCGGGAACTTAACGTCCGATTGCTTCGCATCACGGTTTGTACTGCTTTCGAGCAGTGGCATTGGGCTGTACTGACACTTCACCTTGTCTGACACTTCGCCTCTACCCTCCGCTGCTTTGAACAATGACAGCATTTGCGACTGTCTACTATCCGACTGCTGGTGGCAGCTCTTTATCCTGATTCGCCTTTATGATGAGCCCTGAAACAGTACATAAAAATAATACAGTCTGGTACAGGATTGCCTAGGGGTGATTTCTTTTAGCCACTTTGCAAACCACTCGCGTGCTTTTTTCACAGTCCACTAGATCGCATTTCAAGATTTGTTCAAGAATCTCATAAGTAAATTTTTCTCTGGGTAAATCTATTTACAAAATCGATATTTTGAAGGTAATACAATAAGTATTGTCATATGGTCGCAACATTGTTTCAAACGATATATGTTATTCAGAACTACAATAATAATTCTAACAAACTTGATTACGGGTGAATTTCAACTGATTTTGCGTATCACAATAATTTTAACAACCGGTTCACGCGAAACGGTGCGATTTGGGTGAACGACAGCTCTGAGTGTCTGGCTTGCGCTTTAACGGTAGTTAAGCGCAATGCACATATACCTCTCGCGAACTCTACTTTGGGTAATCTGCTACCCCAAAGGACAGAATAAAAACAAACGAATGTACTGTTACTTAATAGTTATTTAAAATAAACAGAAATTTAGTTTCACTTAAAAAGAGTTGATATTGCAGTAAAATGCATGCCTAATCCACGTTTTTGAAAAGGCGATTTATTGCATTTGAAGCACGCAATTTCGCATATCTATTTTCGTTTGATCTAGAGCACATACACTTATATTTAATTTTTTATATTTTACACAGTAGTTGATTTATACTTAATTAGTTGGTTTAATTATTATTATCGTATTATTAACTTTTTACTATATTAAAAAATTGAAAATATGTTCTTGTTTTTTGATAAGAGAATATTTTTTCTGTATTTATATTACATGAAAGTAAACTTAATAATTGCATTAACTGATGCTTAACTTTTGTGTAATACAATATTATCTGTAGAGTTTGATAATTTTGGGAAAAATTGTCATTACTGATTTCGATGTTCATGAATTTTAATGCTAAAGTGATTTTGCTTACAATGTTGCTGTGGAAAAAAGTGTGTAAAAGTCATCCAGATACAAACATTTAATGCGAGAAAGAACATCAAGGCTGTGTATGTGGAAAAGTTAGCAATCTGTTTTAGTTTTACCAAAGTTACCACGGAATTGGATTGGGTGATATCAAGTTAACTGCCTTAGGAATTTGTTAATGAGGCAGAATTTGAAGTTAATGGGATCGAGCCAGAAATATCTTTCTACTTCTATTACAATACAATATTGTTCGAGAGGAATACAAACGCCTGATATTATTATTATTATTATTATTATTATTATTATTATTATTATTTACTCTACATCACGACTAAAGATGTTATGAGTCTGCTGAATATAAATTCTACTCCAGGTTGCAACCAGCTACCTGAGGAGCAGATCTAGGGACAGTCGGTGCCTCTATAATACTTTGCGAAAAATGTGGGCTGTTCCAAATAAAGCAATTTCTTGTACTACTTTCTTGCTTTTGAATGACCTGTGAGTTTAACCATATTGTTACACAAATTTTGCGGAACAAATCCCAGAGCTTCAAAGACTATCGGTACGACCTGTGCTTTTACGCCGACCTTATTCGACCGATCTCGTTTCCAAACTCTTGCATTTAAGACATTTCTCTGCCTCCTTGGTTACGACGTTTTGATCGCATAGAACAGCAATATCTACGAGTAGATACTATTTTGTTTCCAAATACCGGTCAATATCCGATTTGTTTGCCGCTATCGTGCGATCAGTTCGATTTGTTGGTCGAACACAATTGTACACCGTCCATCAGATTACCGGTTACCGGTTTTGATGAGTGTTCGTACCACTTGGGGTATGTATTTGGAACGTCGAAGGCGGTACAGATCTACCAGTGGAGGTAACTACAGACCCTATCTTTTCTCTTCAAGTATTCAGTCTTTGCTAGAATTGAACAAGATGAGAAAATATGATCAATGGTTTTTACTTGTTCCTTGCAAATGCGGCATTTATCATCTTGGGAAATTTTGAGAACCGCTTTTTCATAATATCGTGTTATCAACGCCTGATCTTAGACAGCTATTAAATTTGCTTCCGATTCTGATTTCAATCTTCCTCTTTTATGCCACATAAATGATGGATCTTTATTGATCAGCACATTGTTAATTCTTTTAGATCTTGTCCATGAAATGGTTTGTCTATCCACGGGTTCTGGGTAAGCTGTCTTTCAAAGTTGTCGATCATACAGGAAGAAAAAAACTTTTATTTAATTTCCTAAAATGGAAGATGTGAACTCTTATGTTGCAACCAGTACCTATTTCAACAGCAACTGTTCCAAGAAATAGTCAGTTTTACTGCTATGTTTGTTGTAAAAATTAATGCTTTTTTGTGTTTTATTTTATGAGGCCGATCGTTTTGTTACTTAAATCCAATTGTACGTTGTATTAGGTGTCGTACATGATTTTGACTGTATTTACGCATTTTTATATAATGTGATTTGTAATACAATTGTTATTATTTTTAAAAAATCGTTAAGGTGTCTCTATGAATAAAGTGTGTTGAATCGTTTTCTCGTATTTTAACGTTTTGATCGAAAAATAAATCTCGCATGTTTCTAATTATCGTTTATGCCTTTTTATTTGACGACGTGACTTCAGCATGATGTTTTCAGACGTCTTAAATCAAATTCTGTTTTATCGCTTCCTCATGCTCTAAAATGAAGTTCTGCCATCATATCCCTTCTTCTTTACGAGGCGTCTTGCATTTCCTGCGTTTAGAGCGGCGTTTACGATGTGCCTTCAAAAATGCTATATGAAATCATGTTCCTGCCTGAGTTCCACCCACTGCCTGTCGGGCAGCAAAGTGACGAAAGGCGGATTCAAGTAACGATAAAAATCCGGCATGCTGTACATGTCACTACGACGGCGCAGAGAAGTAAACTAGTCAGAGCCTTGACTATGATTTACAGCATGAAAAAATGCACAATTGGAATAAACAGAAGAGATGCGTTCAATTACTTTGCAAACCAGTAAATAATTGTAAAATGCTATGTGACTCGCAAGTGTGTCTCCACGAGTTTCGGCGCGCTCTTCTAAAAAGACAAGTTGTGATGTGTGTGAAGTAATATTCTAATTTATTCATGAGTCATTCGAGGGAGCTCTTTTGTACACACTTTTCTATGCTTCCACCCTTCTAGGCACACAAAACTTATAATATTTGAATTTCATATTGAGACTAACTACCTATCTACTCTCAGCGCTCTGTGTATGTACAATTTTGTTTTTATTATCAAAGTTATTAAACCAATTGAAGAATTTTCGAACCGTTGAATTTTTGAAGAACTTAAGAATTTCATTGTAAGAAAAATTTAAATTCGTATTTTCAAACAAAAATTTTAGTAGTGTCGGAAACTTATTTGCTAAAATACAGCGCGGATCATAATGCAAGGGTAAAAGGATGTAGGGTGTGCAGCACTACATGATACTACGTCTCGCGGACAAGTTCCAACATTCGACGAGATATGGATTTGCCATATGAACGGAAGATTTCTGCGCATATTAAACAACGCTATCTGCATAATTTAATTGGATTCGTCATATTTGTATTGGAGGATCTTGGGTCACACGCGTCATCAATTTGAAACATTTGCAAGCGCAGTCCATGATGACCGTTTGTTGCGAGTTCTCCAATCCTAACTCGATTAGCCAGGAAGTCAATAGAGCAGTCGCGGTATCATGGAGGGTTTAATAAGGCCCCCTTTGCAAGTCTATTTCTCCATAATCGACTGGAAGTTAATAACCGCCGTAACGGTGGTATAATCTCCTCCATATGCTTTGCTTTTGTCTGAAATGTTTACGGCAGTGAATGCCATATTTAATATCCAACGAGATTTATAGACACTCTAGTCGTAACGGAGTCGGTCACGGTGTAAAATTATTAGTACGAATACCCTCAAATCTGTCTTAAATAATTTTTCGAGAGTAATAGAAGGAGGGAATATTTAATGTTTGCTCAAGATAGGCATTGGTAAGGATTTTATCTGATGGTTATTGTCGACACGATATATTTCAAAAATCAAACTAACGAGATATCAGTACTTAATTCAGATATCTCCAGGGCGAACGTTAATACCTGCTATAACCTTCTATGCATTACTGTTCCATTATGTTAGGGCGATCAGACGGAGTTTCTCACCATTTTAAAAAGTCATTGCGTCGTATTCATGCACGTCACTTTAGTCCGGTGGTAGTCGTTAGTACGAACTACCGGTAGACCGGATCATGTTCATCTCGTTCGTTTTCATAAATACTCTTTCTCGTCGGGCTATATTAGTCCCGTGAACTTGTTGGAATGCTGACAAAGATGTTATGAGTCGGCTGAATATAAATTCTACTCCTCGTTGCAGCCATCTACCTAAGGAGCAGATCTAGGGATTGTCGGTACCTCTACAATACTTTGCGCAAAATGTTAGCTGTTTCAAATAAAGCCATTTTATAGCATTATTATTATTATTATTATTATTATTATTATTATTATTATTATTATTATTATTATTATTGGTTGTTTCATTTAAATGTTGCTTGTTTTCTACATAATGACTGAGATTATATCTTAGATTCTTTATTAGATGAATGTTTTAGATTCCTGAGTGCAGCAATATTGTGGTAGGTGCAAGTATTCCAATAAATGAAATGGACGAAGAGCCGGACAGTGAGTATATAACAAATATTATTACTCAAGAAATCATAACCAATGAACGTTGATAATTCCTCCTCTTTAAATATTTCCTCCTTTTTGCGTTTTCTTGGACCGTTAAAAAATTTTATTGATATAGTTTCAGGAATGTAGATATCTTAATAATATCCTTTTTATTTCATTGAAAATGCTAATGACTCCGGAGGGGAAGGCGTCACTAGTAGGATCACCCCTTCAGTTGCCAGCAAGAAGTTTTTCAGCAAGACGATGTATCTGCGCTTACTTCAAAGAGGGTAAGTTGTTTAAGATATTACATTTTACTCTGTAAATTCATATGCAAATTGTTATCTCTAATTAATGTATATTTTATTTAGTTACTAAGAATTTGAATTTTGCTAAGTTTACACGCGCTCAATAATTGTCACTAATACTTAACATTCGCACATACAAGTATGCTTGTATATCCGCTTGGAAACACATACTTGTATATCCGCTTGGAAACAAAGGTAAGCATTAGTAAATGAGGTAGATGCAAATGGATAGAAGGCGGACTTATTTACTAAACGGCAAGTACCTGTTCCCATCACAATTCTACCGAAGACGTCATAGGTCTTTCATGTCTTAAGAGGCATTATTGGCCTGTTAAGACATGAATGGAGACATGGCAACTGCGCCCATAATCGCCACTCCCCCTCATGTTTGCGCATGTGTCGCCTGGAATCTGACACCTCTTTAACGTCCAAATGGATACAACTGAGGGTTGGTGAAATACGATGCGTTCGATAAGTCGTGCGTTTGTGGAGCGTCGTGCGCGGCTGGACCAGGATAGACAGGAGAGCTGGTGCAAGAGACTGAGTGCGTGGAGCGCGGGCGCGGCCATGAAGGCGAGGGAGGCTGTAAGGGGAAGTAGAGTGGGCAGGGGTGGCGAGGTGGTGGGGTGGAGGGGTTGGCAGGGGTGGCATGGGTGGCGGGGTGGAGGGGTAGCGAGGTTGGCGGGGGTGGCAGTGTGGCGGGGTGGCGTGGGTGGCATGGGTGGCGTGGGTGGCGTGGGTGGCGTGGGTGGCGGGGTTGGTGGGGTGGCGGGAGTGGCGGGGAAGGCGGGGAAGGTGGGGAAGGCAGTGTGGGCAGCGACGGCACCTGCTGCTCGAGAGACAGATGCGCTGTCCGCCTCCCCACGGTCAAAGAGCCCTCGCCTAGGTTGGCGTTCCTCCGGGGGCATTTTTAGGAGGCCTCCGGTCATGAAAGTTTCATGCAGTGTAATGTAATTCCGTTATGTTGCTGGCCGCCCAATGGGCGAGCGTCGCGCGTCCGGAAGCTGGCTCTCGCCCTTCCTGTCCTCCCCCCTCCCCCGCCATCCTCTTTCCGCGGCGCGCGTTGTTTGTCACTGCCGTTTCCGCCCCCCACGCCGCCGGACTCGCCACTCTCTCTCCCGGGTATCGCAGTCGATGAGAACAGAAAACTCGTTATGTGGACGGACGTTCTTAAGACGATACAGCTGGCTTTTTCTGGCAGCACTCTCTGTGGCACATTTGTAGCTTCCCCGCAGACTTTCATGTGAATGCTACACAGTTATCTTAGGATCGCAGTTTCAATGTATTGTAGTGAGGCGGAATTGAGGTGGTCTTTTTAATCTGAAATTCTTGTCACTCATTTATTATGCATTGGGTTTGAAGATGTGTTCGGAAGAAGTGGAAAAACATAGAATGTGTTGAACCGAGTGGAAAGACATCTTTCTTTAGCATAGAAACGATATACGTATACTTTTGGAACCAAAATATCAACGCATCTGAAAATCGATGTTCTCAGCAGCCATTAAGTCTACACTCTCAGTTGCAGTCTCCCTTTAATAATATATTTTGTCACGGAGAAGAGAATATTCTGTGATACCAGATACACAAACGTCCGACAGTAAACTCGGTCTAACCCGTACTTATATAGTAATGTTAAATTTAAATTCTAAATTTACCCAAGTTTGTAAAAGTGAAAATGAAAATAATGGTTAAGATTCGAAACCGTAAAATCATTCGTTACCTGACATAATATATACATTAATGGAAACATTTTAATATCTTCAGTGACATGGACTGAAAAAGAAAAAAGCGATTTCTGACAATTCAGAATATCAGAAGGGTGTGTGGCAATCATGTTTGAGCTACTGAATACCGTCTTGAAGTTTAGTATACCACTGTTTGCATAGAGTGGTGAAAATGGCACTTTTTCTTCACCACAGATTGGGAGAGTGCCCCAGATTGCCCTCTTTCCCAATGGTACGTTAATTTTTAACTGTCTTTTGTCATTAAATAATTTGAAAATGAAAGTCAACAAAATCAGTCTACCCTTAATTTTAAATAAAGGGAAAATCACTTTGGGAGAAATGGCAAAGGAACAACCCTACATACTGTGTAAGAAAATATTTAGCTAGGAACACGCCGATCTAAAGAAGGTAACACAATTCAATATAATTCTATACAAGGCATACCAACTCTTATTCTTCTTTTTCTGTCAGAATAAGGAAGTAAAGCCCAAAAATATGTGTGCTCTCAGACAACAAGCATTTGAAAATCCATAATAGATTTTGTCATTATGAAACAAAACCTTTTTTAACATAGTTTATTTATTGTTGCATAGACATCAAGGTCATTAGCGACTACAGATAAATACATTTTACAATTACATTATGAAATTTAGAACCATATTCATTATAAAAAAAAACCGCAAGAAAACACAATACAAGCAATACATTACACACATATACTACAATACATACAATACAATACGTTACATTCAATACAATTCCTTCAGTATAGTACAAACAGCATTAGTATAGGAAGTAGTTCCTCTAAATGCAATTGTAAATATTGATTTCCTTAACGAAATCAATAATTCTTTTTGATAATCTTTCGAGTTAAAAAATGTTATCATGTCTGCCTTCTAATTGGAGTTTTTGCCTGCTGCTTTTGTGTAGGGGGCAGTAAATTAATATGTGTTTTACATTTAAAAGAACTTTGCAATGGTCACATTTAAGACGGTTTTTTCCAGTTATTAGGTGAGTATGCGTGCGTTAATTTAGAATGATCTGTTCTCAGTCTTGAAATGACAACCCGATCTTTCCGTGAGAATTCTTTGAATAGTTTTAAAGACATAATTTTCGAGACTTTTTTGTGTGTTTCACTAGCCTTCATTGATTTCCATCTTTCGAACCAGATATTTTGCATTTGGTTAAATAAATGTTTCCAACAGTTCGCGAATGAAACAAAACCTTTGTTGGTATTAATTGTAGTCGTTTACCACGACGCGCCGCATAATTTTTACTCCGAGAAAATTCACAGTTTGATTAAATGAGGGCAATTGTCAAGAAGTAACATGTGAAGAGAGGAAATTGTGATGTAAATATTTTGAACTTTTTATTTACGATTCAGCTATTCAAACAATTTTTTTCAACTAAAAGTGAGGAGATAAGTGGAACATTTCTTTCGATTGTTTCAAGACCTCATAAGTAATAGGAAAAGAATAACAATTATTTACTGAAAAAAAACAACGTAGAGTGTAATTAGTAATTAGTTAAAATCACCAAATTATATTTCATGCGATAATAAAAAAAGCAACGAATTAGCAACTAATGTCATCTTGAATTTTACCTCATAAGTAATAACTATATTTACAATAAACACCAAAAGTATGAAATTCACATAAACAACGTAGCAACTGAAGGGCAGATTTGGGCCAAATATTTAAAAAAAGTATTTCAGATACAAAATACTTCCTCCAAAATATTTTAGATACCAAATACCAAATACTTCGATAAACGTATTTTAGATACAAAATACAAAATAGTATTTTAAAATACTTCTGAAAATACAAAATACAGTTAATAGTGACCCAGAGTCACAATTTATTTCTCAAAACTTGGTTTTAATTTACAGTTAGATATGCTTCCTTTCACCACTAGTAGTTTCTCAGAAATTGTATTACTAATATTTCTTCTTGTAATTGATAAGGATATCATTAAATTAACAACGAATATTGAACAAGATCATCAAATTTTGTTTGATATTTTCTTTTGTCCTGCTTATTGAAGAAACCAGACGTTAAACTTGTTTGATTTAACTTCTTGGCAATAGTATCACTATTCCCAGTGCTGTTCATTTTCCTCTTAGATGAATTTAATCTTATAGACCAGGAATATCCAACTTGCAAGACCTCAAGGACTACAATTGATACTTATTACTCGAACGATTCACATCTGACTTCATTTGTTCATCTCAGGAATTTGCCCGGTTTCTCTGAAACGGGGGGGTAGAGGAGAATGGAACCATGCGTGATATCAGCTCGTACCACGCATAACGCAGGGAAACACATGGGATGCTTTGCAATTTCTTAATTTACTACAAAAAGATTCTTAAATCTAAACTTTATCTATTTTTACTTTTCTGCTACCGCTTACGCAGTTGAGATAAAGTCACGTAATTCTACGCACACGAAATAACGGCAAATTCGGGGCAGAAAAAAATCTTACTACATGGCCCTGGTAACGAAAAAGTGGATAAATCCAGTTGCTAAATTTAGAAAAAGTCATCTAATACGTGGTGTAGCCGGAATCCATGTTTTGTGTGTCCTTGATATCGAAAAATCGAATGAAAGCAAAACGTCTGTCCGTCTTTGAACAACGCTAGGGGTTTACCATTCTGCTGATTTTCATCAGAACTGATATTCCACAATAGATAAAGCTGATGTTTCGACCCCATGAATTTAAAATCGATATTTTAATTTTGGAGGATGAACATAAAGACTCTGGGACATTTTCCAAATTTTCAAAAAAAGGCCTCATCATTTTTTATTTAATTTTGTGATAAATAGTGTGAAGAACGTGAAGAGAGTGCTTGTTGAAAACTGATATTTCGAAAATTGCAAAAGTTCATTTCTTCCGTGTCTTCCTACAGCTATAATTATGAAGATAGAGATATTTTTCCACAATGAAATCTGTTCCTTAAAGATAGATTTTGAAATAAGACCATGTACAATTTTTCGAAAATTCAAGTACTTTTCGCGGAATTTTGCGTGTAAGTACGGGCGAGAAAGTTCGTGCTGTTTTAGCACCACTAGTTACATTTAGGTGTTGACCCCCACAGGGGGCATGCGCTAAGCGGACAATGTTCTCGCCCGACTTGGGTGCAAGGGCCTTTCTCTTTTGACTAATGACCTTTCGCGGGCCATAATAAATGGCTACCAGTTGGGCAACCCTTTTCTAGACCAATCGTCTTTATAGTTCTCACATTCACTTATCACACCAGGATGAATTCTCTAAAATGTTTTTTAATAATTTTTTTTCGGTTTGAAAAACTGTTTTTGGATTAATTTAGCGCCGAACTGATCAATGAAACATAATCAAGGGGCCACCTCACGGTAACCTCAATTGACGGTCATTTTTCGAAACGATCTATTTTCCAGAAGGTTCCTGTTAATGTTTTTAAGCCGTCTCAGCGCTCCACAGCCAGCGGTCAGGCACACGTGTATTGTATTTATGTATAATATATTCCAATTTATCCCAAAAATAGTTCGTTGAAAGAATATGTATTGTTTTTATTCAACCGTCGAAAATCTATTCCTTCACCCGTATTCAAAGACGATAACTTTAATTTCCTCCCGATTAATGCTCATAAATATATAAATAGAGACAAAACACTGAAAATCGCCGTATGAAGAGACGAATGAGGAGGAGGGGGCGGGAGGGGTAACAATGAGGGGGCGTGGCCGCGCTGTGCCCGGCGAGGGGTTGGGGTGCTGCGGGCCGCTCTCGCCGCCGCCTCGCGGAAAGGGCACATCAACTTGGCCTAAAACAAGCAAAGTGCATTATCATTTAAGCGGCGTTTACACAGAAAACATTTTTCCACCACCATGAAATTAATTAAATCTCCTTAACTGATTAAATAGAGATGTAGAGAAGAGTATAAGCAATGTGGCATTTGCGTCGTTTTACAGTTGAACGGACGATCTTCACGTGCTCACTTCGAGGGATTGCTTTCGTTCTCCATTAGGCGGAGCAGTCAGTAGTAGGCTTTTATGTCTCTTCTTTGAACCATCGTTGTATACGGGATTTAAAAGAGAAATGCGTGGATACAGTGTTAGGATTTCCGTATCATAAGTACATATTATTGTTTTTAATTCTTGATTGTTTTGAAGTTCTGATTAGTCGAAACAATTGAAAACTGCCCAGGTTGGAACCAATGTACCGGAGAGATTTCGTGAGTGTTTCGGCAATACTTTCATGAAGAGCCTAACATAAATATATTTTGAACCTGCAAGTACTTACCGTTCCCTGGTGGATTTGAGAACTTATTTTGTAGTTTCCAGTGCGTCAACAATTCACTTCCAGATAATTGATTTTCCTACCATTCTTTTCAAAGATGATACTGATCGTAGAAAAATAGAGTACATACCTTAATATACAGAAATATTTAGTCCACTCATTTTCATTAGACATTTTAACAGGATTATATCTAATATCTATACTATATTGAGCGCTTTCTAGAAGAAAATAATATTTTTGTATGAGTGTGAAGTTAATACAAACCTGATTCAAAATGAACCCGAATAAAATTATTGTGTTTTATCTTATTTTTTATTTTCCTAATTTAAAGACATACACCAATGATAAACCGAAACTAAGAGCACACATCCGAAGAAACCTTGTTTCATAAATGGGATCAGGAGAAAGAAGTGCAGTAGTAGAATTTTTAGAACTTTTCAATGCTTGTATCTCAAAATGATTTATGTCATCTTAAGTAGTGCATTTAGCACTATCCATACGAAAAAGATTTAAGAAAAAATTGGGGACCGTTTTTGAGAAAATGATGTTTAAGCATTTCTGAAAATGCGAAAATTTAAGCTCATTTTCACATAAAACTTTTGAGTTTCCGAGAAACTTTATAAGACATCATTTGAAACACATGTACACATAAATTCAATAATGTGAAAAAATCGCCGCTAGTGTAAATGTTAACGATGTAAGAGACAAGTAAAAAAATCCATTTTTTGTAATTTATAAAAGGCAAGAGCAATATGCCTTTTATGTCATTTTATAGAGTACATATTTTGCACACTTCTTTCAAAAATTTGAAAGAAAAAATTTGGAGCCGTTTTCCTGACAATCTTGTTTTTGTTATTTTCAATATTGTATATATTGCACGAATTATTGCGCAAAACTAATAACATTTTCAAAAAATGTTCGACTTTAATGAAAGAACGATATCGAAAAATAATTTTATTTAAAGGAAAAATCTCTGTCTTCAATTTTCTAATAATAGGAATAACCCGAAAAAATTTCAAACTTTTGAAATTTTCAAAAATTCAAAGTTGACAGTGAAAAACACACCAATGCAATCTTATAGGTGTATTTTACTCTATTATTTCAAAAATGTAAAGAATAAATTTGGAACAATTTTTATGAATCTTTTGATAATGTCTCAGGAGCTTCATGTAAAGGATCCCCAAATTGTAAAGAACGTTTTACATAATCGCGAAGCTTTGAGTCAAACCAGATCGACCAGCGAATATGCATTTTGAAAAAAAATCTTACGTCTGGTCTAAGTACTAATGGTGTTCACGGAAGGACGGACGGACGGACTGATGGACGGACGGAAAGGACAGACGGATAATATACTACGTATATTACTCCATATTTGTACTATACGAGAAAGCAAAATACTTTGTAGGGATAATAAGTAATTTTTACTTGATTTTCGAGTAATGTAAAAAGACATGTGTATTATGGAAAGTTAGTAATCTAATTCTAATATACTGGATATAAAACTCGCGAAAACAGAATCAAATTTCTCATTGCCGTCGCACCGTACTCAAAGTATCCCCGAGTTTGATTTTTCAACGTATAGCATATGTTTCAATGGTACTAAGGTGACGTATCATGCAGTGGCATAGGCTATGCGAGTGATGCGTTGCATCCCCTAGATTTTCATTACTTGAAACTATTTTCAGTAAAGTAATTTACTTTCTTCCGTAAGCATCACCCTCTGTTTCTGTATTCCCTCCCGCCATTTACGTGCACTCTCCAATAGGCGGTATTTCCTTCGCTGGATTTGACGGGACAAGAAGCATCACTTGAACGACATCGCTACGTTGGCGAGGTCATTGAACTCACGGCCATGCGCTGTGTGCAAGCTGTGTGGTTTCGACGGCCGATGATGTGACCAGGCCTCTCACATCTCAGGCTTCTGAGTTCTCATTGGCGTTTTTGTATCCCCTCCCAAGAACCTTCCATACCCCTCCTTTGATGCAGTCATAATTCGGCAGTACGCCTGGGAATCACAGACGTAACGTGCTGCGATTGTGAGCCCCGAAGCGGGGAGCGAGGCGCGGGGGGGCAGACGGCACTACTGTCTTTCTTTACAACTCATGCAGGTCTGCCAACTATGCTTAAGCACATTTCAACCTGATTCAGTTTAGGTGGGTAAGACGATGTGTGTTAGCAGGCCTGACAAAACAAGATCACTGTCTTCATGTAAGAAAATAGTAGGTAGGGACAGTCCGTGAAGTCCAAACGGTGGTGCGACGTAATTTCGTTCGTCTTGTGTGTCCTTCGTTGTAGCGTAAATGCTGTTTCGTACTGAATGAGCGTTAAATAGACTACATTGTTTAACTATTGATGCGTTAAAGAGAATCGTGAATTCGAAATTGTAACGTGAAAGAATAAAACGTGTGTGTGTGTGAAAGGACGTGACATGGCGCGCTCATCCAGTACATTTATGGCAGCGGATGAGTTACTTGTGACATAGAACAGTAGTGAAACGTCTCATTGTTCTATAGACAGGATTCTTCAAATTCCGTTTAGTTCTTTCTCCTATTCTGAAAGACTTAAGGTAATTAGTAATTGACAACCAAGACAACGCGAATCGATCTCGCGTTCGAAAATTAGATATGTACTTTTTTATGGTTTATTTTTTAGTTTTATTGTTTTGTTTATGTACATTAGTGCATACAGTGAGAAAATGGTGATTTTCAAGGAAGATTCAGTAGGTATCTAATTTGCAAAATAAACTTCAGAGTAAAAAAATGACGCAGACTTTATATATATGCAATTATGCCTTCAATCTGTAATATCATGATCGCATCCCCACATCTACTAGTCAGGAGACGCCACTGGTTTCATGTAATAAAAAACACTTTTTAGACGTAATTACGCTGAAAATCCCTCATTCGATGTTATAAACTGTCTTTTTAACTCCCTGTATCCATACATTAATTTCTCATGCAAATAAATGTTACGAAGTATATTTATTAAACATTCTTCACTGATGAAGAAATCAAGTGCACAAAGTGATGTTGTATAATGTTGTATAAAGTTATTCTGTTTTCCTTTTTACGTTTTGCCTTACTTAGTAAGAGGTGCGCTGGAACATTGTGATATTTCAAACATTTAATACCGGGAGAGGTGGCTAAGTACATCAATTGATGTCACTGCAGTGCCTCTGACTGGAAGTTACTAGGTTCGAGTCTCGACAGCGGCAGCATTTTCGACACTGGCTTGTCAGCTAGGTCGACTAGTCACTGTCTGGAAAAGAATTCTGGCAGCCAACTGCTCTAATCGCTAGTTTTCTATGGTTTCTCCGATCAACACCAGGCGAATGCCGGAATAGTACCCTAAGAAATGGGCCTCGGATCGCGCACTATCTTTCCTACCTCTTGTTCTATCCTCTCCCCTTACACACATTTACTCTAATATGCACTACACTACCATGCATTCCGGAAGAGGGGTCGGGAGCCCAGAGCTTATCCCGGGTGGGGAGGTGCCTCGCTGGTGGAAGATACCTGGTTGTGGGAAAACCACGCTAGTCGATGGTAGGTCGGCGCCGGATCTCGCCATCCAACGGGGGAAGATCACCGCGACCCCTCGAGAAAATATCATGCACTACACTTACGGGAATAACTACCTCGTTAGTTGACGCTCCCCGGAGTCACTAGCAATCAATCAATCAAACATTTAATGCCGGACCCTGGTGGCTAAAAAATAGAACGATTTTGTTCCTACATAGTAAATTACTTTCTCTAACTTGTTGTGTAGTCCAGATACATGCTTTGTGGATCTTGGATACCGAAAAATCGATTAACGATGAAACATCCGTCTATCTGTCTGTTGTGAACGATTGCACCTAAACTGTTTAGCCCAGTTTTATAAAAAAATGCTAGTTTGAAACGTATATTTTAATTTTTAGGTGTAATTTACATGAAAAAGAGTTCAAAACTTTCACACTTTCACACGCCGATTTATAAGTAATTTTTAAATTATTATTTTCTCAAAAAAAAAACCAAACAAATATTTTCTTTAAGTTTTCTTTACCTACGTATCAAGGAACGGGAACTCAAATATTGGAGATAGCGATTTTACTCTTAAATGAAATTTACTCTAAAAATATGACCTGTAAAAATGGCCATGCACAATTCTTTGAAAACACGAGTTATTTTTACGTATTTTTTCACGAAAATAATGCAATTGATAAAAAAGCGTTTTCTCAAAAACCGCTGCAATTTTTTTACTTTAATTTTTTCCACGAGTAGAATAAGGAACACTTACAAGATTGGCTCAAGTCTTTTCTCCTTGGAAATTTTCGAAATTGCAAAAGTTAGATATAATGCGGGAAAGTTTGTGCTGTTGTAACACCACTAGTTTGTTGTAACACCACCAAAATGATCGTTAACACTTACTCACGCGCATATGCACACACACAGAGAAGTGTGAATTGCACTCTCGTTTCTACTACTGCGTTCCAAGTTTTCGGTGCGTTGCTGCTAATCGATAAGTCATTATGCCACGATGTTACGCGTTAATTGACGGGAATGGATGAGAGGCATGGGATAAGGGACAGGTGCGGTAGTGCTAACTACACAGCATTGGATTAGTGCACGGGGATGTCCCAGTAGACTGAGATTTGCGCGTCATGCCTCTGTCTCCACGTAGCTGCACACCCCCACACCTGGACCTCTGGTGCATTACAGTCGCACAAATTGTATTGATCTTCTTGTCGCCTGCTACTGCACTATAAGCTCACTTTGGCTACTGTTGAATACCTTTTAAAGATGGAAATTATTTTGTTTGGCGAGAATTGTATTTTTACGGACTTCCTTTATTTGTTGCCCTATCATACTTCTAAGCAGATTGGTATTTTCGAATTATATTTACTTAGAATAAAGCCTATGAAGCGATTTTTAAATTTTTTATTTATGGTATGGTAATCGGAGCCAAGTGTTTGTTGCTATGTCGGTTGTTGGAAATGTGCATAGAATCAAAGTAGTTGACAATCATAGCTGGTACTGTTTTTTCGCTAAGAATAAATGATAAATGGCATTATTTATTTTAACACGTTGATATGAAAAAACATTGGGAAGTTTGTGTCAAACTACGAAGGTGATAAATTCGTGTGGGTATTCATTATGGTACAGCATACAGTAATGTGATACCGGTTGCGACCAGTACCATAAACACGAAAAAAGCGGCATTGTATAAAATAAAACATGTCGTATGTCATGCAGCTATGATGTTGGTGATAATGTTTGCTTTTCTATTTGTTATGTCTTGTCCTGTCCTATGGCTTGAGAGCCCACTGCGGGCCTTGGCCTTTCAGCGGTGACCCAGCCTCTCGGCCATGGGATGTTCGTGTGGTTAGCACGAAGACATCCCTTTACCGTATATACAGGACGTCATAACCTTAGGATGGGCTCTGTCATCATCACACAGCAATATATACTGGGACTTCTGTAAGGAAAGTGCACAGTTACGATTTACTCGGTCGGGAGTCGAACCCGGGGTTGCGCTGTGGAAATCAAGCCTGCTAAACAATGAGCCACCTAATCATGTCGTCTGATACGTAGTAGCTCTAAATTCAATTATACGAACCTGTTTAAGTCATTTCTGAGTTTGTCTTACGATTTGTTAACTGCTAAATGTTATAAAACATATCTTTGTTGTATTAAACCCACACGACGTCTTGTAGGGGTGTATTCGACACAATCAACTAATGTGGAGAAAAGTGAAATATCAGTTATTGGTATACGAATAGTAATTTATTTGCATTTTTGAATGTTAACATCCACAATTTACAATAACATTTGCCACTAAGTTGCTTCAAAAATAAGTTACGGCAATAAACATATTAGGGACTTTATTTACAATTTTAGAAAATATTGTAGCGTATTTTAAAAAATCCTCCTTATTTGGAAATGTAAGGAGATGTTTTCTGGGAAATGAATTTCAGGGAGTTTTCTCGTACACGAGTGAAGATTCCATATCTCGTAGACACGACAGATGTGCTAACAAGATGCGCGAAGTACCCATGAAAGCGAAATAACTTCATGAAAATAACAAACAACGAGGATTCCACCACCCGTGGTATCCTGTTGCAGCTTCATGAAGAGAATAATGGAGTAGAAAAGCCAGGCGGTGAGCTTCGAGCTTCGCGCAAAGTTTGCTTTTCTGTTTTCATCTCACGATTTCCATTTGTAACGTGATTGTCACTTGCGTGGCGTGTGATGCTGACATAAATTCGTATGAAAGTAGATTGAAGGAACGGTTGGAGGTATGAGCTTGTGTTTGAACAATTGCGGTTCAGGAAAATACGCTACGCAGGGAAAATGGCTCTGGGCAGCATGTTAATCAATAGAAATAATGAAATGCCAAATGCAGTGTATTTTTACCGGAGGCATATGTTATGTAACCGTGGATGAGACATGCGTTTTGAGGGAGAACATGATGCGGAACTCATTATATAAGCGTGATTTTATTATAACTAACATTTATAAAATACAGTGCGCATATTTGTATGGATGCCGCAATATACCCGTAGGCTTCAGCAAGAAATCAAAAGCTGTGTATGCAGAGTGTTTGAGTTATTTCACGAGCCAGGGCTCTTTTTTTACATAATTGTACATCACTTGCATTACAAACGCACGTATAAAACATTAATTTCGTTCGAAAAATATTTATTTCAAAGGGCATGAATCTAGATCTGAAAACTGCAAATTACTCATTATGCCATTGATTCATGTGATAAAAATACATGTTGTGTGGTTGGTCGGTAAGATATTAGTCTAAATATTTAGCTATTTCCGAAAAGCATTTACTTGGTTTCATCTAACAACATATTGACAGAATTTCTGCATCCGTAACTCTAGTTTTGATTCGCTTAGAGAACTCTCGATATTCTGAAGAGATAAATTTTGGAGTGGAAACTGTAATTTTTCTGTCTATCATGAATGAAAAATTACTCGTAGATCAGGAGAACACTTTCAGCTACTGACTATGAACACTCAGTAATTAAGTAATAATGATCTAGATTATCTGGAAATAATATTTCTAATATGTATAGTAATAGTAAACGATTACGTACTTTGACTAAATCCGTTTATAACTGGTTTTCCTCTTGTATGCTATTTCCTGACAATCTCTGGCTACCAACTAGCAATAAACAGCAAGTATAATTGTTCTCCACTTTCCTTCGTAACGTACTTACTGCGTAAATTTGTTGATAAAATCTTTATCACCATATTCGTTGCTCATCGCTCCACAATTTTTAGAAAACAAGATAATATGGGAATATAAAAAAGTATAAGTTGAGAGTCATATGATAACATAATAGTAAGATTATATTATATTCCTTGAGTTCCTTAAGAGAGTCTGAGCTTTTGATTTCCATGTAATTTACTACTTCTTGAATCGCGTGACACGCCTCCTTCTCAACATCACTAAAAGGAACTCTCCAGGGTATATCCTGAAAAAAAAAATTGGCAAATATATGGTTTCACAAGTCTTTTATCGTAGACGCATTCATTCATTCAGGTGAGTTTTCCCATTGGGTAATTAATGCTATTTCAATATGGATCAAACGTTTTGATGATTCAAGAGTGGTAGGTGTGGTATGGTAGTGATGAGTCACTGGCCATGAGGCAGAAGTTACGTCAGGAGAAACAGCCGTATTTTCTTTATTTTATTGTAATTCACGGAATCATGGAAAATTCGCATCTTCTTTGGTTCAATGGCAAATGCCAAATGGCAAATGTAAAAACAAAAGGCATCAATAATAATCTGTAATTCAAGCAGTAAAGAAGACCAGTGAAAAACCTTTGCATCAGATACGTGATATCCAACTCTTGACATCCTAACTTGCCGAAATTTCTAAAATGAAGTGTATAGGGTATTATTAAGGTTATATTTCTTCATTCACCAGCGAACCGAACGTGGCCACAAATATTAGAAACCGTGCACACTATTCACACATTCAGGCGGAAATGTTAATAACTGTCGAACGGATATTACGGGCGTTTACACCCCACAAAACAATTTCAGCAATTCATAATGCTTAAATCGTGGTGAACGCAGAGGTATGAACAACACATCCGCATCAACTCACTCTCGAAGCGTTAATGGGTTTGAATAAAGAGGTGTTTGTATTGCACGTTTTGAGTCATAGATGACTTATTGATTCGCTGCTTACTGACCTGTCTGTGGGATGCGAGATAACGGACTATGACTTTTAGTTATATTTATATAACCCATATATAGGTCATGGGAATGTGGTATAGAAAGACCAACTGGAAAGGCCACCTTGATTAAGCGATATTTTTATTAACGGCCATTTTTTGTGGATTGATTGATTTTCCCATAAGACACTTCCTCTTTTGTCCGAACACCTGATCACGAAGTCCGTGACCAGGCACATTCGGTTGATTAACTCGTATAGGACACAACGCAAGGTAACTTGAAGTGATAACGCTGAAACTTGCCACAATCAAAATGAACGTTGTCATATTAAGGCTCGCTTTCGCACAAAGCCGTGCGAAATACCAACAGACACGTATTGACTTACCTTTGCAATGCAAAAGCTTCCTATTTGAAACCATACCTGCAATTAAATGAAGAACGTCATCATCACATTCCAAAACTAGTGGGGCAGCAACAGCACATACTTTCTCCCATCATTTCTAATTGCTCCGCTGTTTTATACTATCAAATAAACCTATAAAAGTGTTTTCAACCACAAAGAAATGTTTTGCCGAGATTGCTGGCCGTGTGCCTTACCTCTGCGCTGCAGAAAAGACGTGGGTTTTGAATTCGGAACGACGCTTAAAAATGATATTGTTTCAACCCAATATTTCAACCACACAATTTTTGAAATTTTCAAAAATACGGAGTTCGCCGAAAATGGGATTAGCACCAAATCTTCTACCATCCTGTGTTATATACGAGGAGAAAATTTAATGAAAAAATTTAGAGCAGTATTTGAGAAAATATTTTTTTAGAAATTGGATATATTTCACACACAAAATCTCCTCGTTTTTTAAAAAATGTACTGAGCTTTTCTAAAACAGACCTTTTAAGGCGAAAATCGTCAGGCTAGCTTCAATTTTCTAGTTTTGAAATGTTAACTTTTTGCCATTTTCAAAAATACAGAGAGTTTGCCGAAAATTGGACAAGCATATTTTTGTCGTCCGTAGGTACAAACAAGAATATTTAAAGAAAAAAATGGAGTGTTTTTTGAGAAAAATTGTCTATTTTTTGCGCAACCATGCAAGAAAACTACTCATATTTTCGAAAATTTGTACGATTCTATTTTAATATCTATCTTTAACGCTAGAACGCTCGGTGTTCTTATACTCCCTAGAACACCTAGTGGAGTCGTTTCGACTCCGACCCTTCAACGATTCTTCTTAAGAGGAAATATTGCAAAAATACTTATTTACGTTAGTATAATAATACTAAAAGATAATTATTTAGTATATAATGGCATTATCATGCCACAACTTCAATTTTTGAAAATACTTCTTGTCAATTCTATTCTGCAGAATGGAAGTTAAAGAATCATATTGAACGAATGGGAAAGTAACCGGACAACATAATATATTGAATAGTAAACTTTTATCTATTAATAATATTTTTGCAACAATAACAATAAAAATGTTATAAACTTATAATTTACCATAATACGAATTTCACATGTGTCAGAAAAATAGATTTTCTTTGCATTGCACTTCCCACACTGTCTCGCATTGTGGCAACTTATTTGCATTAATTATTTGATTTAAATAATATTATTATAAACAAACATATATGTTACAAATCTGTGTTTGCTTTACACCGATAGAAACTGGATGTCCGTTTCATGACGGACGTGTCCTAAATGGCACTTAGTTATTGTTCGGGTTGCATTTACTTTCTACATTACTGACTTTACTATTCATACAGTACAAAATAATTCCATTTGTATGATTAATTTTCAATGACTAGTACACGCCACAGTTTTCAAGCACATTTTGTAGAATATTATCCAGACGTTTGATGAACACCTGCCGTATTCTGATGCGTAGTTCACGGCTACATGTTTCAAGAGCTTCCCCTCGGTTTTCAATACTTCCCCAATATTTCCAGTGGATGAAAAACAAATTGACACACATCTTTTTAGTGATCATTCCCCAGAAGCCACAATTGTTTGCTGCTTTCAATCGGTTTGTATACCAGAAACTGTGTAAATACATCGAGTTTGAAAGGAAAATGCCGGCGTATCAACTCTGTTCATCTGATATAATACTTATACAGTTTGGAAACGTATCACTTCATACTAAAGAAAAATTAATTTCCAGAAAAAATAAGTGAAATTAGCCTTTACCTTTTCTCGAACCTCTCTTATTAATTCGAAAATCATGATTCATGTAACAAGAGTGAAAAAAATATGAAGTATTTCCGACCACATCATCGCCATCTGGAGTACAAATTGCTCTCCTGTACACTAAATATCTCTTCTGAACTCGGAACATTTACCTTTTTATAAATAATAATAAGATTTTGTCATTGAATTTTCATATGATAACAATCCTTTTCTTCCAACTGACTTCATTTGATTTTAAAAAAAATTATGTTTTGGCTGTACCGTGGCGAAACAACTCACGATTCAAGACTTTACATGTATTGAACAAGAAGACCTGAAAACTGCAATGCGGAAGGAATGTTTGCATATTTCTTAAAAAGGTATCTGAAATACTAGGAGAAGCTTTAAAAAATTTTCAGCGTAGAAATATATGAAACAAAACCTACAAGATCGGGTCAGTATCCAAGGAGTCAAAATGACGCCTCGCGGGCGTTCGAGGTAAATTTGATAATTTTTCATGAAATATGTATATTACGCGACTCAGTTTTTAACACACTGAAAATAATTGAAATTGATGAAAAGTCACGAAATTACAAAATTCTATCTTCAAAAACAAAGAAGTTACAAGGATATAAAGAGCACTAGGAGTCGAAATGACGCCTCTGGGCGTTCTAGTGTTGAAAAATAGTTTATATTAAGGAAAAATATTTTATCTTCAATGTAGTTTTAGGAAGACGCATCCAAAAAATTGCACTTTTGCAATTTTCGAAAAATCAGGGATTTCAAATAAGAGACCTGCACCATTCTCTTTAGCGTTGTTTACGCTATCCCAAGAGAAACTTTAATAAGAACAATGGAGCCTTTTTTCAGAAACTTTTGAAAATTTTATTGACGATTCATGTAAAGAACCCTCAAAAATGAAAATATCCGTTTGCAACTCCCAAAGCCTTGAGTTCATTCAGATCCATTGGAAATAACAATTTTTGAGAAAATCGGCTGAACAGTTTAGGCGGTAGCGTTGATCACAGACGGACAGATAGATGTTTTGCCATGAATCGATTTTTAAGTATCATGGACCCACAAAACATGGATTTTGGCTGCACCACGTGGTAGAGGAAGTAATTTATTACATATAGAAACAGAACTTATCCACTTTTTTGTTACCAGGGCCTGACGATAAGAGGTCTTCTGTGGAAAACTGGTCGTTTTCCGGCGCACGATTACAATATTTTCTCTTCTTACATTCGTAAGGGGGAGAAAGTAAGAAATTATTTATTAAACTACAAGAACTACAAAAGTTTCAAATGAAATACGAAGATACAAGCTCCTAAATTGTGTGTTCAGACATGAAAAACAAAAATAATTGATTTATTTTTTCTTAAGTTTCTTTTCACATGTTTTAAAGTCTTATATTGTTCTCCTTTAAGAAAAATAAACTTCATTTTCCCGTACGGATTGTGATTTACTTTCGTTTAATTGTTTTATTGTTGTGTCTTTCCTTTCGTTAGATCTTTTAAAATAACTAGGAAAACCCGGCAGACGTTCTGCTCTTCGTCTCCCTCTTTCCCCTCCCATCCCGTTGCTCACTGTCTCTCCCTCCCTCATCCTGTCCCTGTCTCTGTGTGTCTCTGTCTCTGCCGCTCTCTGTCCCTCTCATTCACATTTACTTGCAGATTCTGTACGTCTCTGAGCTGGTGAGGTAATATCGGGAAACACCGTACCAGCAAAATTGTAATTGAATGTATAGGAAGAGTTCATCCTGTAGATTACGGTGTGAGAAACGTTTCTTTGAGGCCTTTGGCCTCAAAATGTTAGTTTTTGAGGCCCTAGAACGCCTCGTTTAGGAGTTATTTAACGATATAGATTCAAAATGCTGCCGAGTGTGTTGCAGGTTGCATTAGTCGTGAATATGTACTGAATATGTAGCGCCATGTAGTGGAGTTACAACAGAATTAACAACCCATAAACCTTCTCGATGAAAAAACACGTAGAAGTGCCAATTTTCATGGAGATTGGTCCAACGGTGTTGGAGTTTTCCTCTTATATACATACCAACATCCTGTTTTATATATAGATAACATTCATCGAATTAATTATGATTAAATATGCTGCTGAAATTAATATTTATTTGTAAGAGTAATTATATTCGTGAAATAATCTTACAAAATTGCACTCGTGCATGGTAAATTCCCAGATAAATCCAATTATCGGTAAGCGACTTCTTGATTAAACGATAATTTTCCTAACTTTCATGGATATGATTAGACTATAGATGAAGAAAACTCTCCAACAGAAGTAAACGTAATGGGTTGCTAATGAAGTGAAACACAAATTTTTCCAAGTACCCATTTTGAAGTGACAGTTCACTCTGGCGGCGCAAACTATTGTTTATTTTGGAAAAAAATCGAACCTTCACATCAAGACATATCTCAGAGATAAAGAAAATTCCGCCATATTCTGTCACCAACAAAGTCTATGATGACGTGAAGAGTTGAGAACAGAATGAAGTTTTCAGAGTAGAACATCCTAGGCGAATGTTTCAGAGAAATTGAAACAAAGGCAGTCATGCTGCATCGTAGTATCGCATATTGTAAAGTATCTCAAACTTAATTCGATTTCAAATTATAAACTTCTAATATTTTTAGATAGATATAGATATCTGCGCAATCTTCCTTGATCAAACGCAACACACCATGTTATAGTATTTTCGAATCTTTTGAAGCCTAATTTATAAGTAATAATGGATTTTTTTGTTGTTTCGTGCATAATTTGCTAAGGGTGGTCCAAGCGACACATTTATTTTAATGAGATTCAACAGCATCAACACTCAAAGATGAGCAAATGTTTCGAAAAAATAAATTTTTATAAGTTAACAAAAAATTAAACAGAAATTGGCGACTTTTTTGACAAAATGAGAAAATATCTTATGGCCTTGATATGAAATACGCTCAAATATGAGAAGCTTCGTTTCAAATTCACAGAGATTCGCGTTTGGTGAGATCGATTGGAGAATGTCTATTGGACAAAATTCATGTTAAAATTACAAAGACAAGATATCGAAGATGTTGCATTAATTGTCGAAATAATTATTTCTCTCACCATTGAAAAAAACGTAAGAAATCGGGTAGTTTGTAAGCTGATAACAGAGAAAGAGAATCATAGCAAGAACAACATTATAGAGAGAGGATTACTTTACGTATCAGTATTCCCTATAAACAAGACGTATGATAAGAAGATTTACACCTGAGAAAATGATAAATGTGCCTAATAATCATAATCCATTAAATAATCATAAGCCTGTATTTTTTAAAAATAAGATCGTTCCGACTCTAACAATTAAATTCTGCAAAACCGCAGAGGGAATCGGAAAATGTTTATCTCAGAGCTTCGGTGATACCTCTTCTCCCAGGAGTCGCTGCTAGACGCAACAATGCATATGAGCGACGTTTAATACTAATCGCGCCTCTGTTTTAATATTAATGTGCATGATCATCAACATTGGCGCGAAAACTCAAGGTTGTAGAGTCTGAAGGAGCAATACATATTCAGTGGTCATATACTTGTAAAGGCGCACTCAAGCCAGTTTCTTTCTTGTACGCTTGGGGTAATAACCGAGAGCTCTTGCTTTCTTTAATCAGATATGAGATTCTGATGAAAGGTTTCACAGTTTTTATTTTCAACCGCAGACTTTGCGGTGGTAAAAAATACTATTTTGCAATATAATGAATTTTTTGCCGTCGCTAACGACCAAATTGCCTTAGCACCTCTGCTCTAAGTTTGAAAGATGACACGTTTGAGATCTCAAATTATTTTCATCCTAATATATTACACTTCGGAAGACGTGTTCCGTTTCGTGTCAGTAGTAGTCGCTTATGAATGCCTGGCATCACCACTCTTTTCTTTTTAATATTACTGTCAATTATTGTCGTTTTGCAATTCATTCTTAGTGATATTCAATTTACTTGAATAAATGTTGTTAATTTTTAAAATATAAAATTTACAAATTACTTGCAATTGTTTCAAATGCAATATAATCCAAATGGCGATCATATCCAAGTAGCATACCTTGCTTATGGAAAATTCTACAATATAAGTAATTTTGTATGTACGAAAAAGATAAACAGTAATAAACTCGGTGGTTTACGCAGAAATATTGTGTAGTGTAACCATTATTGTATAGTGTAAACGGAAGAAAAGAATTAATCTTCCACAATGATTATTTATTAACCAAACGATTAGTAAATTACAGCATACATGTTTCGAAGTGTTTAACTCTCATCTTCAGTGCATCTAGAGAAAATTAAAAGGAAAACAAATTAACTTGAAGTATACAATATATTACAATCACAAAATTATAAATTCATAAAAATTATTATAAACGGTAATATTGATTTTGGATAAGTACTGTTGTCACTAATATCTTATTGTTCATGAGCGTCACAAATAATTCAGTTTTATGTAATTTCACGAACGAGTCAGAACGTGTGTGGGGATTTTAGGAGTTCCTCGTCACACAGAATGCATTCTATTTTAAGCACATTAACGCGTACGACAGATTTTCTTTTCTTGGAGGGAAGGTAAACAAGTTGTTGAAAGGTATGTAAATTCCAGAAAAGTAGGACAATACTATTTTATTTGGTAATTATCATAAATTATCTGGGGACACTTATAGTTTCCATGTGACTACTTAAGGGATAATGGATTCAGACTGGTAGCGTAAAAATGTAACGCTCGTAGTAACGTATTTTTCCAATCCTAACTTATTTGTTCTCCACATCACACGGCTTGTACCAGTAACCGTCACCACCTTGTTGGTCCATGGCTATGGAACTTGACTTGATGCAAGTTTCGGCGTATGGACATTGTGGGCATCTAACCTTCCCTCCTGTTGTACTGGCATGTCAAATGTTTCTCTGTGGAGCTCCGTTGTGGTCGTAACAGTCGTGAGACCCGATTCTCGCAAACATCGTGGATGACCGCAGTTTGATTTCCTGCTTCATGTCTGTTCACGATTTATCCACTCGTTGTTCTCCTCAATGCCGGACTACGGAATCAGCCTCTATCCCCAATTATGCGCCCCTATACAGAGTGACTTATGTCGACATGTTTGCAGATTGACGTATTACTATCTGCAGCAGCTGCGGGCCGTCGTGAAGGGAGGTTTGGGTGGGGAATAGGCCCGTAAAATGTAGATCTCTCGTAGAGTAATGTGGATGTTAATATTTTTATTTTTTTCTTGGTTTTCCGTCTATTCGCTGGTTTGAGGCTTTTCTTTACTCCGAAGCAGTTGTGTATGATGATTTGAATGATAGAAAGCCCGGGATATGATATAATATATCGTGGTTTGCCGCTGAATTTCGTGCAACACAATTTGAAAACAATACGTTCATCAGAAGAGATTATCTCTGGAATTGTCATCGTAACCGCCTGTAGGGTCACCTTTTGACCACAAGGGGACTTGAATTCAAAATATCTTGGGGATCCTCTCCAAAGAAATGTTTAGTTACGTGTGCAATATATGTTAAATTATCACATCACTATGTATCACGTAAATAAATAAATTGATTGAATTTACATGCATTTATTAAAATATTGTAGGTCAAACCGGTATCTTTAAAATGAACGACTAATACAATACATAAGGGAATTATGCTAGTATATGAACAGGTGAACTCCACTATATCTTTGTGTAGGGAAGGTGTTATTGTTTCAATGTTTAGGACTCTTGTCATTAGTACTTTTCTAAGCCTTAAGCGATAGTTTCGTCTTTCAACGCGTATTTTGCAAAAGAATTAGAAATTGTCGTCACGGGTAATCACTTCGTGGAAATTCCGGCGTTTTATTCCATTCGAGCGTGACATCTCATAAATACATTTCAAAATTACTTTCGTCACTGTCAATGTGGAAAATAGTAGAGTATTCAGGACAACAAAGTGAATGTTGAACTAGTTCTTTTTTAATTTTTATTTTTTAAAGAATCTGGCCATCTGCGTTTCCGAAGACAGGGCTGCAAGAGCAGAACTTTCAAAAAAAGTATGACCATGACACACCTCAAAAATTGAAAACTTATCAACGGAAACTCTAAAAAAAGTTGAAATATATTTCTAAAAATACTGTAGCTTTCGTCATCCAATGTAGGGTCTTGTGTTATGATACGCCAATGATAAGCCACTAAACATCTGCTATGAAATGTTTTTTGTTGTCGCACAAATTGATTAGGAGATATTAGCCACTTATTGTTATTACTAAGGGACACAATAAATGGTATTTTAAAATATGAAAGACAGTAAGTAGTACGTGGAACTCCTAATTTTATCCTGAAAAATTAAAATAAAATTATAAAAATACAACAAAAATTATCTTTCTTTAAATACAAAATGTTCATGATCAAATCAAACAAATGAAGTGGCAATTACTAACCAGAGAGTTCACACCTACAAGAATTATTTAGACTTCCCCAGAAGTCATTATGTGCTCATTGCAAGAAATTATGAGCGTTTGCAAACCGCCTTAGATACCGCACTGATGAAAAGTGAATTTTACGTAACTTAGAAACGATGTTAAAATTCATTAAAGTCAGATTTTCGAGAGTAACAGCATTCAATATAAAATATAGTCCTCTTTTAAATGGTATAAGGTACAAACTGTATGTAGACATCCGTGTTTTAGATTTTTGGGAAGCTTTTCGGGTTGTTTTCCAAGTGTGCCACGCATTGCACGGCTCAAATTCAGTGCGTTATTGGCTTTAAGAAGCAATATTAATTTCTGTCTTGCGGCATATTTTCAATATGTGTCACCCATTGCTGTCTGTACTTCTTAATTTTTTCATGTATTGTTTCTTTCCGCCCTAGTTCCTCTCTTATTTTTTCACTTTTTATTTGGTCTCTTAATGTACAGCCCTTTACTCCTCTCAGAAATCTCATTTCTGCTGATTCAAGCCTCCTAGAATCTTCTTGTTTTTGAACCCAAGTTTCACATCCATACAGTAAAACTGGGAGGGCCATTATATCATAAAATTTTAACAGGGTTTCTTTTCGTGCTTTCTTTTTAAATGTTCTATTTATGGTTCCACATATTGCTTGAAACTTATGGATCTTGCTGGTGATATCCCTATCTCTTCCATATGTAATTTCGCACCCTAGGTAGTTAAAACGTGTCACTTGTTCTAAAACCATATTTTGAAGCACAATCTTTGTCCTTATCGATTCTTTTCCTTTAAAAGCCATTACTTTGGTTTTATTAACTGATACTATGAGATTGTACTCCTTTAAAATTTGCTCCAGTTGGTAAATAGAAATTTGCAAATTATCTTCGTTTTCCTGCAGGATTACCTGGTCGTCAGCATATAAAAGAGTATTTAAAAATGTATTTTTGCCCAGGTGGATTCCTGAGGGCACCATGTTCTTCCACCTTTTAATTATATATCCCAGATATATGTTAAAGAGTGTTGGCGAAAGACTGTCTCCCTGCCTTACTCCTTTATTTATAATTCTCTTTCCGGAATCATATCCATTGTATTTTACTGCGATATTAGTATTGTCATACATACTTTTCACCACTTGTACAAGATGACTTGGATACCTTTCTTCTTTCATAATGCTCCATAATTTACATCTGTTGACATTATCAAAAGCCTTTTCAATATCCACGAAGGCTAAATGTGTCTCTCTATTAAACTCGACTCGTTTCTCAATTATTTGTTTTAATGTAAATATGTCATCTATTGTTGAACGACCTTTTCTAAACCCCTGTTGTTCCTGGGGGAGAGTGCAGTCAGCAATTGGAGCTATTCTGTTATTCACAATTTTTGCATATAATTTGTAGCAGGAGTTAAGTAGGCAAATACCCCTGTAGTTGTGACATTTACTCCGATCTCCTTTTTTAAAACATGGAATAATTAACGAATCTAACCATTCATCTGGTATTGTACATCTTTGCCAGCATTCATTCATTAGATGGAGCAGTCGAAATTTTAGTAACATACCTCCATATTTCATTAATTCTATGTTAACCCCATCAGGACCACAGGATTTCCTATTTTTTTTGGGACTTCAATGCATTATCAAGCTCTTTCATATCTAACATATCTACATTTCTTTTTGTTCCTTTTTCTTCTACCGGTGAGTGCATTTCTTCAATCCCACTCCATAATTTTACAAAGCCGCAAGACAGACTTCCAGTGCAAGCTCTAAATCATAAGATGCAAGGAAAAAGAAACATTGGAAGGCCAAGAATGAGATGGAAAGAGGCTGGAACAGGCAATATGCCTAATCCGTAAAGGAAGATGATGATGATGATATTAATTTCTCAAAATTCGCCGTTTAAAAAACCAAAAAAGTGGGTTAATCCACTGTGATGGAAAGCAGCAAAGCCTGCTTGTAGGCCGTGCGCCGTGGGCGGGGCAGGGGCGGTGGGGAGGCGAGCGTGAACGGGCGTCCCAGCGGAGAGCGCTGGTGCAGCCGCGATACGTACAGCGTGGCTGCGTTGTAAAACGCCAGGATTTGCTCGGCTCTGTCTCCAACTTTCTTGTTTTCCCGCTCGTTGAACTTGTCGACGGAGGCCGATTCGCGGCTGCCTGGGGACTCGGGCCGTGGCATCGCTGCGGCTGGTTTATGGGGCGACGTGGGTGGCGAGGCGCGAGGCATGGGTGATGGCGGCCGGTGGGGGCGGGGGCGGTGGCACACCCAGGACGAGGCTGTCCTCGGGTGGCGCTTCTTGCTTTAACACGTCCTTCTTCATGGGGTCACAAGAAAAGAAAGCGGTAGACGTTTGGTTTTCATTGTACCCTATTATTTTTGTGTTTCGTTTTGCAAATTGTATGATCCATTTAAGTGGATTTCAAAAATTCCTTACAATCGCAATGTTTTGATAATTGTAATACATTAATGTAATTTATATATATTTTGACTCAGGGAGTAATACTCGTTAACATTGTTACATTGTATTTCCTACACGTGCCTAAGAGAGATCATTGTGTCTTAGTTGAGTTTCCTTGAGCTCGGAGGCACGAGTGTTTAATTTTTAACAAGGACCTAATGGTCTTTTGGCCACTTGTTATACACGTTTTTTATTGTTCGATCGTCTCTCCAATGCCAAATAAAAACGTTTTAAATCTCCGACGAATATTTTGGCATATTTCCTGGCTGTATATCTGGATGAAAAATGGTACTGTATTTATTTCAGTTGTACCCTTTATTACATAAGATATAATGAGCCATTTTATCTACTGCAGGAAGATTTATTATATTCTCAGTATCATTCTTATATACAAATAATATATATATATATATATATATATATATATATATATATATATATTTCAAAAAAATATTTCACGTAACATCTAGTGAGAAAATATACACGTAACGTGTATATAACATATATTACACGTAAAACATACATTAATAAAAATTCAGTCTTGTGAAGATTTTTGTCATTTTGTCATAAATATTCAGTATGTCGTTCTTTCGTCCCACGGAACACATCTATGCAATAATCCAATTCCGCCCAAACACAGAGTAGCATTTCTTCTGACACGGTCATCACAGTATCAACAATGCAATTCTTCAGTTCCTCTATTTTTGTTGGTAATGGAGGCAGGTAAACAATGCATTTTACATGCCCCAAAGGGAAAAAAATAGGTACTGTAATGTCGGGCGGCCTAGGGAGTCATGCAAACAGCGAAAATTCGTCATCAGACATCGCCCGATCCATCGATGTGGATGTTTTTTTTAAACTGTGGCCCTCAAGAAAAAAATGTTCCTCATTAAGCAAACGCACATCTGTATATCAGTGCGGAGGAACATCATCTTGTTAGAGTATGAAATTTTCTGAATAGCCATTAAGTTGTGATAGTAACCACAAATTTAATATTTCATAACGCACGCTTTCTGCTGCTTACTCCCCATTTTGGGGACTGGGGTAATGCTGCTATTTGGTGAATCACAATTATTATCACAAGCATTATATGACGAAAACTTGAAGAGTTTGATGTTCTATTGATGTGGCACTTATTATGTTATGTGAAATAATTTATTAAGTATACATTTTTAAAATCCGATGAATCATGTGTAATAACCCTGTAGTTAGACACATAGAGGCGTACAGATAGAAAATGTCAAAATGTTAGAAAGACGTTCGGGGAAGATAAAACGATGAATATGCCAAGTAGCCATAATATTGTTACGTGCTTGATAGAGATTATGCATTCGCTCTATCTGCTTGTTGATACTCAACTAACTTGCCAATAATGGTATCTTTTATTCACTTGTGAGATAAATTACCATAATACTAATCAGATCAATATCTATTCAATACTGACTACAACATAATTACGTGTGTAACTTGAATTAAGATAACAGTGTAACAGACACTTGCATGTAGTCACTGAATAAATAAGGACAAGAACTGAATTACGAATATAACAATGAAAGTGATTATGGACGTAAATAGCGGAGAAGACTGCGACTTCAATATTTTCACCTTGTGATTGGGGCGTGATAAGCAAGTGTAAACCGCCAAGTATTTCAATAGAGCCATGTTTCTCAGAGTGTTGGCCAACGAACCATTACAGATAAAAAAGAAGAAAGTTGCTTGTGAGGCATTTCTTTACTAAAACGGGCAACAAGCGATGGATGATGAAACTTTGATTGTATACTCCAATTGCAGAGTTATAAAGGCAGCTAAGGTGGTTCTCGGCTGCTGAATTGAAATCTTATCTGAAATATTCGGGGAAATTTTATATTTTCTATTTCTTCTAATTTAAAAGAAATTTTTGCACGAAATATGTTAGAAATAAGTTTATTGAATCATATTCGTCTCAAATCAGAACCAGAATATTTTTATTAGTTTGGGACTTTACTGGTGAATTATATGTCTATACGTTTTGGTTAATATATCTGTTTTGTTGTCAGTACTGCAGAATTTAATGTCAAGAGACGTAAGCGGGTTTAGAGGTTCATTGATTGCGAGTTTATAATAAGCCGCACGGGAAACAAGATAGAACAATCAAAACTCGGATAATAGTGTATAATATTGCATGTTAAACTGAGGGTATCGCGTTACTATTTACACCTTGTCGTGTACACGTGCATCATTACGTATGTAAGAGGAATCGCATATATATATATATATATATATATATATATATATATATATATATATATATATATATATAGTCGTGCCACGTATATTTTTGGAAAATATATTATAAGATGAAAAACAACGTAGATGAACTGTGGAATAAAGATAGTGGGAATAACGTGAAATGAAAGGAAGGGCTAAGATTCGCGTGCAGAAGGAAGCATTTTTCGTACCGCTGAGTCATGGCGTGTTTCAAAGGAAGGCAATGCAAATCCATTACACCTTCACACGGCTATTTAAATCGCAAATCCGTGCTAGAATGTGGTCACTCTGCACTGAAGTTAAAACTTTTAAGACGACGGAGTTGCATACAACCTAAGAATAAATGGGATGGTAATTAATTTAGAAAAATCTCTTAGAGCGCTGTCCTTTTTATGGACTCAATGCAATATATCGTGACCTAGTTAACTCCTCAAGTCTTATTGCTGCTCACCATTGCGGTACCACAAAGGTAAATGACGCAATCGATGTTTATTCAGAATGAACGGATTTCTAAGTCCTATTCTCAGTTATCATGCAACTTCTCGAAACGAGTCAGCAGAGTGTTCTAGATTCCTCGCCCTGGAGAGGGTGCACTTCTCCCCGAGTCAGTTGCTTGCTCCAGGTCAGAATTGCGTGACCTCAGCAGAAGGCGTCCTGGGTTCTCCAGTTAGCGAATCCGCTTGTCACCGTGCAGCGGCCTTGTCAAAAATAATTTATCAAGAATACGCCTTCTAATACATTTGACGGTGTTTGCGTCAGTTGTTGAAAATTAATGTTTATCCAAAGGAAAAAGTTATGTACGACCGCAAATTTCTGAGGGAAATTAGTGAATCGTGGAGGCATTTCAGCGTAGTCCTCCGAATGCAATAATTTGAAATGGTCGAGTATCTTCTATTGCGTCGGACCATAATTTGGTCTCTTTTAAAAAAGACGTCTACACATAAATCTGTGCAGACTAGGCACTACCACTACTTGCAGCTAGATCAGGCGTTTGCACATGATGAGAAATCCAAGCGGATGGAATTCTGCAAAGCGATGCTGGATGTGATGCAGAACGAGTGTGCCCATCGTGACATCCATTCCTCCTGCTTGCAGCTAAGATATATGATGATTTATTGAGTAGCAAGATTTCCTTAGAGCCATTACAATCTTTACGACATCCTTTTTGTTCAACTGGCATCAGATGGTTCTTCTCTAGGTGTCTGTACATTTTATCAGCTATGGCTGCAATTATAACTTTGGACAGTACTGGCAGGCACGTGATTAGCCTGTAGTTCTTCACCAAAGAGCTATCTCCTGCTTTTCGGTAACAAATATGTGATGCCACGTGTGAGCCATTCCGTGAGTTCCTTTAGGTTTTCTAAAATTTTATTAACAGCTTTTAGAATGTATTGCTGTTAGCGCTGCGTTTAGAATGAGAATGTATTGCTGTTAGTTTGTTAATCCAATAAATCGGGATCTGATCAATCCCGGGGGGTTCCAGTTTCCTATGTTCTTAATTGCTTGGAGGAGATCCCCTTCCGAGAATTTTTGGTCATATTTCACTGTTTCCACAAGTTCATCTGATGCATCAACTTCAGACTGAATCCATGATGCGTCTTTGTTGTAGGGTCTTGTTTCCTTCCAGATTCCTACCCAAAATGCTTCGACGTCATCTTTTGAAGGAGTAACAGCATTGCTATTCGGTTTTTGAGTCAGATTGCGATAGATTCTCTTTGCGTCTGTTTCAAACAACCGATTCTGCACACGGAAATCTATTCTACGTTTGTAACGTCTAATTCGTTGAGCGAATGCTTGAATTTTCTCTTTTAGCTTCTCAACTACCATTAGCCTGCTTGTGTGGTTTTTATTTTGTATTTTTGTTTAACATTGAATATTTTTCGTTGAAATTTAGACGTATGCGTTGATTTAGAAGATGCCTCAGCTAAGAGTGATATTTCACGCCGAGTGCTGACATTTCTCTGAATGTCAGCAATTGTCTTGCAGTGAATTTTCCACTGCTGAGTAAGTATGTATCGTCGTTGACTGGCAAGCTTCTTTGAGTCTAGGCTAGGTCTCATATCTGGTTTCTGCTCTATCCATACCTTGAAAACTTCTATATCCGAGCCCCCATTTTTCGCTTTTGCATAGTAAAAGCACCACATCACCTCCTTCAATTCTTCCCGTGTCCATCTCTAACGGCTTTGAGCTACTGCCGACTCTGGATCCCTTGGACTAACATCCGTAGGATGGCCAGACGTCGACAAGATATTAGCTCGGTTTCTGAGCAGGTATGGGACATTGGTAGAACAAGGCACGTTAAGATTAATTACATCTCTTGTTCTATCCATTTTGCTCATTGGTTTTAAGTGAAAATTCGCAGGAAGCAAGTTCGAGTTCACAGATCTCGCTTCAAGCATTTAAAAAATCACGTACTACCCATTTCCAAAACAGTTTTTGCCACACATTTATAATTCTAATATTGTTTTCTTTTTCTCTCTTTTCGCCTTCAGTTAATTACATTTGGAGTTTAGTGAAGGTGTTCCACTCTTCAACTTTACTAAAAAATGGGGTTTTATGGTCAAATACTCTTTTTAGTAATGACATAAAATGACATTTTACATTTCCTCCAGTTTGAGTAGCTGACGGGAGTTGAGCGTCGACGACCAAGAACCAAAACACTCGCTCTGATATCCGAATAAAAAAATGTGTTTTTCGCGATGAAAACGGAAGCAATCGTTTGAACTTGACGCAGAACATTGTCTGATTGCTGCTTATCATCCTGCTTCCTCCTTCAAGAGCTCATTAATTTCTTATTACAGTCTTCTATCTATTCTTTTACATTCTTTACACTGACATATTTCATTTCAAACTACTCGCATTTCGAATCTTATCCTAGGCCATTCTCACAAGTTCCCTCATTATATGTAACGCTGCATTGAATCTCGGTAATTACATCATTTGTTACTAATGCCTATAGGGATGCTAATTTCGCGACATCTACTAATCGTCAATGGTGCTAATTTCGGGACATCTTCTAATGGAACTAATTTTGAGTTTATAATTTTGTTTGTAAGAAAATTACTATTTATTAATAGTAGTGTTCGTATTAATTGTGTATCCTTCAACAGCTTCTACTTTAGTCTTTTTCATTGCTGTGCATACATATGATATGCGCATAATCAACATTCAGATCATTAGAAATATACCAACTTCAGAAAAGTAAATTTATTTTATTTCAATTTAGAAGTTTTTTATTAGTTATTGTTTACCGACGAGTCACGTGCGACAATTCATTTTGTATTGACGCAATAGCTTAGAAATTTGTTACTTATTGATTTTTAAATGTTATCGGAATATAGTTTGACGTTGCGCAGGTATGACAATAAGCAAAACGAAGACACTCGAGGGTCACGTGCGGTATATCTCCACCACGTTGAGAATGATGTTTACAAGAGCGCGCCACTGTCTGTGTTTACAACCGAAACGACAGAGACGGAGATATAAGGATACTCACTTCAAAATTAAAATGGGACCGTGCCAAACTGTTGCGAAAAAGCGCGATTTATTTCGTTGCAAATCTAGTATCTTCCCAATTAATATTTTAACTGTACATGTGGACATGTCTGCACCTCATTTTGGAAGAAATAAAAGTATACTTTTCTCTGCAAAACAATTGAACACTTTGAAACTAATTCTTTCGATGAACAGGAACATTCATATAAATTGTTTATTTTAACTTAAGTAGTTTCTCAGAATATATACCAAATAAAATTCCTTTTATTCAAAAAGTAACTACCACCATAATGAAGAATATTGTAGATACTTATGACAGTAAAATTAATGTTTTGGTACTTTATTGCATACCTAACAAACCACCTAAAGCTTATAAAAAAGATGAATGAAGAATAATACAAAATGTTTAAATTCAATGAATAAGTTTTAAAAATTCAATATGCTTGTACTAGAACGGTGAAAAGTAAAAAAAAGCAACTAAAACAGACGAAAATGAAACAGTCAGTGCAAATCTTGAATGATGTGTCTCTGAAGTTATTTTATCAGCTGATTCACAACCTCTATGGAGGCCATGGTGATTTCATAAAAAGTCTCTGAACTCGCTTCACGCTCGTGGGGACTTTTCTTAGCGAAACTGACTGTACAGACCCATGTTTACACTGTTAGTTCCACGACGCTCCGCAATTGCATCCTTCATTCTTCGCTTGGTCGAGTTTATAACGACAACATCGTCCGCTCTGCTCGTGTGTGCTCTGTGAAGTACTTATTACTTTTGGTGACAATATAGTTTGCATAACAAATATTATATTAAGTGAGATATCATAAAACTGTGGTTTAGTTTGCCTGCTGCCTTTGCGGGTGGCACTTGCCAAAACCATGAACACCGTAAACAACAACTTAACCTCAACTGTTCATAATGCATGAACGTAATCTTATGTTGGAGCTGCCAGTATGGATATCTTCCCGACCAAGAACCAAGCAATCATCATCGAGGCGCATGGAGGTTTTACACTGAAGAACTATGTGAGTAAATTAACGAAAATTATTAAAGGAAGTGATATTTGTTTTGTAACATGTTTTGCTTTCAACAGAAAATATATATATATATATATATATATATATATATATATATATATATATATGTATATATATGTGTGTGTGTGTGTGTTTTGTGTATATATATGTGTGTATATACATATATATATATATATATATATATATATATATATATATATTCTTAAGCACTAAGAATCTTGTTGATTATATTACAGATAACCATAAGTGTTTCACTATCAATGCCATTGAAGTGTCAGACCCTTAATTAGTAAACACCTCAGAGTTATAATATTCATTGTTTGGCCTGTTATCCCACATGAAGACATCAAAAAAGTTTTTAATCAATTTAATGTTCAAACATCATCTAATATTACCTTAATAAGAATTGATATGCTAGACCTTAATGTCTCATCATAAAGTTTGGAAGGTAGGTTTTTATTCGCCCTGATGAACTTCATAAATTCACTTGTTCAACATCACTTGTTTTAAATGTAAATCTGAAGGTTGTATTGCTAGTCAATGTCCAAAAAAATAGAACAGTTCTCCAATTATAAATAATGGTTCAGAAAGCAGTAATGACAGTACATCAACAGGAAATTGCTTTGATCACTCAATACTGCAAACTTCTATCTCACCGAGTGTCGATTAAAACAACCAAAAGAGAAAAAAAGAAAAACATAAAAACAGTTGAATCAGTTTAACAAGACTACAATTCCGAAAAAATGTGGAAGATGTGCTCAATCCAACAAATACCTTTATTGACAACAATCAAAGTTCTTTTCCCTTGTCATACAATTATTACTGGAAAATGCCTTTCGATCAGCTGATCTTCTTACAATTGTTGAGAATTATTCTAATGACATTCCAGCAAGTATTAATATGTTTTAGGAAATTTACTCGGTATTAACAGACAGAACTGTCAAAAGTATATTTATTAGACTTATGAAGAAGCTGCGGAAACAATTACATGATTCAGACTACCCTGAGACTGAATCTAGCATGAATATACATAATAATCTTTTTACAAAATCTATGTCAGACAAGAGTCACTAATTATATCTGTACCAATTAATTGCAACTAAAATTATGAAAATTGTTCAATGGAATCACAAAGGATATCACTACCGCCTAGAAAATCTACTGTGCAACAATATTAATCCGGGCATAATGTCTGCAGGAAACCAATTTTAAATTTAATTATTCAGCGAATTTTTAATAATTATTAGTGATGTTATAAAAATAGAACATATCCTGATTACGCATATGGGGGCATTGCCATATTTTTGAAATCATCCATTCTGGCAGAGAATATTCAGATCACCCATATGTCTGTATGTATGTAATTTTTATGTTCCCAACAGTCACAATCTTGAAAATTCGGAACTTAGTGATATCTTTAAACAACTTCCTAAACCATCATTGATTCTATGGGATTTTAATGGTCATATCGCTATATGGGGCTCATATGAGACCGATAAAAGGGACGTATTGCTAGAAACGTTCCTGAAAGATTGTAATTTGGTTATTATTAACAGGGATGAGCCTACCCATATCAATCTTAGCAATGGTAAACTTGATGCCATCTATCTTATCTATTGTCATGACCCGTTTTACCCAAAAAATGCATATGGAATGTACTGTACTTGAATATCCATATGATAGTGATCATTTTGCGATATTGACACCACTAGCTTGATCAGTACTGACACCCCTAGCTTGAATAACAATTTTTTCCTACCCATAAACAGACTGAACTTTAATAGAGCGAACTAGTTTTTGTTTCAAGAAATTATCAGTTCGGACTAGATCTACTTGCTGTTGGAAGAGAATGTTCGTAATATCAATTATCCGGTTTAGTACTTTACTAATATTATCATGGAAACTACTCATAAAGCTATTGATGATTATCAAAATAAATATAACAAGAAGAGATTCCACAAGAATTCCAGAAAAATACCTTTGTGTAACGACGAATGTCAGGATTCATTAAAGCAGCAAAACATGCCTTTGGTAGGTTTAAAAAGAAAAGTTCCGTGAATAATAAGATTGCTTATTAGAGAACCAGGGACCTTGCTAGGAGGATTGTTAAGGAATCTAAAGAAAAATTTTGAACTGCTTATGTATCATCGATCAATTTACATATCTTGTCGGTGTCTTGGAAGAAAATTAAGACCATTCACTGCAATTAATTTCCCAACGATATTCAGTCTTTAAAATCTCGCAATGGAATCATAAATGACTCTGTCACTTTTGCCAACACTTCAGCTGGGACATTTCAAAGCAACTCAAGGTCGGCTCTAGGCCAACTACTATAAAGAGTTGGTGAAATAAAAAACAAAATTGAAACCTATTGCAACTGTTTCTACCCATCTGCAGATCGTTCTAATATTCTTAACGTACCAATCGCAACATAGAAATTAAATAAATCATGCAGCAGCTGAGCACCTGAACCTGATGGAGTACCTAAAACCCTTATTCGCAATCTCCCCACTAAAGTCCTGCTCAAGATATGTAATTATGTTTTCATGCAAACCCTTTCCTAATAAATGGGAAATGGCAACTGTTATACCCATTCCTAAAACAGGTAAAACTCGTTCTTATCCCATCAACTACCGTTCAATTTCCCTAATTTGTTATCTCCGCAAGATGTTAAAAAGCTTATTGACAGAGGAAGAATATAATTAAACCACTACTTCATCACTGAGGATTATCAATTTGGTTTCAGGCCCGGGTACTCCACATATTTACATCTAATGAGTGTAGATACCTGGGTTACCGAAGACATTCGTAACATACACGTCATGGTTGTGAACTTAGACGTTCAAAAGGCTTATGGCATGGTCTGCATACCCCGAATTACATGGGTTCTTAAGAATATTGTTATCGGCGGTGATATTCTTCAATTCATCAAGAATTTCACAAGTAATCGATGTATTAAAGTCAGTGTCAGTAATTAATTGCCGGATACAATAACGCTTGAACATGGTCTTAATATCAATTATGGATGCTGGGCACGAAATTAAGTCACCCACAATCATTCGTAATTATGCAGATGTTATGATCATTCTTTGTATAGGAAAGGAACTCCCCTCTACTCAGGCCATTACAGCCTCTACCCAGGCCAGGTCAAGAACGTTCTCGCGCTCATGATCGACGATGACCTCACTCGGGTTGACACAGCGCGGCGCGACCCGCTGTTCGTGTCCTTTACGTGTCCTTATGTATAGCAGCATCAGGGATTCGGACCATGCAAGCAGTGGATGGGCTCGGGTCAGCATGACAGGTGCAAGTCACTGGGCGGAGCGGTGGTCGCTTTTCATGCACGGATCGCGGTGGTTGGGTATTGGCGTGAACAAGGAATGTCTTTCGCTCCACGCGACGCGAACGCGTTACAAGTCACAGTTCACTTAAGCAACAGCACGGACCTGCGTCAATTCAGTAAATTCTTGTCCAGCCCAAGCGTGCGAACTTCTGCTGTCTGATGAATCTTGTTACAAGCAACGCTTGTGGTCTTCGGGTGATGCAGAACTCCGCTCCTAAGTGCGCTCTCCACGTGCACGTTTTATCACTGTGTTCCCGCGGTTCTAGATTCGTCGATCAGTCACCCTGGATCCTTCCCCTTTTTATGTTACTCCCTGTCTGTAAGTTTTAGCGCGTGTTGTGATTACCGGACGATATATAAATTAAGGCGGGGCCAAATAACACAGCACCTCACATCCTCTAGTTGTACTTATGTTGGAGGACCACTGGTGATGAATTGATTGATGAGTTAATCACCAGTCTCGCGTCCCTGAAAATGTTCTATCAGGTGATGTCATCGCCAGAAATGAATTGAGAGGCATATAGAATATGTGTATATATTCTAACGTACTTTCCTTTCTAATTACCCGACATAAACCTGATGGGCGTACGTAGATTTACATGCTCTTGCGAGTTTGTATTTCCTCTCAGGGCACATACCACACTAAATACACATCATACCATGTAAACAATAATATTATATCATAATCAAGTGATATGCACAACTTGCCCAAAATAGTATCAAATAACTGTTGTATTCCTTTCAAATTCACTTCTATGTTCACAATTGCTTTAGTTTATCCCCAACAAAGGAAAATAAATCAATATTTCTAAGCATCACATATGAGACACACATCACATATAAAAAAATTGGGATGTCCTGATGTACTTGAGTGCAAACCATGTTTGTTTTCATATAATCATCAACTACCTTTAAAATTGTTTTCTAACTGCCTTAGTCCACCTGTGAACTATATCAGATTGACGTTTACAATTGCAAACTGCTTGTTATTATCCCCAAAGCATTTTATAATGCACCAATATGCATATTATTAATCTTATTCACATATCAATAATGAATTCTGGCTAATGTCTTCCAGTTATTTTCCAAGCTGACCAAGCATACATGTAGACTGAAGCAAATTAAAATTTTATATTCATAAAACACTAATTATGCTTTTCAGAATTATTTTTATATTGATACTAGTTCATATTATTTATCTTGTTTTACTGTAAATAATAAATTCTTGCTCATACCAACAAGTTATTTTCACAATTACTGTACTGTACGTGTGTACTCTGTCACATTAAATTTTATAATCAACAAACTACTTATTATTGCTTTCCAAAGTTATCTTTATAGCTACTTGCGAAACGTGATAATTACTCAGTGTTCAATCTCTCGAACAATCTCACGAGGAATTTCGCTAGCAAGGGCTCAGCCCTAATTGTCTTTCACCCGCGCGGCCAGCATTCTTCGGCTGTCCTACCCTCAAAGTCTCTCACAGCAGTCTAGGACGTCCATAAAAAAATATAAAAGTGAAACACAGATGTACAGGCAATAAAACAATTCTCGTTGAGCCCTCTCAGCCGCCAGCGCCGAACCGCCTCTAGCCATTGTACTGTGGGCCGGGGAAGGAACGAAGAGGCCATTAACGCAGGATGGGCCCAACCCGGCGCGCGACCGGCGGCCACTACCTGCTAGCCAGATGTGTACAAACATTCATAGAAAACGCTACGTGTCTCCTTCACAATATTGGCATTAATGTTTTCGCCTACAACGGACACATCTGCAATACAGACGTGCCTGCGCAGCCGCCCCCGTCTCTCAACCGGCGGACGGCGGTTCTCGTGGGAAACATACCCAAATATTACTAATGAGATTCAGCCATCGCGGGCACAAGTGCCGCGCCAAAGTCACGTGACACACTCCAGACAATAACAGCAAATAGCTAGCAACGCTCGCGGCACTTTGCGTCTCACCGCATGTCATAGGCTAGCTGCAAATGTCACATGACTTCCCCCCTCTGCATTCGGAAACATCCGCTTCAATAAATACGGCAACTTCGCTCCCACGCGCCCCTCTTCAGTCAACCACTATCCAGTCACTACTACAAACTCTTCAGTCAAACTCTCCAACTGTTTCAATCAATCACTTCTATCAGTCGTTTCTACGCTACTACTGAAATTGCTACAGTCAACTGTCACGGTCAAACTATTAACGTCAACTTCTACGAGACAATCAACTATCATTGACTCATTTGTCAATACACCGGACGAGTTTCAATGCTCGCTCCACTCGTCAGACAGCCTGCGAACGAGTCGGCTGTTCTTGGTTTGCCTATCAAGGCTCCGGCAATCAATCAGCGCGGCCAGCAGGCCGCGATCTACATTCGGACCACCCGTGAATCTACCTTCACATGGCCAAGTCTACATTAACGGGCCGCTCCAGTTGGCGGAGTATGTGCCGTGGCGCCATCCAGGCCGCCAGCCGTATCATCTGCAGCCAATCTCAGCCGACGACATACACACTCAGACGCCTTATCTGGGTTGGTGTTTGCTTTACAATATCATCAATCTGTAAGTAAATGTGAACTTCAAGAAAGAAGAAACTTAAACTGTATAAACATTCATTAGTTCTCCGACTTATTGCTAAATTACCTATTTGTATAAATAACTATCTATTTTCAAGAATTAAACTCCAATTCATTCACAAGTGTACATTGCCTTTCATTTGCCTCTAAAGAAACAATCCCCTGAAACCCGTACTGATCCTGTATGTAGTTGCATTCGCAACACGGAACGTCCACCGCTCTGCATCCACCACACTCAGTATACTCCATATACAGTGCTAAAAACATCATAGCCTATCACTGCAGTTTTGCCCACACTGTGACTTTCCAATGTTTGGTAAAATTCTCCAGAGCCACATTTCTTAATTACATGAGTCCAGACTGTTTCGGGCGCCAGTTGAGACGTACAGGTTTCACGGTGCAATCCAACAATAATCATGGAATGGTAAAGGGGACAGGTGATCTTGTTCGTGAATGGGCTTGGGGTACTTACCCATATTCATTGGAAAGACAATTTCAATAACATGACACACTTTATTTCAATAACACAAAAAGAAAATGACAATTCCACACACTAGTACTTCTAAATATTACTTAACTCATGACATGTGAATTGGGCAATTCATTAATTCTTTTCCTCCGCCAACCTATGATAACCTACTCTAAGCTAATATTTTCTTCATACCTATGTTATCCCCTCGTCTACTTCCATACACCTCTTATCTACTCTTCGTACTTCCCTTTAACTGAAAGAATTATGAACATGCGCACTCTTACAATTGGTTGTAGGTGTGTTATCGCTCGCTAGCCGCTGCTTTTACCAAAGGAAATGGGACGGCCTACTGCACCGTGTTTACGTTGGCCGTGACGTCGTGGCCGCTCAGGCTCCACGCCGAGTTCCCACGCCCTGGCGACGCTCCTCGATGGACGCAAACACTATGATAGTGCCTCGCAGTTTTGCTGATTCACTTTCACTCCGAATGTCCCCACCAACCTTTTTATTTGCACTGTTGCTGATCGCTGTGTCCCCTTTGCTCGTAAATGCCTCGGCACGCAAGTTTTCATCGATTACTTGCCTATCACCACAGTCTTCACTCACTTTTCTATGTCCTACATTTCATCCGGGATCGAAACAATAATTTATGCTATTCTTCTGTACTGAAAGCCCATTTTCGTGTCTGATGGATTAGGATTCTCACACAAACGATCTTACGGTCACTTAGCACCCCTGCACCACGTTGTTCCTTCCTTCGCCTCGCACGCGCGCTCCCCTCGCTAATGCCTTCTCGCGCCACGGTGTAAGAGATATAGGTGGGTTCACTCCCGGTCTAAAACTGAAGCTAATGTGAGGCTAGTTCTCACAGTTCTCGCTATGTAAGCGCTGCGATCGACTTGGGCATTTTTGGGACAAGATGGTGATCCATTTAATAGCTTTGTAACCTCTGGCGGAAGCCACTAAATCGCGAGACGCCATCATGAATGCCCAACTCGATCGTGCGCACCGTACGGATAAGCGAGGAACTAGCCTCAAACTGGCTTCAAAAATTTTGTCCAAAATGCGGCTAGTTGACACACCTATATATCTTACACCGTGTCTCGCGCGCCCCCTCCGGACCCATCACTCACCGACTCTCCTGATTCGTTCTGACAGGGTCAGGCGATATGGCTAGTCTTACCGCCAAATTCAAATCGTGCCGGCCGCATCTGACCCGTGTCTGTCTGCATCATGCAAATGCGAGATTCGTTTTCCGGTTTCCAAAACTTTACGCAGGTAGGGTTAAAAAAGCCAATGGGATTAGTTTGTTTTCTAATTAGAAACGAAACGAAGCGCAAAGCGCAGCACAATTGTTGCTTTTTATTACTTTATGCTTATTTTGTAGCTAGCAGTTCTTCACGATTAGGTTAGACGATATTGATTTCAAAATGACATATCGGGTTATATGGAATACTAGATCTTTTCATTCGCGCGTATCAACTGACTCTGAGTTCATACCATCTCCTGTTCCAGTAAACGATGATACAGAATATATCTTCTGTAAAGGGATATTTCCTGAAGACAGATGGGAGAGTTTTGTGTCAAATATTTGTTCTGTTCCCTGTTCCTTTGTTCTGGAGCAGAGCAGGAAGATTAAATGTGTGATTGTCTCAAGTAAATTATTAAAAACCTACCAATGTATTTTATAGCAAATTATCATTACAAAGTTTGTTGTTAACTTTATTTCATTTTTGTCTTTTTAAAACCCCTATTTCATGTTACCCGACTATTTCATATTACCCTCCAAACGCAACGTTGAAAAGAAAATTACTAAATTGTTCGAAAATAAAACATTTTAATTAAAGAATTGCTTTTATTTTTCAAAATAAATATTTAATTCAAAATAGTTGAAGTATTGGTTCATTTAACACTAGAATGACGGTCACCGGTCAATTGACCGGTTAGGAGTTTTGAACTGCCGTATTTGGGAAACTAGTATATGTATGAGTTTGATATTACGTGACTTTTATTATTTTAGGCTCCAGAGAAATATTATAGATTTGTATGGAAAAAAAGTTGTGTGGTGCTGGAGAAACAAGCACGCCTACCTAAAACGACGGCTCCCGGTCAATTGACCAGTGTATAGTTTTAGCATTTTTGTGTGTGTTACTGACATTCATGACGTTATTTTTTCTTTTTATCAGTTTTGAACCTTATAAATAGTTTGTTGAGTAATGTTAAACCCAAAATTTGATTTTTATTCTCAATAGCAATTCACATTTCTGATCATTTTTTGTGATTGTAAACCGCCGCAAAGCAACATGAATATAGGCCCAAGTCTGCATTTGTATACCTACGCATTGTTTCTAGTATTGGTATTTGCCCGCCGACCTTACGGATTTTCGGTACTGGTATCGATGCGTGTTTGAACTTATCGCTGCGTCGCGTCACAATTTTCGCATCAGGCAAAAAGACTACACGTAGTACCGTTCAAAAAACGAGAGGGACAGGTTACTTGTGGCGGATCTCTATTATTATAGTGGTATTGTGTGTGGTGTTCTACAGTCCAAAAAAGTTGCGGCATGTTCAGAAAACGTTTTCTTACGCCAGCTCAAATTCTTGAAGAGCTGCGGAATATTCCTTCGGATCAGTCTGAAAATGAATCCGATGGTCGTGAGTCAACTGACGTAGAGAGCGATATTGATTTTTTTTCCGCTAGAATCATCATTCTTCCAGTGATACTGCAAGCAGAGAATCTGACTCGACGATACACGAATTTGACGATTCTATTCCTGGTAAGTTTCTTATTTTTATGCTCCAACTTATCTGTTTTTTAAAAATATATTTTTACTACGTTTATACATCGTTATCATGCACTTTCCTGCAAACTTTCACCTGTTCTTCTAATTAGCCATATTTGTACCACCATCGGTTTTGACGGTATATTCTTCTTATAGTTCATTCAAAGTTTTGTAAAAAATTGTTTTGAAATGTTTTTTAAATGTTTTTGTTATTAAAACCCTAATTTAATTTACTTTTACGGCAATAAAACTAAAACTTTCCATGAAATGTCATGATTTACATTTTTCCTATCGATTTGAACGAGCAAAACGTCACAAGTAAGACCAAACTCAAAAGAAAACAAATTGTTAGGGCTACAATATACTTTAAAAACAACTATAATATTTTAAAATAGTAATAGGGCACATCGCAATACCCAGACATCGTCACAAACATTAAAAAAATCCAACCCGTCAATTGACTGGTGGCCGTCGTTCTAGGTAGGCAAACAACTCCCGTCGTTCTAGTGTTAATATTCCGTAATCTAAACCCTTCCATTAAAAGGTAATGCTAAGAAATTAAACCTTATTCCATATTACCCAACCTTTCTCTAATGATATGATCCAGTGTCTATCTCATTTTTGCAACAAAAAAAAATGGACATGTGCTCTTCGAAAATGACACATTCAATTGTTCGTAGACCTGCCGCACCTTCGAGTGACCATTGCAACACGGACGGCGTCGGCGTCATCCTATTTGTAGCTAATATAGGGGAAAAAATCCTGCTGCCTGCAGCTCACAAACAGCGATGCTGCTGGCACGCGGGGCCTGCAACGTTGTCACCACGTTAGTACTGTTGCTTACTGCTTTAAATATTGATTTGTTGATTCAACTGCTGTGCTTGCTTTCTATTAACTATTAAAACATGCGAACATGAATTGTGGATGAGATTATTAAACATGAATCTCACACTATCGTTATTTACGTCATTAGGCCGATATGCCACAATAACTGACACGGTTGAAGTTTGTAAACCGGGGCGCAAGCCGATTTTAATTGATTGATTGAACGTTTCCGGGCATGTCAACTGATAAGGTCCTTAATCCCAAGTATAGTGTTACTTTTGTCGTGGGAGGTGGATGTGAACTTCCGCCGCTGGATTGCGAGATCCGGTGCCAACCTACCCGCCGGCTTGTGGGGTTTTCTCGACCAGAAGAACCAGCACCACCCCAGCCGGCACATGCTCTAAGCTCCTGCCTGGTCTCCCAGCACGCGAGGGTAGTGCAGCGCATGTGCGTGTAAGTAAGGTGTGAGGATCGAACAAGGAAAAGGAAGGAATGATCACGCGGGGTCGTGGCCGTTTGTTGGGTCCTCTATTCACCTGGTGAAGGTAGAAAAAAACACGAAACCTACCTATGAGAGCTGTCGGCTGTTAGAATTCTTCTTCAGGCAACAGCCGAATTTTACTAATAGAAAGCCGAATATAAATAATTTTTTTGAATAGGAAGAATAATCATCCCTCTTTAGCTGCAGCTCATTTGTTCCATAGTTCTCAACATCTCGGAGACTATACAATCCTTATGGCGCGCTAGATATTAACAGTGACTTTTCGTTTCTTTCTCAATATAACAAATAATATTACAAAAAAAACTATAATGAGACGTTGGATATCTTGAATATGTTAAATAAACTTTAAGCTTCAAGTTATTTTTGTTAGCGGTACAGGCTGAGTGAATTGAATTTAACAAAGTTTTCTCTGCTTGTTCCTGTAGAATTCTGCAGGTAAAAGATAATGCCAGCAATGACACTTGTGACGTTTCATATCTTTCATTTTTCATTAAATGGGACTATGGAATTTATCCAATACTCGAAGCATCTCCGCAATTCAATGAAGAAAATCCAATCAGACATATCATGTAACTGGCATTTGGACGTGATTGATTGTCACTGTTTCAACGCATTCCGAACGCGAACTTCGTATACATCGTAAAATTTGTGTGATAAAGAAACGCTTGGTTTCCCAAACAAAAATGAAAAAATGAATATATGCATTGTCACTTACGTAACTATCTCGATTGTATTTTAATTTTTCATTTTATTTGTATCTCTCAACATTAGTTTCTTTGTCCTTTCATCAGTATCAATCAATAAATTAAATAATTTTAATATATCATATTTTTGTCAGTTCTACAGAATAAAATAACTGCCGAATCGAGGCTTTAGATGCAACACAGTTTTCCTTTATTTATTTTGAAATTGGTATATTTTTATTCAGTATCATTTGACAAGTTAACCTTTGCTGCAAACATTTTAAAATGACATTTCATGACGTTTGATGCATGTGTAGTAAGGGCAATTCACATTCTCACATAGTCAAAACTGAACTGAAAGACAAGTCAATTTTGTCATTGTCGTACTCTGAGAATTAGTGTGCCCGCCAAACATTAGTTGAGGATGAACTGGACACTAATAGGGTGACATATGTCAGAAATGTCCCTCGTGTAACTACGATGCATGAGACCATCACATGTTTATTGGCTAAAAGTAGTCATCTTTGAACCCCTATATCCTTTAAGACGTTTGCAATATTTATTCTGAACTATCTTGATTAATATGTAGATAATTGTTCAATATTAATTGATTGATTTAGTGATTCCAGGCGCGTGAAGGGCTTAAGTCATTAGTCCCGTAAGTGTAGTACATGTTTCCCTTGAGATGTGGCGGTGATCTTCCCCCGCTGGATGGCGAGATTCGGCGCCGGCCCACCTATCGGCTAGCGGGTTTTCCCCAAAGAGGTTTTCCCACAAGCGGGGCACCGCCCCAGCCAGGACACATTCTAAGCTCCCGAATGGCCTCCCGGCATGTGTGGTTGTGTAGTGCTTGTAAGTGTATGGGTGTAAGGGGTGAGGACAAAAAAGAGGAAGGAAAGATTGCACGCGGTCCGCGGCTCTTTGTTCGGGTACTGCTCCCGCATTCACCTGGTGTTGAACGGAGAAACCATGGAAAACTACCGATCAGAGCAAACAGCTCCTAGAATTCCCTCCAGGCGAGTGAATCCAACCTAGCTATCAAGCTAGTGTCGAAAATCCTGCCATCGTCGAGACTCGAACCTAGGACTTCCAGGTCAAAGACACTGGAGTGATATCAGTTGATGCCCTGAGCCACATCTCCCGATGATTGTTCAAAATATATTCATGTAAAAGTGTAAGTTTTTTAAAGAGGTTCATAAAAATGCCTACAATTTGTTTTAGTACACGATTTTAAAAACTTGCAAAGACTGTTGGAAATAACAAGATTGGAAATTATAGGTGTATTGCTGATTTTCACTTCACACAAATTGTGCAAGAAAAGCAGGCGGAATGCATTTCCTGTGAGCCCCTTCTGTTCATCGGTCTCTCTATTAGGTATATCGGAAACGGAACTGCGTGCGCGGTGACTGTAATTCTAAACAACTGCAACCCGTTACGACAGCCAGGAATCGATATTAAATGCCGGTAGTTTGAAGCGTGTGCCGACGTGCCTCGCGGCGGTTCCGATAACGGTCAGCGACCGGGTGAAAGGAGGCTCTTGGAAAGGCGGGCGAAAGGCGGGCGAAAGGCGGGCGAAAGGCGGGCGAAAGGCGGGCGAAAGGCGGGCGAAAGGCGGGCGAAAGGCGGGCGAAAGGCGGGCGAAAGGCGGGCGAAAGGCGGGCGAAAGGCGGGCGAAAGGCGGGCGAAAGGCGGGCGAAAGGCCGGTGCAGGGGGCTGCCGTCGGAGAGATTCTTTTTCGAGAAAACAATTTTTTTCGCTAGTGCTGGCCGCACAGCTCGAAAACGCTGCACTGCAGTGGCGCTCTGCAACTTCGCTGCGCTGCGGTGCGATCGGTGGGTAGGGAGGAGTGAGGCGCACTATTTTCCCGCTTCGTATCGCCCGGGTTCCTAAGGGTCGGGGCTACTGCGCCAAGCATCGGTCCCCCTCTCCTCAGCAATGTGTGTCTCGAGATAAACCACAAAAACACACGAGTACTGTACTCTAGTTCCAGGTTAAATTCATATCCCTCGTCGAAATTAACATTTAAAGGTATATTATGCCGTGATGTTTATTGCGAATTATTGATAAACTAGTGGAAACACGTGGTTTAAATCGCAATTTAAAGCCCAATTTAATTTTAGTTTCTCGAGTATTTATTTATCAAATTCTTCTATTCAGAGAGAAAAAGTCATGAATGCTGTCTACAATGTATCCCCGCCCTAGCTTGCCCTGCCTTACACCGAACTTCTCGGATCCATCCTGCTCCTTTCCAACCTACTATTACTCCGCCATGCCTACTACTATTACTGTTGATATTCTTGGCTGTCCGGGTGACGCCGCGTCGAAGGCTGTGTTGCCGACGTTTCGACCACCTGATCGTGGTCTTCCTCAGGTAATCCAGCCCTGAGGAAGACCACGATAAGATGGTCGAAACGTCGGCAACACATCCTTTGACGCGGCGTCACCCGGAGTGCCAAGATCATCCACATGACTCCGGCCGCGGAATCATGTGGATGGAATCAATTTAATCACATAGCCTATCAAGCTATTTCTTAATGCTTGGGCATTATTGTTCAGCAAAACACACGCTAAAATCTGGTGCAATTAAGTGAATTCCTAGCTTGAAATGTAGCGTAGTTTTTACTTCGTAGTTCAGTATGGCGATGCTGGTAATGTGGAAGCGCAACACTGGGGAAAATGCGGAAATGTCTTTCAGATGCCGAGGAAGATTATTGGTCAATCTAAAAAAAATACTTCTGAAATGGGAAGGGCAAAAGCAACCCAAACCTTGCAAAAGAAAACTTGAACTTAAAGAAAAGTTAGTTATTCTCGATTCAATATCCTCAGGAGAATCAGTTATGGAGATGCTTATGGGTAAAGTGCTAGCAGAAAATGACACCATATACATCTTTTGCGAAGAGGAGTTTTCACATGCTGTTCGAGGGAAGCTTTGGATTAGATACTTGCTTTGTGAGTCATGGTGCCATGCTTTGTGTGCTGGCAGTGAAAATGGGCAGTACGTTTGTGACTTTTGCAAGTGAACATTTTATTTAAAATGTTCAATTCTTAACCCATTGCATTATTTTTTCAATGTATTGTAAATATATGTTCTGATATTTAATTTGTTGGTAGTGTTTTAACCAGAAAACAAATGCGTCCACATTACCAGCACATTTTGAAGATCTGATCAAAGTGTCAATTCATTAATAACAATTATTATTACAATGTAAACGCAACGTTTTGCATAAAATCAAATGAGGTTATTTTGATGACATGTTTGGGGATTTTTTTCCAAAATTTAGAAAAGGATCCTTCAGTGAACAAACTAGTTATAAAATAAATTAAAACAGGGTTTCCACTTTTGCACCTACTACATAAACACTGAAAATGTTTTCAATCACCAAAAAGTATTTTCTGCACTGTGACTGGAACTCAGGCTTCTGAGTTTACTCGCCGTGAACCATACTACTGCGCAATAGAAGCGTAGTGAGGTTCGAACTTGGGCCGCCACTTCAAAATGTAATTGTCTCAATCAAATATTTGCAAAACGCAATATTTTCAATTTTCGAAAATACAGAGTGTTCGCCGAAGACAAGAGTAGCAGGATAATTTTTTACCGTTCCTTGGTACGTACGACGAAAAAAATTAAAGAAAACAATTGAAGCAATTTTTAAGAATTTTTTATTGCATAAATTTCAGGCATAAATTACGCGAAATCTTTTCGTTTTTTGAAAAATTGTACACGACCTTTTTCTATGAGCTTTTTTATAATACACTTTGTGCAAGGAAAAACTTTCTTTCTTCAATTTTGTAGTTTTGAAATGTTAACACATTCGATCCTGAGGGATAGGCCACGTGGTTAACTCTAATATCCTGGACAATACAGCTATTATTTAAAACGTAAAATAAAAACTATCGTACACATCAGTTTGAAATTGATCAAATCTTGTAGTATTGTCTTTTCCCTTTAAGTCTGTATGTATTTTATGACCATTTGATTGTAAGAACGTCGTGAGAATAGAATTCAAAGAAACACGTGTTGTCAATCTTATATTTTGCGAGGAGTAACAGTGTTGCAAAATATGGAGGGAAACGCAGTAAACTTCATATGACAACAAAACTGGTGCACTATAATTATATTTTGTTGTAGTTCAGATATAGGTCCATGTGCATATCTATTTTTTCTGCCTTTATTTATCGAAATAGACTGTGGAAAAATATGATGAAAAATAGTCTAGTCCACTTGAGTCTTTATTAACAGGAAATTTTATTTCACTTGTTTTCTCAGAAACTGGTAATACAGATTGTTATCAATTTCACAGCATTATAAAGGAAATGAAAATTCTGGAATTGAGAAGACTCACCAATTGAATCATTCGCATCATTATTACTCGTCTCGATATAATTTTCGTTGCTCAAACTAGATGACAGTTCCGGACTAATTTGTCGTCGTAATCAGAAGAATCCAGTTTTGATCCATTATTCAAAACAACAACAAGAAAAAACAACAGAAACAAAAAAACTCCTGACCTAATTTTGAGAGTTGCTGTGAATTTGACATACATGTCTTCTAAATGTCACTAACATCACGAGCACCACTAATAAAGAAAGTCATTCTGAACGTAATCGAGAATGCCTGCAAATACGAATATATTATCGCTTCGTGGAAAAATTACAAATACTTGTAAAAATAGAATTGACGTTTGTGCTGCAACTATCTTAATGTTATCAAAAGAGTATTCTAGGTGCCTACGAACGTCCGAGACGTTTCAGGTCTGTTAAAGACGATAATGTAGAAGAACGTACGACATACGTCCATAGGACACAGCAATAAAATAAGGATGACGTATCAGATACGTCCTTACGATCGAAAGTTTTAACCTTCTTCAGTTTTCGAAAATACGTAGAGTTCGTCGATAATTGGAGTAGAACCATATTTTTTACCGTCCCTTGATACATGTGAGGAGAAAGTTAGAGATTTTTGAAAAACAAGTTGTTAAATATTAAAAATTGCTTATATTTGATGCAAAATTACACGAAAACTAGTAATGTTTTGGAAAATTAAACATAAAATTATTTCAAGATGTCTTTAAGCAACAGATTTTATTAAAGAAAAAATATCATTTTTGAATGTTGTAGTAGTTGTAGCCATACTGCCCCGAAAAATTTTTTAAAATTCTCATTTCTGTTAAATTCCCCGAGTTTTCGAAAATTGTATAAATACTTTAAAACTAAAAAAATTAAAATAGAGATTTTGGCCTTAGACAAAGTTTGTAAAATTAACTCTTTAAATAAGGTCATGAACAATGTTTTCAAAAACGAGTAAGTTTGGCGAATTTGAGCTTGAAATTTACGAACATTTTATTTCTCAAAAATCGCTCAAAATTTTTTCAATCAATTTAAATTTCTCCACTTATATAAGGATCAGTAAAAAATATGGTGATAGTCCAATTTTCGGGTATCGCTCGTTTTTTCGAAACTTGCAAAACAAATTCAAAATTACAAAATTGAGATTTTTGCCTCAGGCAAAGTCTGTTGTAAAAAATTATCTCTTTAAAAAATGTTATGTGCATTTGTTTGTAAAAGTTAGTAGTTTTCGCGTAATTTCTGTTTGAAATTAATGAAACATTTATTGGCGCCCGTCGTACATAACGATAACATTGTAATATTGCGAGAAAGTATGTGCTGTTTGTAGCACGACTACTTTATTCCGATGGTCGGGGCACAAGTAATTGCAACTATTTTTTTCTAAAAGAAATGTTATCGAAGCGCACAATATTATTTGTAGTTTGAGAGAAATGCTGCAGTAAGGTGTGCTCACTTTCACAGAGGTCTCTGAGAGTCTCTATTAGTACAAAAAGCAACGTGAAATCGGTTGTCCAACTACCGCCGTGCGAGATGAATGTATCGTGTTTCGAGCAGCGTTCTCCATGGGAGAAATGCTCGCGAATGTCACAGGGAATTTGTGGAAGTTCTTGAGATGTCCTTCCATACCGGACAGCCGCGAGATGGTCACGAGGATTTCTGCGAGGATACGTAGCAACCAGGGACCATCAACGCACGTGGCGACCTAAGAGTGTGCGGACAGACGTGGCATGTGCGGTAATTGAGCACCTGCCGAATTGGGCCTTTAGAAAGGGTATATAATGCTTTTGGAATGTTGTGAACTCGTATATACTAAAATGCTTTGGAACATGAAACCAGTACTGTCATTTCAAATACTTTAATAAATATGAGAACTACAATTTTGGTGTGTTCCCATGCACTTCATACTGTGCCCTTTCATGTGTATATTTTACATTTTCCGCCCGTACTCGTAATCTCACAAAAAAATAAATACCATGACTTGTGCCCCAACCCTCGTATTTACACGTTCCCATCACAGTCGTAGTGAAACATAATCTATCACGTAGTAGTTGTATGGTGGTGGTAGAAGGTTTGTTCATGGAGAACGATGTGGGCTGATAGATTTGAAATGTGTGGATATTTATTACCTCATTCCGAACCTGGAGAAGGATTCTTAGACCTTCTTTTGTCGACTGTCAGAACCTTTCTTCAACAATGAAACTTTCTTGCCCCCATTGGTTACATAAACAAAACGTTGATAAAGTTTCACGGCGATTTCGTTCATCTGTACAGACTACCTTTACCACTTCTTCTGAACTAACGTGATTTCCAGGGCAAAGGCTCTCCATTCACGAGCAAAAGTATCAGTAGAATGCTGGAGCAGAACGTTAACAAGTGGGTTGGGGATCGCAGGCGATCTTCCTTTCTTCTGGTTATTGCCCCCTCCTCTCCCCTCACTCATTAACACACCCGCACTACACTGTTAAAAGAGAAAGTACAGAAGGCGTAAGCCAAACATACGGGCTGACTTCGTGGGGTACTAGATGCTTCAACATTTTTCCAAAACACCCACACTGTCCTTGGGTAGCGCATGTAGCCATGTTGCTGCGTTAGTGCAGTTCCCAAGGTAATGGGACGAATTGAAGTCGAAACAGCAACTGGAAAAAATGACGCAGGCATAAACCCAAAGAATGTTTGCCTTTTGCATATCCTGGTCTCGAGCCATGCTTTTGGCGGGAATCAGTTGTTCCAAACGACTATAGTTGTCGAGAACGTTTCTGATCCAAAGAAGCAAAAGCATCTGAGACCTTTGGTTGTGCATTGGGAAAGCTACATGTCCAGATGGCTGTCAGTTTTCCATAACCGTTATCAAACTATTCAGCTCTTTGCTTTAGAAGTACAAGCTTCATTTTATCAAATCTTCTTCGCCTTGCTGAAGAGAACCAAATAGTTCGAAAACGGTAATGGCAAACTGGGTAGAATCTGGACCTACAGCTCTAAATTTTTCATCCACTCCGAGAATTTTCTCCGAGAGCAGACTTTTTATGTAATTCAAATTAGTGTATTAGAGATAGTACTGCAGAATAGTCTCAAAAGTAGATTCAGTTTGGTATAATTAAGTAACCTCCAAGTATGCAAGGTTGACCGATTCCGTTATGACAATTTACAAACTTTCATTACAGCCAATTTTGAGTTGATGCCCTCTTCTGAACCTTGGCTGTTTTTGTTAAGTGATTATTTCGATTGACTCTTTATCGTTCAGCAATTTCTAGTCCGATCGTCAGGAACGTTTTCTCTCATCTTATTACTTCCCTGCATTCCTCTCCCTCCCCCCCCTCTCTCTCTCTCTCTCTCTCTCTCTCTCACACACACACACACACATACCCATTTACTTACACCACACTGTTTTCTCAAACTCCCAAAGTTCAATAGACGTCATCGCACCCCCACAACTTATCCGCATTTCTCTTCTCTACTCACACCCGCCAAACACTACCGTTCCGTCCTCGCCTCGGCTACTCTCTCGAAGTCATCTTTGTGGGTGCCATTGTCAGCCCATGGGCCGCGCCGCCCCTGGGGCTGTCGCATTCTTCGTCGCCCTCGCCCGCGTCCTCGCCCACGCCCTCGCCCTCGTCCGCGCTCCCGCCCTCGCCCGTGAACGTCACCCCCACCACTGCCGGCCGCTGGCAGTTGCCGCGAGTGCGATGCCGGGCGGCCGACATTGTTCGGCGGCTGGCGGAGACGCGAACTTCCTGTGGATCCCCTTGCAGCTTCCTCCGTGGAGTGGCGGCTCTGGGGCGGCGCGGGGCAACCACTGGAAACTTTTCCAGGCGGCCAAGGACCCTCTTCGCCTCGCGGGCCTACCGTCGCCCCCGCCCCCCCCGCCCCCGCCCCCGCCCCCCCCCCCCCCCCCCGCCGCCCACGCCCCACCCCCACCGCTTCCATCGCCTCCACCGTCCCCCGCACGCCTCCTCCACCCCACTTCTCCACCGCCCCCACCTCCGCCCCCACTTCTCCACCGCCCCCACATCACCGGCCTCACCACCAACAGCTCATCGCCCCCACCTCCGCCGCCCCCCCCCGCCCCCCCCGCCCCCCCCCCCCCCCCCCGCCCCCTCCTCCGCCCACACCGCCCCCGCCTTCAGCGCCCCCACAGTCCCCTGGCCCTCCATCGCCCCCCGCCTCTCACGACTCCCACGGCCTCCACCGCTCCCACCGCCTTCATTGCCCCTACCGTCCACCTCGGACCCCCCCTCGACCTCTTCCGTTCCCAAAGCCCCCTGCCGTAACCAATTTCTCTGGCTCGCCTCAACAGTCTTACCGCTAGTACTGATTCGTGGAAATTAGCACACTCCGGTAGCATCAAATGTCGTCGGCGCCAAACATCTTAAGTCATCTTTGTGCCAATTCAATTGCGTCACATGCTCTTCCATCGTTACCATCGCTATCACTGCCATTACTCTTGTTATTTCTGCGGTCGACGGTGATTGCCGCCACCGCTTCCACCATCGTCAATTTTTAACGCAATCAGCGCTCACATAACCGTCACCGTCACAGTCACCGCTATCGTCACCGTCACCGTAACCTCACCGTCACCGTAGCCGCCATTTCCAGCCTGCAACGGCCGCCAGTCGGCCGAGTCCCAAACGCGCGCATTGTGCTAGCCCCACAGGGCCTTCCCCGAAGTCCTTCCCGAAAGGCTTTTCCCTCCTGCTCTAATCGTGGCCGGAAGTATCTCCGTGGTAGTGGGCGAGAGGTCGATATTAAATTGCAGGGAACCGCAGCCCTCGTCACACGGCGACCGCGCCAGGGGACTGGTGGGGTTTCGTGCGCATCGTGGGGATAATTCAACGCTGCCATTGATGCCCATGCCACCTCGTCACCTCCATCGGTCTATTCCCCATAAGCACACTCCTCTTTCGCACACAGTATTTTTTCTTTGTCGCGTACGTCTTACATAGTATAGAAAAAGAATTATAATGCTGTACCAAAAACGGTGATTTTTCGTAAAAAACTCAAGAAATATGTATTACAAAACTAACGTCTTTATAAGAAACACTGATGGTCTTTATTTAAACTTAAGCCACATTTTCATTACAGTTTACGTTGTAATATATTTTAGTGCTTGAAATCCAATTATTGGTTGTTATCATGTTAGTATCTTTTTAAGAACCTGAGAAAGGGGACACATGATCCATGAAATGTTATGGAATGTTTGAAGAATCTAACACCCAAGCCTTGTTTCCTATTGTCATTTAACGATTTGGTGCACAAATGTTATTCCTTCAATTTATTTCTGTGTTCTAAATTTAAAACCAATTCTAAATTTATTATTCTAAAATTAATCAGGGAACAACATTCTAAAATTATTATTATTATTATTGTTATTATATTATTATTATTATTATTATTATTATTATTGCTGATTTAAATTTCTGATTACGGAAATATTAGGTTGTCACTATGAACCGATTATTTTGTCTACAATGCTCTTTGCTTTAATTATCTGATTGAATATAGTTTCGGCCACTGTGGCAAGTATCCAGAATAGAAGACGTTTGCACAATTTCAAAATGGTTGGAGCGGGAATGAGTTTTCTTTCACGTGTGTGAACTCAAACGTGTGCTTTTCACATGTTGGAAAAGACATCAGCATTCAATAAATAAATTCGATCATTTTACTTTCCAATACATCATCGGATTTGTATGTGCATAAGTGGGCGCGATGAGCACTGAAATTATTGTTGGTCAATTAAAAAAATAAGATGAAAATGATATGGTGCATTGTGTAATTTGTCTGTGCCATGTTTGCATATCCTGAAACGATGTGATCTGTGCATAGTTTCAGTTATCATTGTACAGAGAATTTATCACTCCAAACCAAGGATTATTTTTAACTTTCTTCCTGAAGTGAGGGTTTGAGAAACTTTATCTTGGATAATTATAGGAAGTCCTCCTTTTCAGTCATTTAGTCTCACACTTCATTACGGAGGTAGGGGAATTCCTTGTATAAAAAGCCATCCCGGATTTTGCCATGAATTGGTTTTTATTTAACACGGGTCTTTTACTTGTTTTTCTGTTTGATAGAAAAACGCAACCATGAATACTTATCAAATAGGTATTTCTATTTGATAAAGTATCAAATGCTAACTGTTACGAAATTAAGAAGGGCGAGGTTTTTATCTGTAAGCGGGAAATGCTTTATGATTACTCACAATTTTGGAATCTCGAGGAAGTAGTTCTGGAGAGAAGTGAACTTTGTTATGAGTGAAGTTCTGGGTCTCCATTTTGCCCATTTGTCCTTATTTGCAGAAGGAAAATTAACCGAGAAATAGAAAAGCAGTCGAATTGTATAAATTGGGTTGCAGTTTTATTTCTGGGTAATTTTTCTTTCCGAACGTATTCTCGGCAGTATTTATTTTCTTTGTAAATAAAAACAATTTACATGTTTCTGGAGTATTTCTACACTTCTGTAATGCAAAGTTGTGACCTAGAAAGCATTTTTTAAAACAAGCTTTTGTGTGCTTATTACGCCTCAACCATTCAGAAAATCCAAGTAAATTATGAGGAAAAAATATGCTGACAATTGTCTTAAGAGCTTATTTTCCAATTTTCAACGTTTCTTCTCCGGACACTGTATATTTCTTGTATATACTGGTACCTTCGCGAGAAAGGGTAGCAGTGAAGTTGTCTTCACATGAAAATTGTAAAAACGTATTTGAATAAAACAACAACCAGATTCTATTTTTTTCTTGTTTGATGACTTATTGTCTGTTACAAGATTTATAGCACTCGCATGTGCTATAAAATTCTTACTCTATCGTATGCCAGAATTCGAATCGTTCATCGCTCTATAGATACCATTTCATCAACAAGCTTGATGTCTATCCCAATGCCCTTCTTATGCTAGTGCTCTCCCCAACTTCTAAGTATTTCGAATCCTTAACAACTGTTTGTCTCCATCGTATGTGTTGTTATCCATCTTCTCCCTGTATTCACCGTCGCCAGAAGGTCCCTGTGAAGGTAATGGAAGAAGGAAGTAATACTACCGCCTGATGGTTTACGCGATGTCAGCATTAGCCTGGTGATTGGGGCGGTTCGAGTACAGTGGACTTTGGTGGTTATGTTTTGAACCAAACCCAAACATTCCTCT
>JAHLJT010008446.1:119742073-119793954 GCA_031308135.1 Acheta domesticus | reverse complement strand
GAATTCTTACTGCTGTTTTGTTATTGACATTTGTGACACAGATTTTGGAGTACTAACTACTAATTCAAATTTAAATGCGTTGTTTCCGAAGAAACGTTTAAGGCACCTTTGCACCGTATTCATTCCCCGACAATGACATGTAACACGTACCAAGACCCGGAGGCAGCGAGTGATGGATAAGATTCTTATTAATATTGTTATTTCGTTTGGTATTTAGTTATTATGAAATAAAATGTATTAAAAAATAAATAAAGAATATTTCCTTCATATTCAATTACAAAAGTGATTACTATTGATGCGAAAATCGAAGTTGATAAATGCGGTGCGGAGTGCCGCACGCGCCTGCTGGTGGGAAATGATGGGACGCGCCCGCCGGAGGGTTAATACCTTTACTTTACTAAACTTCTTCTTTATAAAGAATCACTTTATTCTTGACGAGATAAAGTGGCTCTTTAAGTTCGGGTGCTATCTCTCTCTCTCTCTGTCCCTCCCTCTCTCAAAAGAATACGAGCAAAAACTTCATTAATAATTAACTCCACATAATAGTATGACAACATGAATATTTATGTTCCTGACACTCAGACACTTGAAATGAACGTCTGCAGTATTTTCAAAATTCATTCGTACTATTTAGAAACTTGTGATACTCAATGCCGTTCAAATGTCATGCAAACGTAAAACGTTTAAACTCTTTTCCGAAATTACCATTCTGTTTTTGGCACACGTTTGTCACTATATAAAAATGTGGGAAATCTTTAGAATTCAAGACATGCAAATATTTTAGTTTTTTGTTTTTTAGTTTTTACACTGTTGCTTAAAAAATGAGATCAATCTGAAAATATCAGTAGTAATTAAAACGTCGACGACGTACCGTCAATCATGTCTTCTAGATACTCAATGCAAATGTTACTACTTGGAAAAATCTACAATTTCTTGAGTTTGTAAAGTTGCCTTCACCACCATCGAAGTGACGAACGCAAAGAGAATTATGTCACGCATTTGGAACCTGACCTTTCTCCTTTGTGAATAAATTGCACTTGAACAGAGGCGTAGCGTGCCAAAATTAAATGGGTGGACAGTCACACCAACGGCAAACATTTTTCGATCTTCAAAAAGTTATCTCCATAGGCTACCCGCCAATATTTTGCGTTTCAGTTGAATTTTCACAGTTAGGTAAAATGCATATTAATAGAAATTTTAATATATCCAGATATTTATAAATTGAATCCTGCATCTAACGGTGTATAGAACCTGCGTATACACATGACACGCACTGAACTTCTTCAACGTAGTTGCACTTCTCCCACAGTCCCAGAGACTTTACTGTTCTAATGTTTAATAAATAATTTAAAATGTAATACACTGTCTAATTTGGTAATTATATGCTGTTAATTTGAATGAAAAGTGTAGGATTAACGTATTTGGAAAATAATGGTTTGTGTTGGATAAATATATATTTAAAAAGCCGTTTTCAAGATATTAAATTAAATTTGGTTGATACTTGAAATATACGAAAATTTGAATGAAAGTTAAAATATTTGAACATTGCCTCACTCATTTTCTTTTTAATATTTAGCTTTGTTTAGACCTCATTTTTATAGCAAAGGCACATTTTAACTCGAGGATATAATATAGAATATTTACTTTTGGTAAAACTGGATAGCATATGATGATACTGAATTGAATGCATACTCATGGAAACCACATTGCTCTAAAGGAAATACATTCACTGACACCGAGCCCATGCTGCACGAAAGCGGCAAAAGGAATTTTGAGTTATTCCCCCTAAGCGAAATTCTATGTTTGTTTTTTATTATTGAAGCTCTTGTGAAAAGTTGATTCACAGTACATGGCACTAGTTGTCAGACGTCGATAATGTGAGGATACTTGTTCTTGCTCCAGGCAAAAAGCATTGTTAATGACAGATACATTTTCCGCAAGACCTTACTGATTAAAAGGAAGATTAAGGCTTAGGAATTCCAAGTTCCAAGACAGGGAAACTCCTTCCCGTCGTGAAAGTCACGGAGATTTGAAAGATGAGAGATATGATATAGAAGAAGACAGATAAAAAGAGAGAAGTGTTCTTTGATTTCTTCATGCCCTCGTGCTTGAAATCGTACACGCTTTCGCGAAGTATCATTACCACCCCTAGCAAAATTCCATGCATAACTATTATTAAATGAAATTTTTCTAGAAATTTCCAAGGCCTTAACAACAAGGACTCAAGGAATGCACTAACACACATAGGTTTTCACATTCTTATTTGTCTTACAGAGACATGTAGCTTTCTTTCGTAATATGAAGGTTCCTCAGTTCTCGTTTTCTTACATTGAAGTTTTCATTAAGAGATTGGGAAGGAGTTCGTGAAATTGAAATTTGATCGTTGTATTTATAATACTGAAAAATATTTCTGATGTCTGTATGCCGAAATAATGACAAAAATTAGCTTATTCCATAACTACTTCATTAATCGAATCTCGGGAGGTGTCCTTGTCAATACAATTATATTTTTTTTAACATTTAATCTAGGACATTTGGTGCATGCGTATTTACACTTACATCAACAAAAATATAATTATGCCTGACGCACCTTATCCTGCCATGCTACACCTTATTCTATTCTGCCTCACCTTATCCTGCCCTGCCACACCTTTTCCTATCCTTCCTAACCTTATCCTGCCTTGCCGCACCTTATTTTGTTTGGTCCCATCCCATCCCATTCCATTCTGTTCTTCCTTTTCCGTCTCTAACCTGTCTTTTTTGCCACGTCGATCTCAGAGCTGCCCTGTTCTGTCCTTCTGTCCTGTTCTGATTTCGTCATCGCCTCGCTCCTACTTCGCCTCGCTCCTTTTCATCCCACGACTATTTTTAGGCTGTGGCAGACGTCTGGGCTGGGTTGGGTTTCTGGATTGTGGAGCTCCTGGGTTGTGGAGCTCCGCTTGCATGTAAAATGAATATATTTTGCATTGTTCGTGACATATACACCCCTTTCCGAGACATGTAACGCAAAACACTGGGGCGAAATCAAACAATATTGCTGCCTTTAATTGTGAATGATACCAAGAATATTTAATTATAATCCATGAATGAAAAATCCATGAACTAAAACAATAGTGTACCCAACTCGAACGAAATTCTTCAGCATATTGTCTCCTATATAATTTCAATAGTATGCCTTCCCTTTGCGGCTCTCACATGCAACCAATCTTTATAAATGATATCTCTAAAGAAAGAGAATTTCTGACGTGACGAATTGCACTTTCACTTTAAAAATATGAAGGATGTTTAAAAACGCATCTCAATATTCATGTAAAATGCAATCCGCAACACAAGTCAGGATTTTTGAATCAATATCGTTAAATAACTTCTAAAGGAAGCGCTTTATGGCCATAAAAACTAAAATTTTGTGGCCAAAGACCTCAATGAAACGTTACTCATACTGTAATCTACAGAATGAGATCATCTTGACCATTCTATTACATTTTTGCTTGTTCGACGCTTCTCGATTTAACCCCACCTGTTCAGAGCCTGTAGAATCTGCAACTGTATATGAAATTACTAAGTACTTGATATTCTGTGCGAATGAATTACACGAGTGTACCTCTTTGCTCGATAATAAAGTTAAATAATAATAGTTTGGCAAGGGTGTATTATATTGTTATCAATTCCAAGGTGACATATAGAACAAGGACGATAAGAAGGCCTTGAAGAAAAATATACATTACGGGCTTAATATAGAAATGGAAAAATAAGGAAGAGGGTGGAGTATTGCATGCGAGAGTTCTCGCACGGGTACGCTAGTTCTATTAATTTCAAACAAACTTTCGGTCTCGTCTCCTGCTGTCATGTCGTCCAAAATCATTCCAATCTATTGGCGTTGTGAATCAAAACTTCACGCTCAAACTACAAAACAAACTCAAACTAATGGTGCACAGACTTTCCCGTCTTAGTTTTCTATTTCCTTTGGTCTGGGCTAGCTATTCGGACTTGCCGCATACTCATAGCAGCTGCCATTTATCGCCAGCTAAAGTAGAATCGATAGAATTGAGCTGCTAATGCCCCGTCAACTTCGATACGGACCTAACACCGTTTGCTTTACATCGGCCTCTCCTTCCGACTTAACCAGAGACAAATAGCAGCTCAGCACGGTTTTCGATGACGATTCGAACCGGCGCAATTCATATGTACACCCTAGTCAGGAGAGTACAATTCGTTAGCGATCACGGCTAAATCGACATCTAGCATTCAGGAATGAAAACACTTGCATATATGATTATTTTAGGATGTTTACGTCTATTGAATAAATAAAATTCGCAAATTATTGCACAGACATTGAAACGACGCTCCTGCGCCTTTGCCGTTTCCCAATGGAAACGCTGGGCACTAATGGGTTAAAGAGTGCAATTAGAACTATTCGTTCGAAAGTTTGAAGAAAACAGTTGGAGCCGTTTTTGAGAAAACGGGGTTTGAGCGTTTCTAAAAATGCGGAATTTTGAGATTGTTTTCACAGAAAACTATTGGGTTTTCGAGAAACTTTATATGACCCTATTTAATGTACATGTACTTATAAATGTAATAATGTGAACAAATTGCCGCTAATGTAAATATTAACGATTTGAAACATAAGTGAAAACATTATATTTTTGTAATTTTTGAAAACAAAACAAAAGAATAGATATATAAGGCTTTTATGTCATCTCATAGAGTAGATTTAGCTCTATCCCTACCAAATATTTAAAGAAAAAATTGAAGCGGTTTTTGAGACAATCTTGTTTTTGTAATTCTTTTAAAATTGCACATATTGCCCGCAATATTGCGCGGAAACCACTAACAGTTTCGAAAAAGTGTACATGACATTAATGAAAGAACTCACTATGAAGAACAAATTTGACTTGAAGGAAAAACCTCTTTTTTCAATTTTATAGTTGTAGGAAGACACCGAAAAAATTGAAACTTTTGCAATTTTCGAAAATTCAGAGTTAACCGTGAAAATCGGCCCGATGTCACCTTTATCAGTGTACTTTACTCTATTCTTATACGAAAGTTTAAGAAAAAATCTGGAGCCGTTTTTAAGAAAATTTGAAAATGTCCGGGGGCTTTATGTAAAGTATCCCCATATTTTGAAGAAAGTTTTTCAAAAGTGATCTACCCCGAGTCGCATCAGATTAACTGGGGAAAATGAATTTTAGAAAAAAATCCTACGTATAGTTTAGGCGGTAGTCGTATTTATTGACTGACGGACGGACGGATGGATGTTTGGACAGACGGACGGATCAATTGGTTTTCGGTATCAAGAATTCAAAAATGGGGATTCTGGCTGCACCACGTGTTGGAGGATTTTTCTTAATTTAGTAACTGAATTTATCCACTTTTTCGTTATCACGGTCCGGCAATGAATTGTTTCTACCGAAAATCGGTCGTTTTCGCGCAGCATTACATAACTTTTCGTATACTACGTATTACAAGTGTAGTTACTCCGTAATACTTTTCCGTATATCATAAACAAAACGTTTTTAGGAAAATAATGAAACTGTGAATGATGCTGCATGATACTTATTTTATTACATAAACAATTTGAAAATTAAGTACTTTTTTAAATCGTGAAATACAGCATGTTTTGTTATGTAACTCAGATGTAACATTTTGCGAATACATAATTTAAATGTGTGCTTTACTCAAGCAATATTTACTTCTGAACTTTTTTACGATTTGCCCTAGGTTAAATAAGTGTAAAGAAGTATAATTATTGCAAGTAAAAATAAAAAATCATGCAATAAAGGTTTGAACTATTGTTTAATCTATAAATGAATTAGTGTGAAATATTTAATAAATACCAATTTCACTATGATTCTATTTTTCATTCCAAATTCTTATATCTTCTATTTAATTTGTGATTTTAATACCTGTTAGCGCCTTTTCTCTAATTTTAAGTTTAAACTGTGACTATGCTACCGAGAGAAGTGGCTCAGGGCGTAGCGCGCTGACTTCTCATTCGGGAAGCGCGGGTTTCCCGTGCCGACCGTCCTGACCAGGATTTTCGTGGTTTTCCTTGATCTAGATTCTAGACGAATGCGTTGATGGTTCTATTAAAAGGTCACGATCGCAAAACCGGCGTTGCTAGCCGAATACGTTAACTACGTGAAGTCACGAAGCGCAAACGAATTCGAGACATCGCGGATTCCTGGATGGGTGACCGATCTAACGGCGCCGAGGCCAATTGCCCTTTACGGGACATACCAAAATACTCGTGCTATCTTCTTTCTTCAAACTTTTCCCTTTCACTTACCGAGCTGCTAGCACCGCTTCCGCTCAAACATTAACTCGCTTGCCGGCCCCCGGCCTGCCGAGGCAGTGACCACGAGCGGCCGTATCCGCTAGAGCGAGAGCAGGAATCTGATCGCCCGAGAAGGGAAACAGACCTCCTCTCTGCGTTGATGCATTATCACGGCTGGTTAAATATACGTTTAAGCAGTCATTCGAATCAAAACGAAACTCCATGACGCGTAAATATTCTGGTTTGCGTACGACAAAAGAAATTAAAGAGAAACCGTTTGCAATAAATACTATAGTGATCAAAGTCTGTTACCGTCACCAAGTAGAATGAACGACACTAGTGTATTGATACTAAGTAAAATCAATATTTTCAACACTAAATTAGGATCTTAAACGATGACAGACTACGAAAACAAACTTGAAAGATAACTTGAACGAACACGGGCCACAGGGATATCGTCGACAGAATCAGCTACTTTGAGCTGGCTCGTCAACTGTTCTACTGCTCGTGCGTTAAAACAGATTTCAAGAACATCCTCTTGTTGTTGTCCTTAGGAGAGGTCCTCATCGTCATACAGTATTAGAAAACTATTGCTTTTAGTTTATCCGTTTTTAGAGGATAGTATTGAGAGTTGTGTATTGATTAATATGCATAGGTGAACTATATATTTTATTTTAAAACTATTTTAGTCTTTTGGTGAAATTGTAAAATAATGTCAGTACGAATTATTCACACAGCACAAGAAAATAAATTAGGACGAACGGGCCCCATAGCTTCCTCTTGAAGCGCTGCCCCGACATAAAATCGAAGGAAACCTCAGAAACATACTTCAAAGCAGCCCACCTCAAGAAATTTTCTCCAGACAGTGACTACGCTCGAACCACTTAATTAGTTCAAGTGAAAAGTTTGTTAACGACGGTGCTTGTAAAACAAGACTTTCTTATGTAGGAATGAGTCAATACCGCCGCCACAGTACTCCATGGAAACCGCAAATGTCATCGACGCCATTGTGATTGCTGAGGAGCTTCAAGAGAACGGTGGTGAATCTGCGGGGCGAGGCGAGGCGAGGCGAGGCGGGGCGAGGCGGGGCGAGGCGGAGCGAGGCGGGGCGAGGCGGGGCGAGGCGGGGCGAGGCGGAGCGAGGCGGGGCGAGGCGGGGCGAGGCGGGGCGAGGCGGGGCGAGGCGGGGCGAGGCGGGGCGAGGCGGGCGAGGCGGGGCGAGGCGGGGCGAGGCGGGGCGAGGCGGGGCGAGGCGGGGCGAGGCGGGGCGAGGCGGGGCGAGGCGGGGCGAGGCGGGGCGAGGCGGGGCGAGGCGGGGCGAGGCGGGGCGAGGCGGGGCGAGGCGGGGCGAGGCGGGGCGAGGCGGGGCGAGGCGGGGCGAGGCGGGGCGAGGCGGGGCGAGGCGGGGCGAGGCGGGGCGAGGCGGGGCGAGGCGGGGCGAGGCGGGGGCGAGGCGGGGCGAGGCGGGGCGAGGCGGGGCGAGGCGGGGCGAGGCGGGGCGAGGCGGGGCGAGGCGGGGCGAGGCGGGGCGAGGCGGGGCGAGGCGGGGCGAGGCGGGGCGAGGCGGGGCGAGGCGGGGCGAGGCGGGGCGAGGCGGGGCGAGGCGGGGCGAGGCGGGGCGAGGCGGGGCGAGGCGGGGCGAGGCGGGGCGAGGCGGGGCGAGGCGGGGCGAGGCGGGGCGAGGCGGGGCGAGGCGGGGCGAGGCGGGGCGAGGCGGGGCGAGGCGGGGCGAGGCGGGGCGAGGCGGGGCGAGGCGGGGCGAGGCGGGGCGAGGCGGGGCGAGGCGGGGCGAGGCGGGGCGAGGCGGGGCGAGGCGGGGCGAGGCGGGGCGAGGCGGGGCGAGGCGGGGCGAGGCGGGGCGAGGCGGGGCGAGGCGGGGCGAGGCGGGGCGAGGCGAGGCGGGGCGAGGCGGGGCGAGGCGGGGCGCCTGCAGTCTGCCCCACGTATCGATTGTGGCTTGAGGCTAGTGCTCCTAATGAAGCTGGCACTCAGCGGCGGCGGCTCCATCATCCCGGCGACGAAGTGATTGACCTCCGATGATTCACATCCACACCCACTTAACCGAACGCCATGCGGTGATCGATCTCTCGCCATGGATACGGCAGTGTCTTTGGCAGGAGAATCTCGTGTAGAGGTTTCGATTGCTAATTTTTGTGACGACTGTTAAGATGAGGCACTTGTCAATATGTTTGCAGGTTATAAAAATAAAACGTAAATTTAGAATACATTATTTTATTAATAATGATGCACCAGAAATTACACGTAAGAGGAAAACTATAAATATAACTAAGAAAATAATGGCTAAAATTATTAATGTTCGAAATCTGAACTAATGTACTTTCATTACCTTCTATCTCTTCACGAATCTTGTTTAGAAAAGCTCCATAATATATTCTTTTGGTTGGATCCTTGATCTTGGTGGATGGTATTGGAAGAGGTTTATTATTGATCGGCTTTACAGGTACTTGACTGATATTTCTAAAACCCTTCTTTCCTATGTCTAGCTCCCTAATTGTTTCATCAAAGCTGTACTTTTACATATTCCTGGAAGATTCGGTAAGTATTGCATATGCTTAATTTTCTAAGTCTACATTTGATCTTATTTGACTATCAAAATGACATAGCAATCGTAGGCCATTGTAAAGATCGTTAGTGAACTCAGGAGATAGGATCGACTTTTGACTTTGGCTTAATTGCACTGACAGAAGAGACTTTAAAGCACACATAGAGAAGAAGAGACATTACAGTATAAAAGCCGAAAATCGCTAAAATCTGACATTGGACCTTCTTGCACCAAGCCATAGATATTATTTCTTATTGATCAATATTTAACTAAATCGCCAAATGTTCTTTTTGTTAAGAATATCGACTGTTAGACTTTCTATGAAAGAACTAACTTGATTTCTCATTAATACACACATGCCTGTTGACTCTACGATATGCAATTCAATATAATGTAATACATAGCAACCAGCGTCATTGCTTTATTTTCAGCAGGAACACAACAATACCTAGAGATGCTGTCCTCGTTGCTACGATATGCAATGTAATAACAAAGCGTGAGATAACTTCATCTATCACTTTTTCAATAGCCTGATTGCAATTTTTCTGACACAACAACCATCGTTCATTTGTCATTCTTTGCTACTATTTATTTTTTGCTCCTCAGTGAATATTTAGTATTCATCAAATGGTGTGCGTACAATTTTATTGCCAAGGATTAAAATTAAAATTAAACACTGCCAATATTGTACATGATGGTTTTTTTCAAGTAATAAAATAATATATTTTAATAATTATCCCAAATTTTATTCTTAATTACATCGAGCAATGCCCTCCAAGTGTTGTATATATTATTTTGGATTTTATACAATTGTAATGTAGCGTTATCAATGAAAATCAATGTAGCATCTATGGTAGTATTTTTAGATCTTTTGCGAGCATTTCATCACTCATTTTATTTCACACATTACGCATCATTTCATCAATATATCATTTAAGAATAACGATTGGGTTTGAAGTTTTAGTCCGGCTTTATTTCTTTCCAGTAATCAAATTTCTCTTGTGGATGCTAATTTGGAAAGTTCCGTCGTTTCTCATCATTCCTTGACAATATGAAATATATGTAATTTAATATAAAATTGTGAAGAAAATCTCAGAGTAATATGTATAATAAAACAAACGTGGGCTTTATTTGCTGTACATGGATACAAACCAGTAAAACGAAACTGTAATGGAATATTTATCTGAGTATCAAATATCTACAGTACATTAAGATATATACAAACAGTGGCGTAGTTACCTATTAGGCTGCAAGGCGGAGCCTACCCAAACATTGAATGAAAAACAAAAGCCGTTGTTCGCATTACTTCAGCTTATTGACAATTTTTCAATCCACAATTACCACGTTTCACATAGGTTTTGCTTCTTCAACTGCCTGCTTAATTGCGAACTTACCCGTCGTAGGAGAACGGCTCTGGTGTTGAGAGGAGAGCCTTTATATATTGTAGCGTCGCGAGGTGGCGCACGTGCCGTTTCGCTGGAAAGCCCGGTCTTAAGCCGGATGGGGGATGGGGGTTGGAATGCGGCGGCGCCTCGCCGGCGCGCGCCGGGCAGAAATATCCCAGCCTCAAAATAACCTGGACAACAGGGCGTGCCTGAGCGCGAGTCCATTCATGACGGTTGCTCTCTGCTGAGGGCTGGCTTGCGAGCCGAATGACGCCCGCCGCTGGTAGAGTGGGGGACGAGCCGTGGGGTATTTATTGCGGCGCCGACATGCGCTCGCGGGATACGCTAGTGAGTCGAAAGACGTGAGGTATCTCCGTGCAACCTTGCACGTTTTGGCATCCGGCCATGTAACATTCTAGTTACGGGGACTTTATGTCCGACAGCTCGCACTTCGCGCAGCTTCTCATGCTCTCGAGCAGAGGCACTGGGCTAAGCCTAGGGAAGGTCGCGGGGTTTCGCGGCTTAGAGAATAGAAAGGTTGCCTAAGGTTTTCAATTTTGTAACATTATCTTGTAATTTATTATTGTAAATATACTGTACATACTATTCAGAATCTGTCATCTGTGCTTTTCATGTCCAGTACGTCACAATATGCTGTTACTTCAGTCGGCTACAGCGAACCGAAGGCCGGCCTATCGGGAATTTTCGTGTTCGTTCGTGGCCTGTGGCTGGCCCACGCTTCAACACAACATGCCAGGCGCGCGCGCGCGCGCGCGCGCACACACACACACACAGACACACACAGACACACACACAGACACACACACAAACTCATCTTATTTGAATGACTAACCAGTTGCTTAAATCGAAGACTTTGAAAAAGGTGACAGGAACAATGAACTGCTAGAAGTGTAATAAAGTGACGGTGCCGTTGAAAAACACACACACACACACACACACACACTCACATTCGTTTATCGTGAGTTTAGTTTCGTTTCAAGTAACGAACCGAAAGTCTGCGCGAAAGAATGAACATATCGTTCGTTACTTCACATTTACATGGAGCAATATCTCAAAGATGATGTGAATATTTATTCATGGAATTTGCTTATAAATGAGTTAAATGATTTGTGATCATTTTCTATATTAAAAAAATATATTTTACAAACTCGTGTAAGTGAAATGAATAATAGAGCGCGAAATAATTGATTATTAATTACACCAAATCGGTTGTTCACCCATTTGGTTCTATCAGTTTTTAAAATAAACATTTTCAAGGCAGTAAAATAAGTATTTTACATACAAAAAATTGTCTGTCGTTCACTAACATATAATACAATTCAATGAATTTGGCCACAAGGTTTTCTTTTACAGGCAGCTTTATACAAAACAACCAATTTTTAATGTATATACTATCACATCATAATGTGTTTATTAAGAATTACAGAGCGACGTTTAGGGGAACTCATTTTCCCCATCCTCAAGCTAAACTGTATAAAGGAGAAAATTATCACGGAATATTTTAAGAAATTACTGTGATGATACAAATAGCCTATTCCGGGTGGCCAAGATCGCTAAGACAGTAATGCCGTGGCGATCATGGACCAAAGGATCCTGGGTTCGAATTCCGCCTCGGATATGGTTGTGTGTGATTTGTTAGTGTGTGTTGTTTATATGTATTGTGCTTGTGCGTCCTTTGTGGTTGGCGTCAGAATGGGCATCGTAAAAACATTGCCAAATCTGTATAAAAATGGAGTGGCGGAAAAATGAATAAAAAATGAGCCCGCACCCATTAGCGCCGACCCCGTAGTAACGGGAAAAGGTAAAAGAAGAAGAAGATGAAGACTGAGATGATACTAATAAAAACGCATTAAAAAGAAAAACATAGCACTCGATATAGTTTAATATAGAGACACAGCAATTTAAAACAACAAAAGATCAAAATAAAAAGAAAGTAAAACAAATAAATATTTACAACACAGTGAGCAAACGCACGGCAGTTACAAAGTGCTTAGAACCCGTGTATAAAATCAGCTGACCGGTATGAGGTATTTAGAGAAAAGAGAGGAGGCTTCAAATACGTTACATGAAATATAGTATACGAACGGACAAATTCTAAACGGGTTATCAAAATGTGTTAAAAGAAATATTTATATATTAAATTATGAATTTCACTAAATTAAAAACAGAGGAAAATTATAATTCTGGCAAGCACCCATACATCAAATTATTTACTTTTCAAGTACTTTTCAAGTAAATAATTTTACTTGTTCTTTATTTACTTGACTTATCTTGACTTACTTTATCTTGACCTTGATTTAAAGAGTATGAAATATATCTCTAGTATAAATCAATGGTGGTCGCTAATGACCACAGGTGTTTTTAACAGGGATGGCAACAGAAACGAAACTAAACATTTCGTTTCGGTGCCTCTGTAACAAAATTATTTTATCGTGAGTTTAGTTTCGTTTCAAGTAACGAACCGAAAGGCTGCGCGAAAGAATGAACATATCGTTGAAGACCGTTTCGTTTCTTTTCGTTTCGTTTAAAACGAAAGTGAATTTCCTTTTCGTGGGTAAGAAACGTTATTACTTTATTTAGTTTCGTTATTAATTGAAAAACAAGAAATGAAAGTTGGGAGAGGGCCATTGAGAAAAGTTGTACCCCCGACTACGTATCTGTACTTTAATTTGTTTCAGAACTACCTAAACACCAGTGACTAGCTGTACTTTTTCCTCTATCCTCTATCGAAAAATTTAATTACTCTTAAAATGTGTTCTGGCTCTTGTGGCAAATTTTTAAAACTTTGAAAATTTAGAACTTTAAGTGCACCTAGAGAACGTGTTACAATAATATACAATTGTACTTTAAAAAGTATCAAAAGAACACTGCAGACACGAATAGATGTTCATAGAAAGATATGAGGGGCGCGGTGTATTACTGAATTTTCCAAGAGTTAGCAAAATTCCTGTCTGGTGAACGAAAAATTACATGCAAATGGCTATTTTATTTATTTCGGTATTATTCAAATTAATCTTCACATTAGAGGTCTGCAATCATGCGAAAACAACCGCTCGAGACTCTCGGGCTCCGCGCCGACGCTCGGCGAAGGGAGGGGGACCTTGCTTGGGGGGAAGAGATAGCTGTTTAACGGACATTTCGACCGGCCGCCTTGCGGCTCCCGCCGAGACTCAGGAGTCGTCGAGCGCTGGAGCGCTCGAGCGCTCGAGCGCTCGGCCGCTCGGCCAAGCGCCGGGCTGCACAGTAGCTTCGCCCCTCAATGCATGTACGGGATATAAAGTCGCCGCATGTAGTGATCGCAACACTTTCAATTCATTGTAATCGAAAGAAAATACAATTTCAATTAAACGATTAATATGTTGAAAAGTAACAATTTATCGATTGACTGGAAATAATTTTATAGAGACAAACAATACATTTTTTTGAAAGAATTAAGGCAAACAAAGACTCTGAAAATAAATTTTTATTTTTTTTCTATATTTATAGTGCTTAAGGGAAGATAATTCGTTGCGTACCAATTGTAATGTCATTGAAGTTTCTTACAAACTCGAATATAAGGCATATTTATTAAATACAATGAATATTTGGTCATAATTTCAGGAGTATATAAGAAAAAAGCATATGCTAAACAAAAATGAGGTGGGTACTATTTTCCTTGCGTCAGAACGTCTTGTCGTCATTGGGCGTACTAATTTATTGTGAAATAGTTGATGTAAGCCGCCATGGCCTCTATATTTGTCGACTCAGTCGGCGGCCAAAGAACAGCGGTCACGGCACATCAGCCTATTCAACTTAATAATTCAAAATACATTATTTACTATTATATACACACGTTTAACATTATTTTAAACTCGGCAAAAGTATGTATTCACGAAATGATGCATTTAAAGTTTTATATGTACGGGTACAATGTTTTTCAATTACTCCATTATTTTACGTTTCAATGCAAGATAAGCGATTAATTGTAATTAAAAAATCGTAAAAGCTGAAATTATGAATCATTGGCTTCTGTGGAGTAGTATTGAAGCTCCACGAGACCCCCTTCCTTTGGGTGAACTATTGCTCAGCGTGGCAGGAAGAGATAACAAAGGTTGTGCGAGGTGACTCGGTGGCTCCCACGCAGCGCGCCATCGCCTTTGCGACGAAATTTCCAGGAAAGGACAGGAAGCAGTTGAAAGAGAAGGGTCGAGATACGTGCACAAAGCTTTCCTCGAAAGGTATTGAGAAGCTCGCAAGATTATAAATAAAACTAAAAGTACAATGAGCTCAAAACAATACTGGGGTGACTGAGGCACACCGCGCGCCTACTGCTGGGTTAAGAATTTAAGACCTGCATCTCAGATGCCTGAAAACAATACCAACAATACCAACAACAAAAATATTTGGAAAAAGAAAACAAAAATACAAAAGTGGAAGGGAGAGGTACTAATATATTTCATTGCACTTGCATCTAAATTTAGCAGAGCATTTGTATTTACACCATATAAAATGAAGGAAAATTAATGATTTTATGTTCATTAGAATAAAATAGGCAATTTCCGAAACATCCGATGCCTAGTCATTAGAAAGAACGGAATTTATCTCTAAAACTTTTGAATGCCATTTCTCTGAAGTCACAGGCAGAACTGCAATAGATCCACTTGAATCCATCCACAGGATGAAAATCGAAATCACATCGATGAAAATCGAAAGATAAGCGTCGCTTCACAAAGCGTTGGCCGGTAAATTACGAAAAGATGTGCAAACTTTCCGCTTATCACTATTATGACAATAACCAATTCACATTTATATAGCTGTTCTGCAAATCCGGGATCACGTTTCCTTCCTCGAACTCTGTTCAAATTTTCGGTGGTTTGGAAAACCGTTGCTTCGTAGCGCGAGGAACGTTATACTCATACAAGGTCTATCAAACGGTGTCAGATTACTAGCGCGGTCATTCTTTCATGACTGGTGGCAAAGGCCATATTCGTTGGTCTCTGTTGAGTTTGAAGTGCAATGACAAGCGTTCTTAATAATTCTACCGACGTCAGTTGTAAGGATATCGCAAACCAATTGTTGGATATAGCGTTAGATGCCCCTCTGCCCCTTTAACCTCCTTGACCTGCGCCGAGTGACACATCTTTTACCGGACGGGTTTAGAAGCCTAACAATCGCCGAACCGGAACTTCTTTCACTTCGTCTCCTTCAGTCGTGGCGTCCACATGCATGTTGAGTGAGAAAATGGCGAGGTGGCGGGTGGATCAACATACCGCCCTTTATCCTAATGCATCTGGTATATTTTTCTGAGTTAGTGAGTTATATGTTCGTCAGAGTGTCGCAAACTTTAAGAACGGACACGATAGTTCGTTTTACTCCTTTTTTTAATAACGTGTGAAAAGGTTTGGCACATGTGAATTACATGGGCAGGAGGCATGCCTCCTCTTGCCATTTGCTATTAACCCACTGTCAAGACTCACACGTAAGCAGACCTGTATTCAAATACTACCGCACTGTGTGGCATTTTCCTCGTCCAGGGTCAACTGCGGATAGAACACGTCCGCGAAATTGAGTGCTTGCGTACGTCTTACTGGCAAACTCCAGGAGCTGCACTGTTTTCATGAAAACTGTAATGTTTGGTTGTTTAATTGCATGTGTTTTTTATTTGTGTCTTTAGGTGTTTGTGACGCCTTATGCATTAATTACTCATATTAATCACTCATTGTTCAAGATATTGTACTGATGACTCAATTAACACCGCACATGGTTTGAATGCTATTTACACAGCATATTTGTTTCTGTAATTTCATCATTTCTCGTATGATTAAACTAAATGATAAATGTGGATATTTGTTACCACTCTGAGCCATCGAGGAATGTGAAGTTAGCTGCCCCACCCCAAGATCCTTTCTACAGTCCACTGCTGGGGTAGCAACACCTCACACCAATGTCATTATGAAGGAAACTGAGAAAGAAACTTTTATTTGGTGCACCTTATGACATTGTGTTACATACATTCTATGTCTAAACATTTATTATTAGACCCCATTATTGTGAACATTTTGTTTTCAAAATGCAACGTATGTATTTATTTACTTATCGTAAATTGAGGCTACATTTTAAGGGGCCCACATCTTTGCAAAAATTGTATTTGGATTATTCATGCATATGTTCGACCTCCTCGTCTGTCCGACTTGTGACGTAAACATACGATTTTGCCAGCATGCCTGTCCTCCGAGGCAATCGACACTGCCTACAGATGGGCTGATAGCAGCCGCGTGGTTTACGAGTAACTGTTGAAATGAGGTCATGAAAGGTCTCAATATGAATGGTCGCCAAAACACTACTTACAAATTATGGCACTCGGAGAGAAACTAAACCTTTTTTGTGTCGTCATGAATTGAAAATAACGAAACTGAATCTTGAATAAAATTCTTGTACAGAAAGTAAACTCCCATGATAATATAATTTTATTCCTGTAACGAAACTATATTCCCACCCGCAGTAAAATGTCGTTCCAGAGGCACCTTCGTTACTAGTCAATGGATTTCTTCGCTGCGCTTTGGAGTTAGTGAAATAGTAAATGAAAAGTAGTTTGTTACTGTCATCATCGAACAAAAACGATTCAGAGTGACAATTTTGTGTTTAACATCACGCTAAATTTGTGATTACATCGTAGCAAGAGCATTAATTTATCAGCCATATAAGCAATTGAATCGGTGATATGAAAAGGGAAAGAAGTCCTTGTTTCCTAGTTTTGAGAAAAGAAAAAACAAACAAAAAGAAAACGAAAAACTTAAGTCCATCCACAATTGACATCTGGGACATTTATGCTATACACAAAGGTTATAGAACTAGTCGTTACTTATTGCTTAGATGTTCTCTGTAACTTTAAATTTGCATTTCCGTGATGTAAAGAACCGTTTTTATACCTTGGACTTATTTCCTTAAAAAATAATTATGAAATATTAAAACAGAAGTTTTCATTTCCTTATTTTTGGACTTATGAAACAATACAATCATAGAATAAACATATAATGAAGTCAATTAACATATTGTGCTATGTGGACGTCAAAAATATTCTTATTAAGTTAATACTCAGCATATACTCATCATCGATTTCCACTTAAGTCTATGGCCATGTCAAAACATTCTAGTATCAATAGAGATATTCAGGTGGGATGTATTTTACAATTTTTCAACATCGGTTACTTTCTTTCTGTTGATGGGAAGAACAGTTTAGACATAAAGTTTCTTGAAAGGCAAAATCTGAACATGCCTTCCCTTTACCAACATGCATGAGTACATAATAAACCCATCAATACTAACGCGCTACAAGGTAACCAAAATATTCTCTATTATGCTTTAAATGCTTTACAGGCAAAACCTGGACATGCCTTCCCTTTGTCAACATGAATAAGTAAACAATAAACCCATCAATACTAACGTGCCACAAGGTAACCAAAATATTCTCTATTATGCATTAACTGCTTTAATTGGAAAGAGTTACACCAGACTCAAAATTGGGACTGCCAGGACGAGAAGAGACTAGGTTGTCCTTTTAAAGTTGTTCGACCACCAGGTATTGAAGTATATGATGTTCTCAGTGTCTGTTACTGTTGTCATGATGCATTTAGGCGTTTCCTAGCTGATAATATTAGTTCGTCGGTGTGAGGATCGAAAACTATTCCAGGACATCTTTCTCTCTTCCAGCCATTAGACGTTTTAGTTTGCAATAGAACGTATCCTTTAAGCTGCACAAATTTCATTTTTATACTGATCTATAGCTTGAAGAATAACAAAGAGAATATATATTTCAACTATTTTTACAAAAAAGTGGACTTATTTCCTTTTTAAAATGACAGATTCAATTGGAATATTTGGTGACCAAATCAAATATCTCATTCGTTCATATTTCACAAATATTTTCAATATAATACAAAAGGCAATATTACTGCGACTGGCAACTATGTAAATGTATACAAAGGCAACTGAATGTAACAGTCCGTCATATACTCGCCGATTTCTCTTTCAGTTTAGACGGTACGGTTAAATTGCTCATTCTGATCGGTGGTCGCCACCTCCAGAATGATTCTCATCTCCATGCGGCTTCCGAGGTCAGTGAAAGTGCAAAATACTGTGCAGGATTGTCTAATGTCATTAGCCCCGTAAGTATAATGCTTCTTTTGTCGCGGGAGGTGGCGGTGATCTTACCCGAGATCCGGCGACGAACTACCCCTCGGGTTGCGGAATTTTCCCCTACAAGGTATCTCCAAACAACTGGGCACTGCCCCAGCCAGGACAAGCTTGAAGCTTCCGACTGATCTCTGCATTTGAATTTCAGTAGAATGTCATATTTTCTTTCTTGTGTGTTTTAAACACCAAAGAGAAATGATTAAACGTATCATATCATTCACCACGCGCGTTTGAAAATCCAAATATTTTTTCTTGCTTTTTCCATTAGTATTTTTATTTTACATAAAGTTGCCCTCGTTATTATAAAGCAATCTAAATTGTCATTACAGTGCTCGAATTCTGATGACCTAAAAATTCTTTGAAAATGACCTATAAAATTACTTAAAAATAAGGGGAAAATGATATAATTAAAAAATACTAAAAAATGTATGGGAATATTTATTTATTCAGTGAATTTTATAATTTTAATTAAAATTTGTTTATATAAAATTATATTTAATATATTCTTTATTTTAGGAGAAAATGTAATCCTTAGCTCTGATCTTCCAACCGTAAGTTTTGAAAGGTCGAGGAAGTTACCGACGATCGGTGAAATTTTGGAAGTTTGAAAAACAGAGTCCACTGGAGTAGTATATTTTGTTATGAACTGATGATACAATAATACTTTGTTTTAGCGTCATTTTAAATTCATGAAACATTCACTAACAAAAACCACGAACAAGAAACAAAATGCTAAAATGACAATCACGCAAAGGTCCAGAAAATTACCCTAAAAATTGGAAAATGGACAAATAACTATACATTTCTGTCACCTAAGTGTCGTGGTAAACATTCATTTACAAGTTTGCAACGTCTAGAACTCACCATTGAAAATATAACTTATCAGAATCCGAGCCTTGGTCATTGCATACGCTACAGAAACTCCAGAAGAGGCTACGAAAGCAAACAAATGATGGAAATACCTCTGACGAATGCGGACAATATTACGAGTATGGGAAGAGTGAACAAAACAAGAAATAGTGAAATAAGGAGAGAGTTTAAAATGCAGAAGAGAGAAGACTGGATTGAGAGGAGTTAGGCAAATTTGTCTGGGGACTGGAATATTGGTATGAACCAACAGGAAAAGGTTGAGAAAAATACAGATAGATGAATGATATACCTGAAGAGAGCAAGCTGTAGGTCTCAATGGAAGATCTAAAATGTCCTCTTTCAATGAAAAGATCGACGTTTCCGTAACACTGTTTTTATTTAGGAGAGAAAACAAGCATTGCGATTGCTAATGACACCCATTTTGTAAATAATAAATACTCGTGGATTTCGTAATTAATTTTGACCCAATAAAAGTCTTAGCTCTTTATGCCAGACACAATAACAAAACGTGTTGTTTTACGAGGGAAAAGCGTTTGCGTAAAAATGCGAGTTCTGTCGCGATGACCTCACGTAAAGGGTAAAAAAGGCGCGATTCGTCCAGAAGAGCGGGCGCGTCGGGCTGAGGATGCAGGTCGGTGGGCGGGGGTGGAGGGGGCGGCCCCCAGCGCCGCCTGGCAGCGCACACAATGCAAAATGTTAATTAAGAGACAAGCAAACGGCTCCGAGTGAAGCCCTAATGCCCATCTTCTGCCCAGTGAGCAGGTCAAGGGGCGAGCAGCCGCGCGGACGCAGCGGCGCTGGGTGGCGCGGGCGGTGCGGGGGGGGCGGGCGAGGGATGAGCGAGGCGGGCGCACGCCGCGGGGCGGGCGCGGGGGCGGGGGCGGGGGCGGGCGCAGCGGGACGACGGGTCAAGCTGTCAGCGGCACCTGGCGACTGCCACGCCCCGACCGCCGCCCCCGGCCCTCCGACCCCCGGCCCGCCGCCCCCGGCCCCGCCTCCTCCTGCCAACGCCCGACCTCCCCCCGTCCGCCCCACGGCAGACGCCGCAGTGCCCGCCCTGTGGCCGTGTCGGTCGCGGCCGTCGGACCTGCCGTCCCCGTAACCCACAGCCCGCCCGCCGCTTGTCGCGCGACGGGCTTTTGAGACCGCGGGAAATCCATTAGGACATCACTCTGTTGCGAGGGAAACGGATATTCGACGGTATTGTGAGTCGGACTTTTAATGGCCGCTCTGACAGTCCATTAGCTTCCGGAAAGACAGCTTAAGTCATTGGGTGTTAATGTGTACGCTCATTGGATTACAATGACCGCTATTGCATTTTGACCTCATGACAATAAAGTGTGAAGTCTTCTAATCGATCAGCGAGAAGCAAATTTTGCAAGCAAATCTTTGTTTCTGTGACATACATCAATAAAGGAATAATTTCAAGGCAAATTATAAACTTGTTACGAAATTGTTATTATAATTACAATACAAGCATTTGCATTTATTCAATACGCTGACAAAAATCGTATTAGATATTTTGTTTTTACTTTGCAATATCTTCATTGTTGTAATTACGATTCATTATTAGTTGTAGCGTAAATTAAATTCTTAGTACCTTCAGACTGTGGCATTTTGTCTGCATTTTCAGATGGAGTTTATTCCATATATTGTTTGATATTTAATTAATTTGCTGTATGTATCGATCTTTTCACAACCTAGTTTGCAGCCTAAATAATTGAAGGAGAGGGCTTGCTCAAGAATCTTTGTGCAATTGTGATTGACCAAGAAAGTGAAAGAGAACTATCAAATTATTGTAATAGAAAATCTGAAACTGAAATAGACACTTCAACAATAGAAGAGATACGGGAGGTTGTGAAAACACTAAAGAATGGGAAAGCACCTGGAGAAGATGAAATACCCGGGGAATTGATAAAAACAGTCAGGGAGGATTTTATGAAGGCATTTTATACAATGATATTGTGGCGTACTGGACATGAAAAGCACAGACGACAGATTCTGAATAGTATGTACAGTATTTTTACAATAATAAATTACAAGAAAATGTTACAAAATTGAAAACCTTAGGCAACCTTTCTATTCTCTAAGCCGCGAAACCCCGCGACCGTCCTAGGCTGAGCCCAGTGCCTCTGCTCGAGAGCATGAGAAGCTGCGCGAAGTGCGAGCTGTCGGACATTAGTCCCCGTAACTAGATGTTACATGGCCGGATGCCAAAACGTGCAAGGTTGCACGGAGATACCTCACGTCTTTCGACTCACTAGCGTATCCCCCGAGCGCATGTCGGCGCCGCAATAAATACCCCACGGCTCGTCCCCCACTCTACCAGCGGCGGGCGTCATTCGGCTCGCAAGCCAGCCCTCAGCAGAGAGCAGCCTTCATCAATGGACTCGCACTCAGGCACGCTCAGTTGTCCTGGTTATTTTTGAGGCTGGATTTCCTGCCCGGCGCGCGCCGGCGAGGCGCCGCCGCATTCCACCCCCATCCCCCATCCGGCTTAAGGCCGGGCTTTCCAGCGAAACGGCACGTGCGCCACCTCGCGACGCTACAGACCCTCCCATGCCGGGGGTGAGAATTTTTTTTCGCAGCAAAATATGCCCAGGAAAAAAATTCTGCTAGCTAAAGTACCTGGTCCTGAGACATTACATCATAATTTTTTACATGAACATAATAATATCAAAACCCTATCTAGTCAAAATTTGTGAAATAAATCTGTGGGCTGTCCCCCGTTTTTCCTAACTATGTTGCCATTTACATTTTAACCTTACATCTATTTACATACATAAATATTCTTGACGCATCTTGAACTACATAAAATCCTGAAATACAAAACATTTACTTTACATTGAAATATTACATGATAATTCTTGACGCCTCTTGCATTACATGAAAACCTGAAATATAAAATACAAAACATTTACGTTGCATTGAAGTATTACATAATAATTGTGGAATTCGTTATATACATCATGTGCCGTTCTTAACTGAATTTATTGACACATGTATGTATCTACATATAAAAATGATCACAATAACAAAACAATTTTACCCTTGAATTTTATAAAATTATTTACATAGAATTTCACCGACATTTATACATGTCATGAACGTGTGTGTTCCCTACACTCGCCTGTGGATCAATTCACATAATCAAACATGCGACTAAGCGCATCTGCATTAACATTTTCTGAGCCCTTTTTGTGCATGATGCGTAAATCGAGGTGCTGAATTAAAAGGGACCAGCGTAATAATCTGGGGTTTTTGCCAGACGTATTACGCAACCAGACCAACGGGTTGTGGTCGGTTTCGACCTGAATTGTGGCCTGCCCGTCGAGATAAATCTTAAGTTTATCCAACCCCCAAATAAGAGCCAAACACTCAAGTTCTGAGGTGCCATAATGAGTTTCTGTATCACTTAATTTACGGCTTAGAAAAACAACTGGTTGTTCTACTCCCTCGTCATTTACTTGGTAGAGAACCACGCCTAAGCCTCTCTGAGATGCATCTGCCTGAACTCGAAATTCCTTGCTATAATCAGGAGCATATACCGCTGTTTTTTCGCTAAGAGCTTGTCGCAACTCATTGAAAGACTTTTCACATGCCTCTGTCCAGACGACTTTACCCTGGCGCTCGCGTCCCCGCAGCGCATCTGTCAGTGCCGCCGCTTTCTCCGCAAACCCGGGTATCAAGCGTCGATAATATCCTACCAAACCGAGCAAAGAACGCACTTGTTTCTTTGATTCTGGTCTGGGAAAGTTCTGGATTGCTTGTATCTTGGCTTCGGCCGGCCGCAATTTCCCGTTACCGACGACGTAACCAAGATATTTTACATTAGCCCGCGCAAACAAGCACTTGCGCGGCCTGCACTGTCAATTTGGCGGATTTCAATATACTAAAGACCGTATCTAGGTGCCGAATGTGTTCTTGCCAAGTGTTACTGAAAACCGCGATGTCATCAAGGTACGGTACCGCGAATTCTTGGCAGTTTTTTAGCAAAGTGCCCATGATTTTACAGCATTGATAAGGGCCGTTCTTTATCCCGAAGGGTAACCTAAGCGGTCGATACGTGCCGAAACTGGTCACGAACGCCGAATATCTCTGCGCCCTATCCGTAAGACCTATCTGCCAGAAACACTTACTTAAATCTAACACACTAATGATTTTAGCTGCAGCTACCTGTTCAATCCGTTCTTCGAGATTGGGTAACGGAAAGTAATCTGTTTTAATAATCTCGTTGAGGCGCCTAAAATCTATGCAGGGCCGTGGAGACTTGCCCGGGGCCTCGATCAGGATCATAGGAGACGTATAATCACTCTCCGCCTCCACAATGATGTTGTCGCGAAGCATTTTGTCCACCTCTTCCCGCAATATCTTAGTTTGTCTCGGCGACATGCGGTAGGGTACACTTCGGACTACTTTATCAGTGTCAGTTAATTCAATGTCCATGGTCGTCACATCTGTAAGACCAGGTTTCTCACTAAAAATACACCTGTATTTACAAATGACATTTTTAAGTGCTTCGCGGAACTCGGGTTCAACCTTAGTATCGTTTAGCATTTCTTCCGCGTCAAAGTCGTCGGAATCTAATCTTAACGCGTAGCGGTCTAACGCGTCTTCCTCGCCTGCGGCAGTGACCGTCGCAGAACCGAGAAAGTTCACGTATTCAGTACGTTGGTGATACTTTTTCATCATGTTGATGTGATACACGCGTGGTTCTTTCCGCCCCGGCATCTGAACTACGTAATTGTGTTCGGACATTTTCTCCCGAACTTCGCCTGGCCCGACCCACTGCACCGCCGAGTTTCCGCGTTCTGTTAGGCGCCAAAACCAGCACCTTCGCGCCTATTTCAAAACTGCGCGAGATCGCCTTGCGGGTCGTACCACACCTTACGCTTGCGTTGTTCTTCCGCCATTTTGGTATGGGCAAGTTCACGCGAACGCTTCAGTCTATTAATCAACTTGAACACGTGCTCAACCACCGTGCTCCCTTCGCTTTCTGCTGCACCGCAAGCTTTTCGTAAAGCAGCGTCATGGGTGTGCGGAGATTTTTTCCCATAGACTAACTCGGCTGGAGAAAAACCTATCGATTCGTGCACACTCGTGCGTAACGCGAACATAATTGCAGGAAGCTGGCACTCCCAGTCAGTCCTTGCCTCTAAACAAAGAACCTTCATCAACCGGTTCATGGTTCTGTGCATCCGTTCTACGGCATTAGATTGCGGATGATAAGGCGAACTTCTAATTAATCTAATGCAAAATCTCTCGGCGAATTCCGCCATCAGAGTGCTAGTAAAACAAGTTCCCTGATCTGTTTGAAGCTCTCGCGGAAATCCAATCCGACTGAACAGATCTAATAAAGCTTCAATGACCGTGACCGTCGTCAGATCACGTATGGGAATAGCCTCGGGATATTTTGTTGCTAAACACATTGCAGTTAGTATGAACTTGTTTCCTGACTCAGACTCGGGAAAAGGGCCACAAGCATCTACATTTACTTTCTCAAACGCCTCACCCGTTATAGGTACAATTTTTAAAGGCGCGCGAAGCTTCTCGCCGCCGTTACCTACGCGCTGGCAACTATCGCAGCTACGTACGTAATTTTCCATATCTTTTGTAACAGTTCGGCCAGAAGAAATACTTGGCCATCGCGTCTTTACTTTTTGTGACACCTAAATGACCGTGGGCGACTTCATGGCAAAGCTTCAATATGGTGCCACGATACACCCGCGGAGTCACAAGCATGGAGAATTGCTCACCGCGCTTGCTCTGCCGTTTCCGGAACAAAAGGCCGCGTTCTATAAAATAATCGCGCCGTTCCGTTTCTGGGCCTTCGGCTAGCTCGAATAGCGGTAAGAGCTCTTCATCCTGTCTCTGAGCTTTCGCAAATTCGGACGGGTCTAAACGGGACAATGCAACGCTCCCGGAATCTACTTCAAATTCCGCGTTGTTTTCAACAACATTGCCCGGGTCATTTACCTCGCCCTAACAAGACACAAGTTTCCTCGTCGGGAGCTTTCGCGTCCGACGCAGGTTTTTGGGGTGCGTCGCGCGCACGACTTGTTCCTACGACCACGCCTAGCTCGACCGCTCCTTCCCCCAAAGCCTCGTTCATGACCGCAACCGGTGCGTCACCAGGGCGCTCGGCGGCCGGCGCGTTGCCTGGCGCCGCCGCCATCGCCTCCGGCCCCACCCCGTCGCCCTGCCCGGCCGCCGTCTGGGCACGGGTTCGCACCGCACAAAGAAACTGCGGTTCTAAAAACCCTTGCCTGATTTCCGAGAGAAGCGTGGCAGATCGATACTCAGAATGTAATATTCTAAGTCGCAATTTTTCGCGACTGCGGCTTCGGTAACAAGCTTACCGAACGGGCCTACAATTTCTACCTTAGCTACCGGTAGATTTTTCGGCGCCTCGTCCAAGGGCTGCTAACCCATACGGATTCGCCGGTATATTGATTCGGCCTGACGTATTTGCTGTTGATCAGATCAACCGTCGCCCCAGAATCTCGTAAGAAGGAAATAGGATTTCCGCAAACCGTGCCAAAAAATGTGTGTGGGAAGCAACAATTCCTGCGCACTGGTGTCGACAACGTGACACATTTTCTCGCTTGATTTGAGCTGAGGGCAGTATTTCTTAATGTGCCCCGGTTTTTACATAAATAGCACGTGCGTTCCTGCGGCTTGTCGAATCGCGTTCCTATCTGCCTTGGCGCTGCGGGCTTAGAAGTGGAGGGCACGCTCTTCCGTCACCTTTTTCCACTTTTGTTCCCCCACAGGCTCTTGTGATAACTTAGAAAAATCTTTCCTATACGCACTAGACCTATGTTTTCGTAGGTGTCCAGCCTACGCGCCAGATCTTGGACTGCGAAACCTCGCCCCAAACATCTACGAAATGGGCACGTATGTCCGCCGGCACCTTCCGTTTCATCTGATCGGTGACAATCAAATCTAATAATTGATTATAAGTTTCAACTTTCAACCCCTGAAACTCCATTTCTGGCAATAGTTCGTCAGTTCGCGAGCATAAACATTCCATGTAGTTTTCGCACCCTTTGCATGACTGCAAAACATCTGACGACATTTTTCAGGCGTGAAATTTGTACATATCCAAAAGCTGCGTTTTGATTTGATTATAATCCTGCTCTGAAGAATCTGATCCTACAACTAACCATGTATTTATTTCATTGGGAAGCAATCCCATTAATTGACTGACCCATTCTACCGGCGCAATGTCGAGCTGACGAGCATGCGCCTCAAATACACTTAAAAACAAGGTAATATCCTCACCTTCGCCTTTGAATTTATCCATAACATGGCTGATACGGATACTACTTCTGTTTCCCGAATCTCTACTACCTAAAGATTCGCGCGAGGTAGCCTGATTAGCTAATTTCAGCCGTTCGAGTTCGTACTGCCGTCTTGCTCTTTTTCCTGCCGTTCGCGTAATCTTTCCTGCTCCTTTAATTCAAGTTCGCGTGCTTCTGCGACCTGTTTCTTTCTCCTGATCAGCAAGTTGTTTCACGAATATTTCATCGTACTGCTCGCTTTCCGTGATGATAGATTTTAATCTAACTATCGTCTCGTTCCCTTCCAACGTTTCCCCCATCTCCGTCGCGACCCTAACAAGCACCTCTTTCCTATAACCCGCTAAGAAAGACATTTTGCCTGAATTGATCCCCGGCCAGTACAAAAAACACACTTACGTTCAGTTGACCTCGGTGTCGCGTGAGCGCCAGCGCCTTCTGGATCCGGTGTTCTGGCCTCCTTCCTTCCTCTCGTTCTGGTCCGTCCGGGATGTCTCCTTCCAGTGCCAGTACCAATACCAGCTCCAGTTCCAGTACCAGTTCCAGCTCCAGTTCCAGTACCAATACCAATTCCAGTTCCAAGTTTTAGAAAAGAAAGGTTCCGAGTCGGATTGTACCGCCCCGAAACTACCGTACCGAATTACCGCACTTTCGGTTTCTCGTGGCGTGCACGACTCTGCCGGCGCCACGTAATTACGACGCGTGTGCACCTTTAACTGCGGTACACTGTCTTTACGCGTACTATTCCAGTTTTAGACAAAAAACTGTGGCACTCCGGCGTGAGTTTACAATAACCGCTGCTACCAGTTTTAGACAAAAACTGCGGCACTCCGGCGTGAGTTTACAATAACCGCTGCTACCAGTTTTAGAAAAAAAACTGCGGTAGCCCGGCGTGAATTTACGATAACCGCTGCCACCAGTTTTAGAAAAGAAAGGTTCCGAGTCTGTGGCGTACTGGACATGAAAAGCACAGACGACAGATTCTGAATAGTATGTACAGTATTTTTACAATAATAAATTACAAGAAAATGTTACAAAATTGAAAACCTTAGGCAACCTTTCTATTCTCTAAGCCGCGAAACCCGCGACCGTCCCTAGGCTGAGCCCAGTGCCTCTGCTCGAGAGCATGAGAAGCTGCGCGAAGTGCGAGCTGTCGGACATTAGTCCCCGTAACTAGATGTTACATGGCCGGATGCCAAAACGTGCAAGGTTGCACGGAGATACCTCACGTCTTTCGACTCACTAGCGTATCCCCCGAGCGCATGTCGGCGCCGCAATAAATACCCCACGGCTCGTCCCCCACTCTACCAGCGGCGGGCGTCATTCGGCTCGCAAGCCAGCCCTCAGCAGAGAGCAGCCTTCATCAATGGACTCGCACTCAGGCACGCTCAGTTGTCCTGGTTATTTTGAGGCTGGGATTTCCTGCCCGGCGCGCGCCGGCGAGGCGCCGCCGCATTCCACCCCCATCCCCCATCCGGCTTAAGGCCGGGCTTTCCAGCGAAACGGCACGTGCGCCACCTCGCGACGCTACAATATGTAAGATTTAGGAAAGAAATGAAATACCAAGAGAATGGAAAAGCAGACTTTACTACTGGTTGTATGAAGTTAGTTCACATCAATATGAAAGGAGACCAGCTCAGTTGTTAAAACTATAAATGCGTTACATTCTTGAACACTGTATATAAGATATGTTCTAGTTTAGTTTTCAAGCTTATAAACTACATCTCTGAAAATATACTGGAGGAGTAATAAATTGGATTCCGGAAAGGTAGAGAAACGATAAACCAGATGTTTACAATTAGTAAAATAATGGAAAATTATTATGATTACAACTGATTTACACATACTCTTCGTCGATTATAAACAAACCATTGACTGCATTAAATGTAACCATTTGTTTAAAGTGCTAACGGAGGATGGAATGTCAAACAAATTGATAAGATTGATTCAAAATTGTATGCTCAAATTTCCATGCAAAGTGGTAATACATTGCAGGGAATATTAGTGATCCGTTTAAAATAACATCGGGTATTCACCAAGGCGATTCGCTATCAGCTACTCTATTTAACATGATTCCACATAGTTCTGTGAAAAATTCAATTTTCAGTACGCGTGTCCTACTAGTACATTGAGTAAGCATTTTATACGTGAATTAGGAACTTCCTCAGAAAAGCCAATTGAAAATATATTACGACCAAAATACTAGTATGATAAATAGTTTAAAAGTAAAAATATAAAGGCGTCTTACTGTTTGTAGTTTTATAATGTGGGTAATACATGATCATGCAGTAAATTACAAGATTTGAATGTGGATGAATTCATTAAATTGAGCAGTTCCAGAGAATTCATTCTGGGCCCTTCGACCACTCAAGTCATTAACTCATAAATGTAATGCAGATTATATCTTGGATGGTAGCGGTGTTCCTCCTCCACTGGAAGGTCAGATACATCACCGACTTGTACTTCGGCTTGCGGGGTTCTTAACCAGTATTTTCCCCAGCGGGCCATCGTCCCAACCGTTACAAGCTCTAAACTTCCGACCGATGTTCCGACACTGTGATACTTTATTGCGTTTAAGGGGAGAGGAATGGACAATGATGATGAAGAAAAGATCGCACGCGGTGCGTTGCACGTTTGTTAAGGTTCTGCTTGGGCATTCACCTAGTATTGATCGCAAAATGCACGGAAAACTACCAATCAGAGTAACCGATTGGTAGAACTTTCCTTGAGACTGATTGAATTCGAATCAACAACGTAGTTAGTGTAAAAAAAACCGCCACCGTCGTGACTGGAACTCTTGGATATGCTGCTAAACGACGCTGCGGGGGCAATGCTGTTCCGCAATTGGTAATTACTTATTCTTACGGTATGTTCAGGCCTCAGATCAGTATTTGTAATTTTAAATCTTCTAACACTAGGAGTAAATCCTACCGTTGCACAAATGACGCTCACCGATCTTGCAGTGTGTGAACACTATTGCACCGCACGGGGCGCTTAGCTGCCCTACGCACCCAGCGCAGCTCAACGTCAGTTTGCCATTCCCCATAGGCAGCGATTTATCCCACTGTTCGCAAGTTCCAAGCGCTCTGACTATTGTTCTCCTGTCGACTGGAGCTCGTGGTCTAGCTGAAGCACAAGCCGGCAGAGCTACTGTTTCTCGCGAGCCAAGCGCAGACGCTTAAAGAAGACGTGTTAAAATTCTTTAAATTATGTAACTGTAACAACTAACATCTAACAAACTGTCAGCGCGCAATTTGAAATATAATATCTTAGATAATACATCTCTTAAATAATATTTGAAATATTATCTAAGCTCTAATTAAAAAGTGACAGGTCAAGTGACAGCTGACGTGAGAAAAATGCGCGTCCACGTGACATTTAATATACAAAATAAACATACTTTTCGTTGTCGTAGCAACCTCATTTAGGGCTTGTTTTTCAAGAGGAAAGAACATGGAAATAGAAAGCACTACAAAATAAAAATACAATATTTTCACCAAAACTCGATTCTGAATCTCCTTAATGTTCGTTGACAGAATATTATTATTATTTTGCCAATATCAAACAAAAGTAGTACATTTTATTGAGCAAACACATTTCACTGCACTTTTCACATGGTGTGTGAACGAAACGTCGTATGACGAAACGTTACACATTAAAGTGCAAATATGTGTCCAAATATGACAAAACATATATAATATCTGCTGGCATTTTCATTAAAGCCATAATTCCTGCCGCTCTGAAATGTAGTTTCTGTTGTAAGACGTAACTGAAAAACTCTTAAAAAACGCACTGGAAGTGAATATGAAGTAGATGCTAGACGCCAATCAAACCTACATCAAATGCTAGCTATTGGAAACAAGGACATGTTATTTTGGTGTTTTTCAGGAACGCCGCCAATACATATAGAGATGTATGTAATAAGAGTGAATATGAGAGTATGTAGAAAGATGCCTTTTACCGTCATTATCACATTATTGCAATTTGCTTCAATCTGTACTTCCAAGATGGATTGCTGCCTAAATGAAAGCAGAAACACAGTTTCGTAGTGTAACGACATCTGTTACACGAGCCTCGGGATATTTACACAAAACGTAATAATGGATAAGCAAGCACGTTATTAGGTTTTTCTTAATTCCGGCGAAAAAGTGGCTTAGGACTATCTAGCAATTCATATTCTCTAGATAGATAGATAGATAGAGAGAGAGAGAGAGAGAGAGAGGATATCGAGAATTTAAGAAATAAAAGGGACAGCGCCATAAAAATTTTCTCTTTTAAAAAGGAAAAGAAATTCTCAAATATTAGCAAGTTACTGTAGTGCGTTAATATAATTAGATCTTGTTATTTTAATTAGACTAAGTTATATTTCTACTATGAACGTTCGAGAATTATTTCAGTTCCTGAACGTATTATTGTTCCTCATTTTCCACGTCAAGGCAGATTGTATAGTGTAAACTATTATTTTTACAAAGACAGTTAATGCTGAAGTATTGTTGCGTTATCCGGCAACGACTTTATACCTCAACCGTCACACCTAACTAAACATGAGTGCTTTAGTGTGATGCATCGTGTCCCTGGAACAAAAGTCATTCGCGCAACATCTCATGACAGCCACCGTGCAGTACATTCCCACGCTACTTTGAAGCGCTCGTCCCACTCTACCATGAATCTACAGGCGTTACAATAACACCAACGACAATCATATTCTGCAGCCCACAGTAAACGACAGCGTGTGAACGAAACACATGACGTTGAAACAACAATTCCGCCGCAGTGAACCGTGGACGCGCTGGTTTTATTTTCTTGCACTTACTAACGCAAGAAGAGAAAGTATTGTAATCATGCACCGGAAAATGGCGAATTTTCAACACAAAAACTCTTATTGTCGGGCCCTGCTAATGAAAAAGTGGATAAATTCAGTTGATAAAAAAAGAAAAGTCCTCTAACACATGGGGAAGACAGAATCCATATTTTGTGTGTTTTTCATACCGAAAAATCGATTGACGGCAAAACATGTCTGTTTGTCTGTCAATCTGTCTGTCTGTCTTCTTCTTGTGTGCACAACGCTAACGCATAAACCGTTCAGCCGATTTTCTCCAAAATCGTTATTCCCAATCGTTCTGATGTCGCGGTGCCTGGAATTTGAAACCGATAGTAATAACTCCAAATTTTGATCTGTAATTTACACGAAGCCCCTCGGAAATTTTCAAAAACTGGCTCCAAATTTTTTGATTAAATTTTGTTGTTCCGAAGGCCGTTGAAGTAAATGGTGAAGGTCTCATTTTCGTTAACATCACTGATTTTTCGAAAATTGCAAAAAAAAAAATAAAATAAAAATTAAACGACAAAATTGAAGATAAAGTTTTTTTGCTTCGTACAAAGTCTGTTATACAAAATTAGCTCTTTAAAAAAGGTCATGTACAGGTTTTTGAAAAATACGAGTAGTTTTAGAGTAATTTGCGCTAGAAATTTGTGCAATTTTTTCTCTCAAAAACTACTCCAAATTTTTTAATTAAATTTTCTCCTCTTGTGTAAAAAATATAGTGCTTGTCACATTTTTGGATATCTGTCGACTTTTCAAAAATTTCAAAGAAATTAAAACTATAAAATTGAAGAGAGATTTTTGCCTTAAGCAAAGTCTGTTGAACAAAATTAGCTCTTTAAAAAGGTCATGTACAATGTTTTGGTAAAAGCTAGTAGTTTTCGCGTAATTTCTATTTAAAATTAATGAAACATATACGGACATCCCGGCGTACGTTATGATAACATTGTAATATTGGAGAAAGTATGTGCTGATGTAGCACTACTAGTTTCTTCAGGGCGCCGACCGCTAAACGAGCTAGTGTGCATTAGGCCAATTCGCAAGGTGCCCAAGTGGGTTGACTCGCATTTTCGACGTGAGTCGCGTTCCCGTTCGAGCACAGCACGCCTCGTCGGCAGAATCTGTGTCAACACAAATTCCGAACGCAATGACTGCACAAAAGCAGTTCGTTAGACAGTATGGTAATTTTGCAGATAACGGTCGGTAAACACTGACTTGCCGCCTTCCTCTGAATATTAAAACCTGCGTCGGTTTACTCGTTTCACCTCGCCCTGGCTCGCAGCTTCGATACTACAGGTCATGTAATTTGCGGCGGTGGTTTGTCTCAGAAGCAAGATAAGTAATCGATAACAGTTTTTGAGATAATACTTTCATGACGTAGTTTACAGGAAGTGCAGGTGTTCTTTGGAACAATTACTTCCAGTTATCTTCGATTTAATTTGATTTAGTATAAAATACCTGCATATCGTCCCTACGACCTATTTCTTTTGTACACAAACACAAATCAACACAAACATCTGAAAACATTTATATACAGGCTGAAACATTTGACTGACAACTGGGCATCCATATGTAGGTATTGCTTTTTAAAATGATCCAGAAATAAAATGTGAAACCCAACATTTTACTGTTCTTTACTTCCTTGTATAGATAAATTTATGTAAGTTAAAGGAAAGACTGTGGATATTTTGACAGTGAGATAGGTTTTGGGGGTCCTTGACTTCCAAACGTGTTATTTCTCAAATCGTGTCTTACTATTAGCAATAATACTGCTTTGATCGCACCAAGAATTTTCACCGAAATGGACATTCCCCGCTCGATCTGAATGATGTCGCGGTTCCTTGAATTTGAAACGGATATTTTAATTTTTGGAGATACTTTACATGAAGCCTTAGGACATGTTCGATATTTTCTAAAAAAATGGATAAAATTTTTTTTTTCATTTTTTTTGTCGAATACAGAAAAGTTTTAAAAATGTTGCAGGTTTTATTTTCAGTACGATTCTAACATTTCGAAATTTGCGAAATTTTGACATTTTTCGACGCCCTCCTACAATTACATTATTATAAGTAGATATTTATTTCTTAATGAAATCTATTTCCAAAATTAGATCTATAAATCATAAGACATACACTTTTTACAAATATAAGTATATTTTGCGTAATTTTTAGTTATATTGTGACAATTTTGCATTTTGTATAGAAACGTAGAACATTACTAATCCGACAAGTAGTACTGTCATATCACTAGTAGGAGAGTTATCAGTAGAACTTTTGTAAATTTTTTCAAGCCTAAAAATCGTTAGATCACAGAGCAGTGTGCGGAGAATGCAGCACGTGGCACGGCGTTCGTATGCAATTGCTTGCGGGGTTTTCTGTTAAAAAAATGGATTGTACGACGAGTGCCGTCTCCGGAGAAAAGTGTACGGTGCCGGAATCGCATAAACTGTAGACGTGTGTACTCCATACCACGAAACTAATTCGTGAGGGGGCCATATGGACACGTAGAGGTGCACTCGGAAAGTGGCGGCCTAGAAGGATGCTACAACGACAAGTGGAGCAAGAGGAACGGAGATTTTGGTAGCGTGGAGAAGAGGAAGCCCTCTCGGGTGGCTCGTTGTTTAGCGTGCTCGCTTTCCCCGGCGCAACTCCTAGTTCGATTCCCGTCCGGCTAAATTATAACTGGGCGCTTTCCTTACAAATTTCCCAGTATCTATTGTATGACAGTGAGAAAGCTCATCCTAAGGTTAAGAAGACCAGTATATACGGTGAGGGGACGCCCTCGTGCTTTTTTTCTTTTTATTTACACAGATGGTGAACACATAGCTCTGTTTAAATTAACTATACATATGTTTGATGGCTTAATAGTTAACTTAAATTAAAACTTTAAAACTAATACAGAGGTTGAGGTTAACCATCGGGCTCCTGTAGTCGGGATCTAATTCGAAGAATTTTTTGAGGAAAATGTGAACGGGAATCTTATTTTGTATTCTGGTTTTATGTGGTGGGTTTTTTGACGAATCTGTGAACTGATAATGAAGGGATTTGGGATATGTTGAGAAGAAGTTGGTAGCAAGATAGATGATCTATAGTCTCTAGGTCGAATTCTTTATGTAACTATTTATTGGTGACATACCAGGGAGCGTTTGAAATGATTCTGAGAAATTGATTTTGAACTATTTGCCGTTTCCTTTGGCTAGTTTTTGCTGCATTTAACCAGATTGGGCAGGCGTATAGTAGCATTGCTTTGTAAATTTGCAATGCTGAATTCTATGATAATGGGCTGCGTCTGTGTATCAATGGCTTTAATTATATTAACTTGATTCTGTCTTGAATGATTTTGGCGTCTATATGCTGCTTCCAGTTGAGTTTTGTGTCCATGTTCTGTCCTAAGTATCAGATTGTTTTATTGAGATGCTGGTTGTATTGTTTAACAATAATGGACTCGGGGGTGAGTATGGACGGGGTCCGAAGATCTTCGCGGCCGTTTTGGTTGGATTGTGTTGAATTTTGTATTTTGAAGCACAGCTGTCAATTAGGTTAAGATGAATTGAACTACTACAATCAGTTAGTGAAGGATCGGAGTTATAGAAGGCTGTATCATCAGCAAACTGTGCAATGTGTATGTCATTCAGTTTGGGAATGTCTGCAACATATAAATTAAATAAAGTAGGTGATTGGGGTGATCTTTGTGGTAGTCCTGCTAAGATTGGTCTTGGTTTGGAATGGTGGTTGTTTACATTTACTGAGAAGGTTCTGTTACTGATGAAGCTTTGTATGATTGATTGGATATAGTGCGGTGTGCCTATTTTCTTAAATTTTTCCCATCAGACGCCTGTTATGTCAATGAAAACTGCTACTGTGTGGTATTTCTTTTGAAATGGCGTACAAAGATATTTGGTAATTCGGAGGAGTTGATGTGGTGTAGAAATATTTTCAATGAATCCAAATTGTTCCTTTGGTATGGCTTTAGTTACCTGTAAGTGATTTTTAAGTCATTTCAGGGTTATTTTTTCAAACATTTTGGATAAGGTGAATAGTATACTTATGGGTCGGTAGCTATTTGAGTGGGCTGATTTTTGTTGGGTTTGGCAATGGGGATAAGTATGGCATGCTTCCATGATTGAGAAAAATAACCAATCCTCAGGCAGGAATTATAAATATTAGCTATATATGCAATTGCAGGGGGAGGTAGGTTTTTCGCTATGGTGTTGTTTATGTTGTTGTGACCGGGTGCTTTCCTGGAGGGTAAGTTTATAATTTTTTTGTAATTTCAGCTGGGTTGGTGAAATAAATGTAATGAGGGCCGTAGTATAACTCTTTGATGCATTTGTTAATCGTTTAATGTTCAGGGTGAGATTTTGAGACTTAGCTTACAAATGTTGATGAGAAGTAGGATGCCAGCTCTTCGGATTTTTCAACGGATATGAATGCTTTACCTGTGGAGGTTTTTATTGGAGGTATCGTGCATTTCTTTTTCACTATACTGTTGGTGAATTGCCATAAAGAGTTGTTTGCATGGAGTAAATTAATAATGCATGGTATTGTTGGTTGTTGTGATTTGTTATTAAGTTTTTAACTACTTTTGTAATTATATTCAGTTCTGATTTTAGGTTCGGCGTTCTTAGCTGATTCCATAGTCTCTTTGTTTTGTTTTTTATTAAGATTGCATTTAATATATGAGGCGCCAATTTTTATATTATTACTTCGGTTATTTGATGATTTATCTAGCTCTGTTTCTTGAATAGTAGAGTGGGTTAGCGTTTTAATATGGGATACAGTCTGATTGATTTCGGTGGGGCAATTTAGTATGCTAAAATGTGGGATTTTTTTTTCTTAGTAGTTCTTGTAATTATCTCCAGTTGATTTTTAAGGTGTTTGATTTAGGAACGGTTGCATGTTGTGGGGTTAGCTTTTGTGCTGAGATCAGTACTGAGATGTGATCAGAATCTAGCTCGGATACTGTAGTGGTGTGAAATTTTATGTTTGTGTTTGTTATACCTACATCCAATATATATGGTTCACGTGTTCGATGATGAGGGTAGTAGGTAGGGTCTATTGTTGTGATTTTTAAGTTATTGTTTGTTGTAGTTTGGGCAAGAATCTTGCCATCTTAATTGTTAGTGAGGCAACCCCAGCTAATTAGATCCCCGAGTAATAATGTCTTTTCGTTTGAATTAAATAGCCTAATTAGATTTGCGTCTTTGATTTTGTTGAGGGAGGTTTGTAAGATGCTATTACTGTAATTGTTTTGGCCATTTAGAGTTGTGAGTATTGCTATTGTTTCTATACCTGGTGTCTGTGGAATGTCAATTTGGTAATGAATAACGTGAGATGACATTGCGTTAAATACGCCACCTACTTTTGTATCGTTTCTGTCATTTCTATACATAATGTAGTTAGTGATGTAGAGTTTGTTTTTATTACACAGGTGTGATTCAGTAACACATGCTATGCCAATCTGGAAATGATGAAAAAGTAAATAAATTTAATATTTTTATTTTGGATCCTGTTTACATTCCAATTCATGATAATTAAACTTTAATGGTTTGACCGGCCATGATCTTTGCTTCAATATTATGTGACTGAATTTTGAATGGTTGAAATTTAAGATATATTAGCGTGTTGATGAAATTTGTTATAAGAGAGGTGATGGAATTTATTATTGTGTTGATTATATTGTTGCTGTAATTATTCTTTAAGTGAGAAGTTCATTGGATGCGTTTGCGTGTTTGATTTTGTGAATTTCAAGGGTTTGGGTTGGTATGGTTTTGGCGAGAAAAATTCGGGATGGTTTGAGTTTGTGGTACATTTGGAAAGGTAGTCTGAGAAAAAATTTGGACGTAGGGTAAATTGCTGGTGGATTACATTACGGCTGTTTTTAGACTGATCTCTATTTTTTTGCTCAATGATTTGTTATGAAATGTCAAACACAAACCGGTGTATCATTTTTTGCGGAAATACCACTGAATAATGATTTCCAGTGCAGTAAGCATAGTTAATAACATGATTGCAATTGTTTTTCGTGTGTTCGTAGTCCAAACATCGTTGGCATTTGATGAGTTCTTTAGGTTTCCGAAGTCTGTCTGTAGTCTGTTCGTAGTCCAAACATCGTTGGCATTGGAAGGGGTTCTTTAGGTTTCCGAAGTCTTTCTGTAGTCACACGATAATTGCGTATTTGGTTGATTGTGAAAATTGTATCTATAGGTTCATTGCCACTAAACTCGGCCGCAACTGCCGGAATTGGGGTGTTATCTTTTTGTAGTCTCGTGATTTTAATAATTGATGGGTGACGTAATTTGAGTTCTATAAAGATATCTGATTCTGTTATGGATTGGTGGAGATTTTTGAACACAAGTGAATTTTGTTTAGTTGAAGGATCCTTGAAAGAGTGGAAGCTTCTGTTTGTCTCTATGAGGTATTTGATAAGTTTTCGGATAATCTCTTATAGAGTTGGCAATTTTTGTTTTATTGTTTTTGAAGTATGCTACAAAGTCACTGGTTACTTTGTTTTTAAGATCCTTGATGAAATTGTTTACATTAGAAATATTAGATACAAAAATAGGTAGGATTTTAGTGAGTAAAGCTGTTTGTTTACTTGGATTTTCATTGAGGTATTGAAAACGGCAGGTTTCTGGTGAAGTTACACCATCAGGTAATAGATTGAATCGGTTGTCAGTTTTGCAGTTATATTGACTGGGATTAAATATGATTCACTTGAATTTTCTGGACTTATCGTTTTATGTTCATGAGAATCAACAAAATAACTCTCTGACCTTTTCCGTGTAGAGTTTCCTGATGACGATGTTGGCGACGACTGCTGACTGTGCAGTGAACCAGATGAGAATCCAGATTCCATGTTGCCATCGGCGGAGGTTGGGTTGTGTTACCTGACCACTTGCCTCCATCGATTCATTGTTTCTTATATCTTGAGGAACACGATGCGCTGCACTGCTGGAGAAATAATTGTTGTCTACATTGTGTATGGTTAATAGGGTCTGTGAAACTACAAACCCCGTGGACAGATCAACTTCAATTTGCATTAACTATGCAAAAATGAAGGAAAACTACCGCTTTTCTGAGTGAAAAGCAGACAAGTGTTAATAACGGCAAAACAGCTGCGTATTTCCTCGCCACTTAGCCTTGCTGCACGTTATCTCTAGTTCGTCACTTTCACTATACTGCGATTTTTCTCACTTTGCCCTTCAAGGACGTCTTCATGATGCAATATGTCGCGGTATTTCACTACGTGCTCAGTCGTGCCGCCAGTTATCGCATGATCGCCACTGTATCAAGCAATGCTTGCGATCATGCGATTTCTAGCGGTACGACAGAGAAAGACGCGAAATGCCGTGTGATATTCCATCGTGGCCATAGGAGCTTGAGGGGCAGATTTAGAAAAAATTGGACTAGAGCTGCGGCGGCTTATCGCGTGGAGCGCTGTGAAGTGTTACCTCGGCAATTGCTGAGCATGAACTGTCGTCGTGCTAACCACACGAACCCCTTACTCCATATCCGAAAGGCTGGGTCACCGCTGGTCGGTCAAGGCCCGTAGCGGGCTGGCGAACCAAAGGACAGGTCCGGAGAAGAGGCAGCGGCGTGCGACATCCCAGAGGCCTCGCGCGGCGGCGGGCCGTGTTACCTCAGAAGAGCGACTTCGGAACTTCTCGGCACTGACCTTCGTTGGCAGGAGAACGGGCGAACGAGGGAGGCAACACCGGATCCAACACGTTAAGTCAGTGGTGTCAAGGTCTTCTACTGGTGGCAGTGGTACGCGTCGTGGCACCGTAGCATGCCAAGAGCTTCTCTGCGCAACTAGCGTCGGGAAAGGGAAGTATTACGAGTAGTACTAACCCCGCCGTTTTACAATAGTAATGGCGTTGTTTCTGGCGTAGGGGTAATTAACTGCACTTAGGGAGCAGTCCGTGGAGGGGCGATTTCGTCGTGGCACTCGTGCCACGCGCTCCCGCTCGTGGTATCGACCTTGACAACACTACGTTAAGTGATGTTACTTTTTAGAGGATGTTGTTTTGGGTGTTTGCCGGAGGCAGAACCAGATAAAGAAATGAAACAGTGGGGCAGACCAGAGCTATTGGAATATGAATTAATTCAGTGGACCTCCATTTCTGACGCGCAGGAAATTAAAATATATCACCAAAGAGATGATATGGATGTAAAATTTGTAAATAGAAGAAGAATGTTCTTCTGGATGGGATTACTTGCTTATGAGATGGTGTTAATATCACTGAATGTAGTTTTTTTTGTAGACAAGTTGTGTTTAATGTTGTATGGAGAGTCTTTGTTAACATTAAAATTAAGACATTTCCTAATGGAATCCGGTAATTTGGTTATAAGGTATATTCAATGGTTGTGGCCACTTATGAATTGATAGAGATGATCAAGTATCTGAACTAGAGGCATAAGATTGCAATATGCAAACATATCGGAGGATTACATGTATTTTGATTGAGTGACATGTCTTCTGTTTGCCACAAACCGGGTCTTTTTGACGAACGCTGTTGCAAAATCTCCGTACAACATCCAAATAAAAGGTTTGATGGACAGTCTGACCTGGGGGAACAAACACTGAATGAACTGATCCCTTGGCATCAAGAAGCAAATCAGCAATGTTTTGATGTTTGATTTGACTTGACATTTTTTTGGACGGGGTGACAATGACGTCTTCCTTTGGCTTGACTGTTTCTGGGTCGTAACTATAGCATCATGTCTCATCACCAGTTTTGATTGTCAGCCAGAGCCCGAGGAACAAACTTGGCAGCAACCTTTTCATTCCCAAATCTTCGGTTAAAATTCGCTGAACCGAGCTCCAAGATACCCCATAATCTCTGACAATTGATCAATTGTTTATCGACGGTCTGTGAGCACAAGGTCTCGATTTTTTTCAACAGTTTCGTCGATTCGGATAGATAACGGACGTCCAGAATGAAGTTTGTCATCAGTTGACATGTCTCAATTTTTAAACCGAGCAAAACACTCGTACACTTGGTGTTTACAATAGCCTCACCTTTGTAAGCTGTTTTCAACATTAAAACAGTTTCAACAGCATCTTTGCCGTCGGAAACAAAATTTCACAAATGCACGTTGTTCACTTAAACTTGCCATCATAAAAAACGAATCAGGAACAAAACAGCGCAAGCAAAAACAACTACTGCAAACGAACAGAACAAGCCAGGTCAACAACATAGGCGGCACTGAACTGGCAGTTGGGCTACACACGCGTTGCTGGAGAAATACGTACTACTCAAGCTCCGCCTAGGGCAATGCTATTCCGGTTATTTTTCGGTACCTTCTCGTATATAATATATATTGAAACGAATTGTTATCATTACAATGATAACAATGCGTTCCTGAGAATGAAGAACGTTTGAACTGCGCGGTAGCGGCCGGCGCGCCGATGGAGTCGGGTGCCGGAGTCGATTCAGTGTGAAGAACTGAAGGCGACGGAAACACCGGACGGACCGGCAGTGGAGCGATGGCGGAGGAATGAAACGGACAGTCATGTGGTGTGTGGAAGAAAGAGCACGGACAGTAGTAAAATCTGAAACCATCGTGGAGGATAGGCATCGGGAAGGACAAGATGGTGGGAAAAGGCATGAAGTGAACTAAAACGGTGGTGTTGCTGAAGTGAATCAAAGACAATATCGGCGCGTAAAGACATTCACATGGGCGAGTGCGGAGGAGCGGCTGCATGTGGATTCCCGCGCGGCAGTTAACCCGTTAATGTTTGGTATATGTAGCTTCGAGAACAGGCGGGAACAACGAATTCATCGGAGTGAGCGAGATTAATTATTGGAATATGTTGAAAGTGGTGAGATCGGCATTGACAAAGTAACGCACGCGGACGGACACCAGGATAGCATCGAGTGAATGTAGAGGAACCGCATTAAACAACCAGTTGTGAAACGGAGAAGAAAAGACTTATTACGGACGACAGAGGTGAGAAGCATTAGCGGGCGACGCACGGTAGGTCCGTTAGAATGGCAGTGGACAACAAGATATCAGCAGTCAGTGTCGTGCAAGGAACTGCGGAAGAGCATCGAAGGCGGGTGGCGGAACGGACCCCCTCCCCACCTCGGCATCCTGCGACCCGAAGAGGCACGAGCACGGACGGCGCTGCGCGAAGCATCGCCCCGTCAGCGGAGGGGCGAACGCGAAGCGGCGCGGCCCGGGGACGGAAGTACTGTGAGTAAGAACGGCCGGAAGAATATTGGGAGGGAGGGTGACGACGGCAGGAGACAGTGATCTTTAGTCGAGGCCCCACAGATGTGGGAATTATAACAAATGAGTGAGATTTCAGGATAATAAAGAGTTTACAAATGATATGTGATTTAAAATAGGAAAATGACAAAGTAGATTTTTTTTGTGAGCAACAAGAATCACCAATTTTGTATTGTAATTATTCGAGCAATAAAAATTCATGGTTACCCGTACATGATGTACCGATTGATGAACCCGTACCGATTGATGAACATAATTGGATCCAGAGCCCATTCCCGGGGAAGAGCCCCTGTCCCCTTTTGCTAGTAAATATTGTGTAGAGTCAAATTCACGACTCGTTTCAAATATATTTATATTAAATCCTCGTAGCACGAAATCTCTTCACACGAATTTCGCTGTAACACGAACAAAATTTGGGTCCTGGCAAGGGATTACATTAATACGATCATTTATAGTACTCTGATAACACGAATAACACGAACTCCAAAGTACGTGCCGTCGAGGAACCTCCAGTTAAAAATATGCACCAAATTTTGCCAATTTTCTTTTTCGCACCAAAGGTTTGGGAAGCTCAAGTAGGTCTAAAAGCAACTCGTTGAAGTATGATATGTCATGCATTTATATACAATTGCACTTTTTTTATTCGGTCGCATTTACATCTGGGTCATTAGCGACCACTATTGGGTTTAACGTAATGGAAACTGTGAACTATATGAAATGATATGGTGATGATGGGAGTGAAAGGACGAACACAAACACAAACCATGCCCGAGGCGGTACTCGAACCCGCGATCTTTAGGCCCGAGATCGATACGGCACTACTGTCTTAGCAATCTCGGCCACCGGATCGACAAATACATTTTATTTTTGTTAAACTTACAACTGCAAATATTTAATTTCGTACTTTAAAAAATATGACAAAAAATAACACGTCGTCTCTTAATACGGTTACATCAATAATATTTATCATAACACAAACACACACATGTCACGATCATAGCTTTCTTGCTATATTGAGAAATCTCACAAGGTTTGTTTTATAACTGGTGCAAAAGTGCACTTCTCGTACAACCATTTGATTCAAGAGGCTGCATGTTATCCATTTTAATATCTTTTATTTCTTCCATCTTTTTATTAGATTCTTGACAATTGATCCGTGACAAGAGAACGATTGTTGACAATTTTATACAAAGGATCGTAACGGTAACCAGTGTCACAGTTCCTTGTCTAGCATTGCTTAGATTCATGATAACAAACATAAACAGAACTGTCATATTGAAAGATGTTTACGTACACCTTACCTCTATGTTGTCTCTATTTGCCTCATTTTACCTCTATGTTGTTGCCAGATGTAATCGCGAACTCGCAAACTTCAGAGTCAATCTGATTTCAGTGTTCTTGTTGTTCCCGGGACGAAAATAGAGCATTTCAAAGGGATGATATTAGGTGTACAGTAGGTTTTGCAATAAAAATTCGTGGGAAAACAACAGAAACGTAACTTCCACGATCTTAAAGACATCTTGCACTTCAATTGTTATGTAGACAATTGAATTGCTTCAATTGTTTCAATTGTTCTTCAATTGCTTATTCTTCATTTTTTTTCAATTATTTTCGAATTGTTTTGTTTTTAGGTACATTATTTATTACAATGATCTCGAAAACAATCCAAGGAAAATACAGTTTATGGAATCAATTAAAATTTTAAAATCTGAAAATGTACAAAATAACGTGTCATGAATATCCGTTGTAACTGTGATCATATCGTCCACGAGATGGATTCAGTTCTTCTTGTGTAACGACTTGCCAGCGTCACTGCTGATATCAGCAATATATCCGTTACTGCTGTTATGTTAGCAAAGGACACATATAGGTCGCGCATATTGAAGGTGACTTTTTTGTCCATAATATTTACACTCACAGTATTTCTAATGCTTTTTTTATTTATTTCGTTCTTTGCGGCATCAAAACTGGCAATCTCTTTCTTACTCGCAACAACTCTTTATTACCCCTTAGTTATCATATTACGCAATGATCTCCTTTTTTACAGATACTAATTCTCAATCGGCCTAAAAACCTCAACTGAACCAAACATTTTGCAACTATTTTGCAGTCTATACTGTTGTTTTCTTTTATACTGTCCTCTGTCATCTTCGTCTTAATTTTCTGACCTATATTCTTTTACTTGCAACATTTGTTCTTGTATTTTCTCACCGTCTGGTCGATGACTTTCTTTCTAACCACTTTTACATCTAATACTTTGTTTTCTTCGCCATTTCTGCCGTCATATTCCGCAGTTTCACTTGGATCTCGCAGCCCTCCCTCGTGTGCCACTTCTTCCCCCGTGCCTCCGCCTCCGCCCGCGCCGCCGCGGGCCCTGCCACCCCCACCGCTCCCGCCGCCCCCGCAGCCCCCGCCGCCACCGCTTCCCGTGCGCACCTGTCACTTGAGCCCCTCCTCCGCGCCGCCCAGTGCGCCTTCGGCGTCCCATTGTGCCGACTCGAGTGAAGCTTTGATTGTACGGTTTGACAGGTAGTCTGCGGGCTTCAAGCGATGATAATCCCGCGCCCCTCCGACGCCCGATCCAGCCGCTCCCGGCTCCCCGCTCCTCGCTGCTCGCTGCTCGCTCCCCTTCCCCGCTCCCTGCCGCACCTTTCCCTATGCTTGCCTATTCGGCGCCATCTCGCTGAGCTGCTGGACATGCGTCAGCCGCGTGACATTGACCCCATCCCTTTAATCATCGCCTCTGCCATCGCTCTTCTTGACGCTGCTTTCCTGGCGTCCATTCGTCTCCGTCTTCGCCCCATCTGCATCGTCCCCTCTCGGCCGCCTCAACCTCTAACCTCGACGGCTGAGGTGGCTCAGGGCATCGAATGGTGTCGCTGCAGTTCCTCTGATTGCTGGGTCTTAGGGTTCGAGTCCCGACGGAGGAAGGAATTTCGACATTGACTACGTAGCTAGGTCTACTTCAGGTGCAGCCTGGAGGAGAATTCTTGTGGGTGGCTGCTCTGGTCGCTAGTTTTTCGTGGTTTCTCAGATCAACTTCAGGCCAGTACCCTACCAAGCTTCCACTACACGTTTCTGTTCAGACTGATTGAAATGTAGTTTTTAATGTTAAAGATCAATTGTCTCGTTTCATTTATATGCAAATGTTCATTTTCACATGTATGAATCGCATAAATTAATGTAAAATGAAGATTTTCTTTTCAGTTTTTTACTCTTTGTAAGTTGAAGTTTAAGCCTGAGTTTCTTTACTTCTCAGCAGATGTATTTGGCTACTTAATATAGAACATTTACAGAATATAATAGAAAAAGATTTGCAAATAATAAAGGATGTTTTGTAACTTTGGAAACGCAAGTTGTACTTTTGGAAATGAGCGCGTCGCTAACCGAATTTCGTAATTGCGCTTCGTGATGTCGCGGAAGTTAAACAGTTCGAGACTTCGCGGGTGTCTGGTCGGGTGACCGTCTGGGAACCCCAAGACCTATGAATTCTGACGGAAGGGATAAAGGCGATGACTGACAACGACTGAATGTTTCTGACAAGATTAAAGGAGGATTACTCGATTATTCCATGCGCTCGATGTCCCCAAAGGGGCATAGCGACGCGTTGTAATTTCGCAACTTCTTTTTGTAAAAAGAGAGATTGATTAACTTTTGACATGTCATATTAAAGTTATGCTTATCATTATGAAGAAATGTAAAATTTAATAATATTTGTTGGAATTGAGAAATTATTGCTCTAAATTGCATAATTATGTTTGTAATTATTAAAATAAACTTAGACGATGAAGACAAGACGAAATATTTGTTATCAAAAATGTATAATTCAATTCACAGAGAATTTCGAGAAATTTCTTAATACGTTTAACGCCCAAAGATTATTGAGAAAATTCATTATTTGTTGTAAAGTAAAGATAAGAATAAGATTGTAAAAAGGTACGTTGAATTCCTTGTCTGTGTATCGTTTTTAATAATTTATTTTTACGTTTCGTTTTTAATTATTTATTTTATTCTAGAAAATTAAGTAAAAAAGACATCCGCAGTATGAATAATTATTGATGATGAGTCGAAATTATGAATAATTGATGAGTCTTTTTATCATTATAAGTAAATACTGAATATTATTTGAGTCAAAATGTTTTCTTTTATTTCTAATGTCCTTAGTAGATAGAAAGAAAATTGAATGCTGTATTTAACTTTCCTTGTAAAATATGTTTTCTTTATAGTTTTAATATTAAAATAAGAAACATTTTTATAAAGTGAAATGTTATCACGTTTTATCACTGGTGAAATTTTTATTATATCAAACGTCTCATTTTCTGCTACATCGTTTTGTTAAATAAAAGTTCACAATTATTCAACAATTATTCAATACTAGAGTAACTATTTTTCTTGTTACAGCATTCACCCTCATAATCGTCTTTACTTTGTAACACTCTGAGTCCAATTCATTATTAATTTGTTAAGTTTGTAATATATCTTGTTTGTTTTGTATTTGAAATTGAACTTGTGGTATTGAAGTGAAAAATGACTTCTATTGCCTCAATGCATAAATCGAAGGTTCTTGAGCGTGTTGAAATTCCATGCATGGTATTTGATTATTGATTTGAAGAGAAGTATATCCTTGGTGATATTTATCGTTAACTGCTGCTAAAGCGTTAGCAATGGTTTCCGAAAGATTTTGGAATGTTCAGAAAAATTTCCTTAATTATATGTTAATTTGTGCAATTTACGCATATGACAATATATATTTCCAAATAAACAAAACATGACCTTCACATGAACATATTCTTTAACATAAAAAACAATATTTAAAATAATCTGAATATAAACGTGCTGTGGAAATTTCGATAAAACTTTGCCATTTCAATCAGACAATATTTGCAATTAAATAGAGGCTCATTTCAGAAATATAAATAAATCTAAATCTTCGGTTTACATTTGCAGGAGAATGCCTAAAATGAAAACTTCGATCGCTTCATAATGACTCAATATACGCCCACCAAATTTCGCACCCTTCCGTACTCCTCGCCCGCTAACCACTAATTAGTGGCCTGGTGCCGAACGAATGGGCAGGTTGCGTATGTCACTTGGTGTCATCCAACCTCTTGAATCTCCTTGTCTTTCTCACACCTGCTTAGCGAAGTGCTTCCGTCCTCATGTTTGCGTCTGACGTTTGGAGTCCCTGACGCCAGAGTCACCACCTCGAGAGGCGTCGCCGTGTCGCCTTGATCTAGTTCCTGCCAATGCCGTCGTCTCCGGCGGATCCAGTATCCTTACCGCCAACAAACTTCAGTCCCCATTATGGTTCATTCCGGTACATGCTTACTAGTAACATTGCACCCGATCATTTGCACTTGTCACCCCCTGGTCACCTCAATTCCACTTTAATTCATGTTGACACCTTCTTGGGTGGTATCCTGTTTTGCAATATTATGCATCATATCAGCTGTTTCCTTCAATTTTATTTTTCATAACTTGTTTCCTGGACACAAATTCCGGGGGCATTGTGTCCTTCTCTATTGCCGTTTCAGATCTTTCTTGTTATTTTTTCATCCTGCTTTTCAAATCATCTTTATTTCTTATCTGCTTGTAACTTTGCGTACAGCCGCATACAACGAATCCACAGAATATTTTTTTCTTTCTATGTTGTTTTGTGACCAATACAAAACATAGCAAACATTTGGTAGGTTGCAAACATATTTTTTCATCTTGTTATGCTATTGCTATCTTGTTTTGCTCAAGCTTATTCTATAGCTATTTTTAAGCTAGTTGGTATCTGAGATATTGATTGCGTTAATAATGCTATATTGCAGCAGTGCTAATCATTGCATTGGTATACAGAAATCAGTAGTAGTGAAACCTACAACTTGTATCCTCAGTTGTTTGTATATGGATATGAATGGATACGTGCAAGCATGTGTGTATATATGTGTTGAAATCGATCACCAATCCTCGGTGATTAGACAAGAGTAACCGATTCAAATTGCCCGTGAAGATATGGACGGGAAACGATTTGAGTACACAGCAACTCTCACATAACAGTCATCTATGAGTTGAATGCACCTATATGAACGATATACTGGCCTGTACAGAAGTACCGGTGACAACTAATTAATTTGCTTGAGGAAAGTGATGAGGCAGCTGTCACTACTACTCAACGAGTCTACATCCCCAAAAGTGTAATTGCCTATGAATAGATAATTTAAATCAAACTATTTTGATGATATTCTAAATATTATTTCACTCATTACTGCATACCATTATAATGTAAGACTACACAACGGTGTGCTTTGTATAGGCACACCACGTACTTTAACATGTGTTCATCTCTAAATAACAGCCTTCTTTCTTTTGAATTTATCATTTTCTATCTACTTTGAACAATTCTCATACTCCACTAACCATGTACAGACATAAATGTGGTACGATTTTCCAACCTAATGAAATTCTATGAATTTTCGAAAGTTCAACACTTTTCTTCACCACTCCTAAACCCTCATGGCTTGAAGCTAGATATTTCTTTTCGCAGAAGCTGGATAGTTTTCTTTTCGTAGTTTATCCGTTAACATAATCACTTTAAATAATTTAATGCCGCATTTCTACAAAGTATAGGTAGTTTTCGTGTAATTTTGAGGTAAACGATGTCAGTTTTCAAAAATACTAAACAAGATTTTTGCGAAAAAAGGATTCTTTTTTCTATCAACTACAGATAGAACTGTCCACTGAATTATTTGGTACAAGTAGCATTTCCCTGTAACTTATAAATTTTTAAAATTAAACGCATATATTTTTTAACTTCTCACGCCTCCGGACTATCTGAAGTTCCTTACAGTACCTGGGTATTTGTTCATCACAATCATCTATTAGAGAAAAAAAGAGTTTATCTACTGAGAAGACGCCCTATCCTCGTATCCCTCATTCCATCTCGCTCCACCTCGCTCCACATTGGTGAAAGTAAAACCCTTACGTAAAATAATAAATAGAAAACAGAACACAACCAATAGTTATTAAAATTATATCATCTCATCAAAATAATTCTTTACCGACCTTATCTCCAAGACCTTGATCTTCCGGTGTAGAGTTCCAACATATTCCCATGCAATATATCCAGAATACACTTCTCATAGTACGTCTCACAGTTTTTAACTGTTTTGAGGTTAAATAAATAAGTAAATAAATCCAATGCAGCTACCCCGTGTGTCCTCCTTCGCTCCTAATCTTCGTTTCTTCTCAGCCTTAGTGACCCCTACATCTCCGCTCTGGCGCCCCCGCCTCCTCGTTTTGCCGACGTCTTTTCGTCTCCCGAACGCCGCCCCCCCCCGCCCTCAGTCCTCGGTCGTCCGCCCTCCCCCGCAGCCTTCGCGCCGCGCGCTTTTTGCGTGGAGCGCGCGACCTCTTGCCGCCTCCGCGAGCGCCGTCGACTTCCGAACAAACTGCGCCGCGTCTTCGAATCATTACTCTCTCCTCGCCTCGTCTTGCCACGCCACAGCCCGCGTTGCTTCGCCTGGCCTCACCTCGTCTTGCCGTGCCACAGTCCGCGTTGCCTCGCCTCGCTTCGTCTTGCCACGCCACAGACTGCGTTGCCTTGCCTCGTCTCGTCTTGCCACGCCACAGCCCGCGTTGTCTCTTCTCGTCTTGCCACGCCACATCCTGCGTTGCTTCGCCTCGCCTCACCTCGTCATGCCTCACCACAGCCCGCGTTGCCTCGCCTCGCCTTGCCACGCCACAGCCAGCGTTGCCTTTTCTTGTCTTGCCACGCCACAGCTCACGTTGCTTCGCCTCGCAGTGCCTCGCCACAGCCCGCGTTGCCTCGCCTCGCCTTGCCACGTAACAGCCCGCGTTGTCCTTCTCGTTATGCCTCACCACAGCCCGCGTTGCCTCGCCTCGCCTTGCCACGTAACAGCCCGCGTTGTCCTCGTTTTGCCACGCCACAGCCCCACGTTGCTTCGCCTCGCCGTGCCTCGCCACAGCCCGCGTTGCCTCGCCCCGCCTTGCCACGCCACAGCCCGCGTTGCGTTGCCTCGTCTCGCCTTGCTCTGCCACAGCCCGCGTTGCCTAGCCCAGGCCAGCTAGACCCAGCACGGCGCGGCGCGGCGCGGGCGCGATGGGGTGCTGTTGGCTGCGGGAAGACGTGGGGAGAGCGCAGGAAAGGTGTTGGTGATTGAGAGGGAAACGCTGTGAGTTTTGAGCAACGGCTCTTATTCCTGTAAGTGTAGTGCATGTTTTATCCCACGAAACATCGGTGTTCCTCCACCTGTTGAAATTCGACATCCAGCGCCAACGTTGGCTTGCGGGGATTCTCCTCGGGTATCTCCGCCAGTCTGGGACAAGCTCCAAGCACCCGAGATTGTTTATAATACTTGGATTACAAGTTTGAAACAATGTCATTGTTCTTAGATAAAAACAATCAGCACTAACCATAATAATAATAATTAATTAAATCATAATAATAAACTTAAGTTGCTACAACTTTAGTTTAAGTTGCTTGTCCTAAAGAAGTAAATAACTTAATTTTTGTAGCATTACTCTCTTTGTCTATGATAATTCCTTTAGTTTATAAGGGCAAGTTTCAATTAAGTAATTTTTTAGTGCTTTTTTGAATTTAGTTTTGCTTAACTCCTTAAATGGTTAGGTAGTTTATTGAAGAGTAACGCAGCATTCCTATAAGGATCCTTTTTTGAGGAGGATTTTGCAGAGTACATCCTATGATTGTTTTCCTTTCCTCTAGTGTTATATTGATATACACATTTATTTTGAGTAACGTGACAGTTATTGTTTTTCATGAGCAGAATTATCCTAAATGCATAAATTGCAACAACAATAATTATTTTGTATTCTTTGTAAAAATGTTTACAAGATTGGTTAGGATGCAGCTGGAAAATGCATCTCAGAGCTCTTTTCTGTATTTTCATAACCCTGTCCATGTTCCCTACACTTGTTGCTCCCCATATTTCTATGCCATATTGAATATGAGGGTATATAATGCCGTAGTATGTAGTAATGAGCATTTTCACTGTCATATATTTTGAGAGATTTCTCAGTAAGTAAATGTTAGAAAATATTTTTTTGCATGTGGCATTAATGTGTTCGTTATATGTTAGATTTTGGTCAATGTGGATTCCACGAAATTTATGGTTTTGCACTTGGTGTACATTTTGATTGTTTATATCAATATTTATTTTGTCATTCAGGTTTTGTTTGTGATGACTAAATTGCATCATATGTTTTGTTTATGTTTAGATTCAGATTATTGTCGAAGATAACTGGATATTTGATGCAGTGTATCAGTCATATTTTCTTGTAATGCTATTATGTTTTTATTACTACAGATTAACGTTGTGTCATCTGCGTATGAGATCAGTTTACTTTTTGACGTTGGAATGTCTTTCACGTATATTATAAATAGTAGTGGTCCCAATACTGATCCTTGTGGGATTCCTGCTGTAACTAAAGCAAAATTAGATTTAACTTTATTTATGAATTTTTTTGTTTCCCAGAACATTTGAACACTTTGTATACGTTCTGTTAAGTATGACATTAGTAATTTATGAATACTACCTCTTATTCCATAGTGATCTAGTTTTTCAAGAAGTAGTTTATGTGAGACACTGTCAAACGCCTTCGATAAGTCCATAAATATACCTGCAGTATAAAAGTTATTTTCTAGATTATTTATTATATCATGAATAAAATCAGCAACTGCAGTAATAGTGGATTTATTCTTCCTAAATCCATGTTGTTCATTATTTAACAGGTTGTTCTTTTCCAAAACATTGTAGCTTCTGACTGCTATTACTTTCTCTAATAGTTTTGCAAAACATGACGTAAAAGTTATTGGTCTATAGATTACGACTTCAGGAGGATAATCTTTTTTAAATATAGGTCGTACAATACTAATTTTCAATAATCCGAAAAACACACTCATCTAGTGAGTTGTTAATTAGGTGAATTAAAATATTTATTAAGAATTCTTGCATTTTTTTAATATTACTGGTGTAATCTCATCCCATCCACTTGTTTTACTATTTTGCATTTTCAATTTTGTTAATAATTCTGTTCGCTTTTGCACTTTTTAATTCTTTTCGATACAATTTTCTGTAACCTTTATAATGTTCTTTATGTTCATTCGTTTTAGTGTATTTAAATAGTGAGTATGATTCTTTCTTTTTTTTCTAATTTCAATAACTGTATTTGTAAGTTTAATATTAAACGTCTATTAAAATGACTATAAA
>JAHLJT010008446.1:119640462-119741973 GCA_031308135.1 Acheta domesticus | reverse complement strand
TATCTGACAGGAATTCACGATCTCATAAAAAGTACCCCAAAAATTTAATTTTCTTCTTAGTTAAAATTTGGCACGGTTAAAATTCAAACGGAAAATAGCAAAGACTACGGACCGTTAGTGAACATGCTAAATACTACAACAAATTCTTTCATACTTATGCTGACCCATTATCAGAAAAATGATCTATTGTAATAAAAGATGTTCATCAATTCTTTACTGAAGATCAAATTCAGAACTGTTATCGAAAAACTTTCAATTAGTGAAAGTGAATGGACTTCAAAATAAAGAAGGTCAGCCAATTCCGGTCGTTTCTGTGATAATCGAGAAAGAAACTATGTGGCAAGATGTACTGAAATTATATAGACTGTGCCATGTAGTTCGTGTCGAACAGCGAAAACGTCTCCCAAGGCCAGTTCAATGCTGAAAATGCCAAGACCATAATCATGCTAAAACCTATTGCAATAGAAAAATTAACTTGCTACTTGTACGGGCAATCATTTCACTACAAACTGCAAGGAACCAAGCAAGTTTATACCAGTATGCAATAATTGCAAAGTGAACGGTCACAGGGCAGATGGAAGATCGAATGTTAGCTCGCACTACGACAAAATTGCAAAATCTAAATCAAACAAAACGGTAAGATGTTTAAAAAGCTCTATTCCGAAGCCTCAAAAAATATAAATCTTCCTTCAAATTACAGACCAATCAGTTTAATTCCAATTTTGTCAAAAATATGTGAAAAAGCTTATATTAATAAGACTAAAAAAAATCATCCTCGATACTAACGTGCTTACTTCTTTCCAATTCGGCTTCAGAGAAAACCACTCAACAACTCATCAATTAATAAGATTAACAGAACAAATTCAATTTTCATTTCTATCTGGTTTTCACCTACTTGCAGTTTTCTTAGACGTCGCCCAGGCCTTTAATCGAGTGTGGCATAATGGATTAAAATTCAAATGAAGGATAATTGGAATACCATTGTAACTCGTTAATATTTTATCAAGTTTCCTATTGAATTGCACGTTCTCTGTACGTCTGAACTCTTTCATTTCTTCACTTCGGACTGTTCTTGCTGATCTTTCACAAGGATCCTTTCTTATTTAATTTGCACGTCGCAGATATTCGTACTAGTAATACAATCAGTATAGCTCTTTTTGCAGATGATACTTTACTCTTTTGTGCAAACCGAAATCTAAATACAACACGTCGTGTAATTCAATGTCACCTAAATATAATAGAAAATTGGTCAAAAATATGGAAAATCAAAATTAACCCAAATAAATCAATAGCCAAAGTATTTACTTTAAGGGATCTGATCTTTTCCTCACCTCTTTATCTCTGGACTCTTCTATCATCCCTTGGTCTCCTCTGAATTCATCTATTCTTTATCTCGGCGTTCTGATGGACACAAAACTAAATTGGCCCAGTCACATCTCGTCCACAGTAATTGAAGCCAATAGAAGGTTAGCTATTTTACGTCCGATTCTCAACCGTAACTCTTCTTTAAAAATTCATTCTGCGTTAACCATTTACAAAACTGTTCTTCACCCGTTATTAACTTACACATGCTCTGTTTGGATTTCAGCTGACCAACCACATTAAATAAGTTACAAATCTTCCTAAACAAAATCTTAAGAATAACAGTAAATGACCCCTGGTTTGTCAGCAATTATACCCTTCACAACGATCTTGCAATAGAGACAATTACTTCCTTTATTACGAAACTGGCTCATAATTTCTTCAATAATTTAAATAATGTACAAGGAGCAGTCATTTACGAATAAGAAAGATCACCCCCACTCTCCCACCTAAGAAACAGACTCCCATTTCACATTTTCCGTCAATATCTCTTCTATACCCCTTCACATTTTGTAAATACAAAGTTGCTCGGTCAATCAATTGAAAGCCTCACGGTTGAACGTTTTACTCTCTGTGAATGTAAAATAAAATGTAATAAAAAACTCCGGCTATCACAATGAAGGACATTCGCAATCCGCTGTGAAGAACGCAGGCAGGGAGAGTTATGACGTTAAAACATCAAAACACAAAGACCATGATTTTCGCATGAATTTATAATTTCTATTTTAAAATTGGTATAGTTCATTATCTAAATACCTATTGAAACACTTTTTACACAAATTTTAATATTGTTCAGACAATAATTTTTGCTATATTTAACAATATTTCAAATTCCCCATTCATGAGTCAAAATTGTTTTTGCGATTATTTCTAATAAGAGGACACGAAGCTGTAAAGTTCAAGAAGGATTGTTCACAATTTTACTTTATTATTTACTTCATTACTTTTTAAACCAAGTGTTACGTGGGAGATGAGAAAGCTAGCTATCCATCCCATCATTTTTTAAATCAGTCAAGGAAAATCTGGGCTAATCAACTGTCATTGGGTGTACACCTCAGTGCTTTATTGAACGTCTGAGCCTCGCGCTCTTTGCATCTATGCTTTGCATCTTCGTACTTGCTCTTCTGCATCTCTGCTTCCACACGGAAATTGTGAACGCGAATAAAATGAACAATGCACAAGTAATAAATTAAGCTGGTTTTTTGCGTTTTTTGTGATAATGACACTATTTTAATGTTTTCATGTGCTGTCAAAAACATTCTCATTGATTTTAGAAACTGAATTGTGCTTTCTTGCACACCAAAGGTGTTAATGACAATTACATGTGTCATCCCTTCTGTTTTCGTCAAAGTTCTCCCAAAAAATTCTAAACACCTATTCAAAGCCTTAACACTTCATTTCTTAACCCGCCACGGGACATACGTAAAGCCTTGGGAGTCACGTAACATTTTTTTTTATTTACGTCAAAAACAGTTAAAAACTGCGTGTGACGACCTATGGGGAGAAGTGAATTTTGTGCACGTTTTCATAATTCTGTGGTCTCCATCCTAAACCATATTCTAGTCGAATTTTGAATACAGAAAAGAGAGATTTTTTTTCGAGTTTTGTTGACAAAATATTCGCTCCTATATAATAAAATATATTTTCAAAGGTAAATTAGCTATAAATTCCTGCCCTGAACCCTCATGTTCTTCATGAAAGAATATTACTTTTTGCCGCGAAAATATGAAAAACGATAATTTGAATAACTATATTTCCCACTGAAATTCAGAAGACGTGCACAAATAGTGAAGTTACATTTATGTCCAGAAGCAACATCTATGACGATTGTCGGAAACGTCTTTTAGATCAATGAGGAATTGGCCACACGGCGATGGAAAATGTCCACGATGCATCTACTCGAAGACTTGGCCACACTGGGATGGAAAATCGATTTCTCGCTCCGTCCTAGGGAAAGGACTAAGAATAGGCTGGGGAATGGAAGGATTGTGGCCGGCCTGTGACATCTTATTTAAGGTTCTGCACCAGATTTTTCCTGGAATGGATCGCCTCGACAAAAAGGCCTCTAAAATTTGTATGTAGGCTGTGCAATGAACGATGTGACCCAGCTACGTACCTGGGGCCTAAATACCCCGAGCCGTCGAGATTCACACCTTGTCCTCCCAGCTCACAGTTGGAACTCTCGATTACATCCGTTATCATAGCCAGTGTTATTGTTTACTATTATAGATCAATTAAAAAATGAATCAGAAAAATCTAACATTTAAAAAAAAAGCCTTTTTACAGCATTGGGTATTAACGCTGTTATTTTCATGAAATTTTTCAATATCTCTTAACTCACATATCCGTGTAATTTTTTAAATGAAGGCATAATTTGCTGCCGCATGACCTGGTATCAAGGACTTCATTCGGGAGGGAGACTGCCCAACAGGAGTGGACGTGACAGCCACCTGCTAGCTTAATTCAGTTTGTTCGAACGACCGCAGAGCAAACTCGATCATTAAACTCTAATTGAAAATGAAAAATTGCTACATTGATTTTGTGTAGAGCAAGTAAGCGTTTTTGTTAGGTTCAATCTTGTTACATTGTTTTCCCTAAAATGACGTTTCTCTGTTGGCTCGTCAAACGTTGTTCATAAAGTTATTTGTGTTTAAGTAAATTAAAAGAGTTGCCTTGCTTGAACACGATTCAGTGATGCCGAATATATGAAAAATATTATATTTCCTTTGCCTGAAGGTCGTGGTAATGTTTCTAGGAAGTGATTTAGTTCAAAGAAGACGTAATAATCTGTTGCAAAGTGTTGATGTCAGTGTTATGCCATGTTTAAAATTGCGGTTTTCAACACGAGAATGTTTTTCACAGTGCTACCGTGAAAATGTTATGTGGTTTTAATTCAGTGAAGTATTTTGTTTCCAAATCTCTTGATGCAGAATGTGTTGTTGGTCATATAGATTTGGTTGGAAATTGGTCATATAGATTTCTATAGGTTATTGGCTGGGTAAAAGTAATCAACTGTTGTTGGAAATTATTAAAACATGTCATTGTGTTTGATTCAAAAGAACAAAGGATTATTTAATTGAATTTTAGTTTAGTTGAAATTAGTTTACATTTGTATTGTATACATTAAAAAAAGATTTAATACGCCTGTAACAAGTAATGTACTTCAGCTTTCGGGTCAATGACCCCCATCTCGACCAGGTTTTTGTTCAGTTTCCCTGATCCATTTAACAAATGCTGAAATGGCCCCTTGTTTTGCTTCTGGACGTAAATGTAGCTCCACTGTGCGCACGATTTGTTGTGAATTCCTTTTGCTTGAAGTGGTGGGAGTACAACTGATGTTCGTTACTATTTTGTTAGCAATGCAGAAAAATCAAATCAGCAGTTCGTTTACGGTTGAAATTTATTTTCTATAACTCGGGAACAAACATTTTTCTAATTTCTATTTTTCTAAAATAATAATATTTCTAAATTCTTTTTCTAGGTTTTCAAATGTTGCTAACTTCGCGTTTTTTTAAAATTTGGGCCTCAAGAAAATGTGCCCCACACGTCAGATACAGTTTTTACTGTTTTTTGACCTAATAAATAAATGAATAAATATAAATTTAATGAGCAAAGTTACTGGTATAATTTTAAGAAAGTCTAATCACGCTGAATTATGACTCCAATGAAGTACTTACTTTAGGTGTTTATATTGTAAATATGTGGATATAATGTTTATCATTGTAAATTTTAATTTTATTTTAAAATATTAAATACAGTAAGGTATAGTACCGATTTCATTAACTTGTGTCAGTCAGAATTGCGCAAATCAATTAACCATAAAATTACCGTGGGTATTAAAACCGAATTATTCACCAGAATTATTTACTGTTCATTATTTCCTGAAAGTGTAGGAAGGTCTTTTTATATATTTTTGCGGGTACTATTCCCAAGTTTCTTGTATTTTTTTTGTGTGAAAAATAGAGAATGTAAGTTACTGTGTTTTAGGAAACTTCCTACTATGTTTGCAATAATCAGAAAAATATTCCACTTCCTCGTTAATTATTTTCTCCGGGAGCTCATATAAAGTTGACAAAAAATTACCCTCTTAAATAATTATTTGCGGTCAAACAGAGGCCAAGAATTAATGGCAAACCTGGAAGTGTATTATAGAAATAAAGGACTTCGGAGTAAAGATGGTAAACTTCAAAGCTATAGCATTTCTGATATTAATATTTTCCTACGCTTACGTCTGCTGTCCATGCTCTGTGATTCTCTAATAGTCCAAATTATGGCGCAGAGTTGTCCCCTGGCTGTTGTCATCTTCATGTACCCTATTTAAGCCTTCTTCAGCAAAACTGTTCACTTCGTTATGTCTCGCAAACATTTTCACGTTGGTTCCCATGTTTTGCACTTGAACCTTTCAAATGTATTCGTAATTGAATAGTAAAATAATCTCTTGTGAACATTGTTATAATTTTGACTTGAACTCCAAGTTTTTTATCACGACGTCCTTCCACGTGTGCACTGATTGTACGTCTTTCCAATACATCACACACAGTTATGATTATTTTTTAACGTTAAATAAAAACAAGAAATAAATAAGGGAAACAAATAATCACCACGTGATGAGTTATGAGATTATGAGATTTCTCACCACGTGTTCAAGAGCAGAAAGTGAAAATCTTCGATAGCTCGCCTCGAACCAAATAAAGACATTTATTATCACTATATGACCTGGAAGTTTGAAGCATTTATTGTGTTGGTAGTATTTGTATGAAAAGGAAATATTTACCAATGACCTATCATTTATTTAATTTAATTACTGGCATTGTAACCTTAGAATCGCTAAAGCGGCATAATCGACCTAAGATCTTCTATTCAATGTGGTTTCATTCCATTCCATGTACAGAAGCTATACCTTTGAAGACAGAGAAAACTATTTTAAATATTTTTTAGTTTATAAGCAATTCCTTTGATATTTTGCACACCTCCCATCGACACACTACTGCTTTTGCTGAACCCCTGGCTTCCCAAAATTCGAAGCGAGAAAATTAGAGCCGTATTACAAGCAGTTGCTTGCCGACATAAGTGGCCCTCAAATATTGTTCATTCCGGCACCCGAGCAGCTAAAAGTTTCGGAGAGCATTCTTTATATTAGGGCGGGGGTCCTCCCGCCGAGGAGCAATTCACTCTCAAGAACGTCGACGTACTTTTTATTTTCCGGGCGAGCGAGCGCCGCTGTGGCGGCGGCGGCGGCGTGCGCGCCGACTGCCTGCAGACGTGCGGGCTCCGGCCGACGTCGCGGCAGCGGGTGGCGGCGGGGGCAAGATGGGGGCGGGGAGGGGGAAGGGGTAGGGGGTGGAGGCGGGAGACTGCGGCGGGAGGCAGCCGGGGATCTCCGGAACGAGTGGTGGGCGCCGATACGACGCGGGAGCCAAGCAGGTTAACAAACGATCGATGCGCTTGACATCTGAAGGAAGGGCGCGGCGTGACAAGGAGCTTTGTACTCTGCGGAGGGGAACGCGCAGGGACGGCACGGGGAGGGCGCAGGGAGGGCGCGGGGAGGGCGCGGGGAGGGCGCGGGGAGGGCGCGGGGAGGGCGCGGGGACGGCGATCCCTCGCGGAGACAAAAGGTTATCAATAAACGCCCACGCAAGAAGGATTGCGGTTCCTTTTAACGTGATGCACAGCCTCGTGAGACCCATCCATCTAGAAAAGTTGTGTTCGGCCCCCCATACCGTTGATTAAGGAAAGAGTGAAAGCGTATTTAACGTCAAATTACCAATTCCCTTTTACTAATTGCTCCAAGAATGCGTTGGAAATGCTTGTTATTTATTTCGTCTGTCTTTCTTTCATTGCAGGGATTTTATTTGGCTTCTTGCTTTTCGTCAGGTTTTTCCAATAGTCTCATTTAATGTCTGCATCATTAAGTATTACCTTTGTGATAATTACACTTGTTCATGAGTGCTTTATTCTTTTCTTTTTTCATGAAGATATTAAAACCTCATCTTAATAGTACTTTTCTATTTTTGCCAGAAAGAAAATGCCAATTTGTGATACGAGACAAATACATTCTTCAAAGTTTAAACTTATTCACAAAACTAGTTTCATGTACTAGTGGCGCAAAATGAAGGTAAAACTGTTTTCTAGTGAATAACAAAATCATATCAATGCTTACAATTATTAAACAATTTGTAGTTTACAGTAGTTAATGTGTTTTTTGACATTTATGATTTTAGGGGAATTCAAATTATCAAAATATTAATCGTCAGCTTCCTCAATGTTTTCATGAGTAATCCAAATTTTAAACTTTAAAATTATATTAACACATTTATGGGCTATAGATGATACCCTTGTACCCCGGATAGCAGTAGGTTTGAAAAACGTGGCAGAAGAAAACGTACATTCTGCGAATGAGATCGTGGCAACAAAGAAGGAATTTATTTCGTGGTGCCTTAAGTAAAATTTTCAACACTTGGAAATGTGCCAAGAACTGCTTGTCAAACTGCTATTAACGCCTGTGTCATACGAACGTTGCGTTGAACCGCGTTTGACGCGCGATATGTAACGCGCGTCGTAGATTAACACCGAATCTTATGCGGAACGGTCAAAGAACTTTTGTGCTATTGTGCGCAAGATACAGTGTTTTTCTGACGCGCGTCAACGCTTCGCTCGTGTGCAAGGGCCCTTATTGGTACTCTTGCATGGGAAGTTTCTTCCTCGATGCAACGCCGTCGCAAATCTACTGATGGACAGAGTCCACAGTTCATATTGAATAGAATGAGTCCACATAAATCAATATTCATGACAATAGCGTCTTAGGTTGAATTGCCTATCTGATGAGTCAAAAAAGGACGAAATGCTGTTATTTTTGCATCTGCAAAGTGCATATTGCAATACCATTCCAGGTCAAAACACTGTACCAAACTAGCTTCGACAGGAGGCCAAAGACAGTGTTCCCGTTCCTTAAAGAAAAAGTATAGATGTCAAAACAATAAAGCTTTGAAGATGGTAGACTTTCCGCTTTGGCAGTCGCCAGAAAACATGATGTTTTGGGCTAAGTAGCCATGTCAGTTTCGCCTTGTATCGGCTCTTCAGATGTGGACAAACCACATGACTGACGTTTTCGCATTTTGCATGTTTTATTCACTGATGAAGAGAACTGCTTCACGGCCATCTGCCGTTAAATGTCACTCTTCCACTTAGTTTTTATAGTCGCTCTGGAATCCACAGTCCTGGTTGTCCAGCCAAAAATCCTAGGTAATGAACTATATTTTCAACCAGACATCCAGGGTCCCCATCCTTCTATTAACTGATTGATGTTTCCGTGTATTCCAAATGCTATGGCAATTAGTCCCGTTAGTGTAGTGAGTGTTTTTGTCTCGGGAGGTGCCGCTGTTCCTCCTCTCCTGAATGATGAGATCTGGGGACGTCCCACACGTCGACATGCAGATCTCCCCCTCCAGACATCCCCCTCTCCAGCTAGATACCACCCCAGCCCTGACAATCTCTAAGCCACCGATTTGTGTAGTGCATATATATGTGTGTATGTAAGGGGAGACGATAGGGCAAGAAAAGTTCGGACGAAGAAGGACAAAGTCCTCTTGAAATTCTATATCATATTTTCCATTGATTTGTTTTGATTTAATTTCGTTGAAGAGTAAAAACGGTATGTGGCGTATGGTAGATACGTCTGCGCACGTTTTCTTGAGATCTGGAATCTCTTCCCCACCCATTTACTACATGAGTCGTCCATTGGCAAAACCTCTTAGACGGACAGATGACAATTCATCTTAGAAGGAACCGAAGAAATCGGCGAAAACATTTTATAACTGAATCCCACTTCGCCCAACGATTTGTCCCCCAAGAAAGGCCAAAAAATCCCCGAGTTGACTGTTAAAACATGTATAATCTCACAATAAGTTTCTTTTATGTTTGAAATTGTTGTGTACACTTAACGAATTAGCAATTAAGGATAAGCAATTAAATATAAAGCAATTAAGATGGATTTTGCAAGTTGACGTTTGGACATCTTGCGAACGTATTCACTTACAAAACCTGCCAAATGCAAAAGAATCAACCGTAAACACGGCGAAGTAAATTTCTGTCTGACTCAGCTGTTGTCTGGACATGAATGCTTACTGGCGTATCTCCACAGGTTCAAACTGGAGGATTCTCCCTTCTGTTCTCTATGTAAACCTCCTGTCGAGGACGCCGAGCATGTGTTCTTCCAGTGTCCGCAATTCCATCTGCAGCGGCGGCACGTTATGAGTGTACTCGGGATCGACCCGCTGTCACCCGAAGCATTGGTCGGGTGCATGCTCGCCTCAGAAATCAACTGGGCTGCGGTGAGCGCATATGCGCAGACCATAATAGCTGAGCTCAGGAGAATAGAAAAGGAAAGAAGAAAGTAGGCTGAACCTTCCTACAATCTGGGGAAGAGAAGTGGCTTGTGTCTAAACCACTCTGATCCACTCCCCTGATGTAATGTCCAACGGCGTTTCCGCGGGGAAGATGGAGAAGGGAGGTGGTTTTAGTGAGTAAAAATCACACACTACCATTTGGTAAGGGCCACATGGTGTCTTTCGAAGATTTCTACCTACCGTCGTAAAACATGCACGCACACACACACACACACTCACTCACACACACACACACATATATATATACGAGGGCTATCCAGAAATTAGATTACGTTTTCGTCTGTGTCCGCTAGGGGCGGGGCTAGCGCGGCCATCTTGGGGTCAGAGCGTTGCGCAGCTCAGTCGGCATCTAGCCGTGCTAGTGAGAGGTTCGTGCTGTGCTCCGTTAAGATACTGTGACGGTTTGAAATGTCTGCGTTAATTGAAAATCCCGCGAGCTGCGAGGTGCGTGCAGTAATAAGGTTTCTGACTGCAAAAAAATGTAAACCGATAGAAATCTATCGGCAGCTTTGTGAAGTGTATGGGGACAACATTATCACGGAAGGTGGAGTGCGTCAGTGGGTCATAAGATTTAAAAATGGCCGAACCAATGTTCACGACGAACATCGAAGTGGGAGACCCAGCATAGTGACTGCCGAACTTGTCGAAAAAGTCGATGCTGAAGTCCGTGAAAATCGAAAGTTCACAATAACGGAACATTCTTTGAGTTTTCCACAAATTCGCGAAGTTTGTTGCACGAAATCATCAGCGAAAAGCTTGGTTACCACAAGTTTTGTGCAAGATGGATTCCAAAAATCTTGACAGAGGACCACAAAAATCAGCGAATGGCTGCAGCGTTGAACTTTTTGGACGCTTACGATAAGAACGGTGACTCTTTACTCGATCGCATCGTTACTGGTGACGAAACATGGGTGAAACACGTAAACTGTGAAACGAAATTGCAATCAATGCAGTGGGGGCACACAAGTTCTCCCCAAAAACCCAAGAAATGCATGCAAACAATGTCGGCAAGGAAGATGATGGCGACTGTTTTTTGGGACAGAAAAGGTGTGATTTTGGTGGACTTCCTGGAAAGAGGCACTACAATAAACTCTCAAAGGTATTGCCAAACTCTCCAAAACCTCAGAAGAGCAATTCAAAACAAGCGCAGAGGAATGTTGAGCTCTAAGATTTTGTTGATTCACGACAACGCCCGGCCCCACACGGCAAATGTCACTCGTGAAGTTCTTGAATCTTTTAAGTGGGAGTTGTTTCCCCATCCGCCGTACAGTCCCGACCTAGCACCGAGCGACTTCCACCTATTCCCAGCAATGAAGAAGTGGCTGGCTATGCAGCGTTTTGATGACGACGCACAGCTGCAAGAAGAGGTAACGAAGTGGTTGAAGGCGCAGGCGGCCGAATTTTTCGACGAAGGAATTTCCAAGCTCGTACATCGCTACGATAAATGCCTTAATTTGAATGGTGACTATGTAGAAAAGTAGAATTTGAGTGTGGCTTTCATCTGTATATAATAAAATTTGTTTCCTATACTTTGTTTATTTTTTATTCCAAAACGTAATCTACTTTCTGGATAGCCTTCGTATATATATATTGAAACGAATTGTTATCACTAATGTGATAACAATGCGTTCTGGTGCATATCGAACGTTTGAACTGCGCGGCAGCGGCCGGCACACCGAAGGAGTCGGGTGCCGGAGCCGGTTCAGTGCGAAGAACCGGAGGCCACGAATCACGTGCGGAAGGAAGAGTGTGGACAGTGACGGAGAGAGATTCATGGAGTGCAGACGTGCGGGGCAGTACGGAATACCGGAGAGAACAATGAAAGTGAGCGTTATGCAAAAGAACTGGAAAGGCGTTGTGACAAAGAAAGTATGTGCAATTAAGGTGAACAGTCGATGACAATTACAATAAAAGCTAGAAACTGTGATGTAAGAGAACGAGAAAACAGTAGTTGGGGGGACGACGGACGTACCGATGCAGTCGAAACGTTCTGGTAACGTTTCGAAGTAGACCACTGCGACCACGAGTGGGGTGGGAAGCGACCGAAGGCGGCGAAGCGTCCCCCGCCCTTCCGAGCACAGCTGAAGGAAGCGGAAATACCCGAAGGGCGAGGTGGCGCGACAAGACACGTAAGAAGACAACGCATAGAACAAGTGGCACTGCGGGACTCCTTTCCCCGCGCTGGCTTCCTGCGGCACGAGGAGGCCCGAACGCGGACGGTGCGGCGCGAGGCGTCGCACAGTGGAGTATTTGACGCCAAAACCTGGCCATAAGTCGAAAAACAAAATTTGAACAGAGGAAATATTTTGTATGCCCAGTATGAAGTGAAAGGTTCGTTTCATCATGTTGTGCAATATTTTCTCCCTAGGGAAGGGCTAACGGCTGTTACAAACAATCTGCTTTCAGCCGTGGTACGTACCTGTTTAGCTTATCCAGTGCGCTTCTCTGTGAGTGGTTTGAAAACGCGTTTATACGTTTTTCATGTTTTGTGAACTGTTACATCCGTAATGGGTTTTGAAGAGAAAGGTATATACTATTATTGTAGGATAAAATTTTCTCCGGATATTGATAATTTCTGGTGATATTGAATATTTCACATTTACGCGTAAAGTAAGTTATTTTCAAGTATTTTTTACCAAACATTAGCATTTTAGTACAACTGCCGGACGGTGTCGAGCCAACATTTTTGCACCAATCGATAGACAATTTTAATATCTATTTGGAACATGAGTCAGATAATCCACATGAATCCACTAACATTTTTTATAAATTTTTATTTTAAAGACGGTCGCACGAGGTTGATTAAGAAATCGCACAAAATTATATTTTCTTTTGCAGAGTCAGAAGAAAATGTCAAGGAATTGACTAGGAGAGAATTATTTAACTTAATTAAAGATATTTCTAAACATTTTATTGATGAAAGGATAGATGATATGCAAAATTGTTTATTAGAACTTTGTAAGTGTCCTTCCGAAGTCAGTGTTTTGAAGCGGTAATTGCGTAATTTCAAAAGTGCGTTTAAACAAAGGTGGAGAGCGTCAAAGTACATCGAACATAGGTTTATAATAAATAATGAAAATTGGTTAATGAATTTTTAAAATGAACAATGTGGTCCAAAAGTAAACAGGGGTGACACATCCGCCGATACAGAATGGATTTCTCCCGAAAATTTTCCAGGACAGGCTGCAACACGGACGTGCTAAATAGATTGCTTCTTAGCTCTGATCCATTGCTATCGTGTTCACTACCCAAATTAAATAGAGGGAGAAAACCATTCTCCAAATGTTTCTACCATCTGAAATTCAAAACATTCAAGAACTAGAGCAAAAATGTGAAGAATCTGATGTGGAAAATTTGAGTTCTGGCGAGGAAATGTAAAATTATAAACGTTGAACTGACTGAACCTGCAAACACAATTCGCAAAACTTTTCGGTCCAAGTGAAAGTGTGTGTTCAAACCTCTTTGAATAAAAGAAACATACCGACTTTTGTTCTCCAAGAAACGTGCCTGACGCAAGGCACCGTAATCTGTCCCATCCGTCTTGACGTTAAGGGAAAGGCCTCGCTCCACCTCGGGCGTCGATGACCGTCCCTTCCTGCTCTCTGCTTAGCCGTCACCACAGGTATGTGGTCCCTGATTGCTCATCGTATTTTAATTTTTTCTCTTTAAACTTTCAATTTTTCATTAATCAGAATTCATTTTAGTATTTTGTATCATCACTTTCATATGCGTATTAGAACTATAATTTATAATGAAATGTATGAAGATTATGTGTATTTAATAGAATTTTTATTTTAATTGTATTTTATTATATGATTTAATTTCGGATCATTTCCTTGTGCCACTGAAAATTGCCGCTGTCGCAAGTTTTGTACTATAATGAAGTAAAATGTACTCGTAGTGTAAATATGCACTTTTTACGTAAAAAAATATTTATATCACATTGCATTTATAAATTATTATATAAAATGAAGTATAAATTCCATTGGAAATCAATTCCCATCGATATTAATAACAAAATAATTTTGGCCAACTTTTGCGGTGAAATACTCCTCTGTGCGTCGGCCCGACGGCGGATGGGCGAACATGAAACGGCGTGATTCAGACTGGAGTATCGTGAGTAGAAGCGGCCGGAAGATTGGGAGGGAAAGTAATTAGCCAGTAGATAACAGTGATCTTGAGTTGAGGCCCCCCCCCAAATGTTGAAATCATAATAAAGGAGTGAAGCCCCAGGATAACGGAGAAATTGTAAATGGGATGTAATTAAACACAGGGAAAGAACAGAGTAAATGCTCCTGTGAGCACCAAGGGCAACCAATTTTGTATTATGATTATTTATGTAAATAAAAAAAAGTTCTTGTTACCCACAAGTTTCCATTGTGCATGTGATTGGATTCGGAGCCCATTAAAGAATGAAAGAAAAGACAAACAATTGCAGTAGAACAGAGTAAGCACTAATACAAACACAATTTACAATTTACATCCCAACGAGAAGAAATAAAACAATTTGAAACTTATTTCAAAGTTGAAAGTGATTGGACAAGGGATTTGTTTCACCACCCTCATCATTCTAATATCCAAATATGGAAGAGTTGCTACTTCTATTTCTCTCTTAAATTTCGAAGTAATTTCCATGTTCGGATCATATTCAAATGCACCAGAGCTTGTTGAAGTTTTAGAACGCCATTAACAGTTTTGACATTGAAGTTGCTGCAGGACGCAGTATCGCTTCCATTCATCATTCCATTCGAGGAGCTTTTTCGCTGATTATTTCCCGTAGCTACTCTTCAGTGAAATCATTACAATGAGAAATGCACCAATCCTAAATGGCTTTTCTGTTCATGTAGCAAAACCCTTATTTCCAACTTGACGCAGCTGAATGGAATTATTTTACTATTTTCTTTTTCTATTAATGTGAATTGACATTCCAATTTAAACATTTTTGCAGAACTCGATACTACGAGCCCTGGTGTCTGTCGAGTTCGGTTCCCAGATGACGCTGATAAAAGAAATGAAATGTGCTCACTTTCAAAACAGAAATAAATAAATAAATTTAAAAATAATTGTTGTACAACTAACAGACGCACTCGCGAATGTTGAAGTCGTGAATGTTAAAACCGGTAGCATTTCTCTAATCACGAATGTTCGGAACTCGCGAATAGCGAATTCGGGGTTGTCGAGGGATTACCGTAGTAATATATATGACTTGGTGCTATCATCCAACGAATACCAAAATAAATATTAAAATTCTGTAAAGACAGCAATATTCTAAAAAAGAATCTAATTGTGAGATGTATATTAGGGAGGATACTGAAATTAATATTAATATTACAGTATTAATTTCCATACTAATATACCTGTTACAATTCGATTTCTTTGAGAATATTGCTGTCTTTACAGTATTTTAATATTTTATTTTGGTATTCGTTGGATGATAGTGTCAAGTCAGGGTTTGGCTCATCTTCTAGGTATAAGAGTCTGCTGTACTGAGACATAGGAGTTAAAATATGTTGAAAATTAAGAAGGGTATCACAGTGCTAGCAGGTGGGTGGGGATTTCCAGTTAACAAGTGTTGAAGACTGAACTTGTAATGACCAGTTCTTATCCTTGTTATTGTTACTTGGTATTTTCTTGAGAGTTTTTTGCAAGTTTTCAGGGAATAAAAATGTTTAACTTGTTTTTGTAGAGGGCTGGATTTCATGGTTTTCCAGAGGTTGCTCCACTTTTCACCTATTACTTTCTTGATGTGTGTCCATAAATCCTCATAAGTTTGTGATATTGTTAAAATACTTTCTGTTTCAGGGCTTACGTTTTCCTCTTCAAGGCTCATTGTGTTGTATTCAGGGTTTGTTTTTGTAATCTGGTATCCCGACAATTCTGAGTCTTTTTAGGTTGTCTAATGTCATAATATATTTCATGAAAACTGTATATCATTGGTAGACCTGGGTAATTATTGGGAATATTGTTTATTGCTTCAAGAAAAGTAGAGAATATGACAAACTTATTATTTCTGGGTTTTGTGACAGTTTGAAGACTGTTATCATAGAGCATATTTCAGCTGTAGTAGTATTATAGTAGGAATGCAGTATGTTTATAATTTTAACATCTTTGGTAATTGTAGTTGCATATTTTCCATCTCTATTATTAATAACTTTAGTATAAATTTTATACGAATCTTGGTATTTATTTCTATTTCATCAAATTTTATTTTCCTAACTTTTTGAGCCAATTGGTTTATTTGGGAGTGTCTAGTGTTATATCTGCTACCATATCAGGAATTGTCCATGGTGATATACTATTATTTATAACTGTGTTAGTACGTTTTTAAATTCGATATAATATACTGACGAAAAGCATTTTTGTTCTTTGTAGTAATTTGACATTTTGGATATATATATATATTGTGACCGTTCATTCTGGTCTTCTCGAGGGATATATCGAGGGTTTGGGCTTTCTGTGAAATTTTGAAGAAAAACACGACAACATCAAGTGGAAAAACCATTCAACAATATAATTATGCACTTGTTAAACAAAAAATACAAAAAATAAAGTTGCCAATACTATTGACTCTTACCACAAAACAACACACAAGCAAAAATAAATCAATGACAAAAAAATTGATTAGTGAGCAATTTGCGCAAATGCTTCTAGTACCCTCTATCAATTCTATATTTAAATTTAGTACTCAATATTCAATTTTATAAAGTTTATCTTCACTTTTGGTACCTTTACTCATATTTACTTTTAATTTTACTAGTCAATATTCAATGTTATAAAGTTCATCGTTATTTTCCTCTCAGATTATAAAAAAAAATATTCTCAGTTTATTTGTAGGTAGTACTCCCCTTTATTTGAAGACCATGCACTCGCGACGGGATCCCTTGATGCCTTCTCAGTTGGCCTCCAAGAAAGACCTCGTCCCTCCCGTTGATGCTTGCAGCGTCCAGGCTGAGCGGCGCGGTGTAACGGTAGCGCAGCGGGTGCGCTAGACTTCCGCCCGCCTGCGATGCTCCTTCGGTATGGCAAGGTTACTCCATTCCTCCCGGGAATGCAGGTGGATTATCGGCAGAGTAGCGCGGCGCGGTGCAAAGGAAGCGCAGCGCTGCCCGCTGTCAAGACCTTGCAGCGGCCTGTGGTTATGTGGCCTCCGCCGGCCTACGGCGCTCCTGCGGAACGTCTCTTGATTGCAAAACCAAGATAGTGGTCACGCGGTCAACTACGGGTTGCGTAGAGATATCGGGCCAAGTAGCTCTACTTTCTCCGAAGAATGCTGGTGTAACTCGAACAATGTTCTGTATAGAGTCTCTTACATGCGCCACGTAACTGTTCACAAGTTACCTATTGGTGTTTTGCACGAATAGTTTATCTCCGTTGCCTATTCAATCACTAGCACTGAGAAACATTTACTCTCAATCGCGCGACGTAATGGTCCTATAATCTCTCGTCCCATTGTAAACAGGCACATGAAAGTTTCGCACTATTCGCGTCCGACTCCGACCGTTGACTCCGTTAGACTGCCTTTTTTTTCTCCTCGTAAGAGCCACAGCTACCCCTCCCCTCACCTCCCCGCCAGCGACAGTTGATAAGGGAACAGGGGGGGGAGCTCGTAGGGCAGCGCAATCGCGCGGCTGATCTCGCCAACTTTTGGTATTTGAGCGGAATCGCTACATAGCCCCCTTCTCAAAGAAAAAAAAATCTGTTCTTCTTTTGAGAACGTTAAGATTTTTTTTTTTATTCATGGAATGGCTTTAGGCTATAGAAATTAATTTTCCTATTATTTGCTCATTATTAGTTAATTCGGCTAACATTGGGTTCGATGATCCTGTTTATATTATATGGTCCTTGGAACAGTTGAAAGAATTTTGTATATTGTTTATGTTCTAAGTCAGATGGCTTAGGAACTCTTAACAATACTTTGTCTCCTGTCCTGAAGGTATACGGTTTACCTTTCCATTTCCTTCGCCTCCTTTCTGCAGCTTCTTGTAACTGGCTTAAGATTTCTTCTTGGGTTCTCCGATTCTGACTTATGTCTTCTCTTATTAAAATTTGAAGTGGGTGTGGTGGCTTCTCATTAAAATGGCTTCATGAGGGGATAATCCGGAGGAGTCATGATAGATTTGGTTAAGAACTCGATTAATGATCGGAAGTATTAGATACCAATCTTGGTGTTGCTGATGAGCGTACAACCTGATGATTCTAGAGAGTTCTTTCATAAGACGTTCAGATGGATTACTCTGCGGGTGTCGAATACTAGTGAGCACATGAACTATCTCTAACTGGTTCATGGCTTCCATCCATTGTTCGCTAGTAAACTGTGGCCCATGATCTGAGAGTATGCGTTCATAATTGCCTGCCAATGAAAAAAACTTATTTAATTTATGTAGGCAATTTCTTGTATTCGCCCTATTTAGCGGATACACCTGGACGAATTTTTGTAAACACGTCCACACATACAAAAATATATCGATACCCATACTTGGTCTTAGGTAAAGGGCCATAAATGTCGATGGCTGCCAATTCTTGGGGTTTACTGGGAATAATAGGTTGCGGAGCTCCTGCAAAATGCCTGTTAGGGTATTTTGTTTTCTGACAAGCCACACATTTTCGCAGTTCCGTTATATTTGTTTTCTTCTACCCTTCCAGAAACATACTTCTCTAATGGTCTTGTCAATCTTGTCCGGTCCAAATGCGCCAAGGTCGTATGCGTTAGCCAGATGATGCCTGTTGTTAAAACAGGTGGTATCCAAATCCTATAAACATCTGGATCTCTTGAAACTCTGGTTAACAAGACATCATCTATCAGTTTTCCATCGTGCACGATCGAGGCTATATTGGATAGCGGTAGGCTCATTCTCTTCTAGTTCGCCTTTCAGGAATCTTCTTATTGGTTTCATTTGCTCGTCTTCATCTTGAAATTTGGCTACATTTGACCAACTTAACCCTGGCATATGCATAATACCGAGTTCAATTGGTGTGGCGAAGAAGGTATTCTTGGTTTGTATTGTAGAGGTAAGGACTTGATTTCTACTTAATAAATCTGGCAGAAAATTCTTTATACCTGGACAATGTTCTATTGGCGAAAGAAAAATTGTTGTAGCCATAGTAATCCATCTATATAGACGGTCGTTGTTCGGGTGACATCGTTGGAGAAACGTCAAAGCTTTATGATCAGTTACAATCAAAAAATGACGTCCTACCAAGTATTCTCTCAGACGATGTAAAGCCCAGACAATCACACAAGCTTCTTTCTCAGTCACTGAAAACTTCTTCTCAGGATCTTTAAGGACACGACTTATCAATGCTACCACATTTTCTTCTCCAGGACGCCCCTGATATAGGATCGCTCCCATTCCACTATCGCTACAATCTGTTTGTAGGATAAATTTCTTTTGAAAATCCGGGAAAGTAAGCATGCATGACTGATGAAATTCCGCAAGCAATTTGTAGAACGCTTTGTCATGTAGGTCCGTCCAATTTCCATTTGCTATTTTTCTTTAAAAGGGGCAGAAATGGTGTGATGAACATTGCATAGTTATAGATAAACCTACTATAATAGTTCACGCATCCAATAAAACTTCTTAATTGCTTCTTATTTCTAGGTGGAATTATTTTATCAAGTTCTTTTATTTTATCAAGATTCATTGGAAATTCCATTTCTGGTAAGATCATATCCTAAAAATTTTACTTTATGAGTACAAAAGTTTGACTTTTGAAAATTAAGTTGCAGATTATTATCTATTAATAATTGAAACAAATTTTGTAAATTCTTTAGGTGTTGTTCAAACGTTTCTGCATACACCAACACATCATCTATATACAGAATTGTGCAATCATTTAAATTGGTGGTAATTATTCTTTCCAGACATCTAATCAAAGCGGATGCACTGTTTTTTAACCCAAAAGGCATTCTGCAAAATACGTAGGTATGCCTTTGTGCAGAATCCCGTGTACTGCCTTGATTCTTCGTTGATCTCCACCTGCCAATATGAAGCTGTAAAATCCGTAGTGATAGCCACGTAGGTTTCTTCAATTTACACATAATTTCCTCCATACAAATGGGTCGATCCCGATATGGTACAGTTACTGAATTTAATTTTCTTGCATCTAAGCATAGTCGTATTTCACCTGATGCTTTTCTGACAGTAACTATCGGATTAATGTATGGTGTCCCTTTGCTTTTTGATTACACCCTCTGCTAACATTTTATCAATTAAAGACTCTACTTCTTGTTTATAAGCTCCAGGTATTCTATATTGATGGCCTACAAAAGGTTCTTGAGTGGTCAATTCGATTTCAAATTGGAACTTCTAACAGGTTTTGGTAGATTTTTCAAACACCTTCTTATACTTAAGCAGCATTGCTACTAATTGTTCTTTTTGATCAGATAGTAAATTTGAATTATCGTGTACTGTAGATTTATTAAATCTTCCAGATTCTGTAGTTCGACACATTGTGATGTATAAATTTTTTCCCCAGGATCATTGCATTCTAGGTCTACCAATCCTTCGGTGGAATAATCAACTTGTATTGTTGAAACATCAATTATTACTGAATACTGTGACATGAAATCCAGTCCTAGTATCAATGGATAGAGCAGATCCTTTTGCTACTATACATACTACTTCACATTTGGTAGTACCTATAAGTAAATCAAGCATTACTTGCCTTATTTATTGGACATGACTTTTTCTTATTCACCCCAATAATATATGACTTAGTTAGTGGCAGCATTGGAATGTCTACACCATTGTCTAATAGATACTGCACTGTGTCTTCTGTGATAATTGAAGCTATACCACCGGTGTCTATCCAGAGCTGACAAGATAATTTCATTACATTTGACTTGGGATCATCGGACAACGTCGTTTATTTACATTTGTTTGAAGAATCTCTTCCCTTCCTGTTATTTCCTCAAAATCTGCTAATTCCACGACAAGATAGTCACCTCGTTCCTGTTGTTGTTTGCTAGGTTCGACGCGGGATGACTAATCGCCCCCAAACCTCAGAAGTTTGTTCCTTTCGATGTACTCGGCGTAGGTTTCCATTCTCCACACGCCCTTCCATCTGATGGATTCTTCTTATCTCTTGATCGGCTTCTGTGAATTCCTTCTTGTTTTCCTCTTCGTTCCGGTTTTTCTGATTTTGATTCTTGGAATAATTTTGTTTTGTTTCAACTATTGTAGATGAAACTGTGGTGCCTGTCTTCGGTTTGCTTTGCTTCTCTATTCTTTGATAAGTAGCATCATAGGAACCTAATTGAGTAATAAGTTTTTCAGCCGTTAGAGGTAACAAGTTCTTCAATAGGTTTTGAAATTTGGCTGGGAAAGTGTCGGATAAGAAGACACACCATTTCTTCTTCTGGTATTGTTGGAGTGCATAATTTGAGTCCTGCCAATTTTTCTGTAGCATACTCTTGCATATTGCAGCCACCTCTCTTCCATGATCCACATAAAAGTTCTATCTTATAGTCCGTTTGTATTTCATGATTCCAATATCTGGAAAAGAATTTCTGCTTAAATTCCAGATATGTTGGGGGCAAAGGTTCTAGAGTATCTGCCCAAGTTTTTGCATTGGATTTTAACATCTGATAAATAATCCTGACCTTTTTATCTTCTTTCACCATATGTAATGAGAAATAATTTTCCACCGCTTTCCAAAAAGGTGCATGGATTCTCAGTGTTCAATCCGCTAAAAGTCAAGTGGGGAGGCAAAGTCAATAACAAAGGAGTTATACTACCTGGCCCTAGACAAGTATGTCCTCCTTTGGTACTCAACTCTTCTACCTCATTCTTGCATTCTTTAATTTGTTTTTCTAACTGGTGGTCATATTCAGTCAAATCTTTAATAGCATTATTTAATTTAGTTGCTTGAGCCTGTGCTACATCTGACAATTCTTTCTGAAATTTATTTACTTCTTTCTCTAAAGATGACTGCTTATCAGAAATAGTTGCAACTATTGCTATCTGTGTATCAACCTTTTCTTCAATGCCATTTACTTTAGTGTCACATTGAAGTTGAATTTGTTGCCTAAGATTCTGCATTCTTTCTTCTAGTTGATCAGTAATGCTAGCTAATTCTGTCTGAATTTCTTCCTTCACTATAACCTTCCATTGCTCTGATAACCCTTTGAATTTATTCTCTAATTCTCCAAATCGCCCTTCTAATTTAGCATTGTTCCCTTTAATTTTTTCTTCTAATTTACTGTTATTTTCTACCATCTTTTCCTCTAATTTGTTATTATTTTCTACCATCTTTTCCTCTAATTTGTTATTATTCTCTATCATCTGACTAGTTATTGATTCTGTTTGAGAATGCATTTTGATGTCGATTTGTTGCATAAATTGTTGCATCAACCTAGCCATCATTCTATTTGCTCTCTCTATTTCTCCCTCTTGATCTTGAGATGTCGTAGGCGTTGATTCTCTTCCAGTTGGAGTGTCAGTAGATCTTGTTTCTTCTTCACCTTCCCTAGTTGTTACTGTTGAGAAACCTCCACTACCCTCTAGTAACACTTCTCTATCCTCACTCCTATCTGATTCCTCACTACTTTCCCCTACAGTTTCTATATTTCTTTGCCGATTAAACATCTCCGTCCTATCTGAATCTGCCATTTTTTTTTCTAAACCTTTTGTAAGTGACAAACTAAACAATTTATGAACTCTATAATACACTTCACCCTATTATTGACCAATGATTGTTTCTTTTGAATTTAACAAACAATTCTGTAACAATATTCCGTTGAATACTATGAGTAAGTCTTTCATCCTACACTATTTACATACAGGGAATACCATTAACCATCACTATAGAATCTTGCCCAATATCAAAGTTGCAAGAAACACTGCTGTAGACAAAGTTAATTTCATCAATTGCGTAAATTTCTTCAAAATTTCGAGCCCACCACGTTAGGCGCCAATTATGTGACCGTTCATTCTGGTCTTCTCGAGGGATATATCGAGGGTTTTGGGCTTTCTGTGAAATTTTGAAGAAAAACACGACAACATCAAGTGGAAAAAACCATTCAACAATATAATTATGCACTTGTTAAACAAAAAATACAAAAAATAAAGTTGCCAATACTATTGACTCTTACCACAAAACAACACACAAGCAAAAATAAATCAATGACAAAAAAAATTGATTAGTGAGCAATTTGCGCAAATGCTTCTAGTACCCTCTATCAATTCTATATTTAAATTTAGTACTCAATATTCAATTTTATAAAGTTTATCTTCACTTTTGGTACCTTTACTCATATTTACTTTTAATTTTACTAGTCAATATTCAATGTTATAAAGTTCATCGTTATTTTCTCTCAGATTATAAAAAAAAATATTCTCAGTTTAATTTGTAGGTAGTACTCCCCTTTATTTGAAGACCATGCACTCGCGACGGGATCCCTTGATGCCTTCTCAGTTGGCCTCCAGAAAGACCTCGTCCCTCCCGTTGATGCTTGCAGCGTCCAGGCTGAGCGGCGCGGTGTAACGGTAGCGCAGCGGGTGCGCTAGACTTCCGCCCGCCTGCGATGCTCCTTCGGTATGGCAAGGTTACTCCATTCCTCCCGGGAATGCAGGTGGATTATCGGCAGAGTAGCGCGGCGCGGTGCAAAGGAAGCGCAGCGCTGCCCGCTGTCAAGACCTTGCAGCGGCCTGTGGTTATGTGGCCTCCGCCGGCCTACGGCGCTCCTGCGGAACGTCTCTTGATTGCAAAACCAAGATAGTGGTCACGCGGTCAACTACGGGTTGCGTAGAGATATCGGGCCAAGTAGCTCTACTTTCTCCGAAGAATGCTGGTGTAACTCGAACAATGTTCTGTATAGAGTCTCTTACATGCGCCACGTAACTGTTCACAAGTTACCTATTGGTGTTTGCACGAATAGTTTATCTCCGTTGCCTATTCAATCACTAGCACTGAGAAACATTTACTCTCAATCGCGCGACGTAATGGTCCTATAATCTCTCGTCCCATTGTAACAGGCACATGAAAGTTTCGCACTATTCGCGTCCGACTCCGACCGTTGACCTCCGTTAGACTGCCTTTTTTTTCTCCTCGTAAGAGCCACAGCTACCCCTCCCCTCACCTCCCCGCCAGCGACAGTTGATAAGGGAACAGGGGGGGAGCTCGTAGGGCAGCGCAATCGCGCGGCTGATCTCGCCAACTTTTGGTATTTGAGCGGAATCGCTACAATATATCGTGGTAGATTATAGGATTATTTGATTCTGCTGTTTCGATGGCATATTTGAGAGTTAGCATTTCTCTACGATGAGATAGGGTTGGTTCTTTGGCTTCTATTAGAATGCTACCTGTGGGGCTGGTATGAAAGCTGCCAGTGCTTATTCGTAGCGCTTTGTCATGTATAACATCAAGTCTTTAGGTCCTTTTTACCGTCTGAATCATATAATATGGATCCATAGTCGATCTTTTATCGTACTGTTTCTTTGTTGGTCATTCGCAGGAGATGTTTACCTGCTCCCCTGTTATTATGGGAAATGCTTAGTCTTTTCTTACATTCCTCAAAAAAAATTGTATATGCTTTTCCACTTTATTTTTGAATTAAAATGCATTACTAATATTTTAATACTTTGATCAAATTTTAGCTTATGTAGGTCCATTTTTAATGTGGGTTGATTCACCATATTTTGTCTGGAGATAAATTATTTTGTAAGCTGAAAATTTAAAACCTGATTTGAGAGACCATTCATGTACATTGTTTAAGGCAGATTGTATAATCTCTTGACTGGTTGTAATAGCTGTTCCTCTGCAGAGAATTGTAATGTGTTCTGCATACTTCCTTATGATTATCGGATGATTGATTTCAGAGACTGCATTAGGAATGGCCAACAGGAGTAGAGTAACAATCTTGTAGTAATTCATTCTCCAGGTGTTGTACTGATGATAAGCTACCATTAACTCTCACATTGAAAGTTCTGTCTTTGGTGAAATTCTTGATGAATTGAAATATGTTGCCTTTATGTTCATATTCCTGTAATTTTGTTATGATTATATGGGTCCACACCATGTCATAAGCTTTTTTGATTTCTAGGTTCACTGCTAAAACATGTTATTTATTAACGAGGGCTTCTTGGATGTAAGTATTATTACTTACTAGGTGAGAAGTAGTTGAGTGTCCTGCTCTGAAACCAAGTTGATTGTTGGATGTGATGTTTTTAAAGTCTAGAAACCATCTGAGTGTTGTGTTAATTATTTTTTCCAGAATTATGCACGTATTGCATGTTACAGAAATGGGCCTGTAATTTTGATTTTTTTGGGGTCTTTCCCAGGTTTTGGTATAAGTATAACAATAGCTGATGTCCATAGTTCAGGAAATACATATTTATCCCATATTATGTTATATTTCAATAGAGTTTATTTTCCTTCTAGCGGTAGATTTTTACATGAATGTATGGAATGTTGCCTGGTTCAGGTGAAGAGTTCCTAGTCCTGTTAATGGCAGAATTAAGTTCTTTAATTCCATTAGGATCATTGATATGGTAATAATTAGCCCAGTCTTGATTATTTGTAAGTTATATATATATATAGTATATATATATTATATATATATATTGAAACGTTCCTCTTTTGGGGTGCATTTCAACATTGATCCCATGAGATATGGGTGGGACAGGTGATCTTTGTTCGCGAATGGGCTCTGGGTTTTGGACATTCATTAGAAATACACATTGAAATACAAAGAACATGAACAATATTTTATTTCACAACGATTCAGTACACCGTGGGTCACTTCCCACTTTTCTAATATTAAATGTTAATAAATTACGGTTACACTTCCCCTTTTTCTGATACACTATTCAGCACAGACAGGAAAAAGAAAATCTGATATTTATATGAGAGATACATCTAACCCAGAGTCGAAGCGGCGTCTCCGACCAACTCGGCATTGCTCGGCTGCCCTCGGTCCCAGCCGCTTCCCGAAGCCAAGGCGACTGCCGCTACATGCAGCTCGCGGGCCCGCGCGCCTTCGGCCGTTGTTCCCTCGACACTATTTCCTTCCAGGCACTATTAATTTTATATTTCCATCCATCCCTCCTGCACTGTCTATTCGGTGAACACGCTACTCATAAACACTCTATCTCCAGTCCTGGCCGGATGTTTCAATATCATTTGCACCGACACGAGGTGAAACTCGCTTCCCGATTGATATTTTGCACTTGCTCAGTTCTTTATATTGTAAATCCCGGTTAGATGTCGAATATTGTTCATCGTATTCATTCACACGCTGGTTACCACTATGTTCACTGTCCGTTATCACTCTTAACGTCCCCTCAGTTCCTCGACTCCTATCATTTTCCATGTGCCATCCGGCACATGGAACATGTTGTGTATATATATATATACAACACACGCCGTAGAAATCACGTACATGAAGTGTCAGTATCAACAGCTCAGTAGAAGAAATCAACATACAATACATGTACGTTACTTTACAACGCATTGCTAGATGACATTAAACAATTAAAGTCGGTACACAAATTTTATTAAAAGTAAAATCTTTTCTGCTGCGAAACTGTTTCTATACAATTAGAGACTATACTGATCGTCAAAAAGAAAAATAATGTTTATTTTTAACAAAACAATGATATATAATGAATTAGTTTACGTTTGTGTTGTATACATTAAAAAATATTTAATACGCCTGTAACAAGTAATGCACTTCAGTTTCCGGGTCAATGACCCCCATCTCGATCAAGTTTTTGTCCAGTTTCCCTGATCCATTGAGCAAATGCTGAGATGGCCCCTTGTTTTGCTTCTGGACGTAAATGTAGCTTCACTGTGCGCACGTTTTGTTGAGCACTCCTTTTGCTTGCAATGGTGGGAGTAGAATTGATGTTCATTAGTATTTTGTTAGCAATGCAGAAAAATCAAATCAGCAGTTCATTTACCGTAGAAATTGATTTTCTATAACCCGGGAACAAACATTTTTCAAATTTTTATTTTTCTAAAATAATAATTATTTTCTAAATTCTTGTTTCTAGTTTTTCAAATGTTGCTTTTTTTAAATTCTGGGCCTCAAGATAATGTGCGCAGATAATCTCTTTCTCCACACGTCATATACAGTTTTTACTGTTTTTGACCAAATAAATAAATACCTATGGACTTGCTTCGGTCATATGTGCAGAATGCAATCCTGCGCTTTCAGACTTCTGAACACTGATGGGCGCCGTATTGAGCCTCTTTTTTTTGCGGTAATGGTACCGGTATGTGCATAGTCTGATGCGGCATTGACTGTGCATAGTCTGATGATGACATTAAAGGCGTTTCCACTGAATTGCGTATTCATACCGTCATTCCCTTACCCATGTCCTTCACAATGTTCACAGTACGTTTCCGGCACATGCCATTCGGCACATGGAACATGTAGCCGGTTAAATAGGGAAAGTTTAATTTTAATCATCCTGTATAAAATTATATACGTGGTTCTTTTTGGAAAACAATTTTGTGTCGTTTTCTGGAGCAACGATTGCAGGCTAGTGGTTTAACTTTATTTATTTTCATGAAATTATTGCAATCCTATGTAGAAGCACATACTATTCCTCCCTTTTCTACGTACTAGAGTTTGAAATCAGCTGCGAGTTGAGATCGATGACTACGTCTGACTTTGTCTTGGAATTCATCGTTAGGAATACATTCACTGTTCATAATTCTGAATCAATAGTTGATTCAAAGTCGAAATGCTACAAAAGTCTACCCCACTTTACTTATAACTTGTCTTTAACAGAAGCTGAGAAATCTGAAACTAGCCTCACTTAAATAAGTACCCCTCGGACGTGGAAAGGATCCTTTTCTTTCCGGCCGGCGGATAACACCCTTTGCAGCTTCTCCTCTCCAGAAAATTAGATAACGTTCCGGTGAAGAATCAGCTTCCAATTCCCACAGTTTGTTATAGGAGTTAATCGTAAATAACAATTCAAATATAGTGAAAATTCGAATTAAAAAAGGACTTAACAGAAAAAAATTTGGTATACATGACTGCTCACTCCTAATTTATGGCTTTTTATATATGATATGTGTTCACGAAACTTGCAGAATCTTACTTCTATTCACGAAATGACGAAAAAATATTTGAATAATTTGTCGACCACATACCAATTTCTCTTTTCGGTTCTACCTGGCGTACTTATCTTTGACCATTCCACATCAGATCTTCTCCAGATGCTGTCTCCAGATTGCGCGAATACACTCCCGGCTATTGCCCTTCCATCTTCAGAGTGATTTTGCCTCAGTGGGGCAATTTACAATCACCTCTCTAACTGTAATTTATGAGCAATGCACGGCATTTCTGGGAAACATCTACTAGAGGGTCCACATTGCCGCAGAATTATAATTAGAGTACAAAATATTGTCTGGGAATGAAGTATTTGATTCATGACCAAAATCTTCAGGCAATATTTACACAATAAAAATTTAAAAAACTGAATTTATGTTTAATTTTACGTAACAAGCACAAAAAACGAGACTTCGGTGTACGAATGAAATGTTGGCGGACGAAGCAATGTGAACCGTGACCTGACTAATTTAATTTAACGTCAAGGACAGTTAAAACAGTGTATGTTGTATTATGAGAAGTGCAATCTATGCAACTTTTCTTCACACCTCGGGTACCTACCATAATTCCACATTCTTATTAATTTGAATTATGATGATAGGTAGAAAGAAGAGTTTTTGGCAAGAATTGAGAAGAAAAAAATCACTCCCATGTAATAAAAACTATTTGGAAAGTAAAATCAAGTACAGATTGTGGCTATTATTCACTTGCGTGCCCTTGGTGACGGAATCAACTTACTGCCCAGAGAATATGGAGAACGATTATGTGATCAAACTGTATTACCCATTGAATTGAAGAGAATGAGGCCAGATAGTGAAGCTACCTTTATGTCCAGAAGCAAAAGAAGGGACCATGACAGCATTTGCTCAAAGAAACAATGAAACGGGACGAAAACCTAAACGAGATGGGTGTCATTGACGCAGATGATGTGGTAGAATATTTTTTCCTGGCATTCATGTATTTAGTTTTTTAGATTTGTATGGTACATATGGTAACTAACACATTAAATGTCATTGTTAAAATGATTTTTCCCTTTGTGATACTCAGTATAATCTCTGATTCAACAGAAACAGTTATACTGATTAAAATATTTTACTTGGCACTGAACTCCGTATATGTATTTTGAAATGAGTGTGCCAAAGACACTTTATACGAGTTGCGTACATTATTTTCCATTTTCTGGTCTTACGTCATAGGAAGTGAAAGTATTGAAATAGTGCACGGAAATCAATGATTTTTCGACAGAAAATCTGGTAACGGTACAGTTTGTTTCAAAATATGTAATAAATTACTTACAATGACATAGTATGTGGAGACAATCTGTTTTGTGAGTCCTTGATACCGAAAAATTAATTGGCGGCAAAACCTCTGTCCGTCCATCCCTGTTTTGCTCTGTCTATCTGATGTAAAAAGCGAATAACTAAACACTTCAGACGATTTGAAACTTGTCGAAAATTGATATTCTCCGATCGGTCTGAATGATTTCAAGGCTCTCAGAAACTATCATGTATAAAATCTCTAAATTTTCATTCTTTTTTCAAAAATGGCTCCAAATTTTTTCAGTAAACTTTCTCTTTGTTTAGCGTAAAGAGCTCTTAAAGATGGCGCAGGTCTCATTTTCGCTGAAATAAGAATTTTTTGAAAATTACGATAGGTCAAAATAAACATTTTTTACAAGCAAATTAAAATACATTGTTGTGAATAATTCTAAAAGATACCTGGTTAATTTTAAATAAAAAAGTAAATGTGGTTCTATTGAAGGTTTATATTTTAATGCTCTGACGTTTCATCTATTAGTATCCACTCTTACGTGTTCCAAATTCAGTTTTAGCCTTTCATTACAAATACGGTTGCGAATATTTTCCCGCTTTTCTAATGATAAACTGACACCTTCGTAACTTGTATTTTTCTCTCTGAATTTAGATTTTACAATAATATGTCTTTCCAGATCGAATTATCTATTTAATGCTAATAAAACACATTTCCTTATCGAGTCAGTTTACATTAAATTATAAGTAAAGTTAATGTGAAGTACAGTGCATCATAATGTCTTCTTCTGAAATGGTAAAGAATGTTGCCATTTTTCATAATCTCCAAAACACAATGTCTGATGTAAAAACAAGTAGAAAACAGTTCCTATAGGGCGATAGTCAACTACTTCGTGACAGTAAACATTGGTTTCTTTTAATAGGTGGTCGAGAATTATGTCTTTCGTGAAGACTGTTTGATCGCTTCAATAAAGTGGTTCTAGAAGGTGATAGAAAGTGCAGTGAGGGATATTTATTCTTGTGATGAAGTTTGCCTGAAAAGAAACTCAGCAAGGTATTTATTTATTTAACTCAAAGATAGTTAAAAACTGTGTGACGTACTGAGGGGTGAAGTGCATTTATTTTGAAATAACGTCCTCCGACGCTGAGTTTCAGTGGTCGTAATTGGGATTTCTGTGTCCTCGATGTCTTTCCTCTAATTGACATGGAAAGAATTTCATTTTTCTTTTAGTCACATAAATACGGATTTCGCCTTGATAAGCAATTCTGAGAATGTCACTTTGGTTTTGACATTATTTAACTACCGTATCATTTGCATTGTTTTCCCTCAGGTATGAATTTTAAATAAAATATGCCAGTTTCACGATTACCTGCGTTTGAAAGATTATCAAATTTTAGTTTCACTCAGTGTCCATATCCAAAACTTTATGCTTATGACATTATGTCAAAGAGAATAGAAGGGAAAAGAATGTAAGAGGTGGCATAGAGAGGAATATTAGTTTTTAACCAACATGTTTACTTTTTTCTTTACTTCATAGAAACAGAAAATATTGTAATCGTGCTCCGGAAATCGGCGATATTTCGGCAGAAAAACTATCCTTGTCGGGCCAGTTAAGAAAAAGTGCATGAAGCTGGTTCCTATGTGTAGTAAATATTCCTCTAAAACATTGCGTAATCAGAATACATGTTTTGAGGATCCTTCATAACGAAAACTCGATTGATGGCAAAAGTCTCTGCGTCTGTCTGTGGTTAAAGCTGGTGACTAAACAGTTCAGTCGATTTTCTCTCAAGTTGATATTCTCCGATGTATCTAAACGAACCCGACGCCCTGGGAGTTCGCAACGGATATTTCAATTTTTGGATGGACATTACATGGAGTCTCAAGAACATTTTCAACATTTTCTTTTCAATGGCTCCAATTTTTTAATAAACAGTCGTAGGGTAACGTAAAATAAATAAAAAAATAACATTAAAAATAGCGCATATCTCATTATCTTTGAAAACTCTGGTTACTCGAAAATTGCAAACATTCATAATGTTTCGGCGAGTTTCTACAACTACAATATTGAGGGTAGATTTTTTAATGAAATCTTTTGTTCAAAGACATCTTGAAATAAGGTAATGCACAATGTTTCAAAAATATGAATAGTTTTCGTGTAATTTTGCATTAAATATAGACAATTGTGTAACAATTCTTTTTTCAAAAATGTTTCCAATTTTTGAAAATTTCCTCCTCAGAAGGAAATGTCAATATGGTGGTGGTATCATTTAGGGAAAACTCTCTGTATTTCTGAAAATTGCAAAAAAATTGACATCTCAAAACTACGATATTGAAGATAAAGATTTATACGTTAATTGAAACATGTTCTCAAGAACCAAATCTTTAAAAAAGGTCATGTAGACTTCACGTTTTTGAAAGAACGAGTTTTTTTCGCGTAATTTTTGCTTGAATTTGATGCAATGAAAAAAAAATTCTAAAGAATGGCTCGGAAATTTTTCTTGAATTTTTTCACGGATAGACGAAAGGATATTTAAAAATGACGCACGTCTAATTTTCGTTAAACACTCCGAATTTTCGAAAATTGTAAAACTTAGAAATAATGCGAGAAAATGTGTGCTGTTAAGTACTACTAGGTTTAAAATAATGAACATTAAATTTTCTCTAGTGTGAACATGTCGCTATTATTTAATTCGTTTGTTAATGTCCACATTGTACGTGTATATACATGCGTTCATGAATAAATGTAGGTGTAGTAGCTACTGTATTGAACTACAAGTTCTTAGGTGAGTCAAGCGAATGCAATAAAATTTGCTATTTCAGCTGCGTTGAACATTTTTTAAAGCGCTATAAAAATAAATGGGTGACGTATGGAAGCAAAAATCAAATATCTGTTGTAGTATTTGAGTACTTGCAAATTTCATGCAGAGTTCATAAAAAGTTCCAAATAAACTTTGCATATCGAAATTTATTGATTTGCGCCGGGAGATTAATACTTTGTTTACCCGAGTTCATTGATAAACAATCAAACATTACGCTCTGAATATATTATATCCCTCCGAAAATAAATATCTCATCTACTCTCATTTGCATATTGCGTTGCAGTTAGCTGTATTTCGTGTCAGCGCACTGAATGCGGGTCCTGGACGATCTTTTCGCTAGTGAAAGTAACGATGTATTTATTGGCCAAAATTAGAAAACAACAAGAATCGGATACGTACGCGCTACGAGTATTCTGCGTAAAATTTACGAGTCCATAAAGGTCTGCCAGTGTCATACCGGGTTTGCTTTATTGTTGGCCACCTTTTTATGACATTGTGTTAAAATCCGCCGTTCTCGCGGTGGAATATACAGTGTTTTAATGACCGTCCGCGTAATGAAATACCACCGGTGGCACGTTTCCTTCGCACCTTTTATTTTCTACTATGGTTGCTCTCTTCCCTTCTGTTCCATTCCTCTATCACTCCATTCTCTTTTGTTTGATGCTTTTTATAAGTTCCGCATTTTGTCCTTCATCACTGATGTATCATGACTTTTCCACCGTTCTATGCATTGTGTATGAGACGCCAGTAAGGGTGCAGTATGATATCTGTTGCTTCTGTAAATCAAAAGCCCGATGAATGAATGCATGAGTGCGAGGGGGGGCGTACCGGAACGTAGCTGGTAGGGAGCCGCCCCGACTACCTGCACAAGAATAATCGTTACGCACTGTGATACATGATACACTCGACATGTAGAGCACAGCAGCTTAGCCTAAAATGCGAATGACTACAGGAAGGTATTATCTCAACAAACAGGTACGGGAATTGAAAAATATTCGTTTGAAAGAAACGCCAATATCTTTTTATATGAAGACAGAGAAAATTATTTTCTATGTAGTCTCAAAAACACATTATTATTATTATTATTATTATTATTATTATTATTATTATTATTATTATTATTTATTCCATGTTGTCAACAATGTATAAATCAAATTCTTTAAGTAGATTTTACGAATCAACTAATGTAAACAACTACAGCCATTTTATCAACCATTAACTATAGCCATTTTATCTTATTTCATTTGTTCAATATTGGTAATATGGTACAATTTAATTTATTGTTTGTATTTTTCTATTTTTATTTATTTATATTTTTTACTGTACTGTTGATGATGTGATTGAAGTTTAAGATATTATAAATGTAAAAAAGGTTTTGATTTGTTTGTAATGGATAACATAATTGCTTTTTCGCCAATTCTACTCACATTTTACTTCATTTTATGGTATGTTATGGAACTAAATTTTTTAAGTAGATTCCAACTCTAATCAAGTAATGTAAAGTACTCATTTCAAATAGCCAGCTCATTTCATTTCATTTTATTTTATTTTGTATATTTTATGTTAATTATTATATTATATTCATTTCAAGTAATTAATTTTTAACTGCTAAGGGAAGTACTAATAACAATACAGAAAATTAATCTAGTTACTGGCTTGTTCTGTATACTTGGGGACCAGTAACAGTATGAAATAAGTTGTAAACTCATTCCTCTCTGACAAATGCAAAAAGCACTTAGAGAGGGAAGATAGTGTACTAATAAGAAAACATCCTGTACTTGGATTGAGTCGTATCGTGTACTTCGATTGTAAGTTAATAAGTTCAATTTCAATTTAATTTCCATTGTATGATTTGATTATTACATTCTAGTTTGAGCTTCTCATGTTTGTAATAGTGGTATTTTTCATGTTTGAAACAGAGGTCTTTATGGTGATGGCGCGTACAATGTACACTGCAAAAAGTATTTTCTGAAATAAACAATTATTATTATTATTATTATTATTATTATTACTATTACTATTATTACAATTATTATTATTACGACTTTTATTATTACTATTACTACTTTCAATTAATGTCACTGTTTACATAAACAGTAACCGTTTATAATACACTTCAGTTTTTGGTCTACATCCAGATCAATAATTTGAATATAAAATCAAGCTTAACTCTAAATATTACGTATTATGGCGCCATAGTGAATCATAAATCAATGCTGTCTTTTCTCTGAACGTAAAGAGGTGTAAACGTATTTAATATTCAGCTAATATGCTTCAAACAAATTTTGCCTCTCCGGAAAGTAAAATTGCAAAAAGCGACAATAGCAGAAGATTCCCTTTCATATAATTAGGATTAATCTCGTTATTGAATAGAAAGTTATTTTCACTGGCATTCAACGTATAACTCCCCCAACCAAATACTTTTTAAAATCATTGTTAAAACACGAACGAAAAAAGTTTATGAAATTATGAAAATTATTTCTTTGTTGTCTAATTTCCTGTAGTCAATTTAAAATTGATTCCATATTAAGTCATTACATTAATTTAACTATACCGAGGATGCAAGTAGAAATCATGGTACTGAGATATTTGATTTATTAATTTAATCATTTCATTATATTTCCCGTTATTTCGTTATTACAGGGAAAAAATACAGCTTAGAGAAAGAACATACGGGGGCGTTGCTTAATTAATTGTAATGTGGACATTAAATGGTAACAATAATTAGTTTTTCTACTGATATTTTAATAATGAACGTTTTACTCTTCTACACATATAGCCATATAATAGCGAATATTGACAGTACTCGAAACATTGTGTATTTCAAGAATAGAATCCATTTACAGAATAAGTGTTTGATGATTGTAAGCAAATAACAATGCTCTTAAGGTCTAGTGTATCATAAACGTAATACCAATGCGCGAATGAATCAGCAAAAGGTTTACAAGATTTAAATCAGAATAAATCATTTTCTAACTGGCCAGGAAGCAAGAACCAGTTTTATGTATTTGGTTGCTAACATCGTGGTTGTGACACGCCTCTAGAGAGGTAACAAAAAGATGGGAAAGGCGATAAAATTTTATATTTTAGCAAATCAGATATATGGATGCAAGATTAACTTTCATCGTGATTTGTAAAATGTCGTTATAAGTTATGAAATCTGAATTGATTAAAAAATTATACATTTACATTACATTTCTACCTTGAGGTGATGCCTGTAACCATAATTGAATAGAATAGAATAGAATATTTATTTCGCTACTTAGGATACATGAAATAATTCCGGTGGTGGTAGGCAATTTGAAAATTCGGCGGATTTGAAAATTCCGTTCAGTTTACCTTAGGACGATTTCTTTCGAACCTGCGATTCACTCTGGGAAATATGTAAAATGTCAAGAACATCGATGGAATTTCAGGGTCATTCCGCTTATGACCTGTCACCGACACCTCCCGTGACTTACCATTGCTTCCTTTAGAGCCCCTTACAGAATCTCCCTGTACTCTTGACTCCTCCTTCGCCGTCCTTTAATGCCTCTCCCTCTCGCTTCTTGGTTCCATCAACAAGCCGATGGTGTAATAAGAGAAGATTCGATACAATTTTAAAGATTTTTCGGGAGTGTCATTAGAGGCGGCGGGCCCTCAGCGGTCCCTGGGAAGCAACTGGGGGCGGAGAGGAGCGCAGGGAGGGGTGAGGGAATGAAGGGGTGTCGGCGAGGAAGCCTCCCCTCTCGCCCGCCTCCGTCCCCGCCCCCGCCCCGCCCCCGAACAACCCCCGCCCCGCCCCCGCCCATGGCGCCCCCACGTAATCCCGGGGCGCCGCTCCCAGATCACAGACTTAATTAGCGACGCTTGCAGGCGGCGCTGGCGCCCCGGCGCAGGAGTGACGGCGGTGGAGATGGGCGCGGGCACGCGGCGGGGCGGCCGGCGGGCGGGGAGAGGGGGGAGGGGCGAGAAGGCGAAGGAAGGGGAGTGGAAGGCGAAAGTGGTCGAGGGAAGGCGACAACGGCGGCGAAGTGCCGGCAGCGCGCCGCGCGCGGTCCCGAGTATGAGGAGGGCTAGAAATCGCACCCTCTCCGCCTCGTTCTGCGAGTTCATCGAAAGGCCACTTGATCGAGAAATTTCGCTTATTCAGGGGGAGGCGATGAAATTGATTACAGGGGGCGGTTAGCGCGGGACTAAAGGGGAAGAGCGGGAGCGGGCGTTTGCGGGCGTTTGCGGGGCAAGTGGAGAAAGTAAAGGTAGGCGGACAGTGCGTGGTTTCCTAACAAGCGTCATAATTTAAATGTAGTGTTAGTCATTTTCATGATAGATGAGAGAGAACGGTAGTTATTGGCATCGTATGCAACTTTTAAAAAACTGTTACACTACGGAAAATACATTTAATAATTGTCGCTGACCCTCAAATATTTTTGTCCTTTCGATAGGAAACGCTTGAATTGTCTTATATAACGAGTCAAATCTATTGCGAAATAACACCGAATTCTTGGACAGCAAGAGTGTGGAAACAAAACATACGAATTTCCATTTATGATTGTTGTTTTATAACATTTAAGAATACAGATTATTAATAGAACTTCCATAAAGCTCGTCAATAACGCACAATCCATTATTTATTAAGCGTTGTGATACTTGTATAACAATCATCAAAGAAAACTCGCTTTTACTTTCTCGCTTTAATTCGTAAGATGAGAAAGTATTGTTATCGTGCGCCGGAAATCGACGATTTGTCGACAGAAAAACTATAATTGCCAGGCCCTTATAACAAAAACTGTATAAAACTTGTTCCTCTTTATGTAATAAATAACTTCCTCTAACACGTGTGGTCAGAACGTTTTGTGAGTGCCTGAGAACCGACTTCTAGGCAAAATGTCTCTGTCAGTCTGTCTGCGGTTTACGCATGAACCGTTCAGTGGATTTATTCCGAAATTCGTATTCCCGAATTGATTTTAAGGAATTCAAGACCCTGCGAGCGTGAAACGGATATTTTCGTTTCGCGGTAGTTTACAATATTTTCTAAATTTTCTAAAAAATAGATACCAAAATTTTTAATTAAATTTTGTCGTCTTGTACAACAGATAATACTTAACATAATGGCGCAGAACTCATTTTCGTTGACATCTCTCATTTTTAAACAATTGCAAAAGTACAAACTTTTTTCGGTGTCTTCCTACAACAACAATATTGAAAATAGAGATGCATGATTGTTAATGAAATCTGTTCTTCAAAGAATGATCTTAAATGAAGATCCTGTACAATTTTTTGAAATTATGAGTAGTTTTTGCGCAATCTTGTGGAAAATGTAGACAATTTTAAAACAATTATTTTCTCAAAAACGGCTCCGTATTTCTGCTTTAAATTTTCTTCTCAATGTATCAAACGACGGTAAAAATGGTGCAACGTTTTCAGCAAACTCTCTGAATTTTCAAAAATCGCAAGAAAATAAAATTGTGAATGTACAATATTGAAGATAGAGATATTTGTCTTAAATGATATCTGTTGAAACAATAAATCTTTAAAAAAGGGTTATGTATTTTCTTTAAAAAATAGTAGTTTTCGCGTAATTTCTGTTTGAAGTTAATCCAATTTATAAAAAAAACATTTTCCCACAAATATCTCCAAACGTATCTTTTATTTTTGACACGGATAAAGGAAAGTAAAGTTAAAAAAGGCTCAGATCTTATTTTCAAATTTGTGGATACAAATTTCTTTAAAATGGTCTTTAATAAATAGTTTAATTTTTAATATTAATAATTCTTGTTTTATTTTTTAATGGAATAAAATGTTCGAAACTTTAAATTACTGTGAAAACACATCAAGAAAAATATGATATAGTATTAATAAGCACTTGTAAGCTTAAGTACAGTAGGAGAAACAGTTTTTCGAAGTTTTCTCACTTCTCATGCAACCAATCGAACATCAATGCCCTTCGATTCATTTGAACTGTCTGCAATAAAAGTTCGCAGCACATGACATAAGAAGGAAAATGAGATGTGCGTTTGTTGTATACGTAAATACTTTATTGTCAGCAGAAGTTACATATTGTGAATTAAGCACGTCATGTGCAACGCAATTAGAGCTGACAACGGAAGACATTTTGAAATATTAAAAGTGAAACGCCTACTCAATAGAAATAAATGCAGATACGAATTTCCCAGAGGAACGTACGGAAGAAATAAGGCGTGAAATCCTGTTTGTGAGAGTACATGCTTAACTGGAAGTGAGAGCGAAAAAATAGTGGAAGGGGACTGCGACAAGTAATCTTTATCTCGTTAGTGAGCCGCCGAGGGCGTTTAAATCGATTCGTTCAGTCGCTTGGGGCACGAGGTAGCTTGGAGGCGTCGCCGACTAGAAAGAGAAGAAGGGACGAAAAGGGAAGAAGATATAGTCCGAAAAGCAGCAACACAAAATTTGTAGTGATCTTCGAATGGCTAATATATTATTCTTTAGTTAGTTTTAATGCCAATGATGACCAAAACGAATGTAAGCCGCTCTAATTCTCAAACAATACTTTTTAAAAGGAGGGTTGAACATCCAAGAAAAATAACGGTGTTACATTATACTTTCTCGCATTATTTCAAACGTTTGCAGTTTTTGAAAATTCAGAAAGTTGAACGAAAATGAGACATGGACTGTTTTCGTAAACGCCTTTTGCTCTATACGTAAAAGAAAATGAGAAAAAATCTTGAGACGTTTTTGAGAAAGTGATTGTTTAAAAGTTGTCTAAATTTCACTCTAAATTACGCAAAAACTACTCATATTTTGAAAGGTTGTACCTGAAGTTATTACAAGATCTGTCTTTGAAGAACTGATTTATTAAGAAAAATCTCTATCTATGGTATTGTAATTACAAGAAAAATCCGAAAAAATATTTAACTTTTGCAATTTTCGAAAAATCAGGCATTTCAACGAAAATAAATTCTGCACCATTATTTTAAGCGTTCTTTACGATATCCGACGACAAAGTTTAATCAAAAAATTGGAGCCAAATTTTGAAAAGTTTGAGGCTTCATGTAATGTATCCCTGAATATCAAAATATCTACTTCAAATTTGCAGGGCCGTTTGTTCATTTATATGGATCCGAGAATATCAGTTTTGGAGAAAATCGTCTGTACGGTTTAGGTCTAGCGTTTACCGCAGTCAGAAAGACGTTTTGCCTTCAATCGATTTTTCGGTATAAAGGATTTTGACATTTTGACACAACATGGATTTTGACTTCCAAAACGCGTTAGAGGATGTAATTTACTGCATATAGGAACAAGATTTATTCATGTTTTTGTTGCTAGGGCCGGGTATACGAGTTTTTTGTAGAAAAGTCGCCGTTTTCCGCGCCACGTTTACAATACTTTTTCCTCTTCTGAAGTAGGACGATAAAATAAGAGACTGATTTTACATATTTATAAAAATAAAAATTTTCAATAGTTCAACCTTAATTACTCCAACATGAAATTTCGTTTTTAGAAAATATAGCGTGAAAATCATCTCCGCTAACGCGTATTGAATTGCGAAAGACAAATAAAATGTTAGTATCGACGTTAAAATTTCGGTCCCAGGTGACCCAATAGGATTTTGCAGTCCTTCAGTTTTCCTTTGAGTTATGGATTCTAGGAAAGTGGTCTCCATTCAATTAACCCAAAAATGAACTCTACTAGCATATCTGTGCAACATTTCATCATAATTGTGTGACTAATAGTATGACTACAAATAGTATGGCACCAAACCTAGCTTTTACGTAGTGGGTCAAACCTTCCGATTTCTTTACTTTTATTTGACAAACTAATGCAAGATTATATTATAATGCTTTGTCATTACTACATTATTTTGCTGTACGCTGTCCTTAATATTATTTTGTTTCAGTATTTCGTATCATACGAATTGTGTTACTCTGATCCTTCCAGAAAAAAAAACAACTATTTTTTCTCAATAAGCACTAAAATGCTTTTAACGTCCTTTATAATTGGCTCCAACGAGTGCACTGCATCAAGGATTTTGGCATATTGTATTCTCATAATCTAATATCCCGTAGGATAGGGATATACCCTAAGAGCACTTTGTCATTTTCAGCAGAAACTAAAAATGTTTATCTATTCCATGTTGGCAGCAGAAATCTCCCGGTAGTTTATATTTATTATATTTTTTCAACTACCAAATTTGGTTTTGTGTGAACATTTATACAAGCTCAATTTTCGTTTTTCTACAGCTCATTTAAAGTTTTAAAATAGTCTTAAATATCTCAAACATCGTCATGTTATTATCAAAGAAGAAAACTGTTGTTTCAGTAACATTTCCTTTTTACATTACTCTGAAACAAAAAAAAAAGAGCTGCAAAGACGAAGTACCGTAAAAACGATTCATTTGAAATTCGATAAAATAAATCAAGCATCGGAAATGAAAAGATTCAAGTTCTGATTTGTGGCAGGGCACTTAACCCCTGTGAAGCTGCCAGTGGCACTTCGGGCCCAGTAACTCCCCAGGTCGCTGGGCGGCGGCGGCAGCACGCGCTTTCATCCGCTCGTCCGAGGGCGCCGCCCCGACCATTGACGCGCGACGCAGCTTCCCGTCCCACCCACGCGCCCCGCCCTCCACCGTTTCCCCTCGCGCTCGCAGCCTCTCTGTCGACCCCACCGCTCCCAGCGACAGCCAGCATTCCGCCGCGGCTGATTTTTGGACAGCTCCCACTCCGTCCACGCACTTCCCCCGTCTGCTTCCATCACTTCCTTCCGTCTCCTTTCACTCCTCAGCCAATCACGGCTCTTTTATGTTCACCCTCTGTATTTGTCTGATTTATGTCTTTCCGCTCTCTCTCTCTCTCGCTCTCCTCTTCTCTCTCTCTTCGTCGTGTTTTCAGATTATTTGCTAGTCGAATTTCATCTTCTCTACCTTCTCCGGTCCTCTGGAAACTTTCTGGAACGCTGAACAAATGTTACGCTCATTTCCTTCTCCCATACTTTTGCCTCTTCTTTCTGCTTCCTTCTGATTTCTCTGACTTCCATCTCTCGTATACTTATTTTCACAATCCCACTCTTCAACTTCTGGATGATTTTCACGGCTCCACTACGCAGATCCCGACACAGGTACTGCTAGTTTTATTTTCTGTTTCATTTTTATATATCACTAGTGGACCCGGCAAGGCTTTGCTATTGCAATGTATTACACTTGACACGCTACTGATCACTTGATTATCATGTTTTTACGCTACGCTCTGCAAATTTTTAGTAGATAACTCTCGCTATTATGGGTTTGTTCCATGTTATAGTTTGGACACGGTTATCAAGTGCTCTTTTGTTAAAACATTCTCTCTTAAGTCTGGGTATGCATTCTCTATCATACTGTCTTGGAGAAATTTGATTTATTGTCCGAGATAATGTTCAAGTAATAATTCCAGCCGATATTTCACAGTCGCAGGGGCAGAATATGCAGCTAAGATGACATACTTTGATGACATACTAAGATGACTTAATACTTGACGTTGCCCCGGGTTACGTAGAGTTTCTGTTCAGGGGCACTTGAGTCAGAATAAACCCATCAAATCATCATCAACGCGATCTATATGCGACAGACAAACGCACATTCCCATTGTACTAAGCCTATAGTTTCCCCGCAAGTACAAGCAATAAGTTGACGAAGTTGTATCGCAATCAGAAGAACGTACGACAGGGCATAAAATACGAACAAATAAGCAAACATTGATTTGTATACAGCGTGGCCTATTTAACTTGACAAATCAAAATAACTCGAAATATATGCAACGTACAAAAAATGCCAAAGGCAAAAAACTGATATCTGCAAGGGGGACATCTGTCAGACCTAAAATCAAACTTCCCCGCTCGCCCTTTGGTGAGGCGGGAGCCAACTTTGCAATCTTAAAAAGGAACCCTCACTTTATATTGCAGTTTCGAATTCTACACTAAAAAATACACAAGTTTGGTCTAAAACATTTTTTGATCGAGAGACGATCCGATTATTTGTATTCATGTACATCCAGCGACTTCAAATCGCCCGCGCTGATTAATCAAATCTTAAATTTGAATAAAATTCTTTAATTGAAAATATGGGGGGAAATTTCCATTTAAGATTTCTAAGTTGCCTCCCCTAACCCTAGAGAGCGGGGGAGAGAGATTTGATTTTAGGTCAGGCAGATTTTCCCATTGGAGGAATTAATTTTTGTCTGGAACATGTCTAGATCGTCTCTCTCGATCAAAAAAATTTTTACACCGAACTTAAGTTTTTTTAGTGTAGAATCCGAATTTGCAATAGAAAGTGAGGGTTCCCATTTAAGATTTTAGAGTTGGCTTCCGCCTCAACATTAAGAGGGAGCGGGGAAGTTTGATTTTAGGTCTGACAGATGTCCCCCTTGGAAATATTAATTTTGTGCCTTTGAAATTGTTTTGTACGTTGCGTATTTTTCGAGTTATTTTGAAATGTCAAGTTAAATGGGCCATCCAATATTCGATTTTTCCTCGTCTCAGCTTCGCCCCGACTCCGCGCCCGTGTGCCCGCGTTCTTCCCCCTGGCGCGCTCCCTCAGGTGCTCGCCGCGATGTGCCCCCGGCCATCAGCGACGTCTCAATTAATTACGAGCGCGCGCTGTCCGCCGGCTGGCAGCGGCGCGATCCCGCACTCAAGCGCCCTATTATCTCGTTGGGCCCAGCCAATGCGGGGCCGTGCAGTGGCAGGCGGCGCGGCGCCGAGAAGCGCGAGCCGCGAACCCACAGTCGGGACCTGCCGCCGCCTCCGCCGTATCAACTTCCGATTTCGGCTCCACCTCTGTCTCTGTAATATTCGATGCCGCCACCGCCGCTCCCGCCCCACCCTGGCCCGATGACACCAGCCCACACCGCGCCTGAATACGCCGCCATTACCTGTCTCCATCCGCATCTCTGTCTCTGCCCATTGCCTATTTCACCGCTACTACCTCTCTCTCCACTGTGGCCTCAGCTTTCGCCATATCCTCTGCTCCCGTCACCCTTTCGGAAACCGTCACTTTTCTCTCCGCCTTCTCTTTTGTTTCTTCCCTCGTCTCTATCTCCATCCACCCTTCTGTCTCCGGCACTGCCTCTGTGACCGTCATCACCGATACCACCACCGTAGCCTCTGCTTTCGCCATCTCATCTGCCTGCGTCACCTCTCTGAATCCGTCAACCTGTCTCGGTCTGAGACACGGCCTCCGCCATTACCTCTCGCTCCCTTGTTTCTGGCCTCGTCTCTGTCTCCGACCACCCTTTCTGTCTCCAGCACTGCCTATGTCCCATCTCAACCATTGTCACAGCCACCACCACCCCTGTCCCTGCAATTGCCCGTATCTTCATCGCCTCTATGTCCACCACCTCATGTTTTCTTCTCCTCGTCTCTCCTCCATAGTGATCGGCTTACTTGATTCAGGGTGTCACTTTCGTCACTGAAGTGCCTCTGTTCGGGAGGTTCTAGGGTTTGAATCCCAACCGTAGTGGATTTTCAACATTAGCCAGATAAATAGTTCAAATTCAGCCGCACGCTGGAGGAGAATTCTAGCAGCAGGCTGCTCTGAGCAGTAGTTTCCCGTGATTTTTCCGATCAACATCAGACGAATGCCGGAGCAGTCCCCTAACAAAGGGGCCACGGGTCGCTCGCGTTCTTTCCTTCTTTTTCCTGTCCCCACCCATTACTTACTCACTTACATGCACTACACTACTAAACATGTTGGGAGATCTTTCCAGAGCTTAGAGCGTGTCACGGCTGAGGCGGTGCCCTGCTGGTGGGAGACAGCCCTTCAGCGGAAGTGTAGGTCGGCGCCAGATATCATCCAGCGGGGAAGATCGCCGGTATCCGTGTAAAACATCTACTACAATTACGGAACGATCAACGATAGCCCGGATTGACGTGCTCGGAAACACGAAATAATCAATCAATCAGTCTCCTCCGTAGCATGTATCCGGCACCGCCTCTGTCTCCACCACTTCTTTGTCCGCTGCCATGTCTATCTTCGCCAGTACCTGCATATTTATCTCCAGCGTCTCCATTGCCTCCAGGTCCACCTCCGCCTTCGTTGCTTACATATTCTCGCTCCTCTAACGCGGCCAGCATTGACATCGTCCCAGGACCGCGCAACACGCTCTCTTAATCGTCTCCATTACTGGGAACTTGTAATGGACTCTATAGGGCAGGGTTTCATATGTAGCATTTGTTTTGTTTGACCATCTCAAGACGAATTGCACTAGAAATTTTGCACAAAATACCACAATCCGCGTGTCACATTTTCCCCATCTTATTGACAATTTCATGTTCATGATTGGAAATTATGGTCCGATTAAAATAAGTTGGTGATTGACAGTTGCGAATGGAAAGGAGCGACGTTGACAGGTTGCATACCACTGAGCTCGCGTTTCTGAGACACGAAAATAAACGCTTCAAGTAAATGCTTATAAAAGTCATATATTCATATTGACTCCAAATCATATATTCATATTGTGTGAAGCAACAGCTTCAGAAACACAGCTGTCATTCACCGACTTATTTTAATCAGACGATAGGCTGATCGTTCTTTTTATGTAATGTAAATTAAGTCTGAAATAGATGCGACATTCCATAGGGTAAGTCCAACGGCCTGAATCTTCCCATTAGTTATATTATTTCATTCAGTATGTGTAATTTTGCTTGATTATTTCGTTTCTGCGGGTTCATCAAATGCTGCTAATCTCATTATTTGTATCTCATATCTTTATGTTGCATTCAAATGTACAAATTTATCAACATTACTTTTACTTTTGCAGGTCATTAGTATCAGATTCTCTTCGTCGACTGTGTATTCCTTTCGGAAACGCAAGTATGAATTTGATGTGTTCCCATGAACAAAAATATACTTTATGTTACGACAGCATTCTCATTAATACTCTATTACACGCAAATTTCGCAAACAACTTTATAATGTACACTGCACTCACTCTCGTAATACAAAACAAGGTACGTATATACACAGGTATGGTTACCTTATTTTTGGAAACATTTCAGAAAAAGTCACCCTAGAATGTATAGCAAACTAGAATCAAAGTTGCATTTATCACGCATTTCTCTCATGAGAATACTATCTCCTCTCGTCTAGACAGATCTCTTAGAAGGAAGTTTTTTCTACGATTTACATTGCCTTAGCAACGAAGCAAAATACATTGGACAAACAGGCAGGAATTTTAAAATTAGAATTATAGAAAATAGTGTATGCGTCTGAAAAAACAACAATAATAAATCCCATTTTGTAGTGTCATCTGGTCCCAAAGTTCTGCGGTGCTACAGCACACTAGGCATTCTCTTTAACCCGTCAGAATGACGCCATATGTTTCAAATTATTCGATTTTTGTTCAATTCACCTATCAAATCGCTGGTAAAGTGCATATAAATTGCGGAGCTTGACTTTGAATTTTCTTTGCACGCGCGCCAACGTCTGGAGCGGTTAGGAGTCTGGAACTTGCTGTTTTGAACAAGAAAGCTTGATGTCACACGGAGCACGAAAATTCGTGTTGTGCCCATGCGTCAAAATGTTGGCCATTTATGCTCTTTTTGGCTGCGAGATTCACAGCACCTGGCAGTGCTCTTGGCACTGCATCACAGCTCTTCCATCTATCGAGGTTTATTCAAGAAACTACGTAGCTGTCGATAGACTAGCCGGCGTTGCTAGCCGAATTGCTTAACTACGCTTCGTGACGTCACGGAGATTAAGCAGCTCGAGACATCGTGGATTCCTCTATGGGTGACCGTCTGGGAACCCCAGGAATCTAACGGCGCGGAGCCCTTGACCGACGGGATAAATTGCAATGATTGACTACGGCTGACCATAACTGACTTAATTAAAGGACTCGTCACTCCTCACCACGTCAGACGCCAGTATGTCGTTATACAGAAGGTTTTTAGGCATTAACGTAACAGAATTTTTAAAACATTACTGCGCCAATAATCACCGTCGTGAAATGGCGGCAAAAATGGAACTTGGACCTGTAAAATAACTTTAACATTTTTATACCGTACTTATAATTGACAAAACAAATTAACTCCAGATTATCAATAAAATTTTGAATTATTACATGAAATATAAATTTTTTACCTCGGGCGCTGAAAAGCTATCTCTGCCGGTGTTTACAGCACACAGCTGGTTTGTAGCACCAGCCGTCAGTGCCACTTTGATAATTCATGTACTTCAACACGACACCCTGCAGGACACACTATAAATTCACACACACACATTTACATACTCGAAATATAAAAACAATTCCACATCAAATGAATTTTGGAAAACCTACATATCCATTTAAATAAGAATTATTTTCTCTATGAAAACATAATATAACATCCCTACCCTGTACTGAAATTATTATTAGACATCAGCCTCACACCACATCCTTGCAGTGCTTCACAGCCGCTGGAAAGTGGCCATCGATTCCTGCTTCTCCATTGCCTCCACACACCCTGTCCCTAGATATTTAAACCGCTGGGCATACCTGCGGCCATTGTAATCGAATTTCTGTCTCCCAGAAGGCAGGTAAAGGACAGTCCAACTTTCCTCTCGTTTTGCTAATGTCCCGTCAGTGCTTAGATTAAAATTATGAATATGTTGCAAGTTGTCATTTTTCATTTAATTCGCAAATTTGAATCATATAAATTACTTTTTGTGAGTATTAATTAGATTTGTTATGTTTTATATTCATTATCTTAAATGTAATTTTAATTCATTTGTTGCTAATATAAGCCTTTGAAACATTTACTAAAGCGTCTTACCATGTAACTTATTTAACGAAATTTATATCGTAGCTTATTTATTTTTTGTATTCCCTCATTTTATACTTTGTTTTCAATAATTTTGCTCCAGAACTGAAAGTAAAAGAGAAACATGTTGGTAAAGACGATACATTTTATTTAAACCTTTGGAAGACCAACAATCCTCACAGATGAACCAATATTTAATAAAATGAATTTATTGAAATTTCATTAATGTGGCACTCTTCAGAACTATGAATACATCCATCAAGAAAATAAATTTAAAACTTAGACTAGATGTAAAATTTTCAAAAAAAAAATATTAGTGTACGTATTTCCAGATATTATTTTCTAAAATGTATGTAAGGGGTGGCGCTACCATGGAATCATTGTAATACCTAGAGATGGAGTTTCATTTTCTTCTCGTCATTAATGGCAATCGACTTGACTACACCCAGGCGTCCGTTACATATTTTTATTCACAATTTGTAGCAATTGTTGGTAATTTGATGCTAAATGATCTCTTATAATGGAAGATTCATAATAGCATAAGAAGAATTTACTCAGGAATGCATATTACTCTGTGACCTGAGATAATGAAACACATATTACATTAATAAATAATCTTATCTACGTAACTTAACGGTACACTTGATAAAATGATACAATATCCATCATATATTAAAAATAAATGCAGAACAATTCAATTTCAAATGGAGTTCGTACATTTCTGTCATTATTTTGTTTTTGACCAGGAAAAAACACTTTGACTATAGAAAATAAATTCAAGGTTGTTGTATAATTCAAAAGACATAATTTGACCAAACTTCTTTTTCTTATATATTATAACTATTTCATTCACAATTATTAAAACTTTAGTCAAAAATGACAATGTCAATCAAGTTTGTTTCAGCTTTAAAAATTGTTACAGTTCAATTTATAAGTTTTAACTTCAAGTAATATGGACTCTGAAGAGGTCCACAATGTTGGACGAAACGTCAGCACAACATGAGATAATAGAGATAATAAAATAATTTTAAAGCCGAGCACTTATTTGTTCAATAAGGTCGCTTTCAAGAAAATATATAATAGTTTTTTTATTTATTAAGGAAACCATCAACAAAGTTATTCAAGATTATTATAACACCTTTGATTAATAGAATAGCTTTGGGTCATTCTCGTAACTGTTGTATATTGGGACGGATCAATATACAAACCAGTCAGTGTTTGAAGTGTGTGAAGCGTAAGTGAAAGTATACAGAACTATATTAATTTTTTGCTTCTATATGTACTATGTACTGTAAACAAGTCTAACTTCTGCGAAATCCACTTTTAAAGGTTCAAAAGCACAATGTTTTACACACGTGTCTGTCATGAAACATAATGTAAACATAATGTTGAAAAGGTCACCATAGTATGACAGATTTTAAGGCCATTATCATTCCTATGGTTTTGCCTCACAGAATACAACGCATTTTTAAGTGTCTCAAATGAAATCTTCCAAAGTTACAACGCGTTCAATATAATGTTCAGAATTTCTGTTGTTAAAAAATAAATTAGTTTAAAAGTACGAAAAGGCCAGTAAGAATGCAAACAAAATAAGTATGAAGTGTGAAAATATGAACCGGAAAAAATCAGAATTTTGATGTTGTGTGTCATTCTGTATTAATGAAAACTGACACGCTGTGGCGGGCAAGAATAAATCATTTTATGCATCGGTTTTGTTACAGCCCACAGCAACCATGGCCTCGAAATTACAGAATTGCGCCGCGCTTCGTGAATTCCCTTTTGCTAGAACAAATGCACTTCAAATTACAGAGTAGGTCAACCAAACCAAATATTAACTGTAACTCGAAACTTCATGTTTGCACTTTCGCAGTTCGAAAGTCGCGACTCGCAAACTGGGAGTGCTGTGGTCACAACGTAACACAATTCCGCATACTACTTCAGCGTGTTTCTGGAATCAAAGGAAATCATTCCAAAAAATGCGTTGATTGAATAGCAAGTGAACCTTGCCTGCTGCGTTCTCTTCTTTGACTGTTACATGAAACAGGAATTATTAATTTATTGATAAATCTGTCACGTTTTACAGTTAGTCACTGCTCAAAAAAATTTGAATACTCTTATATGCTTTTTTAAGATATTAAAAAGTCTCGTCATGTATAAACACCTTGACATATCTTCACAGAGAGTGACGACACTCAAACGTATTTGAAATTTCAAATGATTATGTTTTAGGCGAAAGTGAATTAAAAATTTCGCTCCCTGTTTCTTGGCTTGTCAGGAACTAACAAACATAGAAAATATATAGATGTTCTCATGAGGAAGGCTGAGAAACAAATTACCTTTTCCATCTGTTTGTGCTTTGAATTGACATACTCAGGTAGATTTAGTTATTTTACGTCAAAAACAGTAAAAACCGTATGAGTGGCGTATGGAAAAGTTATGTTCTATGCATCATTGGGCGAGTACATTAAAATCCAGTAAGGCATTTCTTATTACAAGTTGTTAGTAAGCTTATTGTGTCACCTGCCATCAAGTCATAATCATTTATTCGTTGTTATTATTACAGTCTTGTTCGTTTTTTACCATAATTTCTTGTTTGTAGAATTCGTAATGTAACTGTTTTAGCTATTTATTTAAAGAGTTGCGTTTTTGCACTAGTCGATCTAGACATTTTCCAGTTCCAACTTTGCATCAGAGAAGTTCAGGATATATTTACTCGACATTCAGTTTTTCTGCTACATATTTGATATTTTTTCATTCATAATTTAAATAAGTGTTGAAATAAGCTTCGTAGGCGAGTGAATTGATAAGGATAGAATCCATTTTACTTTTGTCTAACAATGGTATGAGTATATTAATATTTTAAAAGAAAATATTTCCCTGGGAGGGAAAAGGGTATATATTACCAGGAAGTTTGAAAAAACATAATTTGAAATTATCCTCTTAAATATATTTTTCTTTCAAGTAAATTTTAAATAATGAACACAACAATTTGCAAAATGTTAAATCAGTATTTATTAACTTCTCTGCTGAACACCAATTTCCATCTAGCTATTACAATCAAGAAATTCATTTTCCATTACTTGAAACTTATGATATGTTCATTGTTTTCAGTGAGGTAAATCCAAGAGAATTTATCACGAAAAATGCATTATTTGTTTTAAAAATAATTGAATTTATTATCTTTTGTGTTGCAAATAAGAAAAGATCAAACAGAAGATATTTGTTATTTGGTATAAAAGTTCCAAATTATCATCATTGTAAAATGAATACCTTTATGATTGATGAACTCATGATCATGTCCTTCACTGATAATAATTACTGTAGTTATTTAGAGCCGTCTGATTTTTGAAGCCAGGGTTACGGTATGAGTAAAAATGTTGCGTTATTATTGGAAAACATTTTCTTTTGACGAAACGTTTAAAAATTATTATTAAAATGCGCAAAAGTTCTGGAAAGCATATGCACTCTGTACTTATAAAGCATCCAAGTGTTTGTATTATTAAAACACCAGGTCACCGTCTTATAGAGAGTATTATGTTATGTTCCGTCTAAAAATCCGTAAGTCATTATTTATAAAATACAGGTAAACCCACTAAAGTCGATAATTGTGACTTCTGCGAAGAAAGCAAAATATAGTGATAAAAATGCGTTGTGTCATGAAAGAGAATCGATTCAAGGAAAGTAAACAAATAAATGTCATATATACGTTTACATTGTCAATATCTCTAACGCGCCATAAATTACAAAGCTAACTAATCAACATGGGGGAAACCAATATGAAACTTGTAAAAAATAATATCTCCCTCACTTGCTTTTATTGTGTATAATTATGACATGAATTACAAGAGAAATGTAAATCAGAAAACATTACTTTATGTACGTATAATACCAGCATTACATATTCAAATTGAATCCATTCAATTTTCAATTCTAATTCAAATCATATTTGCTATTTAATCTGATAGAATAAAAGGTGTATTACAATTCATAGTTACGCGAGTATCATAATAATTTTCAAACATATCTTTTAACTGATATTGCAAATTGTTCTGCTACTTCTCACATCAGAAATTTCAGGACTGGACATGTTTCCAAATATCGTATTCAAAGTACCACTCACGGTTTTCACTAGACGTTTGAGTTCCCACAAACACAACTGAAGGTCATGCTGGCAAGAAAGAAAACGCGACTGAGAGTAGGTCTAGATCAACGCAATTCGAGACGCCGCGAAACGCATTTTCTCTAAGGGGCGAGGCTCTGAATCCCTTTCTGCCTCACTAGCCGCACGAGCGTCTCCTCATTTGTTCCCACGGCTTGAGAAAGCATTCCATAGAGCCCGTGTTAGTTCAGTAACCCTTTACCCCAGCATTATCTCTTCTTTTGCTCTTCCAGATAACTTCCTTGGGAGTTTTTTTATTTGGTTTATTTAAAGGCGCATTAACAGCAAGGTCATTAGAGACCACATGATTGATTTATAACATTGGGGTATCTGTGAGAATAGTCAGTCGTCAAGAGGACCGCCAGGAAGTATCTCCGCGTACACACCTCTTTACACGCGCTCCTGCATCACTGCAGCGGCCAGAATTGGGACAGTTGTAGGGCTTAGGACACTTCACAGAAACTAGCCCCTATAAAGCAGGCAAACTCGTTTTGTCGGAACAAATTTCACACGAGATTGTCCGGGAATCGAACCCGGACCTCCTTGATAAAAGGGAAGTGACTTCGCTCTGAGCCACGAGTAGTCTTTTGGGAGTTTTTGTTTGTAATTGAAGTTATGTAGTTGAAGTATGTAGTAACAGGTTTTGCGAAAACATGATTACTAGGATAAATAAAGAATGCAAGGAATTTTTAAAAAATATTGGCAGACTGTATCATTTGACTTGTAAGTGTCCTGACATCATTTTATCGCTATTTCTAAATTGAAAACAAATAAATTTGACATTTTGAGGAAGAACATCTTTAACAAGGACCCAGAAAATGTGAATATTGACAAAACAACATATAGAATAAAATAATTTACTACCTATAAGATCAAGAATAATCCAATTCTTCGATATCAAGGACTCACAAATCGTGTTTTCTGTCAAAAAAACTGCACTTCTGCAGGTTTATATAATTGTCTCTTACCACGTAATAGATAAGTAAAAATTAACATTTGGATATGAAAACATCTCACCCGAAAGGACTTATTTCCCTAGAAGTACAAGAATGGAAGGAAACTGCCTGTGAAAGATCTATTTTAATTTATTGTTAATGAATTCACATTAATAAAAGATTATTGAATTATATGATAAATTTGAGATCTTATATTTCCAATTGAAGGTACTGTACAGATTACAAGCACATTTAAAGGCATCCATATGTTTCAAGTTAACCCTTAACTGGTATCATGGATTTTGGTTACGTAAACGGTATTGTCGGGTCAGCGGAGACCCAGAAATTAATTTTGTAATTTGGCATATTAATTCTTACTTGATGAAACTAGAAATCGATATACATCTTAAAACAACTTCCCTCAAGGATTGTAACTGAAAGACTTCTTCAATTAAATTCATTTTGTGTGTCTAAAGTATCATATTTCTGAATTCGTATATATTTACATGGGTTAGATGATATCAATTTGAAAAGGGATTCAATTTTCAAAATACTAGAAATGTTTCATTGGTATGGATCAAAAGGAAGAGCTAACACTAGTATAAACATAATAGGGAGAGAAAAACACAAGAATGCTACTTAATTCATACAATTTTCAAGCATGCAAAAGTAGTATACAGCAAATGTTTAATTTTTTGTCTGTTTATAATTAGCCAAATTATTATGCAGTTATGGACTGGATGTAATTTATTCAGACTCTATGCACTCATTACAATACACTTTTACTAAACTGTGGGTTTTGCAAACAATTTTACTGCACTGACAGAAGACTTATATTTATTGTCCTTTAATGACGGACAAAGAGAGCAGTGCTTCCGTTTCTTCGGCTCGTCACCCTCATCATTTTCACTGCATGAATCATGATCACTGTCTATTGTTGAAGCGTCACTGAGATCACTATCTACATCTGCAAGCCACTGTTCAATTTGTACAGAATGTTCTTCATATTACATTGTTGAGAAAACAGACTTTGATTTTCACACTATAACACTATAATTAAAAAAAAAGACTAACGTCAACGGTATCGTCGGGTCTCCACTGACCCGGAACACACACTGCGAGGACAAATCAACTTCCTTTCATGAGTTCTAAAACACCACTGCCCATAGGTAGAGAGTGTAGGGATTAGGTGGCAGCACAGGCAAATTGCGGCAAAACTGCAAGGTTTAAACAAAAAAAGAAATTCTTCAGGGTCAAATGTGACCCGACGATACCAGTTAAGGGTTAAAATTGCGAAGCATCGTTTGTGGGTCCAGTAGCCGCTCGTCGGTGATTACGACCCTCCTGTATCCGCTGGTTCAACCCACTCATCACTGTCGTTCCAGTGCGCCCTGTTCGAGCCGTAAAGTCACGGCGCGATAAACCCGTTTCCTGGAGACCGATCATTCTGCTCCGTTCGAAGTCACTCAGGTACTGATATTGTGCCCTTTGACGTTAACGAGACATATCAGCACTTGCTTGCACGTTTCCACGTCGTTTGACGGCTCTACACCGACCGAGTGTGGCGTAACACTTATCTGACCTGTCACGAAAAGGAGGGCGCTGCTAGGCCAACGTGCACGCCATCTCTATGCAAATTTGATCACTTCTTATGGATGCACTGTTCTACACATCCCCCAATTTTTAAGTGATGGCGATTATTCCTTCTAGGGTTTGTAATTTTCACAAACAGCAGTGTATTTGTCGTATGTTTCGTAACGTGGCTGTTACCCGATGCCTTTTATCCCTTTGGACTGAGGCGCGATGCCGTTAGTAAACGAGGTTTTACGGGCGGTCACCTATTAGGGAATCCGTGGTGTCTCAAATTGCTTAACTTTTGTGACTTCACAGACCGTAGTCAAGTAATTTGGCTAACGACGCCACCATTTGACTTACCTCACATTCTTTGTAATTTATTTCTGATTGTGCCGCTCGGTTTTGTTAATAATCAATATCTAAAATCCTAATACCCGCAATTCATACAAACTCTCTCTACATTTTTCTTTCTGCTTTAGATCATCTCTCTACACGCTACCTCCGCACCGTTCTGTTTGAAAACAGAATCGTCAGCGTCACCGAGCAGGCGGGTGGAGACAGGAGAGGGCCGCGAGAACGTATCAAAAGCCACCAGACGTCGCCGTCGCGTCGCTCAGAGGCAACAAGGCTTTGCCAAGCACCTTATGACGGCAATGTCACAGCTGCTGTCGCCGTCGTTATTCCCATCGCACCACCGCGCTGGTGTGACCACTGCTGCGCTCTGCACTGATACTGGCACCGTCTCCGTGCCGCCGGCAGCGCCGCCGCCGCCTCCACCACCACCACCACCACCACCACCACTATCACAATAACAACTACCACTACCACCGATTGATGAATGTTTCTGGGTACGTCAACTGCTTGAGTCATTAATCCTGTTAGTGTAGTGAATGTTTTATCGCGGAAGGAGGAGTTCTTCCCCCCATTGCATGGTGAGACTTACAAGCCAGCTTGCATGGTTTCCCAACTCCATGCATCTCCCTCAAGCGGGATATCTCCCCAGCCGGTCCGAGCTCTAAGCTCCCGATTGGTCTGTCGACATGTGTGGTAATATTGGACATATAAGTGTGTGTAAGGGGAGATGATAGGACAAGGAAGAGGAAGGAAAGATCGTGCGCGGTTAGCTTTGTTAGAGCACTACTCCGTCATTCGCTTGGAATTGGTAGGAGAAATCACGGAAAACTACCGACCAGAGCAGCCAGTCGGTAGCATACTCCTCCAGTCAGCGGCGGAATTTGTCCTAGCTATTTAGCTAATATCAAAAAACCTCCACTCTCGGGACTACGATTTCTCGGTCAAAGTCGCTGCCGTCAGCGGCAATGCTGGTCTGAGCTAAACAAAGCCGCCATCACCACCACCGACATTACCTCCACTACTGCTATTGCCAGCGGCCGTGCGGCCACCTCTAGCGCCACGCGGCCTTCGAGACGCTTTCCGACGGGGTGCGCCAGCAACAGGTGGCCATTTTTCAAACGCGTTAAGCTTCTTCATAATTCGCTCGGGGGAGCCGCGTCTTTCTCCGGGGGCGGGCGACGCTGCGCGGAGTCGGCGCGCGGGGATTTCCCTTCCACGGGATTCCCCCCTCCCCCCATCACCGGCTGCGCGAGTTCGGTCGCTACGTGTTGCGTGCAGCCATCACGAAGCCAATGCTTCTTTCACCCTCCAGAAGATGTTGTCCTTCATTGCAAAAGTTAACGCGCGTTCGAAAGACCGACTGTAATTTTCCTTCCTCTAGAAAGGAGTATTTTAAAACAGATTATTCTGGGTTCTTAGGTAAAAGTATCGTTTCTTGTTTTGTTTATTACTAAGGTAAATGCTGTTGCTGTTAAGTTGTCGGGAAAGTTTCAGTTTCGGAAAACCGGGAATTCGCTCAATCACAGAATTAAATAGAAACTTATTCTTACTCTCTCCAAGTGTTAGTCGCGCAATTGTACGGTACGCAAGATCCTCCTCCGCTGTATACCGGTTATGACAGGTCGAATTAACCACGATGTCCCAGTCTGGATTGGGGGCGTCTGGGAGGGAAATAAAAGATCGTGTGCAGTCATTGTCCTTTCGTATTGAGAGCTGCTCCGCCATTGACCTGGAACTCATCAGGGAAACTAATGATCAGAGCATTCAAACTACAAATTCTGGCCGCAACTGTCGAACTCAAAAAAATGTCAAGCACTTGACCGGCATTGAAACGTTGGCCTTCCAACTTTCGTCGTTATCCAACACTCGAGCTCACTATGCGCTCGAGCCATAGGGCGCTGCCTTTTCGCTCGCCGCTAAGGGTACTGGTGTAATTGAAGGTTACCCAAATGAAAATAAGTCGTTTTTCGTGGCGTCGTAGACTTACAAGAAAGTACTCTTTACTGGTAGGTGAGGCAGTACGTAAAAGAGTGGACGTGTGATGTCTGTTGCAATTGTTGTTTAAATGCGCGTAAGCACATTGAATTCAATACACTCACAACATGAATTCACTAATTCTGGGCAATTGAGCAACAACTGAATTTTTGAAAGTAGATGATATTGCAGCCGAAATATACCGTCGTAGAAACATGTGCAGAAGAATGCGTATCCTTTCATATATATTCACACATTGAAGGAAAATAAAAGGTTTTGGCAAGAATTAGTAAACTTTAATTCTATATAACAGAATTGCGAATGTTAAATAGGAAAATACAATTTAACTTCGCCAGGTTTTTACGTCACCTGGTAAGTTCTTTTGTGAGCTACCCCACCAGAGGGTGAGAGGCTTTTGCCTTGGATAGGGACGTAATTGCTGAAATAATAATAATAATAATAATAATAATAATAATAAAAATAATAATAATAGTGGAAAAGTGGGAAGTTGCACCAGAGCAACCAAAACAAAAAAAATACAGACCAAAGTGCTCGGAAGAACTTAAACAAGTTTTCTGGGAAAGAATGAAGTCCATTGGAACAATAAGAACCCACGGAAAAATTGATTGAGTCTCTTGCTTACCGTTTTCCATCTATGGGGAGAATTCACCTATAGTAATAATACTAGTAATAACAATAATAATAATAATAATAATAATAATAATAATAATAATAATGATATACATTATGATAAAGCGGTTCTCAAAATTTCCCAAGATGATAAATGCCGCATTTGCCTGGAGCAAGTAGAAACCATTGATCATATTGTCTCAGCTTGTCCAATTCTAGCAATGACGGAATACCTGAAAAAGACATGACAGGGTGTGTAGCTACCTCCACTGGCAGATTCTGTACCGCCCTCGAAGTTCCAAACACATGCCCCAAGTGGTACGAACACTCACCAAAACCGGTGACGTCTGTTGGAATGTGTACGATATTGTACGACCAACAAATTCAAACTGATCGCACGATAGCGGCAAACAAACCGGATATAGTTTTCCGGGACTTGTCAAAAAAATCGTGTTTACTTATCGATGTTGCTGTACCTTGCGATCAAAACGTCGTTACCAAGGAGGCAGAGAAACGTCTTAAATACAAGAGTTTGGAAATCGAGATCAGCCGAATGTGGGGCGTAAAAGCACAGGTCGTCCCGATAGTTATCGGAGCTCTGGGATTTGTTCCGCAAAATTTGAGTAAGAACTTGTCTAAACTCCCAGGTAATTCAAAAGACTGGGAAGTGCAAGAAATAGCTTTATTTGGAACAGCCCACATTTTGCGTAAAGTATTGTAGAGGCACTGATAGTCACCGGATCTGCTCCTTAGGTAGCTGGTTGCAACCTCGAGTAGATTTTATATTCAGCCGACTCATAACATCTTTAGTCGTGATGTAATGGAATAATAATAATAATAATAATAATAATAATAATAATAATAATAATAATAATAATATAATAAATATACGGAAGGATAAATATGACATGGCGTTTCCTCTTACGGACGTTTTTTTGCTGAATTGTCTGTAACATTATGATGCACTTAACGCACTGTATTTAACAAATAAGGTGACTATATATAGCGGTGACACCAGTGTATTCCTTGAAACTTCCTGCACGACCTAACGATCCAAGCAATAAATCGTTATAGAAAATTAGAAGTGCTACAACAGCACGTGCTTTCTCGCATTGTTTCTATTGTGCAATTTTCGAAAATTCAGAGTGTTCAACAAAAACGAGACCTGTACCAAATTATGGGACAAAATTTATTCAAACATTTTGAAAATATTCAGGCTTTATGTAAAGTATCCCCCAAAAAATCAAAATATCTGTTTCAAGCTGCAGACTCTCGAGTTCGTTGAAATCGACCTACGCCAACGTTGACCACAGACAAACATTTTGCCGTCAATCGATATTTCTGTTTTAGGGAGCAACAAAATATGCATTCTGACTACACAGCGTGTTAGAGGAAGTAATTTACTACATATAGAAACAAGATTAATCCATTTTTTCGTGACCAGGGCTCGACAATACGAGTTTTTTGTCGATTTCCGGCGTACGGCTACAATACTTTCTTCTTACGTAGTAAGGCTTGAAAGTAGAAATATGAGATTCGCGTTCATTTTGACAAGCCTAATGCTTCAGAAAACATGAGACTCGACATGAATGCGAAGAGCAGTGTCCTCAATCATCCTAACATGACTCATTCTTCTTTGCCCATATATAAAACGAAAAAACGCTGCTTTAGATAAAACGAAATGGCATTGCCATTCTTCGAAGATTGTTGCCGATAAATTACTATATTGCTCTATTCTCTGCACTGCGGTTTTTCGAGAGTTACGGTACATGCATTCATTGCGTATCTATCCATGCAAATTCTGCATCATCTGAGCCTCTGTAAATTTCATGACTGCGAGAGTTCAATTCAAACATGGAGTTCAAGGATGTAAATTATTTTGTTACAGAAAAATAGTGAGAATATGAAGGCAAATATAACGAGACACGTTAAAATGCATGAACATTTTATTAATTTCTATCTAAGATGCTTGTAACAATATTTACAAACAACTTATAAAAAGTATACCAGTTTCAAAATCGTCGTGTTCTCGGTCAAATTCAGTTCTATGAATTCAAGCAAAGATGACAGGTACCTCTCTATTTTCTCCGAAATTGTATTTTCTGCAACTTTGCAGAAAATCCAATTTCTCTATCTGCTCTAGCATGCGTCCTGGGCACTTTGTTAATAATCATCTGAATTTGAAATATTCATTAGAGCTTTGCAATATCTATACCTTGCAAAAAATAAAAACAACCAACAAACAGCTGAAGACTCGCAGAACTCAAGCCACGCCGAAACTGTCTTGTGGAAGATTTGGACAGCTGATACGCAGAAATTGTGTGCACGATTGTACTATGCGCACTAGAGCAAACGAACATAAGGTTTGGTTCCTTACACTTCTCAGACTTACGAAAACGAATACATTCATTCAATCTCCAAAGATGCTTCACTGTCGAGAATTTTTTATGTGGACATCCTGCGATGCTCTCAACATTATCGTTCTATATTGACCCTCACCCCAAGCTGTGGGGTACCGACACAAGAATAATTTCTGACATATTTTTCTGTTTCTTATGTGACTCACTAAATAAATATTGATTTGAAACCGTCAGGAAGTGTCAGAGGATTTATTTTTATTTTTAAAAGATATAGTTATTGTTCGTTTACATATACAGGCATGTATGCAATGTTCATACTATAGTTGCACTTCTATATTCCAGACACTAGGGATCGAAATCGTCTCGGAGTTTTTATAGGATTATAATTTTTTTACAGGAAAGGAGTGCAAGAATTGCATATAAATGAGAAAACAGGCGCGACCGTGCGCCTTTCCCAAAACGTGGTGTCTGAGATTAAAACTTGAAAATAACTGTGGTAATGAATTCAATTTATATAACAGAGAAAAGCGAATAAATTATGCAACATTCCAGACTTAATAATTGCAAATATACAAATTCTACTTCTGAATAAAAAATAAAGGGGGTAACTGGACCGATCTACTTAACCAAACCTCCCGACGGTCCACTTAATCCCACAGCACGTATTTTATTTATATGCCCGAAAACACAAAAGCCACTACGTATTATCAAAAATAAACACAATTATAGAGGAGAAATACTAACAATTAATTTGGTGTGAATATTCTTCTAGTAGTTGTTATTCAATTGCAATAAAAATGCAAAGCAGATGAATGGTAGAAAAAACCTATGAACCTTCAGAATAAAAATTCCTTACTGTACTGAACAAATCAAGTCCAGGAACTTATGACTGTGTCTTAGATTATCAGCCCTGTCATCCTACGAATGTCATCCAGTGGAAAAGGCAGGAAACACTTCTGATGGGGCGATTCGAACACAGTGGACTTTTTTTAATTACATTTTGAACCAACCCAAACATTCCTCTTGGAGCTCGGTGTAAAGTTAATTTTACTTATGTCTAGTTCTTAATTCTAATTTCGGAGGACCAACTGGGCATTTGGTGCAGGCCAGGACTGCATGGAAAATGGTTAATTTTAATGTTATCGGTGGAATAAAAGGCTGAATGAATTTAATACGTATATTAATTAAAGGAAAAAAGATATATTTAGCAACGTGACAATGATTGTTGGTTGAAGCAATTAAGTTGCTTGCAATATTGCTGATGCAGACAGTTAAAGTACACCTGGAAAGTCTGGTTAAAATACCACCTGTTGGTGAAATACATTGCCATTGAAGTTGATAATAGCTGATTACGGGCGGGTTATTAGCCCAGGCCCGTTACAGGCTGATGATTGCAGAGATTCACCAGAATGTAGCATGTGATGCTGACGAGATGGATGGCCACGTGGTAATTGCAGCAAGCAGGCCACGTGCCACTGCGACGCACAGCGTGAAGGGGATAAACTTGAATATTGGTGGCGCGTGTCAATGCAAGGAGGCCACAGAAGGCAGCTACGTACAGCGTAGAGGTGATAAACTGATTGATTTGATTGGAGCAGTTCATAAGTTCGGCCATGTGTTCACAAGGTGAACTTGTACAGCGGCCACGTGAGCAACCCGAAGTGTACGTTGTCGCGATCTGCACAACTGGTTGAATTATGCACTAATTAGGACATAGTTCATCCGCTCGGCACTCAGAAATTGTGATACGAGACGGGAGATTGATTAGCTGTGAGGCAATGCGATACACTGCTCACGTACATTGGCACAAAAAAACTGCGGAGCACGACGTCTGTCCTCGTAGGAGAATACCAGCCAACTGAACTTGCTTTGCTCGTCAAGCGAAGCGTGTGAACGCACGTCACGTGATTGGCAGGTTCAGGGAACCGCCGGGGTGTCGCTAGGGGCGATGGGGGCGGTGCGTGAGAAAACTGTCTCAACCTGCAGAGACGCCCGGGGCAACGGAGAGGCCCTGAATGAAGGGTTCGTGAAGACAATACACTATGGAATAATAGCATATACATTAAGCTTGCTTGCTCCCACAACTTCCCACCAACATTTAAAAGCACGGACCACTTAACCTTACCGGTCCAGTAAACCTACCTCTCCTCTAAATAGTGCGAGTAAGGGAGGTGACAGTAATTGTGATTGAAATCATGGTAACGAACAATAAAACCATCGCTGCACACAATACATTTCCTACTCACATCCGTGCTCACCCGTAGATCTCGCTACCGCTCCACCAGTTAAGGTCACCTTCTGATGGAACGTTGTCTATTGGGTTCATCGTTGGGGCCTCAATGCCTCGTTTGTCTAGCGCTTATTAAGTGTTAATTGAGGCACTAAGTATTAAGATGTAACAAGATACATGAATGTAAATTTGAGAAATTGGATTTGAAGTTGGAACTAAGAATAAAAAAATCCTGGAAAAGTTTAAAAAATGAATTTTATTACCATAAATTTCAGGCACCTCTACTCGTATTACCTAATAACTTTTGCTTGAATATGACCATATGATATCGGACAAAATTACTACTGTGTAAAATTACTTGACCCGAGTGCTGGTTTGTATGAAGAAAAGTGATACAAGTTACCAAAAAATAAAGTTCAAAATATGAACTCCTTATATCTCTGCACTATCTGAAGACATGATGGAGCAGTCAGAATCTGTATCACAAGTATTCGTCTTCTGATTGGTCTCCCGTTTTGACCAGGTCTCCTGTTCAATGTTCCATGTCCCATACGTTCTGCGTTCCATGTTTCACGTCCTCAAGCCCTTATTCCCCTTCCCGTTCTACCTCTTGTAGCAGTATCTTTCGGCTGGTTTCCCGAATGATGCAAACCTTTATAAAAAGCCATGATGTATTGGAGGAATCAGACCCTGAACTTCCTGTAGATTTTTCATTTGGCTTCCTTAATGTGGGGGACTCTTGTACAAGGGAGAAAGATAAATGGATGGACGTCGCCCTCCTAATATTTTGTCATAGTTGACCTCTCTGAACCGAAGATCAGCATTGTGTGTTGACTTCATTAGAATCAGAAATGGTAGTTGTTTTTCGAAACACATCCATCTTATGGATGACCACTTTATTGGTTGGCGTGATTCATCTTTGCATTTTCTTGGCGACATATCACGAACAACCTTTGCTTGAAATTTCTATCGCTTTCCAGGTATGTGTGACAAAGTGCTACATATTGGTCATCTACAGATTCTAAAGCACCCTTCCATATTACATACATTCAAAATTTAGCAATAATTTTATTCCCATTTTGACCCTCAAAGGAGTCACTGTATACTATTAGATGTTGACTCCAGTATGATGTTTTAGAAATTCTTTCAGACATGAAGCAATCCCTTGGAACCACGGGATCCAATGGATTCGCTCCATATACTCATTTTTGCCTTGTCAGTGCTAAGTTAGACAAAAATATTATCTTTCTTCTTCCATGCCATCACATCTCGTCACACCACCTTTTGAAATAAAGAGCAATTTTGACAGAAAAGTTCAAAAGTACATGCGCAAATGCCACCATCAGTTGGGTGGGCACTTTCATCATTTTTTCCCTAAGCTCTTTGACTTACGTAGAATATCGCTTTTACGACCCATTTTATAAACTTCTGTAATTTGTATCACTTTTTCACCGTGTACCTAAATTTAAGCTTGCAAAGTTAAAAATCACCACTATCATATATCATCATTGTTATTGGGTTTTTTATACAAAAAACTACTTTATTCGAGCCTCGAGCCAGTTAAGCAATTCAGTTTTACTGGCTTTTCGTTGAATATATTATCTCTAAGTACATATTATAATTTTACTTTTGTTTACTAGACATACTTCCATTTTATGAAGTATTATGATATATAATTACCATGTATATTACTTCAACAAATGCTTCTGTGTGTAACGATAATTTTGTGATCCGTGTATCGTTATTTGGATATTTGGTTATTTTTGAGCGGAATTCCTTATTTTAATCTTCTTAATTTGTTTTATTAGTACATCACTATGTCAAATTATCTAATTCTCTACAAACTGTAGGGAATGAAAGCAATATATACTACATGTATATTACTTTCACACATAGTATATCCTACCGAAAGACTTTCATCTATTTTGAAATCAATTTGTTTTCCTAGAGGAAATGTGACTTAGTCTGTTTTTGTTTCGTAATAATTCCTAGGGTTTCCCGTTTCCAAATGTCTAATATTACATTTTGGTTGGATATCTGTCATATACTACACATCTGATGTTATGAACTTGTGTATCCTCATGCGCATGGTATTTCCAGCGTGACACGAGATTATAAGTTTGCAAATTTACCAATTATGAAACAAACCTCTAGATAACGAGGGTCAGCAAATTTACATAGCATTATGAGAAAACACAACATTGTGCTGGTGAATACAGAAACCTTATTATTGTTTATCCCATTTACGTCGTCTCAGCGTAGCGCAATTTCAGCTTCAACCTTGCCGTTTGTAAACCTATTTGGAGAACTTCAATACGAATACCTCTGTTTACTTACGTTGATGAAAGCGTTCCCATTGTGAATGTAATTTAAACTTTTTTATTACTTTGTGAAAACTCTCTGATCGCCCTAACGCACAGTAGTCTACATGGACATTCTATTTTCTTTGAATAAACAATTTTTACCATGTAATTGCAGCCACGAGGCTTTTATGTCCGTCACTGTTTCAATCTAGACATTATAAATTTCATAAACATTGAAGTTTTATGTGAAAATTTTAAGTATTTATTTTGTTTTTAACAGACATTTGAAGTAGAGCTTCCGAATAAGTTTGAATTAAGTTATAATTGCTATACACATAATTTATTTCGTTTGCATCTCACTTTGGATAAATGCAATATCTATAAACATTCGTATCTTAAACCAACTTGGATAAGATATAATTTCGGAAATGCGTAGATATTTCTACAAACATTTCTCACTTAGCCACCGTCCATCTTCTGAGTACAAAAAATACAAGCCTAAAGCAACTTCCAGACAAATGAGACCAGAAATGAAGGAGGCAAGTAAGTCGCAAGAATGAGGAAAAGAGAAAGATTCTGTATTTCAGAACATTTTCAGTTTTGAAAATATTTCCTTTTATTCTCTGTGTAGTTTTGAAAACATAATCCCCAAAATATTTGCTTGCCAATAATCAAATGATAAATTTGTCTTGTTAAAATTGTTTGAATTTTTTCGCCAAACCACACTAGCAATTTGCTATTATTCTTTGATGTTCTATTTCCTATATAGTACATACATGTATCAAAGGCTAAAACAGAAAAACAACTTCCAAATTCTCTTGATAGAAAAAAAATTGATCTAAATGTAATTTTTCAAAAATTTGGCAGCAATGTGATCAGGAAAGAAAGCAGAAGAAGTTATTTACAAGAGAACAATAAAGACTTCATTCAATAGTCCACGAACTTTAGATTACAGAAAGTAATTGCACAAATAATAAGAAAATCCTATACACGTGGTTCCTACTCACATCATCTCTTTGAGCCTTGGAATCGTTGCCTTTCTTCTTTATTGAGGAATCATTTTTTCCTATCAAAATTGTTAGAACATTTTTTCATCATAAATAGATACCTATTTTTATAACAAGACGATAAATATTCATCAGATGCTGGTACCAACTACTAACTATAAATAGTCCGCATATAATACCCACTCATTATTTTACAATACATTGCCAGATGGCATTAAACAATTAAAATTACTGTACAAGTTTAAGTGCCAAGTATATTAGTTAAATATTTTCTTCTGCAGAAGTTTTTCCGTATAATGACTGTTCTAAGTAATTAAAACGAAATTATTATGTATAGTAATGATATTAAGTCATTAGTTATGAATTGTATTGTATAATTCTAAAAGACTAAAGATACCTGTAAAAAGTATTGTACTTCAGCTTTGGCTCAATGATTCCATCTCGATTCGATTTTACGTCGTTCTTCTTTGATCAATTATAAATCAGTCAATCTACGTTTGATTGACCAACCTACATTATTTTCTTCTAATGCACGCAGAAACTGAAAGAAAACCTGAACTGTGCGTTCAAGCAACGTAGGATCGTCGTGCCTGGCATATTAACGCATCAATTTCATTTTACGTAGATTTCTCGTTTCTACTCTTGTCTGGCCACTGCTGCGGAATAGGGGTCACCAGAAGAGCAAAATCTTTATTCAGTTCGTTGCTCCACCTGACCTCTGCATACTACATACTTATAGATATTGTCCCCTCGCATATTCTCCGTTATTTCCCTCGCACATTCCTCGCATGTTCCCTTGCATGTTCACAGCATGTTCCCACGTATGTTCACCGCGTTTCTAGCGTGTAGCCCCTCATGTATCTTTGCAGGTTCCCACATGATCCCAAACATGTTCATCACAGGTTATCACATGTTTAAAAAAACGTTCCCCCCCAAACGTTGCCTCCAAATCTCCCTTCCCCCCAATCTCCCTCCCAAATCCCCCCCAAATCTCTGCCCCCCGAACCCCCCCCCCCCAACGTTTTCCACAAATACTCTTCACATTTTCACTGAATGTTTCTAGGCTTGTTAATCTGGAATTAAAAATTTAACTAAACTCTTCTTTATTACGATATACTTTTATAAACATTACGGTGGCTGATATTGGAGTGCTTTCTCTGCCGGGCGAAACGGGATGTTCTTAATGGCTGGGGTACCGAGACGAGCGAAAACTGTAGTAGGTCTCCATCTCTTTTTGCAAACAATTGCAATTTCTAAAATACAGAAATTTTTAAACCATTAAAATAAGTACTGATGCAAGTAGCTGCACAATCGAACACAAATTTCAACATTTCTGACAGTCTGTGCTATAGTGATTGGAATCATAAAAAAACTAATAGATCGTTTTGAACGATCTCATTTCGTTAATAACGGTATAGAAACCATAATTTGTGTTCATTAAAGGGGAAAAAACTGATTTTAAAGCTCTAGGACAGATCATTTTCGAGTGCTGCACAATGGTAAAATGTGTTTGGCGTAAATGTATTTTGCGGTTGCTTACAAACAACCGCATTATCCAATTATGCAATAATCTGTGAACTTCTATGTTTTTCTTCTTAAATCTCTTTGATGCATTCCTTCGGGATTATTCCCAGTTTATCAATAATACATTTACGGGTTTTGTGTCCATGGTTTCTTATTAAAGGGAATAATTCATCTTTCTTTAGAGAAGTGATTTTTAGCATTTATTGTGCGTATCTGAAAAAGAGAACTTGTAATGTTTACCATTGTCTTGGCTCAAGGCATTGAATTCACAACGTAATGATCAATTTCATTATTCATGAAATAACTTTAAAGTATTCCATTCAGAAGTGAAAGAGAAGTGAACACAGAACTACCCTAGTAATACCCTACTAAAAAGCATGTGTTGGGGTATGTTTTTTCGGCGCCTATGCTCCTTATCCAATGACAATACGGTGTCCGTTCTGTGTTGTATGTGCAATGTTTTGAAGTATGATGATTGCATTGTTTATTATTTCTGAGTAGGATTGTGACGAAATGGTATATTTGGTTGACGTTTATGTATGTTGATTTTTCGAGATGAATACATCAGTTTATTACTAGCTCTTATCTCCTCAGTGACACAGAAACTGTTATACGTCCCTATTTTGCGAGCGAATGAGATTTCACAGTATTATGATTTCTAATTTGATTTAGTATTGCATTTATCGGCGACGATGAACTTAATTTGACTATTAACTGATGCATTTTATGTATTAGTGAGCTATTATAGACTTCACAATGAGAAAATCAAGACAGAATTCATAATGACATTCAACTATAAAACAATCAGACAATGTTTAACATTAGTTACAAACAATAACTGCTACATTTTTTGAACATAGTTTTACCTGAATTTGTCATGTTTTCTGAACAAAAAAGATGGTGAAGATCACTTGAAAATTAAACTGATTGAGAATCTGAAAAACAGACGCATGATAATGATGCTAATGATGAAGTTGAGCAAGTCGTGAAAAAAATCCCCATAGCAAGTAGGCTACTGTGTCGAAACCGCATGTACAGATTCTTCGGGTTTACAATATATCGCGTGTCTGTTGGTAAAAGCGTGTAGAAGAAAGCGTCTTCGCACAACCAGTAGCCTGGGGAAATACAGTGAACAATTCTGATTGAAATTGTATCATAATTAGAACGTACTGGATGCAAAAATGTTGAATTTACTTTCTATGGCATTCAAACAAATATTAACTTTTAACTGACTTGAATGTATCTGAATATATGTATATTTTGATTGTTACAAGAAAGTTTAAACTGTAGAAGGTCTCTCCTATGCTTTTTATAAGTTGAACTGTCAAAATAACACTTCGTAACGAACGTGAAAAGCTCAGTATTTATTTTAGATTTGAATCCCCTGACGATCAATAATTTTATTTATTGTATTAAATATATAAATTTAATGTATCATAATGGATATTATAAGTAGCACAGACCAGGTGAACCTGTTATGAGAGGCTAGGACATTCATCTGATGAAAGAAAGTAATGTAAACAAATTTTCAAAGCTGTAGATTCAGAGAAAGAGAGAGAGAGAGAGGGAAAGAGAGAGGGGAGAGAGAAAGAAATAAAGAAAAAGAGGGAAATAATAGAATTGTAATTGTAATATTACCTGTACCGCGCATTTGTACATGGCGTGCGATTGTCTTTATTAAATAAGCTAAAATGTCACTGTTGAGTTCATCATTTGAAAGAACTTGAGTTATCTTACAAAAAGTTATCTAACATCTAATGAAATAATACTGTCGATTTGCATTTAGATGTATAGGTAAATTCGGCTAGAATTGCCGCACATCTGTGCTAGTGCTATCACGCGCCAGAGAATGTGAAACAAGAGGATGATCACACTTTTTACTTTTTCCCTTCGGAGTAGAGATAAGCTTATGTAATGCTGCGCGGAAAAAACGGCGAATTTCTTCTTACAGGGTCCTGATATCGAAACAGTGGATAAATGCAGTTGCTTAATTTAGAAAAAATCATCAATCACGTGATGTAGCCAGACTTCATATTTTGTGGGTCGTTGATACCGAAAAATCAAACGACAGCAAAACTGTCTGTCTATCTGTCTGTTCGTCCGTCTGTGAACAACGATAGTGTATAAACCGTTCAGCCGATTTTCTCGAAAATTCATATTTCAAATTCATTTCTCCAAAATTTATATTATGGCTGATGTTGTGGACCATTGAATTTGAAACCGATATTTTAATTTTGGGTGTACTTTACATGAAGCCCCTGGGAAATTTTCCAAATTTTCAAAACAATGAATCCATTGTTTTTGGTTGAATTTTGTTGTTGGATAGTGTGAAGGATATTTGAGAGAATGGTATAGGTCTCATGTTCATTGAAAACCCTGATTTTTCGAAATTTGCAAAAGTTCTAAAGGTTTTCGAAATCTTTCTACAACTCAAATATTAAAGATAAATATTTTTTCCTTAAATTAAATGTGTTCCTTAACGATAAATTTTAAAATAAGGTCACAAACAATTTTTCGAAAATTTGAGTACTTTTCACGTAATTTTGCGAGAAAATACTGGGCAGAAAGTACGTGCTGTTTTAGCACCACTAGTTTTTGTATATGCTGAGTGTTAATGTTGACTGGATATTAAAACTAACAAGTAAACATTCCCAGGGGTGTTTTTTCTCGGAATCCGCTGAATTCATCAAATTCGAGCACACGCAATTAAAAAAACAACAAAAAAACAAGACAAGACACTACCACTTGACAAATCCACTTTATCGCATTTTATTCGCTGCTATGAGAAGTAAATTATGTCCTGATATCAATCATCTAAAAAATAATGCATAAGGTGATTAAATACAAAGGAAAATATCTGAAAAATGTGTTGTATTTGTCTGACAAACAAAATCGTGGTTTTACTTATGTTATTCGGAAAACGTAGTGAATGTAACTACTTGTAAAGACATTTAGTGATTTTTCTCGAGTTCATTACATACGAAAATGTATTACACATTTGTGTGACAAATTGCAAAAACGTTTTACGAAGAATATAATATTTTCGATATAACGGGATTAAACCACTCCGCAATTGAGCCGCTGTATCTGTAGATTGTGCGGTGGCCTACGAATATTACCAGTGATAATGAAGAAATGTAGGAAATGCGTGATTTTTTTGTTTTATAGCAGTGCACGAATTGTCTTTTCTGCATTTCTGTCGCCGCCAATAAAATCAACGTTTATCCATCTGCTATCAGTGTTTACGATGGATATATTCCGTCTGAGAATAATAATACTTTTATTGCAGCCAAGTAGCCACATAAAATACATTGAATACTCCCCACAACACACATACACACATATTACATTATTAATTTGCATAGTCTCTAATTAGTTCTCTTTTACTGCAGAGTTCTATGTGGATGGATTCCCAAATCTGTTCATATAGTTTACATTCACACGTTTCTGTTGGTTCATGAAACGCTGCTTTATCGTGGTGAAATGGGAAACGATACATTCTGTCAATTTCACATGTGTGTGTCGTGCATTTCTTCAATGAGCATCGGTGTCGGAGCAGGCCCTGCGATCTGTTCGTCTGCGGACGTGCCGCACTCGCCCGGGCGCCCTGCTCCGCCCTGCTCCCCCCGGCTCCGCCCGGCGGCCAAGGGCGAGGCGGGGTGCGTGTGGCCCGGGGCGCTGCCGCCCACCCGCGCCGCCTGCTGAGCCAGACCTTCTTTCGAATTAGGGTGTCGTGCTTGTCTTAGTGATTTGAGTGTGCTGCGGCCGGAATGCCAACGACCCCTTCGCTGCCGCCTGGGCCGCCCCTACGGTCACACAGTGGTTCGGAGTGAAAGAAGTGAGGGAGATAATCAATAAATTAAATGTATCGTTTGGTTGTATTTGCCGTTGATTTTGGGAGTCCCTCAATGTGATTGTGACATTAATGTCTCACTATGCAAAACTAAACTCAATATTGCGAACTAAAAAGAGAAACAAATAACAAATAGGATCAGTGGGGGTTAATATGATACAGTAATAAAAGCATATAATAAGAAAATACTATTAATGACAGTATAGCAGGAGCTCAAAATGTTGCAGTATTTGGGCGTATCAGAAGATAAAAAAAATGAAGAATATACTGTTGAGACTAGAATTCAATGTGTCTCACTATAGCCCGCTCGTTGCTCACAATAAAAATTCATAGACATATCAAGCAGTATCACTTTAGCCCCATCAATGTATCGTATTAGCCCTATCAGATGGGGCTAATATGATACACTTTTTTGGCTTTTTAAAGAGTTGTGGTAGGTTTCAAGTTATTTTTTCCTTCGCAAACGTCTTTAGCTCCAAACGGCACAAATTCAGTATTTTTTCCACATGGTTACTACAAACGGTATAGAAGATAAGTGGAAAGCTTTTTTCTGTATCGTTATAGCCCCGATTGACCCTATATTTCCAACCATAGGACTGATGATGAGTGCTGCACTCGATCTGTGAGCGTAGGTGAGGAAGATTTTTGCTTTTTTTGCCTTCTCCTTTCTCAGACAGGTGATTAGACTGGTGGTGTCACTACCTTCCACTAAATGGATGACGGTAAGGGTGATCATGACTGACGAATGATGGCAAAAGATCAATGATTTTGGATGGGATGATGGTTTCAATGTGTGGTTTGAACACTCAAGCGCCCCTCAGTGACAGTGAAAATACCCATGCCTAACGCGGGATTCGAACACAGCCTTTGAATACCACGTAATGGGACTCTACTCCAGGCTCCAGAGGCAGGTTCGACACGGCTATGCAATCAATTAAGGAATACATTATTTAAGTGACTGAGTCGCGGGGTATACATTACAGAGTGATAACCCAAGAATGACTTATCAGTGAGCACCGGATTTATATACTCTAATTAACCATTAAATATGTATACGTATATGCAGTAAAACGTCAAAAATGTACACTAAATCATCACATTAAGCGTGTAAACTTTAAAAAGGGGGACTCTATATTTCGTTTTTGCATCCAGTTTTGTTCATTTTTGGGAGGTCCGGTTGTAACGTAACTAATTGTAGTTAATAATAGTTGTGTTCATCAGTTCAGATTTTCGAAATTTGAAGATTGATTTGATAGGAAACTATCGTAATTTCCCTTAACAATTTCTTGCATAAATCAGGCGTAGAAAATTGATATTAGTTATAACGAACCACGTACATAAAAATCCACTACAAAATTGAAAATAAAATTTACGGATTAAAATTAATAAAATAAATAATTGAACCACAAACTTTTTCAAGGAAAATATGTAGAATCCTTTTCAATCTGCTGAAATATGATGTTTGTTAAAAACACAGGCAAAATTCGCATTAAATACACAATAAAACATGCGCACATGATATGAAATTGGATATTTTATACACGCAGGAAGAGAGCATACTTTCTGACTGCAGGGAAAATATGCACTTACGCTGAAATCAGGACCGTGGTTATCCTATTATCTCTGTCTGTGAAGGAATGAGAATAGAAGTATGTTCATTACTTAAGTGTGATGTATACACCCAACGAATAATTTAAAGATGCTATTAGAGTGTCCCACCTGCAAGAACATGTAGATTCAGTTCTTCGTTTATTTTCCTGTTCTGGTGGTTGCAAAACCTGTTGATGGAAATATATTTTCCGTAACGTTGGCAAACAACCATGTAGTGAACTTTTTTCTCCTACTGATCATGCCCCATGAACCTGACTTTAGAAATATATTAAAGTATTTATTGTCTAAATTATTCGATTGAAATTTTCGTTGTGGACCATTGCTCGCGTCCCGCGCCGCACTGGCGGCCCCGTGACCCCGGAGGCCGCCGCCTCCCCTTCCGAGGGCCCTCGTGCTGCGAAGCCACTTCATGCGTCTTCGCGCGATTTCCTGCGGCTCCTTGCACGCCTGGCGCACTTCTCGTCAGCAGCCTCGGGGGCCGGCGTCCAGATGGACCTCCCACTGTCACGTACCAGTCGCGCGTGCAAAAACCATTGTTTGATTGATTCTTGCTTCCTTTGCTGGTATGTGTAATGGTTTGGTTGTTTTTTTCGGTTTGGTCGGTTTGGTCTGTTTGGTCGGGTTGGTCAGGTTGGTCGGGTTTGTCGGACTGATCGGATTGGTCGGGTTTATCGCGCTGTTTGGGTTGGCTGGTGGCAAAGAAATTACTGCGGGTGGATTTTAATTAAATGTCATTTTTTTCTTTTCACTTTAGAACAATTCCTTTTAGTAGAGACATTAATTTTATGTTATGACAAAAGCAAAATACCTATTTTATATGGCATGTTTTTGCATATTTCATCGATTTCTTCTAATAAGTCATTTTTTACTTTTTTCTCTCATTTTTAAAGCCTTTTTTGCTACTTTCATCGATTTTAAGACCATTTTAATGGTACTTGCTACAAATAATATTTACGAGATGCAACAAATGTTCTCCACAGAATTAGTCGGTAGCCTATTCGATTTCTTCGCTCAGAAATTGTATTATCAGCCGTTGTATGTAATCTAAGGTTCCTGTATTGCCTATCAGCACCATTGTCACTTCGGCCTATTTCGGGATAACTAAAGACAGAGATTTCCTGGTAAAGAACAGTCCAAACCAAAAGTTTGTAGGCTGTGTTCCCTTGAACGAAAGGAAGAAAGCCTGGATTACATCAGTAACTAATCCAACGGCTTGAGTTGATACTTTGAACTGATTTTGATCAAATTTTTTACGCCGTTTTCCTTTGATTTCAAGGCATTTTCAAAACGTTTTAAGAGCATGTTTTAAGAATTTGATAATCTTTTGCGATGTTTTAGGTCTTCAAAATCTGTCCCCAACTCATTGCGATCGTTTTACAAACGACAGCACGACTGACTACATTTACACCAAAGACGGTTTTCTCAGTTTCAATAGCCCACTCAGGTGAATTACACTCTAGCTTTATTAGTAAATCGCTCTTCTTAAAATCCTTTAAAATATTTTTCCTGGGAATGAATGTGTACTTAAAACAATTTCATCATGAACATCAATGCTTTAATTTTATCAAAGTGCCCAATATTTGAGAAAAATATTGTATTATTGTAATAAACAATTTGGAACTGTTTTTGACAAAATTTTGAAAATGTTCTTGGAGTTTTATGAAAAATCTCCCCCCAAAAATACACACTTCAAATCTAAGAGGAGCGATATCAGCCAGATCGATCGGGGAATGCAAATTTGGGGAAAATACGTCCTACTATTTAGCCGCTATTGAAATTCACAGATGGATGACTGACGGACGGATAGAAGACAAACTGAGGGACAAACGACGGACAAAGAGGAAGACGACGAACAGAGGGGCTGACGAGGGTCAGAGAGACAGACGACGGAGAGAGGGACGGACGGGCGGACAGAATTGAACTGAATTGAATTGAATTGATGCCTTATTTTACGTGGCGAGACTCAGGCCATGAGGCCTGCTCTTCCGTCTGACCACGCAAATTTCGCTACGCTCCTTTCACCAACTAGCGGGAAGAATGTATTACTGAGGCGATGAAACAGGCGATTTTGAATTTAGCTCGGAGGCGTCATTTAGGCTTGAGCATCTTTTACATGCAAGTAAATCTACTAACATGGGACAGCCGGCTTTACTTCCCCTCCGAAGGAAGGCGTACGAAGGATTTTTTCGCCCCTAAAAAAAAAATCCACGGCTTCGATCGGGTTTGAACCCGCCAACTTGGGTATAGCAGCCCGTTACGCTAACCGCTACACCATCGCCGCCGCCAGAGGGACGGACGTCCGTACATTTTGCCGTCAATCAATTTTTCGGTATCGAGGACCCAAAAAATGGGTTCTGACTACACAATGTGTTAGAGGAAGTAATTTACTACTTATGTAGATGCAAGATTTATTCAGTTTTTCCTTACTATGGCCTGGCAATAAGTTTTTTTCTGTCCAAAATTCGTCGATTTCTGGTACACGATTACAATGCTTTCTCTTCTTACGAACTAAATTGAGAAAGTAAACTGTGGAAAAGTAGGGGGCAGATTGACGTACATATGCTTATTAACCTCACTCGTGGAAAATTAAAATTGATTCTATTGTGTGGGGAACCATGGACATTCAAACCCTCAAAAATAATAGAATATTTCTGAATATCTCATTTTGTAGATTATATTGTGGGGAATGTGGTCCGTGGTCTGTGGTCTTAATCCGCGAAATCCAGGTTTAATGCTCTTGGAAGTACCATTTTCGAGTTACGCACGATTTCAATGTGTCATGGAACGGATTGTTAAGCTGGGTGCGTCTAGTTATGTTTGCGACTGAGTGAGAGAAGCCAAACATATCAGCAAATCCGTAATATGTAAGAAATGACCGTGTGTATCGTAAATATCGTGAAAATATGAAATCATTATATAATATTTATTGATTAACCATACATCTCGTAACGTAAAGATGATTACAGTATTCGTTTCGTTGCTTTCGGTTTCGTAAAAATGATGCAGATAAACGGAAACAAACAGATATGACACCTATGCACTCCAAATTCCTTACATTCTGCTTGCCAGTAGAAAGGGTAGACCAGAATTTACCATATTTTTCACAGATGCTAAAGGGAAATTAACTTAATTATGAAGTGAAAACGATCTCTTACTCATGCAGTCACAAATTGTAGCCAAATTCTCGGTAATTGTGAGATTACTAGCTGGGATGTAACACTTCGTTAGATGAATTAACGCATTTTTGAGGTGGCCCACCTCACAAAATTTTATGCTTCGTAAGTACACGGTCCTCCATAATCTGTTACTCTTATTTCAATGTCCCTTTATACAATGTTAGCCTGCAAGACAAAACTTGAAAATTGGACAAAGTCGATTATGTGATAACCCATATTCAGTAAAACAAAAAACAATTATTGACTGAGATTGGTGTGCAACCGTTCTTCTCTAAACTTATTTCGAAGAGATTAAACATAATGACGCATTACGAACATTTTTTGAAAATACATACACGAACAGACATTTGTATCGACACGCGCATTCTCACATGTTCGCAGGCGCACTTTCAACGGCTATTTTTATAAGTTATTGTGAATACGTTTTTGCCGGTATAGCCGTGAACATTTTAAATTAACTTTTATGAGAGTTATTTATTTCGTTCGCGAACCATTAACACGTACGTGTGGGCGGCTCAAGTGAAGGGGTCCGGTTCAGATAAAAGTTGCATATTTATATTCCGCGATGTATGTGGTTCTCCGCGAGTGGGAATTCACGCTATAAAAGTGCTTTAAATTCCCTAGTGTAATGATATAAAATGATGCTGGAAACGTGGCGGTCTCAAAAGGTTTTTTTCCTGGTGGATAAACTAAACAGGATCTACTTAAAGTTCAGCATATTTAAAGTTCAGGAAGTTGATTTGTACGAAATGCTATTCAATAATTAATATTTGTAAATTCTCTGTAAAGGGTAAGACGAAAGAATAAAAAAATCATGGAGATGTGATATGAAAGTCTGTGGAAATATTTTAAAGGCATTAAAATCGAGTTACGCAAGCGTAATATTTAATCTCAACGTGTAATTAATTATTTTCGTAATACTGTACTGTTACTTTGGCTTGTCGTAAATACATGGGAACTTATTTTCATATAATTCTGATATTTATAATTACAACACACGTAAAAATCACATTCATCAAGCGTCAGAATCAACAGCTCATTATAAGAAATTCACATATAATACTTGTATATTTCTTAGCCGAGGGTATATTACAATTTTGTTAGAAATACAAAAAAATAAAATCTGTAGTTCGTTTATCGTTCCAAATAAGTTTCCTATAACTCGGGAGCAAAAATGTCCGGTTTTCAAAAGTGGCTAACTTGGTGTTTTTAAAACTTTTATTCATTTTTCAATTATTTACAGTTAAAATGTTGGTAACAGATTCTCTTGATTGCGAAAACGTTCGCAGATGGCACTTCTCTCCCATACGTCACATACAGTTTTTACTGGTTTTTTATTGAATTAATCAAACAAATCGAACCAAACAGAGGAACTAAAAGCCACGCTTACCGGTCGACGCCTTTTTAAGGTTTTTAACAGGCACCCGTCCGTTAGGAACAGTCTAAACCTTTGTTTCAGTTAACCCGTCGATGCACTTAAGGGGCCTCGCAGGCCCCCTGACTTCTGTTTAAAGCTAAAATTCCGTTGTTTTTTGCTTGTGATTACTAAAATTTTTTGACATCTTAAAATGATATTTTTCCTTTCTGATAGGACAAGGAGAGTAAATAGAAACATATCCGCATTTAGAAATCTCGCCTTTTGTGCAGGTAGTCGTAGTTTCCACTTAAGGGGCCTGAAAAGCCCCCTATTGTTCTGTGGCTTAGTTCCAAGTATTATAAGGGAAAATGCTCCGCTATCGACAATGGAGAATGACAGTGTTTCCTGTTAAATATCCTTTCACGGAAATTCCAAGAATTTTACTTTCACTTCAGGAAACCATTCCTTTACAGTCAGCAGATTTTCAACGCAAAATTTAGTTTTGTTTCCGTCACCAGCGTGAACACGTTCCCTGAGTAAATTGTGCGGTATATAGTGGCCATCAAGAAGTTATCTTTCTTCATCGAGAATGAGTGTTAATTTGAATGAAGAAGAGCTTGATTACTTGCTAAATTTGGAGGAAGAAAGCGACCTTGGAGATATTACTAGTGACGCCAGTGATCAAGATGTGTCGTGGGTGCCTGAATCTCAGAAGCCAAGGCGAAGATATAGTAGCAGTAGCAGCAGTAGTAACTATAGCAGTGATGGAGAAGAGGTCGACAATTCCGCTAATGTGCCAGTGATAAACACGGATGTTTCTTGTGATGTAACATTTAGGGGTAAAAATGGATACCAATGGAGTCTCCACGCTCCATCGATATCACAAACATTAGCACACAATGTTGTGCGTAAACGTCCTGGGCTAGTTCCAGGAATTACTGTTTCGTCTCCATTGGATGCTTTCAATTTGTTCTTTAGTGATGAGATAAAGGAAGAAATATTACGATGTACAAATCGTGAGGCAAAACGGGTTGCTGATCGTGAAGGAAAAATGTGGACTAATATGACAAGGGAAGAATTAGATGCGTTTCTCGGCCTCGTGATTTGCGCTGGCTCTTCAAAATCGTGGGATGTCCCAATAAGAGAATTATTTTTGAGTGAAAGAAATGATCCGTTTTTTGCAGCATCTATGAATATCCACAGGTTCGAAGACATTCGAAGGTTCATGCGCTTTGATGACAAAAGAACCCGGGACGCAAGAAGAGTAACAGACAAATTTCCACACATTAGTTACATATGGCATCTTTTTATTACTAACTGTAAAAGTGTATACAATCCTGGTGAATATGTAACTGTGGATGAACAATTAGTTAGCTTTAGAGGACGGTGTCCTTTTAGAACTTACATGCCGAATAAGCCTGCTAAATACGGCATAAAAATATTCTGGTGTTGTGATGCTGAGAATGGGTATGCAATGAATGGCAGCATTTACTGTGGTAAGCAAAAAGGCGAGCCCGTGGCAAAAGATTTGGGAGCAAATATGGTGAAGGAACTCACACATCCTTTGAGAAACGGAGGATATAATATTACCGTGGATAATTTTTTTACGTCCGTTCCACTCGCAGAGTTCCTATTACAGAAAAAACTGACATTGCTAGGAACTTTACGTCAAAATAAAAAAGAAATTCCGAATGAATTGAAAAACAATAGAGAGATTTTTTCCAGTATGTCTGTTCATACAAATAATTTGACTTTGTTGTCATACAAAGCAAAGAAAAATAAAATGATTTATTTACTAAGTTCCATGCATCACAATCAGCAATGTAGTGATCTTCAAAACAAACCAGAAATGATTTTATTATACAATAAAACAAAGATAGGAGTGGATATGATGGACCAGATGGTAGATGACTACACATCAAGACGCCAAACGCGCCGATGGCCAATGCGCATATTCTACAATATTATAGACATTGCAGCACTGAATGCATACATTATTTTCACCAAAGTGCACAAACAGTACAATGAAAAGGTCAGTGGGCGGCGACGAATTTTCTTGAAAGAACTATCCGAAGAACTATCAAAACCAAATATGAAATCAAGGATAAACAATCCCAAAATTCATAAAAGAACTTTGAACTGCATAAATGTTTTCGGAATCAAACAAGCTGTAGAAGCGAGCGGCAGAAGGGCCACAAACAAACGGAAAAGGTTAGTAAAATTTTTAAAACAAAATAATTATAATTATAAATTAATATATTGGTTTAATAGTGATTATGAATTATTTCCAGGTGTTACATATGTCCACACAAAATGGACAGAAAAACTAAGAATGTTTGTACAAAATGTATGAAGAATATTTGTGGAGAACACTCTAATAACTATATTTTTTGCAATAATTGCAAATAGATTCACCTTAAACAATGTGCAATCTTATCTTAGTGTAGTACAGAAAGAAATATAATAAAATTGTACGAAATTCTATTAAAAATTATTTAATTTTTCGCGCTGTGCCTTGTAACTTTAGGAGGGGGCCTCAGAGACCCCTTAAGTGTATAAGTGTAATTTTCTTCTTCGGTGCATCGACGGGTTAAAGATGATGTGTAAGTACTCCTATCCGAAAATAGAAATGTTTTATTGTATTTATATTTTCTTATAAAAAGATGGTTTCATGAAAAGAATTCAAAGACACAGTCAAAATCACAAATTACAACCTTGGTTGCTTGTAAACTGCCCTTTATTTACTCCATATCAGCCTAAAAAGGTTACGATCTGTTAATTGAGTAAAGATAATTCTTGCAGCTAGCAAACGCCACGTGAACGAGAAAATAAAAGAATGGTAATAACTAACTGAGTATAATGCAGATACTACAGAAACAAAATTCATTTACAGTATACTTACCTCACTTCCCTTAGACTTTTCTTGGACAAAGAGTGGGAAGGTCCAGCGGCATTCACTGCAAAATTCGGCCTTATTGTGAAACATTACCAATTGTAAATAGAGAAGAAAATTGAATTAGATTAAATTAATGTATATCACACTGGTTAAATTGTTTGTAAATACCGACAGCACCCTCTGGATTATGTCAGAATATAGAATATTCCATATTCACCATATTAGAATTCGACACACCAAAAGTTGATTTTTTACACCATCTCACTTCTTACCCGGCGCGCAGAATGTAGATTCTTCTATACTCTAGCCCCGCAGATTCGCATCCTCTCATCAGAGCGATTGAATGGTCTCTGGCGCGGCAAAAAAGTGGCGTAACACTCGCCGTACGTGTACGATCTTACCCAACGGCAGGCAGTGGAAGGCACCGGAGGGCGCGGAGAGGGCGGGATAGAGGGCGGGATGGAGGGTGGGATAGATGGCGGGATAGATGACGGGATAGTCGGCGGGATAGAGTGTGGGATGGAGGGTTGGGTAGATGTCGAGGTGGAGGGCGGAGGAGGGGGCGGAGGAGGGGGCGGAGGAGGGGGGCGGAGGAGGGGGCGGAGGAGGGGGGCGGAGGAGGGGGCGGAGGAGGGGGCGGAGGAGGGGGCGGAGGAGGGGGCGGAGGAGGGGGCAGAGGAGGGGGCGGAGGAGGGGGCGGAGGAAGGGGCGGAGGAGGGGGCGGAGGAGGGGCGGTGGAGGGGGCGGAGGAGGGGGCGGAGGAGGGGGCGGAGGAGGGGGCGGAGGAGGGGTGGACGAGAGGGGCGGACGAGAGAGGCGGACGAGGGGGACGGTCAGGGGGCAGACGAGGTAACTGGGCGCCGCCACGCAACGGGCGTCGCATGCTGCAGCCCCGTTCCTCCAGCGCCCGAAGAAGCTAATGAGCTTATTAAAATATTGTGCCGGCTGACGTAATCGCGCGGCGACCTCAGCTGGTACCTGCCTCCGCCTCCTTCCACCTCTCCCTTCTCGTCCCCCAGCCCCTTCCTTTTCCGAAGATCCCAATCGCCGCACTTAATGGCGGCTGATTTGTGTCTCAATTAATCAAATAGTTCTTTCTCCCCGACTTCGTTGGGGGTTATCTTCCTACCTCAAGGCTTACCTGATATCTCATAAAGAACTTTTCAACATACTCTTTTAACTCAGAGGAAAAAGAAAAGTCGTCTGTCTTATAGAACTTGAATGAAAAGGTCACTACTGCTTAGTGTAGAGGCAATTTGTAAAATTATTAGCGTTGATTGAAAGTTTTTGTGACTATCAAAATTGTGATTACGTAGGTGGTTACTCCCCAGTGCGATATATCAGAAATGGTATAAAAACCTTGCTCGACATGTTTATGTAAGTATAATTACCAGTTTCTTCCTACCTTGATTGATTGTAATAATCTCAGAATTTTATCACATTCTTCCCGTGTTCTGAATAAATCATGGAAGTCAGAGTAAATTCCAAGTATTGATCTTTTTGTTGTTATATTCGGACACTCAAGAAAAGATGGGTGGTTCTCTCTTGTGCTCCACACTTAAGACATGTCTCTGGATTAATTTTGTTTAATTAGGTGACTATAAGTTAAGTTGAAATGATCTGCCGTGCCGTGTCCGTCAAGTCTAGAGAGGATGATTTGATTGCTTCTACTAGTATGTATCTTGAGTAATGATTGTTCATTTACCGTTTTTTATGATGAGGTGAAGTTTTGATGGTTTCGCTTTCCTTAGAAAGTCCCAAGTAATTATTGTGTTAAAGAGCTATTTAATGTCTTCTAACGAACCGTGTGCACTCTCTTCAACATTCGAAAATGTTGCGGTTTAAGCGGCTTCATCAACTTGTTCATTGCCTTGAATTGCAATTCTAATGGTAGAAAGCTGCTTGTAGGCTTCTGCTAGTAGGCTGTTGCATGGGATTGTTATAAAGACCCCGAGGTCAAGTGTACTGAATAATTTTCTACTGGCTAAGCTATATATATATATATATAAATATATATATATATATATATATATATATATATATATATATATATATATATTGTAACGTACCGTTAGTATGGTACTTTACAGATCAAGTAAATTAAAATGGATTGAGAAGGGGCAGGAGACCTTCCCGTGAATGGGCTCGGGGTACTTACCAACTTGAATGAAAATACATGTATTTACTTTTAATAAACATAAATAAACCAAACATTTATTCATCATGTAAATTTACAATGATACTTGCTTCTGTTAACATGATACTATTCTACACTAGACATACAATTGCATTCACTGTCTTAATTAACCATTCGACTGCCATTTGTTATTTTGATTAGTATAACGTCATGGTGCATACACCTATCCTGGAATAAGTAACCCCGTTATTACTCCCTATATGCTACTTTCAATAGGGATGTTCCCTTTCCTGTTCCCTTCCCAATTCTCCACCGGGCTAGTTGATAATACCTTACAAGTAACAGTTCGCTGTCTACATCGTTTGCCGCCCCGCCGCGAGTGCTGGGCGCCCGGCCCCGGGCTGCCCAGCGCGCCGTGCTGCACTGTCCGCTGACCTTAGTGAGCGGTGCGGCCGACCGCTGCCTCTTCGTCCCGTGAGTCTTGTTATTCGTGAATCCCCACTCCGTTTTGAACTCGTATCACCCTCTGTTCACACGGGGGAAACGCCGACATGTCATCAGCATTATTCTTCTTCAGCACTTCCACTACCGACGCGTTCGGGTCTGACTATCACTAATTCTAATATTGTAGGTTCTCAACTACACACGGTTACAATATTATTGTGGCAGCGTTACCTCGATTATTTACCACGGGCCGGCATCTCTGTCCCTCCGGGTCGGAGCCGCCTTTCGTCTTCCAGTGGCGTGTTCCCACGTGTCCTGCACTTTCTTAATTTCGCGGTCAATGCACGCACTAGTTGTAGTTCCTTATCATCAGTGTTCACTGGGGTCCTCATTCCGCTCTCTCAACCACCAACAGTCACATTTTCGCTACAGATGCCTCTCGATTGCCAATTCTTACGTTCGCTCCTCGCACAGTGCGTCCTCCATTACCAAGCGTCGGCCATCTCTGACCGCCAGCCACGTACTTCTCTCGCGGCCCGCCGCTCCTGATCCGTTCGCACGGTTTTCAGACCGGTTCTCGAGCCGCTCTCCCCACCGCACGCGATTTGAAAACTATGTTTCCTCCTAGCTACCTATAAGCTCCTTATCGGTACCATGTATATATATATATATATATATATATATATATATATATTGAAACGCACCGCGCCTCTAAATAGAAACGCGATACATTTCAACTTAAACAACCAGAGAACATACAAACGGCGCGAGCATAACTAGGCAGCATGGCAACACGGAGGGGAAGGGGGGCGTCACGTGGAGCGTGAGACACGAGGGGAGGACAGCGAGAAGTCGGTTGAGAAGGGGAGACGAGCGGAAGCCACGCTAGCGGACGGAGGTGGTGCGCGAGCGGTGCGAGTTATTTGGGGAAAAGTACCCCTAAGTGCTGAATAACTTAATAGACTTGCATAGTATTACATTTCGGACCGTTAAAGAAGTGTGATGCAGACCGAACAGCATTGGGAAGTCAACGGATAGAGTGTATGGTAAACCGAAGAGTGTGAAACCCGCCTGTAGCGTGAACACTTGCATCGCGAACGTAGGTTTTGGGGAAAGATAGAATGTGTAGTGCACAAGACAATGACTGAACCAGTGATCATTTGTGAGACCGATCAAGCAGTGTCTGACGAGTTTTCAGTGTATAGGAACTTTCCATAATGAAACTGTATGATGACGCGTGAGGAGAACAAGAACACGTGGGTATAGGTTACCGATATTTCACCGGTGATTCAGAGAGTAATATAGTGTAACGTGTTTAGCATAATCAGTTACAACCCAAATCTGGAGTTCAGACTGTCAGGACAAGCATAAGTTAATTAGATGCACTAGTGTAGAATATACGCGTGGAGCAGCGTGAGGGGCGAACACTTGCCTACTCATCTCCGGCTGGGGGCCGAACGGCTCCGGGACCACGCGACGGGAGCCGAAGCCGCCGCCACCATCGGCGCCGGGCCCCAACGAAGCGACGTGACCCAGGTGGTAACAGGTATGATGCTAGCATTGAAGGTATTAAGTTTTGGTACCAAAACATAGTAATCATTGCATAGGGGATCAGTGTTCGAAAGTGTAATAGTGATATTAGATGAATAAACATCAAACTGTCGTTGTATAATAAACTGTATGTATTTATTGTACCCCGAACATCCCAGGGTCCACATTCGCGAAAAAGATCCCGAGCCCTGCCTGAAACAAACAAATTTATTGTACCGTGCCACTTCACAGGTAAGTCACGATTGACCCCGAGCAGTCGGTACGTCACAATATATATATATATATATATATATATATATATATATATATATTGTAACCGAACGTGTATGTCGGCTGTGGGGAATTTCAGTGGGAACGTGGTTCTTTTCGAAATTTTGAAAAGAAAACACAAAGACGTAACCACAAACATCAATATAACTGAATACTCATTGAAAAACGAAACCACAAATTGCAAAATGTCAATAACATAAAGAGATAAACAAATAAACAAAGAAAATAATAACGTTTAACAGCATTGAACAAAATCAGAGGGAAAATCAACTGCAAAATTATCTTAAATATTGTTTTTGTAGTTGATACGAATTAGAATCACAGTAATATCTTCTGTGATTAAATGTAATTGAAATCCAATTCATTGAACAAATGGGATCTCAGATGAGATGAGGAGTGATGATAATGTAATGTCATAGGCAGGAGCACTTGCATTTCACCTGACAAAGTATCATGGTGCTTTCTGTTTATGAAAATTGCAGGTAATTCATCCCTCAACATACACTACGTCGACACTCTTATATAATTTCGTGCACAAAATTCTCTGGAATTATAAAAAGAATATCTTTTGCACACTTCATTTAATACTAAAACACACAATTATGAATTATTTTTTTTAAGTTGGCAAAAATTATAATCATATCAATATATCCTGTGACAATTAAACTGAAATTCAAATAAATTGATGCAAAAAATCTCCAGTGAGATGAATCATACTCATGAAGTTACATCTGAAGGAAGAGCACATGCATTTTGCATAACAGAATCTCATAGTACCTTCTGCCTACAAGAATTGAATGTAACTGTCCATCAAAAATACTGCAAAAACATTCATATTTAATTTTCTTGCACATAGTTCACTGAAATTACAAAAAAAAAATATTTTGCACAACTTCACTCAACACCAAAACACAAAATTATCATGAATCATTTTTAAAATTGGCGCTAATTAGAATCATATCAATATTCTCTTTGACAAAATTACATTGAAATTCAAACAAATTGAATGAAGTATAGTTTTGCAAAGCACAGAAGTATTCAAGATACGTTGCACCAAACTACTATAGAACATTAACAATTATTACAGCTTACACCTTTGGTTGAAATTGAAATTATGCCTTATTTCTTCTCAACAGGCATCCAAATTTCAATATATTTGAAATGTTGAAGTTCACTTAGATTCCTCAAGAGTTCATAGAAAACATATTTTTATAACTTTGTTAATGGTCCTTAAATAGCTCTAATAGATTTATGAACTCACCGAGAGTTAACACTACCATCCATAATACATCTTTCGAAAACAGAAACTGCACTTACAGCTTATTAACATGACAAAATTCTTTCAAAAGTCAGTTAAGTCCTCCCACACGAAAAATCCTTAACTTCAAATATCTTCTGCACATGTTACCAAATTACTATGAGAATGCACATGGAACGGATATCCCAGTCATTAAACACGTTTTATAATGGAAAAACAATGAGAGTGAACTACGGGAACCATACCCCAACCTTAATTCGGAGGTTGTGCACATGGAATTATCTCCAATGGTGAACGGCGTGAACACGCAATCGGGCAGTTCGGGTGGAATGTACCCGATGTGGCACATAAGAATCGAAATTCCGGACCGTAGTCTGTTGGAAGATTTAGTTCGCTCAAACAACAAATAGCCGCTGGAAGAAACAAGCATGACTGCGTCCGCCTTAACGTGGTACCATATCCGCTGATTGGGCTCGCGGCCACACCTCTTGCTCCCCAATCTCACATCTCGGCTTCTCGAAACTTTCTGTCCATCTCTGACCGTTAGTCCCCTCCTTCGCCGCGCACGTCACCACAGTGTATGAGTGACAACTCTCCCCCTGCGCCTCCCCCTCCATTGACCGCTGATAAGGAGGGGATGTCGCCGCCGGCACGGCAGCGTGAGCGTGCGACGAATCTCGCAAACGGTCTCTTTCTTATTGATAATTGTGTGGGTCCTATATATATATATATACATCCGCACCTAAACGAGTTTCGACTGAATTAGGGCTCCCCACATTTTTTATGGCATTATAATGACATTTAATTTGCTTTTACAGTCTGTCTTAAGTGCCGTGTGCCGTGTCGTTGTTTCCACGTATTTTTGTGGTCAAATAGTATTCCAGAATTTTGCATGTATTTGTCTTTCATTTATGTTCACCAATTTTCAGTATAAAATTCGCATTCGGGTCATCTCAACGTCTAGTATATACCGTGAATTCAAATTTTAATTTTGGAAATTGGTGAATTCAGTTTGTCTAATTATTGATTTCATTTAGCGTTTCTTGGTTTATGTATGCATTATCTGAAAATTGTTTCGACTGCAGAGATGTACAGTGTAAAGAATACTATCTTCGTTGGGACATATACTATGCTACTGACATCATTCATGGGTATCAGGAATGGAAGTACAATGAGAACTGATCATATTGGTATCCCATTGATTATATCTACAGGATTGTTTCTACTCTATTGTATGTTTTATCTTGCAATCTTACTCCGAGGAATGTATCCTTCAGAAAGTTTTGAAGGAAAAATTAGTATGTTGCCTTTTACTTCATCCATACTTATGAGAATGCTGAGTAATCTCTTTTTTAAAACCATTTTATATACTTTCTCAATGTCCAAGGAAACTGTTATCAAACGTTGCTTCGTCGCTAATTGAATCCAAAATATCTGTGTCTAAGCTAAATAGATATCAATTGAACGGAATGATCTAAAGCCACTTGGGTAGTAGATAGCGTACTAGCTTCCTGTGATGTGATCCCACGTTCGATTCTCGGTCGAGGCAAAATTATTTGTAGCTTTCCCTTAAATTGTCTCAGTTTCTAGAGCTGCGGGACGAAGAAAAGCCCAGGCAGGAGCAATTTGCTAGTTGCGGTGAAGGCAATGGTCATGTTCGCTACATGTCTCTCTTATCCCTGAAGCGTGGGAATTAAACTACGCGCAAAGATGGGGACACCGTTAGTTGGCCGGCAAAGTCGGACAGTCGACCCAAAAAGATAATTGCACATAACGGAATTACTTTGTCTTCCCTCCATTTTTGGGGAAAGGATTGCATTATTCATATTAGAGTATTTTACGTATAAAGAAGGTATTTTAGACAATTTCTGGAAGGTTCTTGAGCAAAAAATGGGTATGTTCAACCGGCCCAGAAGCGGTGTTTTTAATTGCGACAAGTTTCTAGAGGAGTTTCGTTCATGTAGAACGGCTGGTTGTGCTGGATTCGTTCTGTAGCAGAATGCGCACCAATTGGCGTGTAACTACGTGTAACTACTCGTATGGCCAACTCGTGACTAGGGGCGAAAGTCGCTTGCCTTTCACCAAGAAAGTCCAAGTTCGATTACCGGACAATTTCATGTGAAATTTGTTCACATAAAACGAGCTTGACTACTTCACAATTCCTTCCAAATTCTGGCCGCTGCATAGTGACGAAGGAGCGCGTGTAAAGAGGCGCGAACGCGGAGGTGCTAGCTGGCAGTCCTATTGACAACTGACTACTTTCACAGATACCCCTAACTTTAGAATCAATAGTGTGTTCGCTAATGACCTCGAAGTTAATGCGACTTTAAATAAACAAATAAAAATTTAAAAAAATATTTTACTCGTAAACGGATGGTGTGCTCAACCACTACTGGACGGAAGATCAGCCGAGCATCAAAATGGAAAAGTAGCATTAATTTTAACAATGATAGTTAATGTAATTATTTATCATTTGGAGTATAATTCTAAAGAACCTGTAACAAGTATTGTACCACAGTTTCTGGGTTGATGGCCCCCATCTCGATCAGGTTTTTTGTCCAGTTTCCCTGATCCTTGACCAAATGCTGAGAAGGCAAATGATGATTTGTTTTGCTTCTGGACATAAATGTAACTTCATTATTTGTGCACGTCTTCTGAATTTCAGTGGGAAATATCTTTATTCAAATTATCGTTTTCCATATTATTGCGGCAAAAAGTATTATTCTTTCATAAAGAACATGATGGTTCAGGACAGGAATTTATAGCTAATTTACCTTTGAAAATATATTTTATTATATAGGAACGAACAGCGGCATTTTTAGATAGATATTTATTTCCGCAAATAGGTTTATGCAACCTGGTGGCAGAACACTAAAATTTACATTATTATTAAAAATTACATATTATAATTAAGAATTAAATAATTAAATAAATTTTGGAGGGGAAAATAAAAACTAGAATGATTAACTACAAATATGTTTTATTTATTACATTATATTTGAAGGTATTATTTAATTTTATTATAGCATCTGTTGTAATCAATATGAAGAATCCTCGGTAAGAAAATATATGAAGAAGAGAGGAAAATATACCAAATTTACTAGACATTTTAATATACATTTTGAAAGGAAAAGGACGGAAATGTAATTTGCATTTTTATATAAATTTTCAGCAATCCGAAGTGACATTAGTAAATATCAAAACCACATACTACAGTTACACACACACACACACACACACACACACACACACACACTCACTCACATACAAAACTGATAATCTAGAAGTCGAATTTCAAAATTGATTTGTACGCTAAATATAATTAGAAGAAAATACTCAAATACGGGCCCGGTTCCCTAATGCGATTCCCTAGATTTAAAGCTCTTTAGAGTGATGTTGCCCATTGGAAACGTACTAAAATAGTGGTTCTTTGCAAACCCGAGGATGAGTCAAGCGGTAGTGTCTTCTTTTTCATTTGTTGCCGGACAGTAGGCCATTAGTGGGAACAGTGAAAAGCGAAGTTTTTTTAAGTGATTATTGTCAGTTGCCTGATTTCACTACTTCATCAGTAAGTCTTCTAACCATTACAGTATTTTGAAGATGATATTATAAGCTATTGAGTAGAGTAATGTACTTTTTTTCTTGTCAAGTAAAAATGTTATTGATATTTGGAATATAAACACGCTGGTGCCTAACCCGAGTCCCCCACAGGGCCTGGTCCAGCCGATTATTTTGGAGGGGCCATAATAGATTTTTGTTAAATAATAACCGTTTGTTATTATATTGATTATTATTTTTGTACTGTATATACGATACTACACCACACTATGTTTTTAAATAAACACTAATTCTAACAAATATTTCAATCAATTTTGCCAAATAAATGAAGGTATCAAACAAAAACTCTAGGTCTTTGAAGCCTATATAATACTTTTTTCATGTTATTTTTTTTGCAATTTTCGAAAATAAAGCAGGTTTGCCGTTTTTTACCGTCCTTTGTAACATATGAGAAAAGACAGCAGTTTTTGGAGCAGTATTTGAGAAAATAATTGTTTACAAATTTCAAATTTGTCACGCAAAATGACGGAAAAATTATTCACATTGTGGAAAAAATGTGTACAATCAGATGTGTTGTTTTTGGAAGTACCGCTGACACCAGATCATGTAATGTGGTAAGAAGTCCCCATGTTTGAAGATGCTCCACATCTGCTAAGATCCCCATCGCCTTACATATCAACTCCGCTCTCTCTTTCCCTCTCTCTCTTCCCGGACACAGTAACAAAGTCAGTATCACCGAAAAGATAATGAAGATTATTGTTAATCTTTCAAAATAACAGGCTCCCTCTTCCCATCAATCGCTGTACATCCAATTCACCACAGTTCACCCAAGTGGACGCACCTCCCTAAGAATATGCTGAAGTCAGTTACGGAAGGATTCCCACATATGGTGGAAGCGGTGGAATTTCCCCCCGTCTATTTGTCTGTCCATCTGTTCGTCCGTCTGTCCGTCTGTCGTCTGTCCGTCTGTCCGTCTGTCCGTCTGTCCGTCTGTCCGTCTGTCCGTGTGTCCGTGTGTCCGTCTGTCCGTCCGTCCGTCTGTCCGTCCGTCCGTCTGTCCGTCCGTCCGTCTGTCCGTCCGTCCGTCTATCCGTCGGTCTATCCGTCCGCCTATCCGTCCGTCTATCCGTCCGTCTATCCGTCCGTCTATCCGTCCGTCTATCCGTCCGTCTATCCGTCCGTCTATCCGTCCGTCTATCCGTCCATCTGTCCGTCCGTGTTTCCGTCCGCTTGTCTCTCCGTCTGTCCCTTCGTCTGTCTCTCCGTCTGTTCCTCCGACTATCCATCGCTCTCACTCTCTCCGTCTGTCCGTCCGTCTGTCGAGGAAGGAGCAGGGGAACTCACACAACTTTGGTATTAATCATATAATTAAACAATGCTGGTGAATGTGTAATATTAAATAGTATTCAATTTTGTTTGTTTAATAGCACCTTTACTCGACTTCGAAGTTCGATGTTCCGTGTCTTACTGACCGGAAATGATGAAATGAAAGAAATTATCGGAAGAATTACATTTAAAACTGTAAAAGATTAGAATTACAGTCACTGGATTTCTGTTTCAAAATCGTTGTAATTATCATTAAGGTCATTGGCAGCAACGAACTATGATGGGTTAAAAGATCGCAGTACACGGTACACATTGGGATGATAAAATCATAATGTTAAAGCGAATAAATATAACGCTAACTGAACAAAACATTTGTCATAATTTAATTCTTAGCAGTGGTAGTATAAGTTTCTAGATGGAGATGCCAAATTATTGATTTTATTTCTATTTTCACCTTTTATTTATTTAAAACACAAAGTTGTTTCTATTTTTACCATTGGTATTCCGCAATTTAAGCAGACTTTAGTAGTATATGATACGTCTAACTTTTATGAAATTGTTTCACGAGAGCTGCGCGTTTAGTAGTGTGTGATCAATGGAAATTGAAACGTCGTCGCATTTAATTCATGAAAATCTATAGTTTTCATGATGACGCTATTTAGGTTTGGTGCTTGAAGTAATAAAGTTTTAGACTTGTTGCTGTTTTATACTGCACGAAGATCATTTGGAATAGTAGTAGCAAACTGTAAATTCAGCTTATCGGAAGGGCCTCCTCATCAGCGAGGCGAGATAGATATGCCTAATGTATCGATTGCGACTTGCTGATTTAGCAGTGTATATGACGCCGTTAAAGCAGATTACAGGAGCAACTATAACTGCAGTATGGAAATTTTCGACAATCCGGGATTTGCTGTAAACAGATATAAGAGACATACAATTATACTAACTGGTTACTGGCGTTTAACGTGTCCCCTAGCCTTCATACCTCTGTTTAAATTGTGCATGAATGATCAACCGGTAATGTTTTTGTTCGGGCAAGCGTGTTTAATATGAACGAATATTTATTTTATTTGAAGAAGCGCGCTAAATGTGAAGGAATTTGAAACGCTTCTTAAACTCATTTTATTTCCAAATCTGAAAAATGATTACAAGTACTGTATTAAAACTCAATTTTTCCTGAAAACTGGGTTCTTCTTTTTACAGATTACAATGTACTAACTTCGCACAAATATATATTTTTATTGTTCTTACTTAATACTAGCTTCTGTTCGAGTTTGCCTATCCTTGCTCACCTCTCAACTTGTATTTTGGTCGCAATTAAATCATGTCACATGCAGTATAATGATACAATGATTCTGAAGAAATTATAGTAAATGTGTTTTCTTGTTGATTTCATATAGCTTTCAGTTCTTTCCATATTTTCAAGCAGATGTCAAATACAATAAATTGTAAAATAAATTTTTCGAAAAGCGAATAAAATATCTCTGAGAACGTTAAATGTTGATATAAAAATCTTTCAATAAGCGTGACACAGGGGTTACACTTATAACAAAACATTCTCCTGTCTACCCACACTGGCACTTGTGAAGATCTCGACTGCATTTTCTTCACAAATTGTCAACTGAATAAAATGCAGAATACACATACATCATCCAAAACATCTCTTGAAAAAGATGTAAATAATTAGTAATTTACTCTTCTCAGTACACAATTCTTCCAGTTTTACTAAAAGTTTAAATTAGTACTTGAAGACATAAATCAACATCTTGAAAAACAAATGTGAGCATTTTACTCACTATTGTAACACAGAAAATTGAAGCAGTATTTATTGAAAAGCCGCACTGAAAATTATATTTTTTAAACATTAATTGTTAAAATGATTTCATTTTACCTAAAATGATTTTAGAATCATAATTGCATTGCCCCACAGGATCATCAATGTTGGTGTTGTTAGAAGAGTAGGCTTTATGATTTGAGCGTCGCCAAGAAATCAATCTTTCTCTGTGCATGTTGTTCGGACCAAACCTTATACGAGAACGTGTCAAATTCATCGTGTACCTTCATGAAGGTAAACCGTGACTGCCAAGATCGTACTTTATTGTTGTATCCGTGTATCGGAGATGTGCTACTGACCTTCCCCATTAACACGAATCGCAGCGGCCGCCCGAGAGCCGCTCGCCGCCCCGTGGCCCCTGGTATTTACGATCGCGCTGCCATCTAATTAGTCGAATCGTATAAATGCTTCAGCGTCCACATTTTGTGCATTCCCTTTCATTTAGGTTAATTCTGCAGTGCGGTTAGCAAAGTGCATGGCTATGGCGCTGATAAAATCATTAATGCGAGTTCGTCGACGCTCGCTACTGCTGCTGTTGCGGCATCGGCGGCGGCCCAGCCGCGCATCTCTCACGCACCGCGCGGGGAATAGCGCGTGAGGGGGCGGGGGCGAGCAGTGTGGGTCGGGGAGGGCCGGAAGGGTGGTTGGGGCGATACAGGGCGGGTGCGGGCTTGACGGCGGCGGCGGGGGTGGCGAAGGCAGAGGTGGTGGAGGTGGCGGTGGCGGTGGCGGCGGCGGCGGTGGCGGTGGCGGTGGCGGCGGCGGTGGCGGCGGCGGCGGCGGCGGCGGCGGCGGCTGCTGCTGCTGCTGCTGCATCCGCGGGCGACGCATCCGTTGCAGCTGGCAGCAGCCGCGCGCGCGCCCCGGGCGGGGCAGCCTGGTGCAGCCACCAGCAGAGGGGCAGTAGCGTAGCAGCGCAGCGCCTCTCTGCGGGCCCCGCTGATCATTATCGCTCCCCTCTCTCCCCGCCAGCGCCAGCCCGCGCCCGCAGCCCGCCAGCGCTGCCTCGTTCGCTGCCACCGCCGCTCGCGCGCCCCCGTGCCCGATGCATATGTTTGGTTATTGCATTGCCCAACGTTTTTCACGTTCCATTGTGCGGCTGCGCGAGCGCGCTTGCTATCGCTCTAGTGCTCAGTGTCGTCAGTTATTCTTCCTCGGCGCAACCTGCATCGCTGCTTGCTCAATTTCCTTCCATTTTTAATTACTTTAAAAACATCTCCATTTCTTTTAATTAGTTCCTAGTTTTTTTCTCCACCTCTTTGGTAGCTTCGCCTCTCTTCCAAATTTTTTAATATACTTTTGAATGTACGTAACTGTGCTCCTCCTCCTATTTCCACACTTATTTTCATCTGCTTCTGCTTCGACTTCAACGGACCCATATACGAGTATTATAATTATTTCGTTTTTGATATTTCAAATTACCCTATTTTAATCCATTCATACTCCTATTTTTATATGACTACACATTTGTTCATTTTTATACCGAATCTGAGAACTCTCTGCACCATTATTTGTTCATTGTTGCCATTCTATTGCACTTTCGGCATTTCGCCTATTCACTCTCGCTATTGGGTTGCAGTGCCACGAACCTCGCAGTATTTCGATAACTTCAGAATGTGTTTGACGTGCGATGAAGTCATTCTTGGTGAGCAATGTAGGCGGAGAGGTCGGTGGATGATGACGGATGATGCAGTGTTATTGAAGAATGAGAGAGGCGAGTGATGAAACGTATAGCATTCCCATCCTTTCACGCACCAATCATTGTACAAATATTGGTGGTGGTGGTGATCAGTAGAAGAGGGCAATGGAGGTGCTTCTTGAAGTGCGTGTTGAAGGTGCGTGTTGAAGGTGCGTGTTGAAGGTGCGTGTTGAAGGTGCGTGTTGGAGGTGCGTGTTGGAGGTGCGTGTTGGAGGTGCGTGTTGGAGGTGCGTGTTGGAGGTGCGTGTTGGAGGTGCGTGTTGGAGGTGCGTGTTGGAGGTGCGTGTTGGAGGTGCGTGTTGGAGGTGCGTGTTGGAGGTGCGTGTTGGAGGTGCGTGTTGGAGGTGCGTGTTGCAGGTGTGTTTTACAGGTGCAGGTTGCAGGTGCGTGGTGGAGGTGGGTGGTGGAGGTGCGTGGTGGTGATGCGTAGTGGAGATGCGTGTTGGACGTGCGTGATGGAGGTGCATGGTGGAGGTGCATGGTGGAGATGCGTGGTGGAGGTGCGCGGTGGAGGTGCTTGGTGGAAGGCGATAGCGGATAAAGCCGGTGGGGATGGATCGTGAAAGTGATCAATGGAGGTAGCCTATGCAGGTGAGCGGTTAGACGGATGGGGAAATTCTCAATGTTGAGGTGAAAAGTAGTGGTGAATGGTAAAGTGTGGTATAAAAAAGATCTATAGGAAATTGTAATTGCATATTAGCTATGGAATAATCATTCTGCATATTCAAAAGTCTGAAAAATCCAGTGTTAATGGTAATGCACGAAATAATATAATAAATAATGAAAAGGCTGGGAAAATCCAAGATTATAATAATGCAATATTCTTTACTTGCCTATACATCAGTGAGATACTTCTCTCCTACCCATTTGTGTCGAAGAAACGTCCTGACGACGTTTTCACATTTTAGAGAATCAAACCTGATGATGCTGTAATTTGCCATTCTTCTGATGCTGTTTCCATGTCTAAAGCTCATTTTGTGTTCATAACTTCAAACTCTGCGCAAACTACACAAAACGGCCCGCCGCTCGCGTACGGGAATTCTCGAAATTGTATCGCCAGATGTTCCAATAGCACCAAATAGCCAAGTGATTTTCATGCGACTAGGGTCAATTCTGTATATTTTGTTTCTGTTAGAGACGCCTATCTCAAAAATCATTTTAGGTAGCCTATCCTTAAAAAGTAAGTAACATTAACTCGCTATCTTGCTGCAGGTGCTCAAACGTAGATACAATTGTGGGGGACGCTGGAAATAGTAATAAATTTCTTAAAATGAACCTAACACTTTTTTTGGAATTAATTGTTCTAAAATTATTTCAAGGTAAAGTTTCTCTTGCTCTAACATTCACTGCTTGTAGTGTAGATTGATCATTTACCTCCACGGTAAAAAAGAAATTAAAATCGACAATGACAAAAGAACGACTCAATAGAAAGTACTTATTGAGAATATATAGAATGCTTATCTCAGAAAAAGAAGACGAATATGGAAGTGAAGTCTTTAAGATACCATTTTCAGAAATTTCCCGGAAATTAATGATAGATTGAAAATGCCTTTCTTCAATTATACTCGAAAAAATTTTGGATTATGTTTGTGATAATTTAACAGTATAAAAATAGTATTTTTATTTTTATATACTAAACATTTGTGTGCTTCATTTTAGAAAAAAATTAAGCTCTTTTTCTATTTTTTATAAAAAAATATAATTTTGACCGTCAGAATATATTAATTTTAATAGTATAAGGTTTTTATTTTTTTATTTTATAAATGTATGCCGAATCGAAGACCGAGGTGGCTAGAGCGCTAGCCGCCTCAGCGCCTCCGTCTGAAGGGTCGCGGGTTTGAATCCCGCCGTGTGAATGGTTGTTTGTCCCTTGTCTTCCGTGTATGTGTGTTGTCGTGGAAGGCCTTGTGAGTCTGTTGACCCCAGGCCGATGAGCCCGCAAGTGGGTCTAATGTAAAAAGCGTTAATATGTGTCCTCACGAGGGACATAGTAGGTACCCGGCGCAGATAATCGACATCCCCTGAAGCTGGAAAAAGGAATTTCTAATTTTTCTAGGTATTCAAAATAAACATTTAACACTTTCATGAGTTAAGAATTGCCATTACTCTCAGTGTTCTGTAGCATGGGTTGTTGATACAGGTTCTTGGTAGTCATTAAATAACAATCGCAGTGCGGGGAAGGACCAAAACGACAAAGAGGGACAAGTGTGACAAAGTAGGGAAAGAAGGGCGAAGAGGGCAAGGGGACCAAATAGAATAAGGGGACAAAATGAGGGTAACGGGACAAATGGGACAAGGGACAAAATGGGGCTAGGCGACAAAATGGGACAAGGGGTAAAAATCGTAAAAGATGGGCGTCGGGACAAGGAGCAAACGGAAAAGGGGGACAAATGACACAAGTGGTACCAATGAGACATGGGGACAAAATGGACGATTTGGGACAAAACTGACAAGGGCCCTAGTGTGACATATTTATCCAAAGATTTATGAACACTTGTAAAGTCTAAACCCGAGAATCCGCTAAAATATTTTTAATGGACATTGCATTTTAGCGGCCGTTGCTACGGACGCGCTTTTAAAGCGTTGTTTAGATTGTTGATTGCTAAGGAGCTAAGCGCGTGTTTAACGACGTAAATAAAAAAAATTATAAATATATATTTATAACTAGTGGCCTGGAGCAGCAAAAATACTGCTGAATAAAACCACACACAATGTTTTTTCAAAAAATAGAACGCGCACCGCTCAAGAACAAATAAAATACTGGCCTATAACACTGCAACAAGTTAAAAATTTTATCAAAAACAGTCTCCACGAATACTGCAAGAACAAAGTACAGTTATATACAGTATATCAGTTCTTTATATACCAATAACATCAAATATGTTGCTGTTCCATACCGCAACACGTGAATAGCAAATATTTGTGGACAGGCTGTTGTGGATGCATAAAAGAATTCAAAATCATCGCGCGGTGTTAGGGCTCGCCAGGGCAGTGGAAGCAGCTACTGGTACGCGAGCCCAAAGCGAGTCGCTCCTAGTGACGTAGACGCCCGTATTTAAGGAGCCACAAGCACCTGAGTAGACAGACTTGTTTTGTGAGTGCGCTCCGGAGTGTTGATAGTTATTCTCTCTACTCCGACTGTGCCCACTACTGGATATCTAGTTGGACTTTGGTGACTTCGGCTACGAAATGATCAATCTTCTGCTGATGACAGTACTTTTAACTATTAGTGCATCCTCTGTAAAATGTTGCATGCATATTGCGTACATATTGTAAAAGACATTGTTATCGGTACGAGTTGTACCTCTGGAATTGTATCAAGTGTACGATAAACATTGTTAACTATTGATTTCTTGTGCATTTTTGGACATATCATGAGCGGCCTCTTCATTGGAGCCTTGATGTCGCATGACGCCAGCTGTGTCGTAAGCAGGGACGCACTGATAATGTAATTGCTTTTAGATTTTTCCCAAGTTCCTGGGAATCTAACAAAACTATAGTCTCACTTCACATTGCCATAGTTTTCTTTCAATTTCTGTGCGCATTGGGAACAACTTATAATTATTTTTAAAAAATATTACATTGAGTATTATATTCTACTTCTACTTGGTTAACAATATATCTTATTTCCCTGTAGTTTTATATTATAATTCGTAATTTAATTTAACTAACGCTTATTTGACGTTTTGCATTCTGTATTTGAATTGCGAGAAATATCAACACACTTAGGAAGAATATTAGTATGTCCTAATATTAATTACTTTAATTTTTCCATTACTCTCTTAATGTTGGATATATGCAGGCGTTATTTTAATAGTGGCACAACTCCATTTAAACTAGTTACGAGATATTGATCTTTAGAGTTAAATGGTTAACCTGCTTTGATCGTATAGTGGTTATCCCGCCGGGCTACTGATCTCACGTTCGCGGGCTCAAACTCTATCAAAGTAGGGGGATATTTGAGGTGCCAAAAATCGATGGCATGCCTACGGATGCTTGTCGGCATGTAAAACAGATCCCAGGAAAGGCACTTGGCCGATCCTGGCAAAATTAAATACTCTAGCAATTTAGCACCATTCAGAATTTCAATTTGAACTACTCGATAAGATTGCAGATATTTTATCTAGACCTGCGCCATCTGGTAATCAAACCAAACGTCGAAATTGGCGCACTATTACCCCTAGTTAAAGCAATGGCGAACTATCCTAGGTACACTCGCCCAACATCAGTCTCACAAGAAGGCGCTAGGGGCTTCGGGACTGCCAACTAAATGGCAGTTATGGCTGTTAATCAGAGAGAGAGAGAGAGAGAGAGAGAGAGAGAGAGAGAGAGAGAGAGAAAGTTAAATGGTTGTAAAAAGATAGAGGATGGAGCTAGACCAAACATTGTGTGTTTTCTTGTATAAGATATTTACTTGTTCGTCTGAAGATGATATGAATAAGCATACTACGTGCTTCGCGAAATATTGGGGGTGAAGAGAAGTTATACCACCATAATAATGAGGTTAGTGGACTACAAAATTAAAGATAGAGATTTTTGTTTCAGATAAAGTCTGTTTTAAAAAATCGGCTCATTAAAAATATTTATGGACATCTTTTTCAAAAACTAGTACTTTTCGCGAAAATTTCGCTTGAAATTGCAGGCGTTATTTTAATAGTGGTACAACACCATTGACACTCATTTCGAGATATTGAGCTCTCAAGTTAAATGATTAAAAAATCGGGGATGGTGTTATATTGTGTATTTTTTGTCGTATAAGATATTTACATGTTTGTGTGAAGATGCTATGAATAAGCATATTGTGTACTTCGCTAAATACTGCTGGTGTAAAGAACTTATACCACCGTAAAAATTGGTTGGTGGGCCAAATCGGTAAATGTCGTTCTAAAAAAAGTTGGAAATAAAGACAATATCGATTTATTAAAGCAGATTAAATATTAATTAAATGTTACAGTGGAGACACATTCAGTTTTCTTCCTCTTCTTGAAATCGTCGGATTTCTACTTGCAGATCAGTGGCACGTAAGGAAGGAGGAAGAGGCCTCCGACAAATTGAGGCCTCCTGGCACAATGCAATAGTTGGAATGGGAAAGTATGTAGTGAGTAATCAAGAGCAGGTAATGACATCTGACCGAAGAATGGGAAACCGACGCATTGTTAGTGTAGCAAGAAGCATTACAAAGACAACTATAAAAGACACGCCGAATAACACAGACACTAAACTTCTGATGCTACTAAACATGAATGTGAGACACAAAAAACGTTAAAGAACTCGTGGAGAGACAAACCACTCCATGGACAATATCTAAAAAGACTGGACAAGGTGCAGATCAATAAAGATCAATTATGTATTAACTTAAAAGGGGAAGAATAACGCCAGAATCGGAAGCAGTTCTAATAGCTGCTCAAGATCAGGCGTTGAGAGCACGACATTATGATAAAGCGGTTATCAAACTTTCCTAAGATGACAAATGCCGCATTTGCCAGGAACAAGTAGAAACCATTGATCATATTGTCTCAGCTTGTCCAATTTTAGCAAACACCGAATACATGACAAGACATGACAGGCTGTGTAGTTACCTGCACTGGCAGATCTGTACCACCCTCGAAGTTCCAAACACATGCTTTAAGTGGTACGAACACTCAACAAAACCGGTGACATTGTTGGACGCTATACAATATTGTACGACCAACAAATTTAAACGGATGGCACGATAGCAGTAAACAAATCGGATACTGTTATCCGGGATTTGGAGAAACAACTTGTCTACTTGTATATGTTGCTGTGCCTTGTGATCAAAATGTCGTAACCAAGGAGGCAGAAAAATGTTTTAAATACAAGAGTTTGGAAATCGAGATCACCCCAATGTGGGGCGTAAAAGCACAGGTCGTCCCGATAGTTATCGGAGCTCTGGGATTTTTTGCGCAAAGTTTGTGTAAGAACTTGTCTAAACTCCCAGGTAATTCAAAAGACTAGGAAGTGCAAGAAATTGCTTTGTTTAGAACAGCCCACATGTGTAAAAACGTGGCAAAATTTCTAAAAACTAAGGTAGCCGTGATTTTGACGATTCTGGAGCGAGCAGGCAAGCGAGCGTGTCGTGTCGGCAACAACGCGCGAATTTTCCATACGACGTATGTGACTTCTCAACGTGAAAAGCAATATAGACTGCATTATGGGTCGTAAACTCTGATATTTTTCTTCACGACGCTGATCATCAATTGTATTTGTACCATTACTTAAAGTACATGTCACCTGTAGGTTATTTTCAAATTGGTCCATCAAGATGGCCCGCCCACTATAGCAGAATCAAACCAAACTAGTACCAGAATTTTAAAATTATTAACCATTTTATTGCTAATTTATTATTGCAAAACCAATTATTTTACCGCTCATCTTCACTCGAAAACAGGGGGTTGCGTGCTGCCTTGATATCAACTTGGCCTGCCCACCATAGTAGAATCGAATCCAAACTAGTGTCAAAATTTTTAATTTTTATTACTAATTTATTACCGCAAACCTAATTTGTTATTGCTAATCTTCACCCCCCAGAAAGCGGGTGGTGGGCTAGGTTGAGCTGGACCGACTATCACAGCCGAATAAAATCAAACTAGTACCAGTTTTTTGGTGTGCCTTTATCATGAAAAGTGTCTAATTGTTTCCACACTTTCTCCTAAATAAAATTAATCGATGATAATGATGCCTCTTTCCCTCTTCAATTTTCATTCTCGCGAGTTCCTTCTATGTGGCACTGAAGTTTATTATAGTAACATTTGTTACAGATTTGAATAGAACAGTTCTCTTTTGTTAACTCTGTGGAGACTCTACGATAGCGTGTATAAAGTGAAAACAATTTCTGCAAGAATGAAGTCCCAAATCTTGCCTCGTACACGCAGAACATGATTTTTTTAATGATAATGTTTCCTGATGTATAGTGTGAGCATGATCAGTACCTTTTCTTTTCGCCATGAAGGGTTTGCATTTGTGAGGTTGAGCATATCCTTCTTCGTCGCCTTCTTCGGTGAAAGATCTTTCACGAAAATGATAAACGGTTTTCCCACTGTCTGCGCAGTAGAGTAACGCTGTCCAATATTCCCTGGACACGTTTCAAGTTTCATACTACTATTTCGGCTTTCTACAATAACAGAAATAATATTTTCTGTGTCATTTATAGAGAACAGTTCAAAGATCAGACAACAGCATTCGTATTATGTTTAATAAATAATATTTTAAAATATGAACAATCTTGCAAATATACAGATATTGGAGTTTATCTTTCTGACATCAAAACTTTATTATACTTAATTCCTTTTTTCCTGTATAAGTGCCGGTTTTACTTTCATCTGCAGCAGCTTAGTCTACAATATTTAATTTGTCTTCTAAATAATTTAAATGACTTTGAAGAAAAAAATCTGCTCTCGTTGATAGCCTTTGTCGTTCTCATTTGCAGAAGGTGAAGTCGATACTCTACTCCTCCGAAACCAAATGCAACTCTGCAAACATTGAATCATAGGGGGAATAACCTTAAGTGTTCCAAAATTGTATCTTCTACATCCGGCATTAAATATCCATTTACTCGTACATCAATGCAGTTTTCATTTTTAAAGCATTCCAAAACTATGGCTTGCAACTGTTTTTCCCAACAGTATCAAGAGTTATTTTTAGGCTTGCAATTTCTAGAAGTCTCATCTTGGAAAGAAGGAATGTTTTCTAGATCATGCTACGGCTCTTTTGGGGAAAATTTATTATTTACGTTGTGTGTGGAAGAGTTAGAATGATATTTATTGAGAAATTATTTTGAGTTTTTATTGTGTATTTATTTTACGTAATGCTGTGGAAGAAGAAAACGCAATATTGTGTAAACCAATACTAAACAATAAGTTATACTTATTTCTTAGACTTAATCACTAATATTCGCCGTGGTATTTACAATTCGGCAGTTTTCACAAAAAGAATTGCATCTTTGAGTTAACTTAAGAAATGATTACATTTTACACAAGCATATTTTGTACGACAATTTTTTTTCTTGTAACGATTGACACACATTTTACTTTTCGTACATTATGGTTCCGTAGGAATCGTATTGTGATTTTCTTGTTTTCTGTATTTAGTTAGAATTTGTTAATTTTCCTCAGAAGACTAATAATTGTAGATCTTTGCAATTGTTGGAGTAACAACCCATAGAGTCATCAGCATTTTGAGATCAAATGTTCGCACATACTATTGAGAAATACTGCTTTGTCTCTGTCTAAACAGACCCGAACACAAGAGACACGCGCAAAAGATCCAGCGTGAGAGGAACACAACGCAACGTTACCGAAAAACTCTGCGAACTGCGTGTGACGTCTTTGGGCGCGTGGGGGCTGCAATCCCATGTGTTGTGTGGTCGGGTTGGAAGACGACTACGTGACCTATTGCCCTCTAGTTTATCTTGCGGCAACCACCGGATGCTGAATCGTTCAACATAGGATGTCACCAGATCTTACAACTCCGGCTCAGAGAGATAATGAGTTCTAAAATGCAACAATTATTTTTCTGGAATCTTTGAGAGAGATGGGAAGATACTGATAGGCCTGTGGCTTTCTGTATGGTTTGTGACTTTTATGGGCTTGGGGTACGAGGATTACATTGGAATTTTTCCATCTTAATGGATATATCCTGTTGTGAGAATGAAGTGCATATATTATTAATGTAAGCTATTGTGAGGGTTAGACCATGTTTTTAAATACAATATTAAATATTTTATCGTGGCCAAGACCTTTTTAAGACGAGATTTTGCTTAAGTTTTTAATTTCATTTGGGGAACTGTATTCTATTCTATGTGGAATGTTATAATTGGGTAAAGTA
>JAHLJT010008446.1:119622797-119639462 GCA_031308135.1 Acheta domesticus | reverse complement strand
ACGTAAGCAGGGTCCTTATTTGACTCCCTCGCTCTACAATACGATCCTGTAAGATAAAAACTAGGAATTTGTACTGTATTTATATCATGAGAAAATCAGCGTTCTGTAAAGCAAAAACATCTATTTCACTCAGATCACACTGTAATGCTGTCTCGATAAAATCAATTTTTTTTAAAGGGATTGCACATTATGGTGCATTATTAAAATCTTTTGCATGTAGATACACGGATGTTTCTCTGGTGCATCCGACAGTAGTTGCTATTTATTTGTCGCATTTTACCTTGAGTGCGTGGTCGAAGGAATTATCGTGTCCCAGTAGTGAGATGAAGTGAGGAAGGAGGGGCGACAGGCGTAGTGAAATGAATAGCGGAAGAGGTAGTGCAAGGATTAGGTTCAGGGGAAAAGATAACTGAGTACAAAGGGGTCTCGGAGGATGGAAGAGAACTAGATGTGGATGGGGATGTATCCTGGGCAGTACACTGCCCAGGTTGTGAAAGGATGTGTTTTGCAAACTCGCTACCGAGTGTATGTTTTCCGACAAGGTTCAGGTGAAGATCATGTCGAGTGAAGTGTGTTTCTGAGAGAACGTTTAGCTCAAATGTGCCTCTCAGATACAGTTTCAATTGCTGGTTTACGTGTTAATTTTCTCTGCACAGTGTTGGTTTGTTGTACCAGAAGGGCAGAGTCGATGCTATAATGTTCGTGTTTTGGGTGGCACGTTGTAGTTTGTCAACACGTTGCTCAGGTGTAAAGTGACCACCCAATTTGATGTCATTCTGCACTCCTGTGACGATGACTGTATCCAGTTTGGTGAGAGTTTTTGTGTGGGTGTCCAGCTCATTGGTCACTACGGCAAACCTTCCGTTAGGTTTAATCACGCTCTTGACACAGAAATTGGATGGGATTTTCCTACTGAGCAGGGTGGAGATTTGATGTTTATGGCTATCTCCAAAATTAGTACCTTTTTGATGAGATCAGTGGGAATCTCCTTGTTTACTTGTGGGTCAGATTGCGCAACACTACGTGTCTTTGTTGTCTTTTTTTGCACTTGCTAGCCTGTTTGCGTTGGTTTAGTGATGGACTTGTCGGTGATGGGAGGGGTGAGGATTGGGAAGCCAAAGAAAATCTTTGTCATAATCTAATACAGAAATATGGTTTCATTTGTGATTGATAATGGTGATAGTGCTTTTGCTTTCGCGGATGGACGGTTGGAAGTGTTAACGGTGTTGCCTATTGTTTTCCAACCGTCTGTGTTTTGAATGACCTCTTCGAGCATTCGGATATGTTCATCTGAATTGTTATTTATATGTGTGAATGCTCTCAGAAGGTCGGCTTTCAGAGTGTACAGAGTAGAAAGTGTATAGTAATAGAAGCCATGTTTTCAGCGTTCTCGCTTTCCACTACGCGGCCCCGGGTTCGATTCCCGGTCGAGGCAAGGCCTGTAGTGTGCTTTTTCCTTGCAATGCCCCAGTATATGTTGCTGTGTGACGAGAAAATTCACTTCTCAGGTTGAGAAGACCGGATTACGGCGTGAGGATGTCTACGTACTAACTACACGTAACCCCTTAACCCATGGCCGCGAGGTAGGGACGTCGCCAGTAGGCCTGAGCCCGTTTACGGGCTGTCGCGCCAAGTACATTCATATATACGTACATACAATTCTGTAAGGATCACTGACTTGCATTAAACAGAAAATCAAAATTCCCATTGTTTCTAACAGCCAAGAATTAAGTTAATATCACCCAAATAAATTAAAAATATTATATCCAAACTGACAATTAAAAAATGTCATGGGCATGATAACCAGTATTATAATTTCCTCCCCTGTTCTGGCCTTCATAACAAAAATATAAAATTCGTGTCTCAGAATTGATATTTTCCCACAACATGGAAACACTCTGTTATCATACCCAGTCCCAAAACAAATAAGAATCTCTCAATAGTCGAAAGTTAACGTCCTATCAGTCTACTCCCTACCCTTACAAAAATATTTGAAAAATTTATCCTGACACGTTTAAAGCATTTCTGATTCAAACTAACACAGTTCCCAAACAATTGGGTTCACCGAGAAAATCTCTACCAGTCATCATCATTTTCTTAGATCTATCACAAATGCTCCTTGGTTTGTCACAAACTTACAGCTCCACGAAGAATTCCAAACTCCATATAACATCTCTCTACCCAGTTCTACACTCCAGACCTCAAATTCCACACCTCCTATAAGTCCACGCATTTGATGGCAGTACAGCACTTATGGAGGACAGCGTTGCCACTTCTCGTACAGCATGACGCGCAACACTCGGAATGCTGGATACTCAAATTGACATGGAACGTCGCAGCTGCCTACGACCGCTCACCCTTCCCTATCAATGCCTTGCGTAGGCCGAGGCTCCTGTACACAGGAATCGCCCCTTGCAGCTTGCCATCCTCAGTAAGCGTGAGATAAGAGCTGCCACACGCCTCCGGAGGTCAGGCGAGAAACATCTCATTCTTACAGCTGGGTTGAAAAAATCTTCGGGAAAATTGTTTCCCATTTTTTACTTAAAGGTTAAATAGATGGCGTAATATTATAAATTAAGGTTTTTTTTATCAAAACAAGATATAGTGAAGGTTAAATTGTAAACAAAAACTTTAAATGAAAAGTATAACTGAAATATCTGTAGCAAATCAAGTCCAACTCCTGGTTAAACACATTGTTTATCCTTCAAACACTAATGGGACTTGAATTGCTGTTTTGCACGAAAGACATAGATATCGAGATCTTACTAATTTTCAGTCTATAGCCATTTTACACGTCTAGTTTATTCACATATTTATTTTTATGTAAAATAAAGGGAAAATGCCAATTCATAAAGGTGAGATGGCATGGATGGTATCAGATACTGTAACGGACAATGCCTAATGTTCTTTTTGCACTTTCAGTGACAAATTCGCAACATCTTTGTATTTGAAAGCACATTATAATACATAATTACTGCTGTGTGCGCGCCAACTATTCAAACGGCGCGCGCCAGCAAAACTAAAAGACTCTGTCAAGAGGGCGCAGCACAAACGCGCTGCGCAATGACCATAACGCAAACTCGATTTCCCATTTGCCCACCGGGGTATAAAAGCCCGGTGGACAACGGGTCAGTCGAAGTCAGCTACCAGTCGTCAACCTGCCAGCTACGAATCTGCAACGCGTCTGCTAGAGAGCAACGGAGGGCCAGCCCACGCATCCGCCAGTACGAGCCCCCCGACCGAGTCTACCGACTCGTCACGCCGAGGCAACAGCGATCTACAACGCCACTGCCTCGCCGCCCCGGGCGCCGGCTCCGCCGCCGCCACGACGCTCTGCCAGCAACGCGGCCACCTCCCGGCCTCACTACTGCCGAGCGGACGGCCCCGCTGCCGTCGCCACGTTCGGCTAGCGACGTTTCCGCCTGGCAGCGCCCGGGTGGTGCTAAGGCCTCACGCTGTCGCGGGTTCTACCTGGCCCCCGCGCTCCAGCCTCTCGGCACCTGGGCGACGGCTCCGCCGCCGCCACGACTTTCAACCGGCGACACTACCTGCTCGCCGCGGCCGTTGTCACGGCCCCCACAATACAACTCGCCACGGCCGTCGGCCGTAAAACAGAGCCTTCGGCTCACCCAGCTCGCCTATCGGCGACCATTTGTATATTTATGTTGTGAAAAATAAATGTTGTGAGAAACGAAGTTTTTCTTCTGATTGCAAAGACGCAACAATTACTGATTGAATGACATTGGAATTAACATTGTTAATTGTGGTGCGTTCAAAATAGCGTGCGCAAATAGCGTTCGCAAATAGCATGTCCATCAAATCAGATTTTTCAGAAACAGTTATCGCCTTTTCAACAATGTAATATGCTCTGCTGCTTACTAGTACAGTAATCCCTCGACATTTGCGAATTCGCTATTCGCGAGTTCCGAACATTCGCGATTAGAGAAATGCTCTCGGTTTTAACATTCGCGACGTCGACATTCGCGAGTGGGTCTTTTGATCATACATTTTCTTTGAAAGCGAGCACATTTTATTTCGTTCATCATCATCATCATCATCATCTGGGAAAAGAACTCAGCAGACCACGGAGCTCGCTGTATAACTTTCTTCAAAATTTACACAAGTGAAATGACAATTCATATTTATAGAATAACACAATTGTAAAATAATTCAATGCAGTTGCGTCAAATTGGAGGTAAGGGTTTGGCCAAATGAACACAAGAACCATTGAGGATCTGTGCAACTCTCATTATAATGAGCTCATTGCAGAGGAGCTTCGGGAAATCATCAGTGAAGAAATCCTCATCGACGGTAATGAAGTAACGGAAGCGAAACTGCGTCCTGGAGCAACTTCAATCTCAAAACTATTATCACATTGATTGGGATAAATTATTTTACTGGAGTTTATATGCAAAATTTTATTTCTCCAAACAGACAAATCTACTACAAACAATTTCTGCAGCTAATGTACCTATTTAAGAAATTACAAAGACCTAAAATTTTTTTTCCGATGGACATATTTGTATTTGCATAAATGCTTTTCAATTGTAAAATTTATAATTCATTTTTAGATAGGTTTATTTGTATTTCACTTTTTGTAATAAGTAAAATTCAAAAATAAATACTCTTATTTTTCCTTTCCCCATAGTCTATTTAGAATCGAAGACGTATTGAAGATCTCCAAACGACATAAGATGTTGGTTCCGAGTGCACTAAATCATCGCCATTATCAACATCTAACTCAAAAACTATTATTCATACAGAAACATTAACAGACCTCATATCAAAGTTTGGACTTCCTTTGTCATTTTATCTGCTGGAAGTTTGGGATATTCTTCAATAATAAAAAAGTTTCTACCATGAGGAAAATTTAAGGACGTCAAAATGTAAAAGTAAACACTTGGCTATAATTTAGAATTAATTTCTTCAAAACTAAACCATTACACTCAATTACAAAATTATCATCACATTCATAAGAGTTCTGGGAATAACTGGTAAAAAACTCAATTGTTTTGATCAACACAATTGAAGCTATCGTTCAGTAAACATCTTAAATATTTGCGTATGAAGCAGGATGGACGAGTGAGCCTTGTGAATTGGGAACACAGCTTGCGATAGAAAGAAAGTCTTATGTAAAATTGTACTGGATAGAAAAAGAGGGCAATACTCCATAAGGCTCCGTACTGCAATGAAATGCGTGGATGCACATTAGTCAACTTCGGACTCCGGAAACTACTCACAAAACCAGAAACAGAAATAGATATATTCTTGATGTCTTCCGGGCTACCAGATATCCCTATTTAATAGATATCCTACCAGGCATTCGTAGTCAAATTTTCGGAAATAGACTGTTTTTAGAGGTGTCTGGAGAAGACTTCCTCATTCGAATTAGTTTGTTGTTTAATTTGAAGTAATTTATAATGTAAGCCTTCACTAAATATGTAAAGTATTTTATGTACTGATCTATGTATGCTCTAAAAACCTCAATTAATAAAAGGAATGGACATGTCACGAATGCGTATCAAAGTCCGTGGTAAATATGAAAATAAATATATAAATTAGAATACATATTAATGTAAAAATACTTCCAAGACTGTGTTTTTAATTTAATTGTATTAAATTATTTAATTTAACTTACGCATTTATTTAAAAATAACAGTAATGTGATTCTAATTTGTAATTAAATGTGGTTGATTAAATGCAAAAAGAGTTCAATGTGTTTTACGTAATAGATCTAAGCTGCAAACTGGTAATTTCAATTAGATTACTACACTACTTGATCTATTGAAACGTCAAAGAATTCATCACTTTTATATTCGACGATTTGGAATACAAATTGAAGTTTTTCAGTTTTTCCGTTACTGTTACAGACGAAACTTTGAATTTTGATGTTTCTCATAATGATCACATCACTTTCACTAATAGTTTTAAACTTTAGGCAAATCTAAATTACTTATAGAGCAAATACGTAGACTATTGGAAGTCTTTAAACTCGTTCAAATACACGTTGGTCAGTTTCGCCATCTTTTAATCCAAATATTTGTATTCTTTTCCACTGCTTCGGACAAAACAAAACTCTTTCAGCACAGCCAGAGTACGTCAATCTAGTAAGCAAAATATAACCACTTATATAATAAGTTATAACAATAAGAGTTTTTCTATCGAAAATTCGCTGTTTCCTAGCGCACGATTACAATATTTTATCTATTTATGAAGTAACGGCGAGAGAGTTAAAGTATTATAGTAGAACAAACCTAAATGTGATCAGATCACTTATTGAAATATTCCAATTTACAAGACTGTGTGTGTGTCAAAGAATACAAAAAAAAAAAACTTTAAACAATTTCACAAAACTCTTGCAGTGTTGCGAAACACAAAATTAAAGGCACACACTGACCAAGCGATGCTACCTGACTAACACAGCAAGCAAAAACCAAATGAATGTAACATTGAAAGGTTACGAGGCACACATGGCTGGGTTGTCGAACCACACCACTGTCACAGCACCACCGCTCCTACAAATCACACCGCTGTCCAGTAGAGGGTCTCAAATGCAGAAATCGTGAAAAATGCCCTTCACCGCCGTGGATGCTTCATGCTCCCGGTCCACCATAGCTCCTTCCGCTTGGCCCACACTCCACCAGCTGTGTCGCCCGCTGTCCGCGCAAGTTCTGGCGCTGCCCCGGGTTCCGACCCCGGGCAGGGCGCAGAGGGGCGGGCAGCCGGCTAGCTGGCGGCGGGGGGCGGACGTAGGCGGGGGAGAGATACGGGCGCGACGGCGCGATGGTGTTGGTGGCGGCGGTGACGGTGGTGATGTAGTGACGTCACCGGTGTCGGCGGCGAGGGTAGCTGATTGCAACCTGGCAGGGCGGCGGAAGAACTGTCACATGCATCAAGGCGCGGGGAAACAATGATTTAATTAATGTCTTCATTCCATTTCATTGATTGATGGATTGATTGATTGATGATGGATTTTTTTTAAGTGGGACGCGCGAATTTTGGAATTGGCGCCCCCATGACACCCTGGTCTAGCATGGAACTCCCATAATTTAGCGGGAAGCACTCCAAAGATTGCCCAGGTGGGCGGAAGTCGCAGGAACTTGTCCGCGCCGAGCAAAATGTGCTAACAGTGTGCCTGTCTAATTTTATAAAATACAAATACATTTTTATCGCAGCTTTAAAAGTATTAAAATGTTGAATCGCAGATTAAATTACTATTTTATTATTTACGTGAAAAAAGGTAAAAACTGTGTGACGAGCTATGAGGAGAAGTGAATTCTGTGCACGTTTTCATAATTCTGTGATCTCTACTCTAAGCCATATTCTAGTCGAATTTTGAATACAGAAAAAAAGAGCTTTTTTTCACGTTTTCTTGAAAAAATATTCGCTCCTATATAATAAAATCTATTTTCAAAGGTTAATTAGCTAAAAATGTGTGCCCTTAACCCTCATAATGTTGTTCATGAAAGAATATACTTTTTGCCGTGACAATATCAGATAGTGTTGAAGGCCAGTTCAGAATAATATCATATTACGAACATTATGCCGCCCATGTGTATTAGTAAATTTAAGGATAAAAATATTACAAAGATAAATGAAAGTAACGAATATGAAGAGTAAGTTTAATTATTATGAAAATAAAGTTTTAGAGAGTAATCATCTTCTTAATTCATAATACATAGTACGTAAACATTTTCATGCAATGCATTTCTCTTTTCTTGACATCTTTTAATTACTATGTTGAAATACCTGGAAGGTCATATACTTAAATCAATCTTTATATAATTATAATTCAGTAATACATATTCATTGTGCCGAATCCTTTATAACTGTGTAACGAATGTGATTTGTGAATATCTTTGGTGTCAGTAATTAATTGTTTAAAGTATTGAACAACTAACAAAAGTTTTGATAAAACATCCTTCGATTTGACCTCTTTAAATTATCCTACTAAAATATATTTCCTTTCAATGTTTTTTCGTTTATTAAGGTCGCACGAGGACGGAGGTATCTGTGTATTTAAATCATTTGTATATGATTGTTATAGATTTTACGTAGTCTTCTAAATGTACTTCTAGAAGTTGTATAAAGTTTATTGACATAACAAGGGAAAAACCATAGCCCCTGTCATCTTGTGCCTTAATCAATTTGCAAATGAAATGCATTAGTTTCATTGTTGAAAACCGTTGTTGTTTCCGGCAACAGTGGATATATTAAATCGGTACGCAAATATTCAAACTAGGGTCGCAATTTTCTTCGAGTTGAAAACTAACAAATAAAAGCTATCAGAACCAAATACAACGTTCCAAGCCACTTTAATTTTGAATGTATCAGGTTATAAACATGTAGAATGCAATAGACTTTTTGATTCACAGAATAAAAACAAAACTCCAACAAAAATTACCTTGTATATTGTGATAAAAGAGAAATTCCAAGAATTCATTGAGATATACAGCAACGACACACGTGACCGTATTTACCGCACCAGAGAATGACTACTCAGTGCAAACTCAACAGGCACCACAAAATGAAAGCATTTCTACATGAGGCGATTGAACTTTGTTAACAAACAATTCAATAGGTCATTTGAATGCAAAGCCATGCGTAAAGGATTCGAGTGAACGCAACCCAATTAACTGGCACTTTCATCATTTCCAGACTACAAAAGCTGGATGCGTGTATCTGAAAATACTGGATGTATTCTCGTAAGACTGAATTTCAATTACAAGAGTGTCGAAAATGTGCCATAAACAGTAATGACAATTTTACAAACACATGTATAAAAATAGTATTTTCTATAACATTTTCAGATGCGTGTTGCTGCAAAGTGTTTACTTCGCTGAAGTGTCACTGCAGCGCACGCACTTCATAAAATGTTCCATTGTGTAGACTTTTCTCGTGTGCGTGTCTCTTCCCCGCGCAAGCCAGAGTTGGTGTTGCAGAACGTGGATCCAAAGCATTTCGTAAATGAAGCAGAAAAGTCGGCCGAGTTCAGTTGTTAAGAGCTTTCGCCGCTAACGAAGTGCTTTGCGGCGCGGCGCGCGGTGGCCTGCAGCGGCTCAGGGGCGGATGCTCGCCCCCCCCGCCCGGCCACTCCGCCCCCTGTGCCACTCCCACTCGTCCACACAGCCTTCTGTTGTCTCTCCGATTTCCACCTTCCGCACATCACTGATTCTCCTCTGCTTTCGAACACATGTGCCACCCATCTCCGTACTCTCCATTCTCCGCTTCCAACCCTCCCCAGTTCCACCCCCGTCTGTTAGCACCCCTCTCCGTTACCACCCCCTCTCCGTTACCACCCTCTCTCCGTTACCACTCCCTCTCCGTTACCACACCCTCTGTTACACCCTCTCTGTTACAAACCTCCTCTGTTACCACCCCCTCTCCGTTACCACCTCCTCTCCATTTCCATTCCTCTACGCGTACACTCTCTCTACGCTTACCATCTCTATGCGATTACACTCTTTCTACGTTTACTCTCTCTCTCTCTCCTTGCGCTTACAATCGCTCTGTGCTTAATCACACACTCTCTCTCTCTCTGTGCTTACTCTGTCTCTCTACGTTCACACTCCCTCTACGTTTTCACATTCTGTACGTTAAAACCCCTCTCGGCATTCCTCGTTTCCCGTTAATATTTTTTTCCATTGGTTTCCTCAAACTTTCTATCTCCATCGTCACGTTCCTCTCTTCTTCTAAAGTCTCCTTCCTTTTTCATTTCTTCCTCCTCCTTCTCTTCTTGTTTCTCTTACCTTCCTACGTCTGTCCTATCGATCCCTTCTATGCCATTTCAACCCTCTCTTCTTTTTTGCTCTTTGTCCACGCACCTCTACACACATCCCCTCTGTTTCCTAACCCTTTATCGCTCCACCTTCAGGGTGTCCAACCAACTACGGACCACCCACATAACTTCTAAACAGTTCAGGATATCGAAATGCAGTTTTGCTTAACAATGCGGAATTGTGGGGCAAGTAACATGCCGTAGAACAAATTGTCTATTATATTTTTAATTTTAGAGGAATTTAATCATCTTTGATTTTGTTAATGGAACTACATATTTCTTTCACCACCAAAATACAGATCATGAAAGAGGAATAAAATGATGTATCATATGTTAGTATTTTGGAAGTAATTTGAATATAAAATTAGACTTTCTTATATGTGATTTTAAGTAAACGGTCCTTTCCTGTAACAACCCTTGCAACAGTTCGCCTTTGGTGAAAGTGGCCTTCGTGGCGTCGAGACTGTTTCGTGGAGACAGGGAGTGTGAGAGGATGGCACTGAAGGATAGGGGCGTAATTACAGCAATTCATGTTCTTGACACGAAGATCATATGAACAAACGTCAATATTAACAATCAGAATGAGAGACGTTTTCCCATTTATTCATCTGAATTGAACGTTTCTTCTACTGAAATTCCAAAGCAACGATCATCGAAAAGAACAAAATAAAAATAATTTGTAGTGAAGGTAGATAATGATAAAGTTCCTTTACAAAAATCGAGAACCGAGCTAAGTGTGTTATGGCAGAAACAGCTGTCATTTTAAAACGGGAGGGAATGAATGCTTAAAGATTTTTATTGTAATATCTTGAATAATTCATCATATAATGGACAGGTAGAAATTTTCTCTTATTATTTACTCTTAATAAAGATTTTTTTAAACACTACTAAAGAACAAAGCAATATAAATTTTGAAACTTTTGAAAATTTTGAACTCTTGACAGACTGTCCGTGTAATTTATTAAACTTTAACACAAATGCACATCTGCAGTCACGATTGCTAATACTGATTGGAGAGTTTCTCACTTCATAACGCACGTTGCTGCCTCAAACTTAAAAATCCACGGCAGAAGTGATGTGTACTGTTTATTTCCATTTATGAACAGCAGTAGAGGTATGGTTGCGAAGTGAACGAATGAGATCTTAAATAAAAATGAAATTTACCAACGGAGAGACGGTGATTGGGATTCTGTCAAGTTTGAAAAGGATATTTATTATTAAAGAAAACAAGTGAAATGCAGATAAATAATGGAAAAAATCTCATTCTGATCGTTAAAATGGTGTTTCTTAATGTGATCTTTGTGTCAAGACATGGATTGCTGTAGTAGGCCTCTTCTCCGCAATTGCCGCCCCTCTCAGTCTCCTCTCACCACGCAACAGTCTTGCCGCCGCGAAGGATATTTTCCCAGAAGGCGAGAGTTGCAGTGGCTGCTACACAAAATATTGTCCATTTAATTCCAAATCACACTATCAGTAAGTCTAATGTTATACTCAAATTACTATCAAAATACTAGCATATGATACATATTTTTTTCTCTTTTCATGATCTATCGATTGATGGCAGAGAAAAATATATCGTTCCATTTAAAAAATAAAATATGATTAATTTCTCGAAAAATAAAAATGTTATAGACAATTTCTCTACGGCATGTTATTATCCTGTGATTCCGCATTATTAGCGAAAAACTGTATTCGATTCTGAATCGGTAAAAATTATGAGGGTGGTCCATAGTTGGTTGGACACCCTATATATCTCTACTCTTTATCTTTCGTTCTTTTCCTTCTCGATTTCCTACCGCTTCCTACTCAGCTATTCTCCGCTTCTTCTCCCACTTACTCAGCGAACCCTTTCATGATATTTTCGAACCCGCATTCTCCCTAATTCCACACACTCTCCACTTCCGTTTTGCCTTGCCTCAGTCACTTTTCACTTTTGCACGTCTAATGCCACAGTCTCCGACGCCCCCCCTCGGTCAGGTCTCATCTTTTTTAAACCCGCTGACTTAGCTCAAAACTAGCATTACCGCTGTCTCCACAGAGGCGCTGACGGGAGAGTTCCAAGATTCGCGCCCTGATGTTGGCCGATTTTCGACGCTGGCTATAATGTATAGAAATGTCGACTTCAGCTGCTGTCTTGAGGAGAATTCTATCGGCCGTCTGTTCTGATCGATAATTTTCCGTGGTTTCCCAATCAATATCAGGGGATTGCAGTACCCTAGCAGACGGGCCTCAGACAGTATGCGATCTTCCCTTCATATTTCTTGTCCAGTCTTCTCCCCTTCATTCACCTTTCACGTTACTACATACCACACTGTCGGTAGATCAGTCAGGATCTAAGTCAGCGAGAAACTAAGCGCTAAGAGCTTGTTCAACGGTGTCTAGCTGTGTGGCTGGTTCTAACTGGGGCGAGATATCACTGAGGGGTGAAATCACCCACTAGCCAACGTTTAGTTCGGCGGCGGATCTCAACATCCACCGGGGAGAACACATACCGCCTTCAGAGATAAATCATTCACCAACAGGACTAATGACAATAGCAGTTGACTTGCCCGGGCAACATCAGTCAGTCTTTATTTTGCTGGGCCGGACGCGCGCGTCCATGACACAGGTCCGATGTTTCGGCCGCCATTCGTCGACCTTCCTCAGAGCGTAATGCCCATTGGCGGAATGCGAATGGGCATACTCCCTGAAGAAGGTTGCAGAATGGCGGCCGAAACATAGGCACCTGTGCCTTGGATGCGGCGTCTCCCGGACAACCGAATACATACTGACTCCGACTGAGGAAGACTACGCCTCTCAATCAATCTTTCGATCGTCGTTCATTACCACTCTTTTGTTCTACAGATTTCTTCTTCGCTCCAATTACTCTCGTTCCACCTGGCCCACCTTTACGCCTCCATCTCTTTGAACATTGTCGCTACTCTTTTATCATTTGCATAGTTCTCACTACGTAAATGCCTGTTTCTTGACTATGTTCACACTCCCTTACCATTCTTATTATACTTTCACACATTTTCTGTTCCTGTTACCCCGTTATAGCTGTCAATCAATACAACGACAATATTTTATCTCTACTGTAAAATGCTGGCTTCATCGTCTACAATGCTATTTTTTTTGCGTGCTTGCACGTCTGTCCCAAATTTCACTGCGGTTTCTTCATTCAGATGCATCTACGCTCATGCCCTTTTTTCACTCTTCACATCAATACTCTGTCTTGTCTCTAAACGCTCTAATTTCCTTTTCAAATGAAGTATAGCGTATTGCAAAGTATTTATGATACACTCCATCATCTGATCATTTTATTTCTACATCAATTTCGTGAGGACAAATGTTCATATTTATTTTATTAAAATAAGCTTGTATCGCTTTTGTAAATATTAATATTACAGTATTGCGTATTTATATTTGTAAGTGTAAGTGTGTAAGTGTAAGCGTAAGTGTGTTCGAGAAGTAATGTAACTTTTTTAAAACCAATATATTGTTTGAAGATATTGTTACAAATGTTTAATACTCTTCGAAGTGGTCCTCATACCCTTTTCCAGCGACTCTGCCACGCACGGTACGCGTCATGGAGGGATTCAACCTGGAGAAGGGCTCTCGTCACAGCGTCGTGGATGGCATCAATCGATCCTAACGGATTCCTTTCAGGTCGGTCTTGATCCTCGGGAATGGAAAGAAGTCGACCGGAGCCATGTCCGGACTGTATGGAGGTTGGGGCAGTACGGTCAGTTGTGCTTCGCCTAATACTCACGAACGCACATTGCGATGTGGTTTGGAGCATTGTCGTGGGGGAGCTTTCAGGTAGCGGCGATCTCGTTTCTCACTTGGACAACCCTTATTCGCAGTCTCTCCAGCACGTCAATCTAGTAAGTAACGTTCACGGTTTGGTCTTGAGAAACTAATTATCTGTGGACCTCACATTTGGTATCGAAAACACAATCAACATTTTTTTACTTTCGACTTGCTCGTTCTTGCTTTTTTCGATTTTGGGGACGCTTAGGTGTGCCACTTGGAGCTTTGACGTTTTATTGCAGAGTTATAAACAAAACATCATTTTTCATCCCCAGTATGACATTTTCTAAAAAATTGGGTTCAATTTGCACACGCTCGAGACGTTTACTCGCGATGGTGATTTTTCTGATCGTCTGTTAGCAGCTTGGAACAAGCTTGGCACACACGTTCCTCATGTCCAATTTATCGGCCACCAGTTTGTGTAGAATTGTTTTGGGAATGTTGAGAGTATCTATAACCATCCAGACACTCAACTGACAGCCAGAGTTAAACAGATCGCGCACACAGGATAAATTGTCGTCGGTCGTGCTGGTTGAAGGTCGTCCAGCAGGGTGGTTCGTCGACCACCACTTATTGGCCTTCCTTAAAGGCTTCCAACTACATCGAAACGTGGGAATATGATAGTGCATCACCCATAAGCTTCAACAATGAATTGGGGGGCCTCTGCATGAGATTTGTTGAATTTCGAACAAAATTTTACACCATAACGTTGCTCCAGGGACGATTCCAACGCGTTCCTGACAGCGATCCTGACGCCCCAACTGCGCGGAGCAGACTGAAAATAGGCATCGGTTTGATGCCAAAATTCTCCCCCACCTAACCCAACCGATGGGCACAGTCTGCGGCCTTTTTAAGTACCCGCACAAAAATTGCATTACGTTCCGGACACATCTTTTATTCAACACATTGTATTGTATTTAAATAGTTTACTCCAGTTACAATGAACTTCTCCAGACTAACATTTTTGTTCCGTGTATCAGATGTTCGCTATATCAGTCAATCTCAAAATAAAATTGTTCATCATCTTTCACTGATTTTATTTGTGCAATAGTACAGTAGTACATCCAATCGCGGCGAATGCAAAATATCAAATTCTTTGTGCTTTTTTCACCATTCATTAATACATTGTTGACACACAATAACTATGAAATTTCAGTCTTAACGCCTTTCAAAGATGGATTGATTCCTTCATGTTTCGGAAGCGCCAACTGCGAGGATTGTTTATCCCTTAAATGTACTAATGAAGTTTTTATCACGCGGGGTAAGCGATGGTTTTCTCTCTCTAAGTTCTAAACTCCCGACATGAGTTATAGTGTATTGCACGTGTGTGTAAGTAAGGGGTGAGGAAAGAACAAGGGCAAGGAAGAGGAAGGAAATAACGCAAGCGGTCCGTGTCCTGTTTGTTTTGGTATTTGATCGGGCATTTGCCAGGCATTGAACGGAGAAACCACGGTACTATTGATCAGAGCACCGGCCGCTATAGAATTCTCCGCCATACAGCGGCTAACTTCTACTTAGCTATGTAAGCTAGTGTCAAAATCCTGCCCGTCGTGATTTCGAACCATTGGACCTTCCGATCAGAAGGACAGCATTGACAGCAGTTGATGCCCTGAGCCACCTAAGCCAATTCAATGTCTCTTACTTTGTAGGAGAACTTTCTTCATTTCTGTATCATTTTTGCCATCACACTCGTTTTCTTCTTTTTTAGAAAACACTTTCCCCGTATTCACGATGTCCTAGCTAAATCGGATTTCACTAATATTTATCTTGGGGTTCTCCTCTATGAATTATTTAGGCTGTTCACATCAGTCATTGATGAACTGAAACAATTCCCTCAGATGCAGAGTTCCTTCAATCCCCTAAATTCACCATCACTGTTACAAAAGTAACTCACAAAACTCTCTACCTGCAAACCTATCGTGCTAATGAGTACCAGGTAGAGGAGTAATTGTTTTTCTGAAACGTGTATTTACAACGTTCATTATAACCCATAATAAGAGTTCACTAGAGTGCTGTTTGAGAGTTAAAAGATTAGGATTTGACATTGCGAAACAATGAGTAATTCACTTAACGTCCCTTCTGAAAAAATAGATGCCCCTTGTGTTTAGAGAAGGGGGAGGAAAGCGAAGTGGGGGTGGTGATGCGGAGGACTGTAATGGGGCCTTCTCTATCCAATGTGATTCACGCCGCACCGGACCGTGCTGCCCGGGACGGGGGGAGAGGGATTGGGCTGGTTGAATGGATGGAATCTGAGTTGAAGGGTTTAAGTAATCAAGAAATTGACCTTGCACATGTTTATTTGCCCTTTTTACAGCTGTGCGGTACTTCTCCTGGCTGGAGTGATCTGCGTTGCCTGCGTTGCCGTCTGCGTTGCTTGAGTTGTGATGTTGCAGGAATACAGGTCCCGCACAGTGTGGTTTCGGGCTCGTAAGCAGCCTCCCTGCAGCGCACGCGGCCCAACTCCGATGGGTAGGACCAGGGAGCCCCACACGGTCATGCGCCACCCTCAGGTGTGGGCGGTCACGGCACCCTCAGGTGTGAGAGGCACCGTTTGGCGAAGCTCACGCCAACGTACCGCACCCGCACCGACAAATGAGAATAGTGCCGAACTGCCGCGGGCAGCGTTGCGCGTTGCGCGAAGCGCAATAACTAATTCGATAACTGATTCTCCACTGCCGAGGGAAGCTTTGCGAGACGCGCGAAGCGCACTGACTAGATACTTGATTCTCCACTGCCGAGGGCAGCTTTGCAAGACGCGCGAAGCGCACTGGCTCGATATTTGATTCTCCACTGCCGAGGGCAGCTTTGCGAGACGCGCGAAGCGCACTGGCTCGATCACGCGCTGAGAAAAAAGTGAACTGTTGTTCCCGGCTGGCGGAGCGTCGACGAGTCCTCTCGCGGGGAATGTCCCGTTAGAGCTATTTTGCAGACACGGGGGGGAAGGGCCTTCTGGAGGGGGTAGCAGGCCCTTCGGTGACCGCCGGTGGCCGCCGGGAAGCGGGAGGCCGGCGGCCGTGGGCGCGCCGGCTCCGCGCGGCGGGTGTCTGCATGAGGAAAAGACGCCTGCGAGGGCTTTGGGGTGTGTACGGAACACC
>JAHLJT010008446.1:119591256-119621797 GCA_031308135.1 Acheta domesticus | reverse complement strand
TTTAGGGGAGTCTGAAGTTGATCAATGTTTCCCATGACTATACGTAGGGAAATCTCATAACGAAGTTACACATGTAGCATTTGCTTCTGATTGGAGGGCACTGATGTTCGGTAAATACATTTAAAGTACCTGCGTAATATCAACTTCAAAATGATTTGCATACCGGTCCGGGGCAAATGTCATACATATGTAATTGAGATTTGCCACTATCTTGAAATGCTCATTTGAAAAACAGTGATACTCCTCATCCCCAGACGTTTGTAACATTTATTTTGATACTCCTGTACATAGGATGAGTTTGACGTCATCTATAATTTTCAATTCTTAAAAACCATTTATTAATCGAGATTCTGAAGTGAAAACTGTGACCCACAATAACATATTTTGCGCGTTATTTTAACAGAATTACACCCAAAACCCATGGACGCGTTTTAGCCCGTCTGGCACACTGTGTGCCGGCGAACACGCACTGCGAGCCGCCGCTACCGCCCCAGTCATCGCCCTCTACAATTCCATCTGTGCAGACGCTCCTGCCTTGCGAATACGGCGCCCGCTGCGACATCTACCAAGCGATGTTTTTTTCTGAAGCTTGTCAGTTTTTCAGGTAGTACAACAATTACCAGATGATTGAATGCGTGTCGCTCGCAGAGCCCTAAACCTTCTAGGAGGATGTAGTAATTGTATAGCGTAATGGTTTTTCGCATTGACTGCAAGTCCAGAAAAAATGGTGAATGAATGGGGAAGTAAGGAAATGTAAAAATTATTCTGAAAATATCACGAAATGTTGCTCAAAAGTATCTGTCAAACATTTGTTTTGGGGCAAAAGGCAATTACTTGTATCCACGTCCACACACGGCTGGAAACAGCAGTTGAAATTGAAGAGAAGAAAGCTGTATTTATTGGTTAGAAGGAAATGAACCCTTGGCATTTAGTGCATGGCTTCGAAAATTGCGGAAAACCACGATCAAGATTTAGATCATTTACCCAGAATAACACCCGAACTGAGGTACTTTTTACATTCGCCTACTGCATACTTAAGGAGCAAAGAGAAAGTATTATAATGCTGTAACGGTAAGTAGTGATTTTTCGTAAAATAAATCGTATTGTGGAACCTTGATATCAGAAAAGTAAATAAAAATTGTTTCTGTATGTAGTGAATGACTTTCTCTAACATGTGTTGTGAGAATTTACGTTTTGTGTCTCCTCGATACTGAAAATTAGTTTACGGCTAAACGTCTGTCTCCGTCTTCACAAAGAAACTTGGAAATCTTGAAAAGACACTGGGTAGACCTTACTACCCAGCTTGTGAGTTTTTACTCACTAAAAGCAAGCATTTTTACTCACATCTCCTCCATCCTCCCGCGGAACTGACTAGTGGAATGTTGTGGGGAATAGAATAGTGACATAGTCACATGACGTATCTGATTTATCGTGGAAATAGTCGATATTGAAGGATTGTTAGTTATTCCAGACGCGCCTAGACACCTGGGGTGTGCCGGTGATCTTCCCCCGCTGGATAGCGAGATCCCGACGCCGACCTACTGTCGGCCAGCGGGGGACCACCCCAGCTAGAAACCAAGTACGTATCTCCCAGCAGGGTACCGCCCCAGACGGAACAAGCTCTAAGCTTCCGACATGTAGTAGTGTAGGGCATATTAGTGTAAGTGTGTGTAATTAAAGGCTGAGTAGGACCAGGAAGAGCAAGGGAAAATCGCGCGCGGCCCTTGGCCGTTTGTTAGGATACTGCTCCGGCATCCACCTGGTGTTGATAGGAGAAACCATGGAAAACTATCGACCACCGACTACCGACCGGCCGCCAGAATTCTCCTGCAGGCAGCGACTGAATTCTTGTAATAGTCAAGCAGAGTAAGATTTCCCTCCTTTCTTTCTTTAGTCGTCGTAACTCCAGCAATACTATTTGTAAAAATCATACACCACCCTCCAACTGCTTTCAGACAACGCAAATATACTCTTGGGAGATTTGAGTCGTTGAAGGTTTGATTTGATTTATTTTGTCAATGAACAGTAACAACTATATGTAACAACAATTTTGGTGCAGTTTTTCATAAATTTGTTAATTATAATTTGCATTAACTTCAAGCAAAAAGTACGCGAAAACTACTCGTTTTTGCAAATAATCGTACATGACTCTTTCAATATCTCATATTTTAAAACAGATTTTATTTAATATAAAAATCTCTATCATCAATATTGAAATTTTGCAATGTTAAGTTGTTGCAATGTTTGAAAATTCAGAGTTTGCTGGGATAACAGAAAAGCAGCACTTTTTTTCCCGTCCCTTGATACATTAAGAAGAAATTGAAAAAAACATTTTTGAGCCTTTTTGAGAAAATAATGTTTTAAAAACTACCTAAAATTCTCCCAGAATTACGTGAAAACTACTATTTTTTAAAAAAATGTACTAAAAAGACCTTATATAAAGATCTTTCTTTAAGAACAGATTTCATCGAGGAAAAAATAATCTATCTTCAGTATTATAGGATAGAGCCGAAAAGAGTTTGAACTTTTGCAATATTCTAAAAATTAGTGATTTCAACGAAAATGAGAACAATGCCATTTTTAATTCATCCATTTTACAATACGTAGTATTAACCTGGTACTATTATGTTGCAATTGATGTTTTATGTTAACGCAAGGGTCAAAGCCTGCTGTTCTCAAATTCGTCTGCGATTTCATGCGCATATGCAGTATAACCACGACCGCTAAAGCATTTCCTCCTCGACGCTGGAGTTGAATTGGTCGTGGTCACGAATTAGTTCGGTTCATTGAAAACGCAATTTAATTGAATAGGAAAGATCGAATTGATTCTGTACTATTCATTTCTTGGTATGTAATACCAATAATTGTTTTGCTCTGTTTATGCTCTATTTAATTAAGCTTTATTATTGCAAGATGAGAGAGGAGTGGAGAGTACAGGTGTTTCGACTGCACAATAATAAATATGTAGTTGCTTTGCCACTGACGAATAGTTTTTATAAAGTGCCGCCAGAAATTCTTATCACCAAATGTCAAAACGCTCGTGAGCTCTATTATTCATAATTCAACTAAATGTAGTCTGTAAATGAGAGAGTGTGGGAATTACAAACATTAAGGAAAAGCGATTGCACTTATCCCACACACGTCACATAGTTTTTTTTATTTTTTTACTTTAAATAAATCTTTACAATGTAATATTATTATAATTATAATAAATAGTTAAATACTATATTATTATAATTATGTAAAATAATATCGTAAAATGAAAAAGGCGTATTTCAAGCAATTCTTGCTTTAAATCAATTGTAAAGTAGGGTAAATGCACCATATAAGTATATTCCCGAATATTTCATACTAACACACGGTATATGTATTAAAATTGCCATGAAATGCCTGGAGCAAGTAGCAACTCTGAGTCGTAGGTTCGAGTTGAACTTTTGACTGTCGTTTCCATCTTTTATGTTTGGTCGAGAGCATTGCGTACGAAAATATAGCAAAGTAATTCATATATAATACATTTAGATTTGTATTTCTAGCTTAAAAACTGAAAATAAATTTAGACTTATTTACACTTTCCTCGCCCTTACTTTGTAAGAAAAATCGTGCGCCTCAGAACGGCGACATTTCGCCGGAAAAACTCTAATTGTCAGACCCTGATAACGAAGAAGTTGATAAAGCTTGTAAGCCTATCGATTTAAAGGAACTCGAAGGCCCCTGAGTATGAAACGGATATTTAGTTTCTGGAGGTACTTCACATGAAGCCTCAACAATATTTTCAACATTTCCTGTAATAAGAGTTTTTTCTGCCGAAAATTCGCCGTTTTTTGCACAGCATTACTAACTTTCTCTCTCCCGCGTAAGCAGAAAGAGAGAAAGTAGAAATAGTGGTTTGAAACTCTTTCCAGGTTCATGTAATATTATAAACTCACATGGTGTAGCCGTTACAAATAATGCGAAAAAGTATGTTGTACTAGATGTTTTTGGACTTATATGCCAATTTATTATGCGATGGCGTTCATGCTGTGTGCGTCCACAGAAAGTAATCTATGATGTTACGGGAGGAAACCTCGTTGTGCCTGCACCTTGATTTCGCCCCCGGCTGTGTGCACCAATCACGAACTCCGACCCAGGAGGCGCGATTCCCGGGCTGCCGGCTTCGCCATCGAAATATGCATGAGGAGTGGGGTTTATTATTCATTCCATCTTCCACTTGGTATCGACTTTGAAGGGTGGTTCACGAGTTGGTTGAATTCGTCTTCCTCGCAAGGTGCGTGTAGCACCACATACCGGAGGATACAGACGAATACGGGACGAAGGATACACCACGTACGTGTTTAACTTACAGAGTTTTTAAGAGATAATATTTTTTAAATAAAGGTCACAAGAACAACAATTTAGGTTTGATCATTACAATTGAACGTCAGAGGTAGAAAAAATCACTGACATAGTTGTGTAGAAATAGTACATTATTATTTATAGATTCAGAACAGAATGTGAGTGGCATTTGAATGAAATGTTGACGGACAAGCCGACGATAGGAAATGAGTCCAAACTCAGTGTGACTCAGTGTATCAGACAGACATCTACGTTGTGACAACATTACGTCAATTTATTATTGTTAGGAGTATATAACATTTATTACCATCAAGTGAAATGAAGTAGGTGGAATTCGTGTTAGAAATTAGTATTTCATTTCATTAATATAACAGGATTTTTTCTTAAGAAAAACTTTATTGGCACTAATAATTAATTTTTAATTTTTTTATATAATTGAAATTATAAAATATTTCATGACATTCAATAATAATTGTTTGTGACAACTTAAGGGTTTCCTTCAATGAATTTCATTCAAATAAATCCTTCCTGTGTGATTTGTTATAAAAATATAATGTGACTGTGATTTAAAGTGCTGTAGAATAGCGTTAAAATGAAAATTTTCAATTCAAGTAATTAAAAACTATTAATGTATGTTTAAAATGGAGACACAAAATAAGTACCTACAAAGTATTTTAAAATTCTCACGTAAGGTTCATTTCAAATTTCCCTGTTACTTCCACACCATTGACTGATAGAAGAGCCAATAGGATTCAATACAGAAAAAGATGATGCTTCCGGATGCTGGTGTCTTCTCGTTTTAATATTGAACACTGCCTCTTGTTTACATTCTTTAACCCCAACAAACGAGCGGACGGCTGACCACCCTTTGGCCAGCGGGGCCAATATTAAACGAAAAAGCTCAAAGAGTACTATAGTACCATTGTATACCAATATAGCACGAGTAAATCTCAGAGTGTAGTACTCTTGGTAAAGTTAGCGATGAAGTCAATTGTACAGCAGTAAGTAGTCAGACAGTTCTCCCTTCTCATTTCCGGAACAGTGATACACCAGTTTCTCCATTACACCGGTGTTTTTCCAACTGCGTGCTTTTCTCCTGGACATGGATATTCGACACATTATCTGGGACATTCTATGGGCTTAGACTCCGCCATCGCCCCCATCGAGTTCGAGCTCGTCCTCGAGTCCATAGCCTTGGCGGCCTTTTTGTCACACTCTACCACGATCCCGTCACTGGCGGGTCCTCTTTTGATTTTAAGTTGTATGGGATAAATGTGTGTCCAGCTATGGCTCATTTACACAAATATACAACGCTCTGGTCGTAATATGCTCTGGTGAATTGAAAAACAGCGACGCTACTGCACATGCATGTCCTATCTCTCGATAAACGCTGGAATCGATAGTGAGCACAACGACACGTCACAATTCAACAGTGAAATTTGGATCTTTTCTGTTACGAGATATGGCAATTCTGTTACGAGATATCTCACGGAAAGAGTGCTTCCATTGGAATGGGTAAACAGAAAAGCAACTGCACTCATTTTATTGCTCAAAAAAGAGGTAAAATGCTGTTCTAGAAGTGGAGTATTTGTATCTGAAATGAATTTACATGATTTTTAGTGAGAATTACACGTATATGGAAATATCTTAAAAAGCAACGTGAGTTCTGTGTACGGAATACGAAGGACGCGTAATGGACACGATTGTAACACGATGAATAACTGTTAAAATCGTGTCCATCTACATCATGTAAGTGTTTTTTAGCTATTGGATTCAGGACTTTATACAATTACCATTGATTTCAGAATAAGAATTCTGACCCCAACTATACAAGAAATGGAAACTCGATTCGGAGGATGACTGCATTGGAAATCCTTCACCATGCAGAGGATGGTACATCCTGAAGATCTATGTGAATCGGATGTGTCCTGGCGTGGGAATCCTCAGCGCAGCATTTAATATATGAAGACCTTGGGGCAATAACATGCTATGCCACATTTGTGATGAAAAGTGAGATAGTAGTGTATTGCGAGGGGCATTAGTGTATTGTCGCAAGAGGGCGGTGTAATTCATAAGTTAATGTTCTTATCCCAATGTATAGAATACGATGTTTAAACCTTTACTTCCCTTTTTCTCAAAACCTACGTACAGTGACATAGCATGTTATAGCCCTGAGATCTTCATATACAAAAAACATTTTGTTTCACATTAGGACGAATAGCCAGTACGGAGTAAAATGGTTATTCATTCTCGCGAGGGAAAGCACACTATCGTTTGCGTCTGGGAACAAAGCAAGTCGTGCTCGTGAAAATCATCTATTGAACAGATACGATCAATCATTTTTCTGCAAGGGGAGCCAGAATTTTGTAAAAACTGAATCGCACAAATACAACCGAATATTCTTAAAATCTCAATAGGCAAACAAAAATACATATGGATAGTGTAGATGATATAGGAATAAAAACAGTTCTTTATGATCAAGTGACTTACATGTTCTCATAAAAGGATAATTTTGAAAAGGAAATGAATGTAAAACTATGATAATAGCCACTATATTTTATTCGAAATTGTAACAGTGCCCTCAAGCATTGTATTTATTTGCGTTCTTGATCCATTGTAGAGTATTGATGATAGTATTTATTTAGAATTATTTATGATTAGAATTTTGTCGTATTTTTCGTAGGCAATACAACACACAAATTTCGACGCGTGAGTGATTATTTTCAAGACGAAAATAATCGCGAATGAAATTACCTCCAAACATGTTTCAGAATGCTCTAAATATTCATTTTATTGTACTTGATCCCCTTGTCCACTCGATAGTGTTTCCTGAGATTGAAGACTCGCACCCTGTGATTATTCTCCAGCAATCTCTTTCAACAATTCTCCTCCAGACGGTAAGAAAAATCGACGTTTTGGGAAGGGAATACATAGTCATAACTGGTGCATTCCAAATACTTATATGTATAGTTTAACGCTATGAGTGTTAATTTCACGAGTGGAATAGTAACTGTAGATCGCACTAATTGGTAGGGTATATTCTGGTGAGTTATTGAATATGTGTTGTGACTGGCAGTACGTTAATTACTTATTCATTATTGTGAAATCTTGAGCCAGCATAACAAAGATACTGAATAAATTATGCCATCAATTCAGCTTTTTTATTAGTGGTATACTTGGAAAACCTTTCATCTCCCTCTTTCCCCTCCCATCTCCGTTTCTCACTGTCTTTCCCTCCCTCACCATGTCCCTGTATGTCTCTTGTGTGTCTCTGTCTCTGCTGTTCTCTGTCCCTCTCATTCTCATTCACATTTACTTGCAGATTCTGCACGTCTTTGAGCAGTTGAGGTAATATCGGGAAGTGCCGGACCAGCAAAAATGTAATAGAATATTCAGGAAGAGTTCATCCTGTAGATTACGGTGTGAGAAACATTTTTTTGGCCTCAAAATTTTAGTTTTTAGGCCCTAGATCGCCTCGTTTAGGAGTTACTTAACGATATAGATTCAAAATGCTGTCGAGTGTGTGCAGGTTGCATTTGTCGTGAATATGTAGTGGATATGTAGTGAATATGTAGCGCCATGTAGTGGAGTTACAATAGAATTAACAACACATAAACCTTCTTGGTGAAAAAACACGTAGAAGTCCAACTTTAATGGAGATCGGTCCAACGGTGTTGGAGTTTTGCTTTTATATACATACCAACATCCTGTTTTATGCATATAGAAGATTGAGGGTTATATCACATGTTTTCTTCAATTAATATATTTTTCCACATAGTGTGTATTTCAGGCGTATAGTGTTTTATGATTTGTTCTGTAGCATGTTATTTATTTTTGTGTTCCGAATATGAAGCAGGCAAGTTAAGAATACATGTCAGATGTTTCCTATTATTTGTCTATGACTTATCATTATATCCGAGTAAGAATCAAGTTCCTCGACCTGAATCTAAGATTAAGAATATCAACATAAAGTGTTAGGAGCCTAACTTATAGTTTTTTTTCAAAACCAGAATAATTAATTATCAGTAGTACATAAAGGGACCTACCAGACTGAGTTTGTCACATTTTGTACATAAGTGAAAATTCAAGTTTTTACAAATTGTACATTTTAGCACGTTTTCATCATCTCCCCCCTCAAAAAAGATCTCCAATGTTTGTTATTTTTATTGATTTGTTATAGTTCTGAGAATGGAGATGTTAGCTTTGTTTTCATGAAAATCAAATATTAGTTGTTCAGTGTCAACAGTATTATCAATTACCACTAGATAGAGAGGACAATAGTAAAACAATAGATTTAATTATTCATTTGGGATAATGAACCTACAAAATATTCAAGAATAATCTCAGAATCAGTACGAATAAAACCACGCCAAAGCCATTAATACCATGTTGGTATCGAAATGTTTTTACAAGCATATAACAATGATCTTTCTAAAATAAAAATACCGTAAACAAATTATATTCGTGATAAGTTCCGTTTGTGCTTTTGTTTTTGTACTGACTTTCATTGTTATCTATTTAAAATAATAGCGGTCTATTTTTTGTCTGCACACTCTGACACTCTTACACACTCTCATTCTCTCTCACACTCACTCACTCTCTCCTTCTCTCTCCTTCTCTCTCCTTCTCTCTCCTTCTCCCTCTTTCTCTCTCCTCTCTCCTCTTTCTCTCTCCTCCTCCTCTCTCCTTCTCTTTCTCTCTCTTTCTCTCTCTCACTCTCTTTCTCTCTCACTCTCTTTCTCTCTCAGACTGTTTCTCTCTCTCTCCCTCTTTCTCTTCTTATAGGAAGGCTGTAGGTCTTAGAATGCGAATTTTTTCCCTTTTTGTTTGGAGTTATCATTTTTGAAGTCATTTGTTATGAAGTTTTTACAATTTTATAAACTCTCGCATGGTAAACTCCACCCTTTTCCTATCCATTTGCCTATCCTTTCCATTAAGAAGGAAATTTGTTAATGAAACGTGTTGATTTGTGTAATAAATGTAACTTCTAATGTACTTTTGCATTTAATTCTATATGTTTTTACAGAATATCAAACAAAAATAACAATTCAATTGATGTTGGAAACAATTTTTCAATAAAAGTTTATTCAGCATTATAGAGAGTTGTCCTTGGAACAAGTCATACTTCTTCAAAAACAACGTTTGAAGAAATGATTCAATCTTCTTTGAGAGTAGCTTTTCGCTTTCTTTGATAGTCACAACAATATTAAAAAAGGTTTTTACTCTTGAGAGAGCCTAGTAAAGTAGTGCGAAAACACCAAATCGGGCTAGTACATCCCTACTCTTTTGCAATATTATTTAACTTTCCTTGATTTTTGTTATGAGGAACAGAGGGGGCTTTGAATAGTCAGGTGCCAGCTTGCTAGAGTGCGAAAATTGAAAAATTATTTGTATATTAAAAAGTATTGGATTATTTTCTGCGTTGTTACGTATCTCAAGAAAAGCAATTCTGGTCCAAAAAATAATCAAACTAATATTTTCATCTTTGAGTACTAAATACCATTTGTTACCATTAGAAACAATTTAGTGGGCCTAGACATATCTTCGGTACATGGAGATGTTGCTCAAACGGTGTTTCCATTATTTTGACCGACACCTTTGGTTTAATATAAAACGGTGTATTATTTGCAATACAAAGATAAATATGATAGTTACAATATGAGTTTGCAGCTGGGCGTTGATGTACATACTTCCAGATACCCCCAATATTTAAATCGTGCATTAGGACTGCGATCGTTGTTAGTTCTCGAGTGACTTGCGTTATTCTTTCCATAATTTTAAATTGATTCAGGTATTGTAGGCTAGCGCGTTTTGATTTTTTTTCATTTATATCAAGCTATTTTACTTTAACTTATTTTAAAAAGTTTGTTCTTTGTGTTGTGCCATAGCACACATTTTCCCCTGCTTCTTCCGCGTACCCGTGCGAGAACTCTCGCATGTTAAACCCCACACTCATCCCTATTCTCCTATTTCCATTCTAAGAGGGAAAGTTGTTAACGAAACGTATTTATTTGTTTAAAATGCATAAAGATAACTTGTAATGTACTAACACAATACTGAATAAAAATTAAAAGCAATGCAATTGGTGTTTAAAAGAAATTTTCAATATAAAGATTTATTCAGTCTGATGGAGAGTTTTCTTGGAACAATTCACAATACGTCCTTAAAGAAAACCTTTGAAGTAATTATTCAATATTCTTTGACAGTTAGCTTTTAGCTTTTCGTGATAGTCCCAAAAAATATTTGATTTTTACTTTTGTGAGAGCGATGTGTCTGAACCCCGCTGACTTAAAAACTTCATCGAATCACTGCTGATAACGAAAATACTGGTACAAGTAAAACACAAAACACAGGCTTCATTCTTCACTGTACACACTGTTCACTGTACATTGTACACACACATGCCTCCACAATTAGATATACAGCAGTTATAGACCACGGTAAACGTTAATTGAGTGGTTTCATTGCACGCATAAGAAACAATCTTCAAACAACTATAAAAGTATTTCTAGTTCTTGCTGGAGAGCAAATCTTGAATTGATGATTATGTACTTAACCTCGTCAGACTGCACAAACCAGGTGTATACGTCTTTGGTGTATACAGAAAGCGTAAATATAAGATAGAGAAGTCTTCTACGCGTGTCGTCAAAAAGTGGCTACCGGCAGCAAGGGCTGACATATTGAGGTGGCCTTGATAGTATTGATGCGCGGAACCGAAAATATAATTGAATGTCGAGGAATGTCTCATCTTTTAGATCATGATGTGAGAAACGTTTCTTTGAGGCTGTCGGCCTCAAAATTTTAGTTTTTTAAGGCCCTAGAACGCTTTGTTTAGGTGTTATTTGACGCAAAACTTTGGCAAGTGTTGCGGGTTGCATTTGACTTGATTATTTAGATGCGTTATTTTAAACAAATCCTTCATATTTTTAAAGTTAAAGTGCAATTCGTCACGTCTCCGTGAAATTCTCTTTCTTTAGAGCCCTCATTTATAAAGATTGGTTGCGTGTGAGAGCCGCAACGCAAAGGTATACTACTGAAATAATACAGGAGACGATAGGTGTTTCTAACAGGTTTTGATTAGTTCTCTCCCATCGATTTCCTAGTGTATTTTGTACTTACTACTTATATATTTTTTCACATATACTTGATTATTTTAAATGAATTTCATCTCTGATTTCTGGGTAACTTTCATTTTGATTCTTTTATTTTATTCAATATCTTTAAATTTGTTTGTAATTTTATTATTCTCAGAAATGAACATATACATTATATATTTTTGTATACACCTGAAGTATACACCTGTATACACCCATGTATAAGTAAGATGTGAAACACAAATGCTTGTGTCAAACAATAAAGCCTTTCTTTGATGAATACATTTATTGCGTAAACTGTGATGTGGAGTTCATTAGCCTATACACATTTTAAAACATCTTCTGAAAATTTTAATGAAAATACATGAAAATGGTCTAACAGTATTTCAATGAGACAATTTTAGATATAACTGAATTAGCATTTGAAACTTGGCTCAATTCATACAAATTGAAAATTTGAGTGATTCTTCCTCTGGATATTATTATATGGAATAAACGAGGAGAGAATCATTGTCAACCTGATTAAATATTTGTTCAGATAAATTTGATGTTAAAGGTAGTTTACTAGCATATTATAAATTTCCTAATGCAAATTATTCTCCAATAGAAAATCGTATTTTTTATATAAAGATCGGTAATATTATAGAGATATAAACACACCATGACAAGGATATAATTTATTTTCTGTATTACTTCATGAAATCAGACATGCATTAGACATGAATATGATCATAACTCTTCTGATTTACAGTCACCATCAACATTCAAATCGAAAAACAATCATGTGATATTATGCTGATTTAAAATTTTTTACACACGACATATTGAATATATTATTTGAAAAATGGATATGAATCATTGATTAAAATCAAATCAAATCAAATCAAAGCAATCAATCCTCCACAGTTTATTTGAGATTGGTCATCATTTTCCCCACAAGATTTTGGAGGTATTACGTCATTTAGGAAAGATTCTTGTCCTTTTACTAACTGTTTATAACTGGCATAATTCAAAAAAGAAAATAAACAGAAATAAAATAATAAGTAGGGCCCGGTTCTTTATGACATGTCATACATTTTTTCTTTATGTTATTTCCAGGAAAATGTAAGATAAACATGATTTTATCTACAACGATTAAAAGTACGAATTTTTATGTCATATAAAGTTATATTTTGTCTTTGTTTACTCTTTGGTCATTTTTCATTAATTTTTCGTATAATGGTCATATTTGTTTACGAATTTTCGTGTTTTTGTCATTTTTTATTTTCTTGATTTCATTTTGCATACTTGCTCTAAGGCGTCTAAAATATATTTTCCTACCTTCTATTTGTTATCTAATATCTTACAATTTTTGTTGTATATAATTGTCTGTCTTTCCTATAATACGTGAATTTGGTGGGTAAGCTTTATAGACGGAGAAAAAGAAAGCGTAGCAAGCACCAAATCCAAAGCAAGTGTTGGTTACTTTTGTCACGTTTTGTGCCAAGATCACCCGCTTCTATAAAATTTATTTAATAACTTTAGCACATGTATTTAATAACTTTAGCACAAGTAGAATTGTCTTCACGGGGTGCCAAAGGGGTGTGAATTGTGAATGTGCTAGATTTTAAAAGTACATTTTCAATATAAAAGTTATTTAAACAGCGGAAAGATTTTAAAGGTTTCGGAAATGCAACCAAAACATTTTAAAAGCATATTTTTGGTCATATTTTCATTATTTAGTTCATATATGCTTCCATCTTTCTTACAATTTTTAGGTCTTAACATCCGGGCCCTAGTAATAAGGAGTACAGTATATAAACAAAATTCAAATCTCAGCTGTTTGATAGAAAACAACTGGCAACATGAAGCAACCGTCGCTCGTGGTATTTTGAGCGCGCTATGCACTAGCTTCCCTGCTAGAGCTTGCGCATAGACACTCCTTTCTGGATTTGGAGAGGAAGTAAGAGAGGAGTCAGCGGAAGTTGCCTGTGTTCGCAGAAGCGCCGGGATTCCCAGTGAGCAAGTAGCTTGTGCGGGCGCAATTTGACATGCCTGGAGGACAATCACACTTCCTGAAATGTGAAAATTTGGAAGCCAAGAGAAGTCAATGGTTCTTCCTCGGGCTTCAGCCTTGACAGAAGCAAATCTTCTCTTTGATTTCTTTTCGTGCAAGTGCGTGTTCCTTGCAGTGCGCGGTCTCATCTCTCTCTAGGTGAGGGTTCATTTATGTTCGTCACTTGTGACCTGACGGCAAGGGGTTCGATGGTGTAATTTTCACTTGGGGCTCGTATAACAAATTACTCCCAAACATCATCCCTACCGTCAAAACCCGAAATAAAATAAAATATTGGAACAGAATGTGTTCAAAAGTATTTCTCAAAAATGTATTTTTTTATGCGTGCATCATGACCATCGAGCTCTTTTGATTTTCAGCTATTTTGTTTCCTCATTACCCAAATGGAAGCTTGAGAATGTTTGTTGCCACGAGCACTCTACAGTATTCTGCCATTTTTCTAACTTTGCCCCTCAAGGCCCGTCTTCACGATGGAATATGTCACGGTATTTCGCGACGTTGTCAGTCGTGCCGCCAGGTATCGTATGATCGCCACCGTATCAAGCAGTGGTTGCGATCAAGCAACTTATAGAGGTACGACGGAGAAAGACGCGAAATGCCGTGTGATATTCCATCGTGACCAGAGGGTCTTGAAGGACAGAGTTAGAAAAATTGCACTCTAGCTGGGGTTCCCGTGTGGAGCCCTCACACCAGTCGCGTGCTTCAATCCCGCGGCGCCTCCGGAGGAGGGCGGGGCCGCCCGCATGGCAGTGGCAGCAGGGCGCCGTCGCGGCGCCGCGCCGGGCGGGGGTGACAGTTGGACTGGGCGCGTCGCGGTGCCTCACCTCTCCACTCCTCTTCACGCCATGCCGCCCCAGCCGTATTCCGTCAACCGACTCACTCCCTTGCTCTTTCCCATTCTTCGTCATTCCCGTTCTTCCCAACCCTATTCCGCTCTCCCCATTCCACCCGCCTTCCCCGGCTTCCTCCGCACTTTCACGTTCTTCCTCGGTCTTCCCAGCCCTCCGACGCCCTTTTACACTCTTCCCTACGATTCCTTCCCTTCTCCCTTCCCCGCTCCTCTCGCCCTTTCCTGCCCTTTCCTGCCCTCCTATCCTGCCTGTCCTTCTTCGTCCTTCTCTGCCTTTGCCTTCCCTTTAACTCCTTTTCGGTCCTTCCCATAGAATCCTCCCTTCTCCGCCCTTTCCCGCTCTTCCTCGCTCTTTCCCGCCCTTCCCCGCCTTGCGCCACTCCACCCCGCACCAGCCTAGCAGAAGGGGCGCGTAAGGAGCGCTCAGGCGTGCGCGCGCTGCCCGCATGCAAATGGTGAAGAGGCGGGAGCGGGGTGGGGCGCAGGAGGGGTGGAGGGAGACGTGGAGAGGAAGTAATGTCAGGGACTGAGAGGGAAAGCGGAGCAGCAGATGGGATGAAGGCGGAAAATGGATGAAACAAGAACAGGAAAAGACGGGAACGGGGTGGAGATCAAGATACAAAAAGAGTAAAAACTGGCGGTTCAGTCAAGTAGAGAAGAAAACGGAGATATGAGCAAGGCAAATGTAGAAGTGAATGCAGAGCCTGGGATAAGACCAAGGCGGACAGAGACGATGAGATGTAGAAGCGGGGATGTTATCAGTGGCGAGGCGGAGGGAAAACAGATGAGACAGTGGCGAGGGGTGAGGGGCTGGAGGCGTGCGAGCGCCGGGGCGAGAGGAAGAGCGAGGAGTGGCGTGACGTGCGGGAGAGTCGACACGCGTGCGGGCGTGCATGCGGGTGCGCGGAAGCGCTGGCGGAGGCCTGTGGGCGTGGTAAACAAGGCAAAAAGGCGTGCGTTATGACGCGCGTGTTGCGTGTTCAATGCCGTAGGTTTCTTCTTACCCTCTCAGGCCTCGAGGCCTCACGGTTTCTGACTACACCCTGCAGCACTCTAAAAGAATAAAATCTTTTGCCCGTGTCAACTAGTGGCTCGCCTTTCTTTTGTTTCCGAAACCATATTTTGTGAGTTTGGCATGAAATCTACCTGAGATACGGCGAAGAGCTCTATTTCGTTAAAAGGTGACTAATACCAAGGGAAATTTCTGTGGAGTAACTAGTATGGACACATCGTTCAATATACCTTCTTATCATAAAAAGACTGCAACTTGTTGCTACCAAAGAGGGCAGTCAAACGTTGATATGTTGAAATGCTTCCGGAAAGGAATTTTGAATTATCAAAAACATATTTCACGAAATCAGCACTACTTAGTAAATGCAAAGGGCACTAAAACTAAATCACAAAAATATTCCAATGGATTAGTAATTAAAATAACAGGCATTTATTTCGTACATCGTAAATAAATCTACATATGAAAGTTCTCATAGAGTGGTTATCATGACACCGTTTAAAATTTCTTTACATTGGACGGCATGAAAATTACCGCTTGTCGAACTGCACCCCTTGCGCCTGCCTTCCCACTTTTCTTCAACTTCTTGACATTTTCAAATGTTTCTTAATAATATAGTCTACATCCAAGCATGTGGGAAAAATCTGAGTTGAATTGCAAACGAAGGTCGGAAACACATCTAATTCGGCTAGAGCCTTTCATGCACCTTATTTTTCATTCGTTTCAGACACGTTTGTGAACGGGAGCACTTTCTCCATACACTTTTTGAAAGTTACGTCATGTCTCAATTTTAATTTAGCAATCCAGCCTTATTTGCTTTAAATCCTTCATGACTGAGTAACTTACAAATTTATTTCCCTTTTCCTTCAGTATCGGCCCGCTTACACTTTGCTTAAATGATTTTAATAGGCACTCTTCAATATCGGGGAATTCGATGTCTTTCCTTTTCCTTTTCAAATTAGATCCAGATGTTATCTTCTGAATATTTTTGCGCTGTTTCATTATTGTCGATAGTGTGCTTGCAGGAATCTCAAATTTGACAGCAAAATCTGTTTCATTTTTGCATCTGAATTAACTTCCAACTTTTCTGCATACACCACAGTTTTGATTTTTGATGGGTCGCCATTTTACAGAGTTTTAATCATTGAAGAACTAGTACCATCTGAAGAAGAAATTGCTTGAACTAAATGACACACAATATTTAAAGAATTCTTTCCAAATTGCTGCTCACAAATCGGGCCAGATTGATAATGGACTGTTTTTTTGCAAAACTTCTACGAATAGTTTAAGCACTAGTGTGTTCACAGACGGACGGACGTTTCAAAAACAAAATACTCTCTTCGTATCAGATAACCGTAAAACGTGAACTTTCGTGAACATTTCGAATCGATCGTAGTGTTCTGAGGGAATGAATAGTAAGGATGAAAGAGGTCTCGTATAGAAAATCTCTAAAAGTTTAGGTTTCATTTTTTTAAAAGTATTTTCTCCCCTACAAATTTACAATCAGTATATTTTTTAACATTAATCAAATGATACAAAGAATATACAAAATAACAAGTAAATCACTACTATTCCGAAGTAAAATATTTTTTGTGTGTCAGTCTGTATTACTGTGTTGACTTATCTAGTAGGTTAATTGGAAGGTAGTTCGTGCGCTCATACAATCTCTCAAGATATAGTCTTTGACTTCTCTTGGTGATGAGGTCATCCAATGAAATTATATCCACGTCTCTGTAGAGAGTCATTTTTTGTCACGAACCATGGGTCGTCGCAAATACGTCTTAGTTTTAGTTTCGAGTCTTCGAAGAATATCCAATATACACTAGTTATTACTTCTCTGCGGTGTTGGATATTCGGAACTGACAGTTGGACTGACGATGACTGACTACATTTAAGAAAGGAATTTCAAGGAGGATAATACCAAGCACTCAATGCCCCCAGAAGGGCTTATAGACGCGTTACGGAGGCTCAACCAATTTTTAAAAAACTTATTCACCCTAACAATGGTTATTATTAGTTTAAATGATAATTTTAATGTTTGCTTTTCAGAGACGCGGGGTGCATTTAAAGAACACAATAAATTAAGAAAATTGTGGGTGTTATGGCTATTATAAGGTAGTGGCTTCGTCGTTGAAATGACTGATTCTTTCATATGCTCGGAGATTTTGTGCGTTCCATTAGATGACCTTCTTGGCATTTATGTATTTAGGGAACTTTTGTAAAAGCTCAAGTTCCCGTGATTTTTAATCGATAAGCAACCGACCTGCATGGCCTCAAGCAACCGACCTGCATTTTGAAGGTAGTTTCAAATAGCATTGTGGGGTCAGGGTCGAATGGAAAACGAGTGCACTTTGGATTTGCAAAACGGCTTGAAGAGAAGTCTTGTGTGGGAACTGCGAAAGGGTTGGCTCCCAAAACAATGGAAGCTGTCATGAGATATTATTTTGTCGAAAACAAATGAACATCACGGAAACGAAAGGCGTTAGCGCCAACCAGATTGAGAAATTTTGAATCTCTTTTAAAGTTAGAAAAGAAAATACAAAGTTGCAAAATTATAAACAATTTCAATTTTTGTAATTTTGATGTGGGAAGGGTTCCCTGATGTCCCTGAACCGAAAACCGAAAATTAACAATTTTGAAACAATTTACAATTTTATAAACAAATTCGAAATAAACGCTAGAACGGCTGGGAAGACTCCGCAAATTATGCCTGAGATGAACATTTTAAAATAGCAGATTGACAGGAGTTATTCACTGATTGCCAAAAGTTAGTATAATTGTTGCTAAAATGCTAAATATTTACTGGTCTGTTGACAATAATTCTGGACAGAAAACCCCCACTCAGAAATATTTGTTCGTCATGGTGTACACTTTATGTTCATACTTCCTGTAAAACAGACTGACGCGGCGTAATTAAATTGACCAGAGAATTTGTTTACAAGGTAAGTGTTTTTTAAGAGTATGTGACGGGCAAAAGCGGGACATTAGAGAACTGTTTTTTTATTATGCTTGTGTAGAGAATGAAAGTAAGTGCAAACAGATAGGGTCACTGTAAGATGCTAATTTCTTATAAACAGTTTCATATATCGAGAACGAAATATGATAGCACCAATCGGATTCCGAAATTTTGCATTGCGTTAAAACGCCCTTCAGGTGAGGCAAAAATTGCAACAATTGCACATTTATAAACAATTTCCATCTTTTGCAAATCGTAAGGGGTAAACTCTTCCGAAGTCCCGGAGCTGAAAACAGCAATTAATTAACAGCACAACAAATTAACAATTTTATAAACAAATTCGAAATATGCGTTAGAACGGCGGGGAAGGTTCCGCAAATTGTGCTTGAAATGAACATTTTAAAATAGCAGTTTGAGATGAGTTACAAATTGATTGCTAAAAGCTAGTAAAATTCTTGCTAAAATGCTAAATATTTACTGGTCTATTGCAGTAATTCTGAACGAAACCCCCCCGCTCAAATATTTTTCCGTCATGGCGCATGCTCAGGCTAAATATCTCCTTCGACAGTGAAATATGACGATATTTCCGTATCATACGTAAGCGAACTAGACCCACTCTCCCTGAGACAGCGTCGTTTCTACACCTTCGAATTTTGCACTAATCACTCAACTGCAGTCTACTTGCTAGCGATTGTTCGAGTAGGGTACATTACTCATTAACTATGTTGAATAAAAGTTGCATCTAATATATATTTCTTTCAGTATAATTTCAGTAGTTAGGATAAAAACTATGTTAAATTACGGTGCAGCCCGCGGCTCAACTAGAATTTGATAAGTGGCCCACAAGCCCTTCTAAGTTGGACAGCCCTGCCGTAGATCGTAGAGCGTTGATTTAATTTTCTTTCTCAATGTATTTTCTAATCGAATAGATTGCCAAGTGGTTCTGGATCAGACTAATTTTGAAGTACCCCCATTGGTACGAAAGGAAGGGTAATCATAGAGGCAAAAATTGCCTGTGTAGCAAACAATCCTCTAACCAGAACGTTCGCCGTAAGTAATCAGTTGTGGGTTGGTGTGTTCAGAAGACCATGCAGCATAATTATTACTTAACCAATATATTTATTGCTAAAATTTCAACGAACTTGGGTTAATTGTGATATGTTTTCTCGTATTAAACTATACATTATATTTGAAATTTGTTGATCCTGATAGCCGAGATCGCTAAAACAGTAGTGTCTTGGAGTTTAGGGACTGAAGGATCGTGGGTTCGAACCCCGCCTCGGGCATATTTGTATGTGCTACGTGATTGTGTGTTGTCTATGTGTAATATGCTTGTGTGTTCCTTGTGGTTGGCGTCAGAAAGGGCATCCGGCCGTACAATCATCGCCCAATCTGGATAAAAATGGAATATGCAGAAAAAGTATAAAAATGAGCCTGCGCCCATTAGCCCCGACCTCGTAGAAACGGGAAAAGACAAGGATGAAATACGAGTAAAATTAACTTTCTATTTGGAAAGAGATTTACATAAACTAGGTATTATATAAAAAATGGTGTTTTGAAAATTACGTTACCTGCTTAACTTTTTATTGTAACTATATTAAGGTTGCACGTCCGTTTTTTTAAATAAATAAATAAATAAAATATTACGTACTCTGTATTTCGGCAGTTACGAAAGAAAAAATCTGTTTTCATTAGCTTTAAAAACTTTCTTTACGTCATATTCCTGTGCAAAACGTCTATTTAAGACTTCCCCCGTGTGTAATGGCAAACATTTGAAACCAGGGATCTTAAAAAAGTGATACGTCTTATTACTGGCAACGATCTAACGAAGAATTCCTTTACATTCGAAAGAGTTTACAATTAGGGCGGAGTGAGAGTGGAATGCCAGACAGGAGAAAGGAAACGCTCAGTTCAGTAGCATATGCGGTTGGTTGAAATAATTCAAAAATATTTTTGTTCCTGTGATTCGCTAGAGAGCATTGTTATGACGAGAAACATTGTGGATATCGCTGGAAATGGAAATTTGCATGCGCACGTGAAAACGTAAAAGAACAGTACCCTTTCGATAAAGGTTTCAAAAAGATCCGCTTTTATAAGTTGTATACTATGATATAAATGATTCATTGAGCCATTTAAGAGCTCATTATCGTCGAAAATTATTTATTATTGAAGTTTTAAAAATGTTTTTGAAGTAATTGAAGTTTCTTTCTATTGTCAGCTCATTATTCGAATTATAGAGAGTGTGTCTACATCAATAATAAAATATAATTATACATGTAAGTCACTAGTTTTAGCACCTCCTGCCGTTATTGAACGGTTCAAGATATTACAATACAGTTTTTATGGACGTGCATTTGAGAATGGGGCTAATAGTTTCATGTATTCGTTACGTTTTTCCTTTGTACACTGGTGTTTCTAAAAATTGTAACACCCAGAAAACGCTTAAAAATCGGTGGATGTGGAGAACAGTGTATCTATAAGAAGTGATTAAATTTGCATAGACAAGTCGTGCACTTTGCCCTAGCAGCGCCCTCCCTTGTGTGAGGTCAGTGTTACGCCACACTCAAGTAAAGAGCGATCAAATGACGTGGAAGCGTGCAATCAAGTGCCGATGTGTCTCGTCCACTCCAAAGGGCATAATATCAGCATCTGAGTGAGTTCGAACGGGGTAGAATGATCTTTCTCCAAAAGTCGGATTTGTCGTACCGTGACATTGCAGCTCAAACGGGGCGCGCTGCTACTATAGTAATGCGTGTTTGTAACCTGTGGATAGAGGAAGGTCGTACCGCGACGAGCGGGTACTGGACCATACAATGTGACCATAGCGCGGATTGATCGCCGTCTTCTCCGCATGGCCGTAACCAACAGAACGGCATGGTCTACAGCGTGGCTCGACTTTGGAGCACTGCAACGGGTCTGTGGTCATGTCTGCGTCCACGGTTCGACGCCGACTGCTGAGGGTTGGACTGGTGGCACTGGATGTTTGAAACGAGATATAGTAGAGTACCGAGCTTTTGTAACTTTGGCCATTATGCCAAATTCGATTCAAGGTAGGTAGGCTCATTTCGAGAAAGGCCACTATGGTGTGATTTTAGAAAGAAGAAAGCCTTTTAGAAAGCCGGAATGAATAATTGTTTATTCTGGAGATAGTGGCAAGGAGAATGTTTAAAAGAAAACTGAACTGATGATATGGAACTATCTCGGATTTTTTTAAGAATGACATATTTTAGGAATGACGTTTTTTTAGGACTGAGCTCTTAAGAATGACTTTTTCTGTTTTTTGGCAGGATAGGGAGAACACTCATTGGACGATAGACGGAAGGTAAAGTATGATTTTTGTCGGGTTTGGGAATAGGGACTACGATTGACGGTTTCCAAGAGTTGGGAAAGGAACCTAATCGAAACATAGAATTTGTTACATTAGTTATAGAGGACAGCATTTCGGGGCAGGTTTTTCAGCATAACTGGTTTCATATTTTCATTGATTGATTGATTGTTGATTCCCGGCATTGATTGAGTGATTCCCGGCGCGTCAACTACTGTCATAGTACCGTAAGTTCAGTGCACGTTATTTATCGGAAGTGGTAGTGACCTTCTACCACTGGATGGTGAGATACGGTACCGACCTACCGTCGACTAGCGGGGTTTTCCCCAACCAGGTATCTCCACCAGTGAGGCACCGCCCCAACCGGGACAAGCTCTAAGCCCCGATTGATCTCCCGGTATGTGTGATAGTGTAGTGCATGTTAGTGTAAGTATATGTGTAAGGGTTGAGGATGGGAAAAGGAAGAAGGAAAGATTGCGCGCGGTACGTGGCCCGTTTGTTAGGGTACTGCTCCAGGAATCGCCTGGTATTAATCGGAGAAGAACCACGGGAAAACTACGGATCAGAGCAGCTGGCCGCTAGCATTCTACTCCAGACAGCAACTGAATTCGACCTAGCTGACAAGCTAGTGTCGAAATTCCTGCCGCCGTAGGGACTCGAACCTAGGACCTCCTGGTCAGAGGCACTGCAGTGACATCAGTTGATGCACTGAGCCAACTCTTCCGGTTATATTTTCATGTCCGGGAGATTTTCTTCTTGGTAGCTTTTTAATAATACTGTATACTTCGGGGGGGATGCAAATTAACTCGGCTAGAGATATCAAAGTTCGGCAGAGAGGCAAACGAGCATACTTCAGAGGAATATAGCTGACTTCAACACTATGAGGTTTGAAGGTTTGGGAATTGAAATCAGCAAGAAGTTCTGCTTGTCGTTTTGAGAGAACACTCTCAGCCAGTTTGATAATAGAGGAGGATTGTGGTCTTTTTGCATAATATTTTTCTCATAGTTTGCCAAATTGAACTTTTATGGGACGAAAAAAGAACATGCATATTTTCGTGTTGTTTCAAATTGTAGTCTTTGTAGTGACCGCCTGCAGACTCTAATAAGATGGTTGAGTTCAACTTCAAGGTGCGGTAACTTATGTTCATTCCAAAATTTTCTGATTCTATTCTTTTCATTAATTATGTTTGATAGGTGCTTGGAAAATGGAGGTTTTTGAAAACTTTTGGGATAGCAAAGGGTGCAAGGACGGAGTTCTAGGCCGCAGGTTAAGTGGACAGGTCAGAACGCAAGTGTTCTTCATAAAAAAATAACATCAATTTTAGTCATGCTAGTAATGACGTTACCAGAAACCATTACTTTCACGGTTTCTACCGAAACAGTAAAACAATACGGTGCGTGGAAGTAGGTTTATAGATAACCTCACGCTAGTCTGCGTCCGCAGAATAAATACCCTAATCTGACAATTATTTGTGACAAACAACTGTGAACCTTTTAACGAGAGCGCCCGCGAACTCACACAAAAAACAGATGCTAAAGGGAATTTTTAAATCGGCAGCCGGTGGGCGTCGATGCGTATCGTGGAATGAAAATCGAGCTCAGTTGATAATCTCCTCGTCAATTTGCAGGTAGACGAAATTGGGCTGCTGCGCACCCCAGCGTTTTCTCTTCCAAGGGAGAGAGCGGCGCCGGGCGGCACGGAGCGGGCACGCGGGGCAGCATGAGAGGGAAGTAGTGGTTGGCTGAGGCGGCGAGTGGCGGCGTGGGGCGACAGGGAGCGGGCACGCGGGGCAGCACGGAAGAGATGCGGGGTTGGCGCGGGACGGCGAGGAGCGGGGCGGGCGGCGGGTGGCGGGTGTGTGTGGGGCGGGGGGGCGGGCGGGGCAGGGCGAGGAGGAACGTGGAGGGCTGGGACGGGGCGGCACGGAGCGAGCACGCGGGGCGGCATGGAAGAGATGCGGGGTTGGTGCGGGGCGGTGAGGAGCGGGGCGGTGAGGAGCGGGGTGGGGAGGAGCGTGGAGGGCCGGGACAGGGCGGCACGGCGCGGGCACGTGGGGCAGCACGGAGGGGAAGCGGCGGTTGGCGTGGGGCGGAGCATGGCGGGGAGGGGCCGGCAGGGGCGATGGGGGTGGCGCGGTGCGCGCTGTGTACCTGGGCGATGAGTATGCATAGTGCATGCGGCCGCCGCCACAATTCGCCGCCCGCCGCTTATCGTGCGCGCCCGTGCCCCGACACACATTGCTTCCGCGCGCTGCCAATACGCTGGCTAACGAGTAGTTAGTGCGAGGTCAAGGGCAGTCCTGCTCCCCTGGACTTGGGCGCAGGAAGGCGGAGGAGGGCTGGCGGATTTGATTTCGCCGCTATTACCTTATCTCCTCGCTCCCGTGGGATCGAGACCTCTGTGTGTTCGGGCATTTACGGGGGTGTTCATGGTGTCGATTCGGAGCACCTCTTCAAGGAAGAAGTAATGAGCGTGATTCTGCATGCTAAATGGAACTACATGTTTGTTCATTAACACGAAAATATGGTATTCTGTAGGTATTCATTTTTTCTATTATTCGGAAAGATAGAAACTGTTGCTTGATATCGAGAGCATAAGGGCTTGCAGACAGTATTTTCTCGTTCTTTATAGACACTGAAATTGTTCACGAAAGATTTCATTCTGTATTTGTTTGGAAACTCAGGCAATGGAAATAAGAATGAAAATATGAAATAGGTTGATAGATAATATGAACAATAAAGCAGTGGTTCTACAATAGCACTTCTTGTCTCATCTTTCTGGTAACCTTCTGGTGGCTTCTACCCAACCAAACGAAGCACGTCATGCTAAAATAAGGATGCTTATTTTTCTTTTTTTTAATTCTAAAGTTTAAATGAAAAGAGAATTCTGCTATTCATTTTAATGTATTCTTACAAAAAGATTAGAGTTGTCCAAGCTGGGATTTAAACTCGAGCGCTTAGATTAATAGAATTACGCCACATCTCTACATCACAAATTATTTTGTATGCAGTGTTTCAAAGCTGTAATGAATCATTAATGTGGAGTGAATCTTACATGTGTGTCACTATTTCACTCAAAATAAAGCAAAAACTACTTATGCTTACAAAACGGAACCAATTTAAAGAATATTAATTCCAAAAGACTGCATTAAAAATGAAGCTCTATGTTTATAATAAAGATGTAAGGAGATAGCAGAAGTGTTTTGTCAAAATGTTCGGAAAAAAATCGATATTGTACTTGTCACCATTTCACTCAGAGGACTGGAAAATTACTGATATTAAAAAATATATGACCTGCTTCAAAGATGTTGTTTTTTGAAAACACATTTGTATTAAAAAATCTTTATCTTCAAAAATAGCCTAAGGGACGGCGAAAACACTTAAAAATTTGCAAAACGATTGTGAATCAAAGATTTTACTTCAATGTTCATGGCATTTTTATAACCTATCTGTTTAATCAAGCAAAATTTTAAAATTCGATTATTCTGATTTGGGGAAAAATGTAGAAAATCTTCTAGAAAATTGGTAGAATCTACTCCTACGAATTAAATGACTCGTTTAAAAATCCGAAGGGCGGGTCGTCATCGAATAAGATCGATTGAGGAATACAAATTTTAGGTTTTAGGGCTAAGGTTCGCAGAAAGTCCGATGTTTTTGAAGAAAAATGTAGGGTAAAAGCAACATTTTCGTTTATTAGAGTCCCACCAAACTTATTTTCTTGTTAAATCACGAGACATGCAATGTACATTTCATAATTTGTCTATTCGGAGATACGATTTATGTAAAACATCACAAGATTGAAAGGAAGGGGTCTAGAAAGAACCGTGAAGTAGGGGCACAACAGAGTGAAACTTACGAAAAGAAGGTAATAAATTTACGAATATCATAAAGGTAAAATGACATTTCTTGTGGGAGTCTTTTGATCGGCTGGTGAGTAGACAAGTTCCTACTCAAATTGAAGTACCCTGAGCTCCAGTAACTATGGGACGACCTGTCTCTGGTATAAAATTCGGCTTCTTGACAGTCCTATGTCTTTCTGTAAGACGTTTCTAAATGCCTCCTTGTTAAATCGCATTGTTTATTCGGTACAGCAATTTACACAAAAATTGAAAGCCTTCTCCCGGATTTATCCAGAATACGCCGCTCCTCTTCTGCAATTGTGACATTTACGTTGGTTACTTGTCTACACAAGCAAAAAAAATTATAGAATATGGTTTTTCTGAGACATCTTGATATAGCTAATTTTTAACTTTTCAGGTATTTTTCCCAACTAGGATCAGAGAGACGATATGATCAATGGATTTCTCTATTTTCTGGAAATGCGGCATTTATCATCTGGGGAAATTTTGAGACCGCTTTTTCATAATGTCGTGTTCTCAACGCCTGATCTTGGGCAGCTATTAAAGTGCTTCAGATTCAGGCTTTATTCTTCCCCTTTTAAGCCACATAAATATTGATCTTTATTGATCTGCACCTTGTCCATTCTTTTTAGGTATTGTCCGTGGAGTGGTTTGTCTCTCCACGATTTCTTTAACATTTTTTGTGTCTCACATTTCATGTTTAGTAGCATCAGAAGTTCAGTGTCTGTGTTATTCGACGTGTCTTGCATAGTTTTCTTCGCAATGCTTCTTGCTACACTAACAATGCCTCTGTTTCCCATTCTTCGGTCAGATTTCATGACCTGCCTCATTAGAGGGTCATCTTGATGGCTGACTACATACTTTCCCATCCCGACTATTGCGTTGTGCCAGGAGGCCTCAATTTGTCTGAGGCCTCTTCCTCCTTCCTTACGTGACACATAAAGTCTATGTACATCAGCTCGAGGGTGGGAAACATGATGCATTGTTAGCAGTTTTCTGGTTTTTCGATCCATGGTGCGAATTTCTTGCTCAGTCCAGTCCACTAGTCCGAAACTGTATTCGGCTACAGGCACCGCCAAACTACCTATTGCAGATATTTTATTCCTGGAATTCAGAGCGGACTGCAGGACAAGTCTCACTCTTCTATAATACTCCCTGCGAATTCTCTCTTTCATTGTGTCGTTCGAGATGGTCTCACATTCTTCAATGCCCAGATATTTGTAAGTTTTACCTGGCTCAAGATCTTGAATCACAGTGTGCGTATCAATTTCAATGTTCTCAGACGTTGTCAGTTTGCCTCTTTTTAAATTGATTTTTGCACACTTGTCAAGACCAAACTTCATGCAGATGTCATTGCTAAAGTCATTCACGACAGACAGCATTTGGGAGAGAATCGCTTCATTCTTAGCAAACACTTTCAGATCATCCATGTAAAACAAATGTGATACTGGCCTTTCATCACCATGGAGCTTGTAACCAAAGTCAGCTTGCGACAACTGTCTCGATAGTGGGATCAAACTAATGCAAAACAGCAGAGGGGATAGTGAATCTCCTTGAAAAATACCCCTGTTAATCTGAATACTTCTGGTTTCTACTGCTTCCTTTCCGCTGTGTATTAGTAACCTGGTACTCCACGACTTCATACTAGCCTTGCAAAATTCAATAAGTCTAGGATGAAATCGATAGATCTCCAGGGTCTTCAAAATCCAATCGTGTGGTACACTATCAAAGGCCTTTTGGTAGTCAATCCAAGCCATGCTCAAATTACGTTTTCGTTTCTTTACATCATTCAAGATGACTTTATTCAGTAGCAAGATTTCCTTACAGCCATAAGACCTTTACGACATCCTTTTTGTTCAGCTGGCATTAGATGATTCTTCTCTAGATGTCTGTACATTTTGTCAGCTATGGCTGCAGTTATAACTTTGTACAGTACTGGCAGACAAGTAATTGGCCTGTAGTTCTTCGCCAAAGAGCTGTCTCCCGCTTTGGGTAGCAAATACGTGATGCCGCGTGTGAGCCATTCCGGGAGTTCCTTTGGGTTTTCTAAAATTTTATTAACAGCCTTTGCTAGATGAGAATGTATTGCTGTTAATTTCTTAATCCAATAAATCTGGATCTTATCAATCCCGGGGATTTCCAGTTTCCCATGTTCTTAATTGCTTGGAAGAGGTCCTCTTCCGAGAATTGGTGAACATCTTCCACTGTTTCACAAGTTCATCGGCAGCATCAACTTCAGATTGAAGCCAAGATGCGTCTTTGTTGTAGGATCTGCTCTCCTCCCAGATTCCTGCCCAAAATGCTTCGACGTCATCTTTTGAAGGAGTAACAGCTTTGCCATTCGGTTTTTGAGTCAGATTGCGATAGAATCTCTTCGCGTCTGTTTCAAACAACCGGTTCTGTACACGGAAATCTATTCTACGTTTGTAACGTCTAATTCGTTGAGCCCATGCTTGAATTTTCTCTTTTAGCTTCTCAACTACCATTAGCCTGCTGGTGTCATTTTCAATTTGGTATTTTTGTTCAACATTGAATATTTTTCGTTGAACTTTAGAGGTGTGCGTTGATTTAGAAGATGCCTCAGCTAAGAGTGATATTTCACGCCGTGTGTCGGCTATCCGTTTCATAATTCTGTTCATCCATGGGGGTACAGAGCTGTTTACTCTGTTTTGCTGTCGGCCGTCGGTGTTCTTGGCGGGCCCAAAAATATCTGAGTTTACTAGATATCCAGTTGTGTACGAGATGTGATTTTTTCAGTAATATCTAGATCTCTACCCGGGGTCAGTACCACCTCATTTACGACAGAATTCGCTGTCTCTATCACTCTCTTAGCTTTGGCATTGTCGTATATTCTTCTCAATGGTGCACGAGATTCAAATGGAAGTTGACGAACTCTATCTCGCTTCGAAGGAGATTTCGCATCATGTCCTTATCGTGTAATTCATTGCCAGATGAATTTTCACCACTGACGTGTTTCATTGGAAAGAGATGAACCTTCAACAGGACTATTGTTTTCAAGTTCTACGTGTTCGTGATGTCGGTATTTCGATCGAAGAACATCTCCGCATTTCTCTGAATGTCAGCAAGTTGTTATGCTGTGACTTTTCCACATCTGACTATGTATCGCCTGACTGACAAACTTCTTTGAATCTAGTATAGATCTCATATCTGGGTTTCGCTCTTTCCATTCCTTCAAAACTTCCATTTCCAAGCCCCCATTTTTTCGCTTTTGCATAGTAAAAGCATCACATAACCTCCTTCACTTCATTTCCTGTCTATCTCTGACGATGGCTTCGAGTTACTGCCGCCTCTGGACCCCTGGGATTAACATCCTTGGGGTGGCCAGATGTCGACAAGGTGACATTTGCTCGGGTTTCTGAGCAGATACGGGACATTGGTAGAACAAAGCACATTAATATTCATTACATATCTTGTTCTATACGTTTTATTGATTGGTTTTAATTAAAATTCGCAGGAAGCAAGTTCGAGTTCACAGATCACACATAACCCATGGGTTTTTTCCTGCCATCCGTTACTGCGACCCACAGTGGCCTCGGGACATCCCGCCGCAGGGCTCAGCAAGGGATCGCTCCGATCGCCAGTCTGCATAACTAAACTCTACGGGATTTTCACTGACTGCTGAAGGCAGTCTCGTTCGCTGGCTCGCTAAGGTTCGGGCATCCACTCTAATCAGTGGCCTGGGGTGCCAACCCAGTTTCTCTCCTGTATGGGCCGATGAGAGGAAGTCCAAAGTTTCATGATCCTTCCCTCTCTACTTACTTCCCACTCTTCTCAAAATGGAGTACTTCTTCGTCTGACCCCTGACCTTGAACCTATTCAGCAAGAGAGGCTCTACCAGTAGCTAGGCTACCACTGACATAGCTCTCAAGCTCATGGGGGGGCTCAAGCTTCACCACCAACTACAAGGCTATGTACCCCCTAGGTGGAGTTGTTGTTGTTGTTGTTGTTATTATTATTATTTCATTAGGAACATTATTATTATAACATATCATATTTTGAGAAAAACGCACGTAATAAACAATATCAATGTTTATCAGGGTCCTAAAATGTGGAAACCTAAAAAAACAGACATTGCTGGGTCTCTCACCCTCTCTCCTCGGTATTGCCTGGGATAATATACGTCAACTGTCGAGTAATTATATCAGAGAAAAATATGCATTGTACAATATTTTTTCTAGATTTTTAAATTAATTTCTTAATATATTTATTCTGTAATGAAACGAAAGTCAAACATAAAGTGAAGTTGTCAATGAAGCTTTTATTGTGCATTTTATAATTAAGAATAATCAGCGCAATGCAAATTTGCAAGTTAGGAACATTTGACACAGGGATTCTTCTAACCACGCTACTCTGCCGTCGCTCAGTTCATTTGCAAAAGCCGACGCGGCAGAGGGAGCCTGTGTGTCGTCAGGCGGCGCACGAAGCGAGCGTTCGACAACGGCCGCGCTGACACCGAACGCGGCAAAGAGCAGAAGCTTCCTGGCCCGATAGCGCGTCCCGCAATCACGAACACGCGCCCCATCAGCGCGTCGCAAAGCGCGATGAAGCCAACCCGCTCGCGGGGCTCGTGTATCGCTTCACTTTTGCCTGACAAAGCGACCCGCTCACCCCCTCCCATGCCCCGCTCGTGCCCTGCCCGTGCCCTCACCCGCCCCCGCCCCCATCACCGCCCACCCACGCCCACCACCACCGGTCCTCGCCCACCACCACTCGCCTCTGCCCGTCCCGCTCGCCCCCGCCCACCACTGCCCGCCCCCGCCAACCACCGCCCGCGTTCCTCGCCCCCTCCACCCCCGCCCATCCTCTTCTCCCCCACCCTCTCGTTCCCCCGTCCGCACGTCCCCCGCCCCGTCCTCAGCCGTGCCCCGCCACCGGCCCATCCTTCCCTTCCTGCCAAGCCCGGCACGACGTCCGAGAGGGCAGACGCTTCGGCGTCGCTAACGTGCCCTACCACAGCGAGCGCCCCGGGCACCCAAATCCCTCCGCACGTGATCTCGACCCCCCCCCTCCATGCCTCACTCCCGCTGCCTCGTCCACT
>JAHLJT010008446.1:119428332-119591156 GCA_031308135.1 Acheta domesticus | reverse complement strand
AATGTTCGATTGTAAAGTATTGAATGTTCTCGTGTATGTATTCATCGTGTTTAAATCCATCCAAGTTAATAAATGTGGAACTTACTCATTTATATTTATTTAAACCTGTTATTTTAAATATTAGGCCACGTAGGTCACTTTATTTTGTGTAATTAATCACTCACTAGAGGGAACCAAGATGTCGTGCTGTACTTCTTTTTAAACAGTATTATTGCGTGATCACGGATGAAACACTCGAATGCAATGACATGTAAGTATACAAGACATATTTGATAATATCCAGGTATGATGCTGTATCTGAGCCTGCGCGCCATGTAATCACCGCGTTGTACCGCTTTAGCGTGTAAATGGAATGGAGTGTCACGTTGATTGTGGCTGTATAATTGTCTTTGAGATAATCTGTAATTCGTTCTTTAACATAACAGAATTTAAATCATTGTTTATTAAATATAAACGTAACTGTCTTCTTCTGTGGGAAACGCTTCGTAACTCACTATTGATGTCATACCATTGATGTCAGAATAGGAAAAGAAGACAACCGAATTGGAAATGAAAAAGAACATAATACTTTATTGAATGTCAGATTGTTAGTCGAGAAAGAAGTCACCACCATTCTGACAGTATATTTTCATGACCTATTCATGATGTACAATAGTATACAGTATTTAGGAATATTCAAGGTTGGGAGATAGCTTAATTTTTGCTTCATAAAAATAATACATGGAATCAATGGCTTTGAAACATCCTGGAATAGTCTCAATATCAGTGTTTCATCGGGAGATGTTACTTGATTTTAAACTAGAGAAAACATTTAGTGAATGCATGTATTTCAATGGTAATTTTGCAGTACAGTGAAAGGGAATGATTTTAAACAAATTAATGGTTTCATAATTTCCAGTTAACAGTATTGCAAAAATCACTGAATTTTAACAAACAACTCACAATCTAACTCATCACTGATATTTTCAGACCATCTGAAGTATTTATTGTGGAGTGTCTTCTTACTCGAGGCTGGTAGACTCCATTGACTTCTAGAAAAGAGCATAATTCTTGAAGTGTCTGTTCTCAATATCATCATACAGTCTTACAGTCACCAGACTATTAAATGATCATTTTATGTACATTTCATGTGGAGGTTGTGCAACACATGTTAGGAAACAAACATGAATTGTAACCATGTATGATTGTTAAGCAAGCTTTTATATGTACTAATACCCAACACAAATGAGCATGATCTTTCAATTGTTTTTTACTTTTGTAACATTCATCATGATGGGTGTCAGTGCAATATAGGCCTTAATACTGCAAAATATAAAAAAATGTCGTCTGTCGTTCTGAAGGTATTTTCCAAAGTGCTTATAGTGTTCAATCAGTAATGGTGATTTCTTTGCTCATATTCTTCTCGTAATTATTAAATTGTGACATAAGTGAAGTGCAATTTGAGAAGATGAGCTTCGATAAATGAGAGTTTTTCTTCCCCAAATGGTTGCAGGAAGTACTTCATTATAAAAGGCTCATTGAAGATGAATGTACAATTGAGTGCATATCTGCCGGAGCATACAATCTTCATCTCTGTAACTATTTCCTTTCCACACAACACATTGGCCTTGAGAAGGAAAAAAAGTTGAACAATATAACTTGAAAGAAATGAAAAGTGAAAAATTTCAAAATACTGCCCCTGAAAGTTATGGTTTGTAAATATTTTGCATTAAGAAGGAAATCTCGTGCTTCAAAGTTCAAAATGTATTATATAAGTGGAAATGATGAGTGGAGCTACACTTGTCAAGAAATGCTCATTAGTGACATAAAACAATTTTTTGAATTGTCAAAAAGTGAACTATTGACAGATATTGATACAAGTCTTTGTAAATATAATATAGTGTGAGTATTAAAAAATTAATTCTGGAATGATAAAAAAAAATACTAATTAGATGACTTTGGCATTGCCATTTTTTGAAGGGTAAAATCATTAAATGTTTCATTAACAATAACTTGGGGCAGTACATAAGTGCCTTCATATTCTGGGTTATTTAGTGGTCAACAATGATGTGGTAAAGATACCAAGACTACATGATGTACGTTTTTTTTAAGGCCTGGTTACCAGACTGATGATTGTAGGTGCGTTAAAATGGATATGAATAGTACATTAGGCATTAAAGCTAGTTTCCTTTTATCATCATTGTAAAAATTATCATAATCTGTGACAGATGAAATTTTTTTGTGGGCATTTGAGGAACTCACCAAGAAGTTCTCTTTTTGTTCACGCTTAGTGTTATACTGTAAGCCAAAAGTGATGATCGAATTAAAAGAACAATGTATACTTACCTGATAATTCTTCAGTTTCTTTGTCTTATCAATACATTCTCTACTCACCACAAAACCACTTCCGCTCACAGACCACTTCAGCAGTACCTTTCATTGTAGTAATAAAAGCCCAAAAGTTGATATGCAAGGTAGACCAGTGGGGCAAAATGTTCTTTGACCAGTGGTGAAAAATGAAGCTAAAGTAAAACATTGCAAATGAAAGTATAAAGAGCAGTGAAGGTAGATATAACTGATAACGAATGGTCTATTCCCAAAAAGTTTAGAGACAAATCATATGGGATTGCTGTGAAAATACAGAAATAATTTGTGAAAAGTGTCGATGGCAAGCTATGACTGCTATATATTTATTACTAATAAATTAGAGAAGAATTTAAAGTAGCGGTGCAATCTGTGCAAGTTTCCTCTCCTCATAACTTGTGACATCAACTACTAATGTAAATATATCTTAAAGCGAGATCAATGAAATGTAAGTATTAAAAAACTAGTGTAGTTTCAAATACCTTGCATATCTAATAGTCACATGATGATAAGTCATGGCACCTCTGTGTTAAATTACATGCTCTATAAACTAAATAGGAAATGGGAAAAGAATCATTACTCTCAGCAATTTAAAACAATTCTTTAATATATAACATTTAAAAAATACAAATAAAGGTCTGGCCAGATCTTCAAAATTGAAAGAAGAAACGGAAGTAAAAAAAGAAGAAATAAAAATTGTACAATTAAAATTAAAAAAAAGTAAGTGGTCTGGCCAGACCTTATAAATGAATCAATTAAAATAAAAAAGAATATCAATAATTAAAAATGAAAATAAACTTAATGGTCCGGCCAGACTGTTCATTCTCCTCCTCCATCTCTCCGCCATCTCCACGGGCTGAAAAGGGAAAGCAATTTCACTTGTAATATATTCCACTTTCAATCATTTATTAAGTGTTATAGGTACAATACTTAATGTGTAATGAACATTCACAAAAAAAACAAATTATTTACCGTTTCGGGGTGAATAGGAAACCAAGAAACAAGCAGGGAAGGGCTACTTCCCTTAGTAGGTTAATCAATACGATAGGGTTCTGAGAACCGTAGAACTAGGGAAAAAATGGTGAAAGAGTATGGGACACCCCTCCCAAGACCCTACATACAGTGGATGTAAAGTCTGGTGGAGTCAGGGGTACAGCATGATGCTGAACTGAGGGAATAAAAAAAGCTTAGTTTTCACTAAAATTTGTCTGGGGAAACAGGTATTGAACAAATGAGTCAATTGAAAAGCCATGAACAAAAATGTGAGTTGTACAACCATTCCTAATGAAATAATGCATTCATTTCCACACCACCTTGAGGTAGATGCATGGTGCGTTTTTTTATACATGGTATCCCCTGTAGGCCTAGTCCATGTTCACCAAGAAAATAATAACAGTTCAAGTTCCTGGTGCAAGAGTCAAAGAAGTGTCTGCATCTTTCTCATGAAAGATGGAGCACAGCAACGATTTTCTTTAGTCATAAAAAATCCTCTCGTCACTTGCATCATTTACTCAACTCAGCCTCAAATCACAGACTCTGAAAATCTGGAATTGTACATTGAAAACAAGAAAAATTGAAAAACCATGAACACTTCTTTGAACTATTCATTTTAGATCTTGTATAACATGTTTACTACATTTCTTACAAAATAAAAGTGAGTTAATTTCAGATATCTCTGTACATGGGATATTGCAAGTTTCTCAAGAAATGTAGCTGTTGTGTCTGTACAGTAGCAGTTTTTCGTATTACCAGTAGCCTCTTGTTCTAGGCGTTCTTCTTGCACTGCTGGTTACTATTCAAGGGGGAGCAATTTACCAGCTTTGTGCCACATTTCACCCACTTGTGAACATTTAAAAAAGAATTCTACTTGGCGACACTACACAACTGCAACGATAGTAAATAAGATATAAATGACAACAGCTTCTATTCCTGAGAGAATAAAATTTAAAATGGGTTTTCAAATGTAATAAACTCCTTATACATCATATTTATCTAACCAGGTCTCTTTATTCAATCTGGAACAATGGCTGAAATACTGAAAATTGCATTAATTACAAGTCATAAGAAAATCACACAACATCATTCAAGTAATACCTGAAATAACAGACAGATGCTTCAGTGTTCTGTTACAAGATAACCTAAACTATTTCATGGTGCCTCTGCAACACCTGCACTCTGGGGCAAAGGAAATATTCCAGTCACATCCGAGTCAGAATCATCAGAATTATCACTCCAGTCATCATCTGAACTCTCACTACCTGCCTGCAGATCTATAATCAGATCTTCAATATTATTTTCTAATACTACTTCCTCCTTCCAAGCTTTCTGTATTAAGCTTTTTGAGTGTTGAACAGCATTTTGCCACTGCAGTGGAGAAATGCTTGCGACACTTGCTTTTAAGAGATTTTCTACTTCTGTAAAAGTTTATTATTTCTGACCACATAACCCTTCACTTGTGACCATATCAACTCTATTGGATTAATTCTCAGTGATAGGGTGGCAAGCGCAGGACCCTATGACTGTTCTTTCAGCCAATTGATCTGTGGCATACGTGGAAACTGGTTTCCTCTGCTGTACAAGTTGCAATAATTCACATTTGTTCATAGACGGATCAACTAGCACTTTGTGAGACTGTAGCCACTGCACCACTTCAGCTTTATGTGTTGCCCTTGTAGGGGCTTTGTCAATTATTACAGAATGTATGGAGCATAGTCCATAACAATTACTGAAGTTCGTTTTAAATTCTTTAGCTGTTCTTGGAGCCACACACTCAATCTTTCGTGATAATCTCCAGTCTCCATCTCTTCATGGTCATCTCCAGTCTTTTTAGACCGATAGACCAATAAACAATTTTCAACAAAAGGTTTGATGTTCCTGCATGCACAACAATCAAACGGCCAACCTTTCGCAATAGGTGCTTTGCACTTCCTGCAACAGTGCCATCTGACCAGCCCTTGCTCACTATATGTCCTGTATTAACCCATGTTTCACCCACCACAAAATATCCTCAAAATTGTGGCACAATATCTCCTTCACAAGTCAGCAACGCCAGGCCACCAATGTCTTGTCGTTCCAATAACACTATTTATTTAACATTGAGAATTTAAATCTCAAATCTTTCACAATTTTGCTTCCTGTAAACAACTCTGCTTCCCACAAAGACACATGGGAGCTTTCGAAGTATGGGGTGCTCCTTCCTGGCATGGCAGCCATAAATGTAATGCCTAATTGCTTCTCGGCTGAATGTATCTAAATCTGTACTGGTTTTCTCACATTTCTTTTCTTTCCTGGAGTTCACAACTGTGATGATCCTGTCTCTTGAGCATCATCCATTTCTCTGCTAACATTTTTAACTGTGCTTTGACTTATTCTTGTGGCAGCAGCTGTTTCTCTCCACAACCTTTCTGAGAGGTGATAATGGACCTTTATTGACCCTTTCCAATTCAAAATAGTCTCACCCAGCACACAACTTCCCTAGTCTGCGAACTCAGGACTTTCTACTTTTCTCTCTGTAACAATGATAATGACAACAGCACATCATAATTTCTGAAAACAACTGGATATATCTATCTAAATGTGTGTGTGTGTGTGTGTGTGTGTGTGCGTGCGTATATGATGTATGTATGTATGGTTTTGAAACAATCAAGAATTATGAAAAAATGGCCTGTTTACCTCTTCCGGACGCCCTCTTTTTGACATTAAGCCAACCAGACGTAAACTCTCCTTCTCAAGTAAATACTGAAACATTAATACGAAAACGTTACACATTACAAGCAGTATTTATTATAGTATTAATGTACATAACTTTTTGTGCGAAGTTCGCCTTACGCACCGAAGTGCCCGTACTCACCGGTACACGCCAAAACGCGCGCGTCGCCGTCGGTCGCCATGATGTCTCGCGCGGGGCGACTTTCAACTATCAGAAACTCACGCAATTCATTAGTCGTTTGTTTCTCAAAACCTTTGTCAACACTGTAGTGACGTGTAAGCTCTCGTTTGGAGAATTGCTCCAGCTGGACGAACAGCTGATAACTGTCATAGCTCATCATACAGAAATCGCAGTATACACGGGGAAGAGGCCTCGTTGCATCGGGCTCCAGAAACGTTTCTAGGAACTTCGGAGCGGTAGGTTGTACGCTAATAGTCTGGCCGCGAAGTCACGTAAGCGAGGATGAAAGAGGTTGCTGTGAGCATGTGCCGAGGCCTACGATAGTACCACATTTCTTCGCTGGGGAATTTTGCGCTAGTGGCGAAACGCCACGGCCCACTGGATTCAGGTCGGTGTTCAAGATAATATAATTTTGAATAGGACGTTATAAAAAAGTAGTAAGAAGTGGAAAGTAATTGACTATAGAACACAGTTTGGTGGATTATCCCTGTAGTTCACTATCAAAGTCTATTACCATTAACATTTTTGCTTATTGACCGGCATACCCGTTCCATTGGTATTTCCATGGTCATTGTGAACTACTTTTTCAAAAGACATTAGAAGTAATGTGCCTTTCTTAGAGGAGAACCGCAATGATTTGTGGAAGAAACTTGTTTGGTTAATAATACGCGAGTGCAGTTCTGTTTTAAAAGAAACGTGGATAATGGTGTTAAATTCGAGTTGAGTTGTAAAACACATTGTGTGATACTTGTCAATAATTAAATGGGTATGAAAACATAATTGCTATGAACTGTGGAAAAATATAAGTGAACAGTAATGCATCTTTTCGTAGGAGAGAACGTCATTGAAGTGCGAAAGAATCTCATGCTAATGAAATGCTAGTGCAGCTGTTACCTTCAAACCTTTAATGATAACGTTTAAATTCCAGTCGTTATGAAACAATTTGTGCCATTTGTGAATAGTTCACAGAGTATTAATGTATTGTGCTATGAATAGTTGGAAAAGTTAAATGAACTTAGATGCCCGTAAATATTTATTGAAACTTGGATGTTTGTGGAGTAAAAACAATACATATTCTTTCCAATTTCAACCAGAGGTGTAGGTTGTAAAGAACTGTTAATTTGTTGCATTTCAATTGTGATAAATGAAAACGTGTAGTTTGTTTCATGCAATTTTTGTTAACATTTCGTGTTCTTAAAACTATTTATTCATTTCAATTGTGATAAATGAACATGTTTAGTTTGTTTCATGCAATTTTTGGTAACATTTCGTGTTCCTAAAAGTATTTATTCATTTTAATTGTAATAAATGAATATGTTTAGTTTGTTTATGCAACTTTTGGTAACATTTCGTGTTTTTAAAACTATGTATTCATTACAATTGTATGTGAAATATTCCATGGTAATTCCAATGAATTCTTTGCAAAGAATCTACTAAAGAGTGATTATGCAGTATATGTGGGTGGATGGTTAACTGCAATTTCTGTAAACTGAAAGCATCATGGCATTTTACGCCTGAAATACTGGTGATATTTCTTGTAAAGTAATTTCGCGTGCACTCATCTCACTTGAGATTTCTTTTATTCACTTTTTTGAATTTCAATTCATTTTTCTTGTTTTGTCTCAGGAGACATTGATAGGATTTTTATTAGTGCTTATTTGAAATTCATATTTTGCAGTTAATTATCCTTTCCAATTCATTTTTTTTGTAATGATCAAGGGTTTTTGCTTGTTTTTTTACTTTCTCGCCTTACGAATTCTTCGTAAGAAGAGAAAGTTATGTAATCGTGCGGCGGAAAACGGAGAATTTTCGCTAGAAAATCTCTTATAGCAGGGGTCTGGTGACAGAAAAGTGGATAAAATCTGTTGCTAAATTAAGAAAAAAAATCCTCTATCTCGTGGTGTAGTCAAAATCCATGATTTGTTGCTTCTTCATACTTCAAAATCGATTGACGGCATTCCGTCCGTCTGTCCGTCTGTCCGTCTGTGGTCAACGCTAGCGCCTAAACCGTTCGGTCGATTTTCTTCAAAATTGATATTCCCCGATGGTTTTGACTCGTCTCAAGGCCTCTTGAATTTGAAACCGATATCTTAGTATTTGAGGATACTTTACATGAAGCCCATTTTGAGATTTTATGAATTAAAAAAATGGCTCCAAATTTTTTGATTATATTTTGTTGTTGAATAGTGCGAAGAACGTTGAAGGGAATGACGTAGGCATCATTTTCGTTGATAGGCCCTATTTTTCGAAAATTGCAAAAAACTGTTTAAAAACGGCAAAATTGAAGATAGAGATTTTCGCCTCAGACAAAGTAGGTTGTACAAAATAAGCAATTCAAATAAGGTCACGTACCAATTTTTGGAAAAACGAATAGTTTTTGCGTAAATTGCGATTCAAATTTACAAAAACAATTATCTCAAAAACCGCTCCAAATTTTTTCTTTAAATTTTCTGCACGTGTGTATGAAGGGAAGGTAAATATATAAATAAACTAGTGGTGCTATAAATGGCACATACTTTCTCGCAGTAGTTATTTTCCGAATGCCGATCATCCGATAAATTATATGGAGTAAACAGTTCACAGCTGCCTTTCTTGGTCATGTTTTTTGAAAGACATTTTTTTCGCATGTTGACAATTACCGGCATCGTAATGATAAAACTGATACAAGTACGTTTAGACTGAAATATAAGCAGTTGTCCCGCAAGTCGGTTTCGTAGCGCGGTTGGTTAATGCTCCTTCAGGTTGTGATCTACAATAAGGAAGATACCGAGTTCGATCCCCAGAGGGAAATTTTAATTTGATGAATGTGATGTTGCAGGAAAAAAACATTGAGGAGAGTAGATACTTTATTGAAAATCATTTGAAGTATTTCTACTCACGAATAGATTCAATATAGATAAACAGACAGGACTTGCCTGTGTTTTCCCTAACTGCGTTTTGTAAACAATTTTTCAACTCTGTTATTCGATTTCTGAAGCGTATGACATGTCAAAGAACAGTTGTCTAGTATATATCTCTATGAACCGATTTAAGTAAAATTATGAGCATTTCGGTCGGTTCTATTCTTTTATGGCTCTGTTCGACAGAGGTGGTGTTGGTGTTACGTAGTGGTATAAGTGCCGGTTCGTTAAATTTGAGTTTCGTTTGTCGGGTCTGGTACCGAAATGGTTTGCTGGTATAGTACACTCTTGCTGGTTTATGGAGTAGTGGAATAGCAATAAGGACCGTATAGAAGCAGAGCGAGAAAGTATGTGCGTTGGAAGCACCACTAGTTTATTCTATGGCCAATGTTGCTGTCATACTGTATTTTTGTGTTTTGCCATCAAAGATTATTTAATTAAATGTTGTTCTGTGGTAACGGCTTTGTGTTTATTTTTCCAAAATTTCAAGAAAAGAGCCACTTTCCCACGAATTCCCAACATACGTCTGGTCACAGTACATTATTTATTGAAGAGCACAGTTCATGATTACACACGATAGTTTACTTGAACAATTATTTCATTTGATATGGCTAATAAGACTGAGCCTTTGTGGCAAAGTCTCAACAATAAATATAATCTGAAAGTTATATACACGTGTTGCAATGCGTGTAACTTGTAAAACAAAGCAAGTAGGTAGTTCACACAATTAGTATCAATAGTACACAGTTCGAAGTGATTGTTATAGCACTTTAAATAACACAACACTTAATAACTGTCGTAGGACACTGAGTAGTTATAAAAACTATAAGAATTCACATGCGCGTATATGTTGCGCATGTAGAAGCGCTAACATGGTGTGCGCCCGGTGTCATCGCTCGTGTGTTATTGGCAGGCTGGCAGGCAGCTCTGGCGTAATGCTACATTCGTGGCAGTTTTGTAAAGAGCCAATCAGGACTCGTGTTGTATTGCAAGAAGAGTTAAGTCTTGGATTATTAATTAAAATAGATTACATGAAATTGCAAGTTATTGAATATTACGAATTATAATGTATGTTATATTGTTGAGTTAGTAATGAATGCAAAATTACGCTCAAATTATTGCAATAATTCTTGAAATGAAGCAAGAGGCAGCGGCGGCGGTGGTTCTGTGAACCGGAAGGCATCGGTTGGTGCTTTGTAGTTGACGAGTACAAAGAAAGAATGCTTTGTAACTGACAAATACAAAGAAAGGAATAAAATTTGTGCAATTAACTAGGCATATGTGATGTGCATAATTAACCCATTCAATGCCAAAGGCAGGCACTGCCCGTCCTCTGACTCCCGATGTCGTTCTGACCAAAGACGGGCAGTGTCCGTCCTTTTTTTTGTATTTCCACGTTTTCTCAACAGATGGCTGTCATGTCTTTATTACGAAAAGTTACCTGAAGTTTGTAGAAGTTCTTTGCTCAATACCGATTGTTTCCCTTTGATATTACGTTCTTTTGAATTTTTTTGTAAACACGCGGGATCATGTTGACTGCTATTATGGCTGCCGCAAAGCATTTGGAATGAAATATTTCTGGAATCGGAGGAGTTTGCTGAGTGGCTGACCGATGTTGTTCGTACAAGCAAGCAAATCTAATTAATTATGCACATCATATATATCTAAATAAAGTTCTAATTGCTAAGAATAGATTTCAGTAAGGAAAAATATCAATATTTTACTTTTTTGCACCATTTTAACGTTACGTATTTTAATATTACTATCGATCGGAGAAACCACGGAAAACTACCTAACAGATAAACCGGGCGCTAGAATGATCCGCCCTAAAGCGCCTGAATTCGAGCCAACTAGGTCCCCAAATCCTGCCAATGTTGGTACTCGAACCCTAGGACCTCCCGGTCAGAGGCACTGCAGTAATGAATTGATGCCCTGAGCTACCGAAGTTGGATTAGTTCCCTAAATACAGGAGAGTATAGCCAGTGCGATATCTCTTAAGCGACGAGTCGCCTCGTGCACGTGAGGTGCCCGATATTTGAATAGCGATCCTTGATAGAAAGCACGTGCTGATGGGAGAGCATAAGAACAGGCGCCAACCTTAGGTCGTCAGTCCTTCCACCCGCACAGAAAGCTCGTGGGCGTAACCGCGGGCCGTGGAAAGCGCGCTGTTTCTTCAAGAAAGGAGAGGCGGTCGTGTTTGCGGTTAATTCATCCCAGACTGAGTCACGTGGGAACAGCGCGCGGCCGCCCTTAAACGGAAGACCTGTTTGGCGTTTTAAAACATTAGCTACAGGCGCAGCGCTGTGGTTTTTGTTGAATCTGTTGGGTGGCAGTTGAAATGCTCTCGGAAGGAGGACGTGACGAAGCGGCTAGGGGGGCGGGACAGGGCAGGGGAGAGAACGAAAAACAACGCAGTTCCTCCCCCGCGGGGCTGGCAGGTTCTGCACCAACGACGCCCGTCCCCACCGCCACCCCTCCCCGCCCGCCAGGCGCCGACTCGCTGTGCGGTTTCTGTGCTGCGTTTGGACCTGCTCTTCTCACGTCACGCCCACTCCCAATTTCCAACTTTCTTCGCCCTCGTGCTACACTCGTCCCGTGCTCGCTTTCTCCCTCTCCCCTTTTGACTCCCGTGTAGCATTCTCTCTCGTCCTACAGCTCTCTTCCTCACGCACCCTCCTCACCCCGGTTACCTTGACCCTTTTCCCTTGCAGATCATCCCGCCATTTTTATGTGCGTCATTCCGTCGCCAACCTCAAGTTATATCGTTCTCATATGTCTCAAAGTCATCTCATATTATCCTAGTTCATCTTTGCATATATTATTTAGTCTTCTTTCCTCCTTTCAACACTACTCTTCCATGACTTCACCTCTCCTACGTTATGATTCAAAGATTAAAATCTCTACGCTTATTATTTCACTTTTATCGTTATGTCTCCTCGGTACCCAATCATACCATTCCTTTAATACCTGGCAGATTTCCTCGTTTTTTATATTTCTACCTATGTTTTGCGTCTAACTCCTTTTGCAACTCACACTGACGTGGCCATCTCATTTTTGGTTGTTCTTCTCTTACACTCGTAATGACTGACATACCTCTCCCCCTTATATTCCTCACAATGCCAATCATTGTTCAGTGGATGCCCTCATGCTTGTGTGGTACAGTGTTTGCCCCCGTCATCACCCCTTATGGAACCCCCGCTCCTCCCTGCCCCGCCCCAAGACCGCCCCACCCCTCCCCCTCTGTTGTCCGTGGTCCTCCAGCGCTCCTGCATCAGCCGCGTCCACCCCCCCCCCCCCCCGGCTCCGCTTCACTCGCCTCTTCACCCCACGAACCCTTTCCGCCTTCACGGCGGATGCGGGGCGCCGCTTTATCTGGCTGTTTGCCAAGCTTGCTCTCTGGCTTCCGTCAAGCAGCAAGCCAGGGAAATATTTGTTTTTCATTCTATAAAATAGATTTGAAAGCCCGCCACTGTTTGAATTGCTGGATTTTCTGCAGTTTCGCATTACCGATGTCCTACAGCCAGTCTTTTGATGCTCGCTTTCGTATGGCTTGAATACAGCCATCCCATACCTACGCTTTTGTGTGAGCGTCTTCTCAAAGAGAAAAGATTTGCATCTGCCTCCACCAATCACAAGTAGATCGTGGACTTCTTATCTGCGGTTTTTGAAAGGTCGCCGGAAGGCGAATTTTCTGATCTTCTGAATGACCTTCGCCGAATAGCTTTCCAATAAGAATTTAATAAGTTCGATTCTTGTAATTAAGATGAGATGCCGTACCAGAGTTTAATATACTTCAAGATTTCTTCTAGTTTAAAACGAAAATAAATTTTAGTGTTCGAATTGACCTGAAAGATAATTTTTTATATATCAGATTCATCACATTAAGCTGCAAAATTTGAAACTTTATGTGCTATCGTTAAACTTTAAATTAAGTTGGTTATGAAATGTTTCCGTAATAGTTTTTCTCTCTTTTTTCTTACAAATATGCAGTTAATTCAAAACGTTTCCAAGAGTTATTTTCTGTAAATGTTTAACTTTTGCTTCTCGAATTTAGCTAGACATGTGACATTCGTTTAAAAATGCCAAAACCCCAGCGTTGGCTTGTAAATAATACCATCTTCCAACAGTGTGTAATCCTTAATGATCAGTACACCGAACAGTTTACTGGAAGCAGTATTTTGGATCTCGAATTCCGTAGGTACTGCCGAACTGGACGTTGTAAACCTTTTTATATTGTACCTGAATAACCTCAGCCTCCATGAGAGGTTATAGGTCACTGACATGAGAAGCATTTCATCACTGTAATGGTAGCAATGCAAATTACAATGCAGTTTTCTACCAGTTTTTTCCTAGTGTTCAATTGTCATCAAGTTAAACTTTTCTAATGATTCCTAACATATTTCCCCTAAAGTTTTCCAATAAAACATTTATTTTTTCCTTGCTATAATAACGTTATAATCATTTTTTAAATACATTGCTAGAGAACCGCCGATCTGGATGGCCGTGGTGGCTAAGAACTTGCACCGACTCAGCGCTTCGGCCCGAAGGGTCGCGGGTTCGAGTTCCGCTATGGGCATGGTTGTTTATCCCTTGTCTCTCATGTATGTGTTGTCGCGGAGGGCTGCGTGTTGTGCTGACCACAGCTCAGAGGAGACCTCAAAGAATGTTGGTGTCTAATGTATGGTCAAATATGTGTCTCATTGTGACATAAAAGGTAATTTGCTGTCGGCTGGAAAGAGCCCTAGCAAAAAAATAAAACAACTAGAGTACCACATCTATTTTGGTATCAAATAGTACCTCCTGAAAGGATGGTAAAATGTTCCGTAAGATCTAATGAAGTGTAAGTAATTACTCTCTGACTAACATAAAATAAGATTTTTAAAAGGTTCCATAGCCCCGCCTCTTACGCCTCTGCAGCGACATCAGCCGGATCGATTAAGGAATACAATTTTGAAGAAAATCGGTTGAACGGTTTAGCCACTAGCGTTGTTTACAGACAGACAGATGTTTTGCCGTCATTCGATTTTTCGACATCAAGGACTCACAAAACATGGATTCTAGCTACACCACGTGATAGAGGATTTTTTCTCAATTTATCAACTGGATGTATCCTTTTTTTCGTTACCAGGACCCTGTATTAAGTTTTTCTGCCGAAAATTTTCCCAGCATTACATAACTTTCTACTCCGTGGGGAGAAAAATATCAGCTGTGCCAAATTTATCGCACAGTGGTAATTATTATCAAAACGTTCCTGTGTAATTACAAGGTGAAGTATTAAAGAAAAATAAATTTAAAATGTAAAATAGTGATTTTTTTCATATTTTCTTCATGTTTTTTCATTGTAGTGGTGTATACTAGATTATTAACTAAAAATTCAAGATTTTCATTAATAACGAGTTAATTTTTAATGCGATCAATAAAAATAATATTATGGCGTTGGTGGTAAAATTATTATTACTATTTTAAATTTTTTGGGGGTATCTTCGTAAACCGCCTATTTATATTTCACAGGTGTAGGAAACCTTTGATGTCGAAGGGTTAATTTTTCATACTTATGTATAATTGAATTGTTATGAATGAAGCATATGTATGAAACATTTATTTTCGTATCAAATGGTATTGCCTATTTAAGGAGTAATGAAAGGTTTTGTTTTTTAAGAGAATACATTCTTAATTTGAGCGGGTAAAACATATTTGAGATCTTTAATATCTTGTATCTAGTTATATGTATTTGGTGTGGGTGGAAGGGGTACTGAAAGTAATATACGGTAGAGTTTGGTGGAATACGGAATACAGACCGAGAACGCATGAAGATCCAGTATCTGAAAACTTACAGTTCCTGCACTTCTGCCTCTACCTTTAGTTCCCCGCGATTTAGATCGAGACTTCGGGCCTTCGTTTAAAAGCCTTAGCTGGGAATGGAAATTCTCGTCCTATTGCCCTTTTCGTCGGTGTGACTCTTACTGTTAGTGCCAAGGTGGGCGCAATGAAAAGACGTCAGGATGCTTGATGCCTTCGCATCTGATTCTCTGCAATGCTCCAGACCACTCTAACGGCAATTCTACGCACCTGATGGAGGTGAAGGTCAGTCGTAAAGCTATACTCTGATTAAAATATAATGTCGCTTCAAAATCAGGAGCTGGAAGGAGAGGGGAATTCTGTCATCCAATTAGAAGCTTCGTTACAATTTAAATTTTTAGTACTGAAGTTCCCGATTGGATAACAGTGTCCCCTCTCTTTCTAGCTCGTGAACTTGAAGGAACAGTACATTTAAATCAGAGTATAGGTGCCCAATCTGTGCCCCGATATATGCAAAACAGTCTAGTAAGTTGCAGGCACGTATGATATCTTTAGCTCAACTAAGCCAGTAAATAAATTACTTTAATAATCGGGTATCAAAATTGCTTTGTCCCTGCTCATTGTATCTATAGAGAAATTCAATGATGCATGTCTTAGTTATTCAGAGACCCAAGTGGAGCAATTTTAGCGTGCAGCAAACCTTGGTCGCATAAAAAATACGTTTTTTTCACAAACCGCTGCCGCTTGTTTGAACACTGCGACCGCCGACATAAAAAAATGTGGGAAATGCTCGTGAGTCCCCGAAATCCGTGACAGCGGGCACGCGCCGGAAATCCCTTCCGGTTTTGTGAGAGCGCCCGTATAGCCCATTACTCCCAGCGAACGTCTCGCCGCCCCGTGCCCGCCGCCGCTCCCTCCTGATTTCCCCCGGTTTTTTAATCAAGCCCTTTACGAGCGCGCATTATATGTGGCGATTGCTATATTATGAATGATTTTATTGGATTATACACAACGCCGCCACGAGGCTGCCGTCGTCGCCGCCGCTGGCGCGGGTGCAGACGCGGGCGCCGGGGCCATCATCCGCTTTACAGCGTTCTCTTCCCCAAGTAGTAAGAAGTCAATAAAATATAAAGTACTCGGGTCGGCCAAAATTCGAAATAGAGTTGGGCAGTTGAAAGTGGAGCTCGCGCAGTAAAGGGACGACTGGGGATATACAGCAACAGTTCCCGACCGCGGTGGGCGTACACCTTCTCGGCCCTTCCCATCTTCTAGTTGACTTTTACCACCTTCCGCTTCCCGTTCGTGGCAGTGATCGACCGACGTAGGTGGCTCAGGGTGTCAATTGATGTCACTGGAGTGCCTCTGACCCGGAGGTCCTAGGCTTCGTGTTCCAACGGGGGCAGGATTTTCGGCTGTAGATGCTAGGTCGAATTCAGCCGCTGTCTGGAGGAGAATTCTAGCGGCCGACAGATCCAATTGGTATTTTTCCGTGGTCCCTCCAGTGAACAACGGACGAATACCAGAGCATTACCTTAACAAATGGGGCCACGGACCGAGCGCGATTTTTCCTTTCTCTTCCTTGTTCTATCTTCATCCCTTACTTACCTACATTCACTCCCGCACATTTCGGGAGACCAGTCGCGAGCTTACGTTTGTCCTAGCTGGGGCAATGCCCTTCTGTTGGGAGATACCTGGAAAGGAAAACCGCGCAAGCCGGCGTGAAGGTCTGGCCGGATCTCAACATCCAGCGGGGGAAAACATCACCACCTCCCGTGATAGAGAAGCTCTACACTTACAGGATACTGGCCATAGCAGTTGAGGCGCCCGAAATCTCGAAAAAATCAATCAATCGCTCTCTTCCTACCTTCCGAGTTGACTTTTACCTCTTTTCGCATCCCGCTGCGTGGCGGTGGTGGAGGCATTCTTGATCAACTAACGCCCCATTCTGTTCTTAACGGGTGCATACCAAAGAGACTTAGACATCCCACAACGTATCTTTATCATTTCGTGCCTTCAATCGTATCAGAATTCTTATTCTTCTCATCCCCTCTCTTTCTCTCTCTCTCTCTTTTCTGCTTCTTTTTGTTATTAAAGAAAGCATTTTGTCTACCAAAACGAATACCGAATAATCCAGGTGAAACTATTCTATTAACTTGAGACATTCGCTGACCATTCGAAAAATGTCCCTTAACGTACAATACAATCGCCATTACTGAAATTAATATTAATTTAAGTAATCAATCATTAATTACTTCAATTATAACATATAAACACCACAATTAACCACAATTAGCTTGGCCTTTACTGTCAGATGACGTGATCCAAGGAACTTTAATCCATTAACTGCCATTGCCCAAAAATGGGACACAAAATAAAAACGGAATGTTTCTGTATATATTCAACATTTTAATTTATAAATTGTTTGTGTGGTGTAAGTTTCTATTTAACACATTTCTTTTATTTGAATTTTTCACTTCAACTTGATGACTTTGCGATACACGTTTCAAATTGAATCGGAGAAGTTAGTAGATTTCGAAATTAGTTTTGAGGCAGTATGTTGATATGTTGAGCTCGTTTTTCATGGATATTAAATAAAATGACTTCCAAGAAGACACCAATGACAAAATTATAAATAAATCACTTTTTAAGTGTGTTTGCTAGTATAAAATGTGTTGTCTTAATTTTGAGGCAGTAGCAGAATAAGTAGGCGGGTGTTTTTTTGGTTACATTACGATGCTTTTGAGACGTCGTGGTAGCGAAATAGTTCCCCTCGAGTATGCATTTCCTTACATACAAGTTTATTCTCAAGACATATTACAAGTATTTACTAGCTCTGAGATTCCTCTGAATATCCTAGCCTTTCCATACCCATACGCCTACTGATTCGCGTATCCCGTGGCAATTGCATCCACTTCACCCCGGCGCTTTACCACCCCGCGCCACCCCACTGGGATCGCGCGCGCTCACACACACACACACACACACATATATAATACTCCCCGATATTAATACTCAAATACTGTGATGATTGACAGTATTAACCAGTACTTCAGGTGCCTCTTGAAATACATACACACACACACACATTTATATATATATATATATACACACACACACACACACACTGGCGGTTCCGTGATCACCTCCGGCTTCACTGAGAGGGCGTCCGCCTAGCCAGTGATCTTCCTCTGTGGCTACACTTGTCTCCTTCGGTTGATACTTTTAGCGCCGCCTTTCTAAGCCCTTTGTCATTTGCATTTCGATGTGCCTGCCGGCATGCCCTCGGAAGCAAGGTCGCGCTCTTATTTGAGATTATTACTTGTGTCCTCTTCCTCTCTTCCCCCCACATCGTTCCTTCCAAACCTACTTCCCATTCTCCTCTCCTACCTCTCTCATCACCTATAACATCTCATCTCGTCTACTCTCCTCTTCTTTCCTCTATTACCCTCTTCTCTTCGTTCCTCTCTTCCTACCTCTTCTTTCCCCTCCTCTCTTCTCTTCCCCATCCCACTCCCACTCATTTTCTTCTTCCCTCCTCCTCTCCTTTTCTCTTCTCTTCCCCCTTTTTTACTGCTCCATTCCCCTCCTCTCTTCTCCACTTCTCTTCTCCCAACCCCCTCATCGTCTTCTCCCGCTCCTCCAACCTCGTAAACTCTGCCTTTCACCCCACCTCTTCATCTCCAATCATTATTATTTTCAATGTTTAACTTACGAATAAAAATGATTTCATGTCCTTCCATTCTCCCAAAAATAGAACATTTAAATTTTGGTATTTAGAAAAATTTGGAAAACTTTTCCTACATAAACGAGTAGTATAAATTATACCACAAAACAAAACAATAACATGAATATGACCGTCACATTAATTGTTAGATAATGGTATAAAAATAACAAATTTAATTCAAATTATGTTAAATGTAATTAAATTCAAATATTGTGATGATTGACAGTATTGACCTGTACTTCCGGTGCTTTTTGAAATTCGGGTTTCTAGAAAACTCAAAAGCAACTTTCCATCGGTCCTTGAATTTTAGATCTCGATAATAATAGACGCAGTGAAGAATAGTCATGAAAAAGTTCACAAAACATCAAAGTTCGAATTGGAAAAGTAAACATCAATAGATGTTGCGGAAGTACTTCAAACATTCACCATGAACAATCTCCGTCGGAAAATGCTCTATAGATAACTACTGTTATCACTACACGTAGCACTTACTACATTAGTACTTTGCCATTCATCTAAATTATTTCGTCTTTCATTTAAATTCATTTGAAAATATTCCATGATATTGGAGTGGAGGGCCAACTATCCCGAGTCACAAAACTGTTTAAGAGGAAATGGTATTGAATATCGTTGACTTATTATGAATGTAATGTAGCTGTTCCCTATTAAAGAAATCTAATGAGGCGTAACGTTTATATTTTAAAGTGTCATCTATCAGGAAACATATTCCATGCCTCTATGCTCACGCCATAAGTCGGTCTTAGGCGGGCTGATTTATATATAGAAAATATAAAGCTTTTATTTTTAGCAATTCGTTTTTATGCGAATTAAATTTTTCGACGTCTCAATAGAAGTGAATCACCTGATATGAATGACTAAGGATATAGGCGCAGGCATAAAATCATAATGAAATGTTACAGGACAAACGTCAAACAAAGAGAAACTATGAGTTCTCTCAGTTGGTTTTCTTTCAAATAGTTTCCTAATTTTCTCTCGTGTTGACACTAATGATCTGCCGTTACACCACGTGGAAAACGTTCCTTTTCGTTTGACTCACTTTCTCACATTGCTTGATCTGGCTCGCAATGTGTATATTGTACTCCCCGATGTTTTCAATAGAATTAAATGCGCGTCATTCGGATTTCTTAATTGTGCAATTTATTCTCTGCATCACTGATCAACATTTCTCATTCTTTTACCTTGAACATAGTTCACTCCCCCTCTTCCCTTTCCCTCTCTCTCCTTCTTCCCTTTTCCTCTCTCACTCTTCCCTTTCCCTCACTCTTCCTTTATCCCTTTCCCATGTGTCTACCTCTTTCACTCTCTCCCTTTCTCTACCCTCTCTTGGCTATTTTTTATGATGTCCAGACTGCACTTACTCTATTAATACAATTATATTTCTTCTCGTTCTATATCTTTTTAGACACGACACACTTCTTTGCAGTGACTTGCTATTTTTCAACTTTCTCGTTTTTATTTTTTTCTTTCCAACACAATTAACGTTTGCTCGTCTCTTCGAGTTTCTAGTCAGGTTCCGTTGTTTCACGTTTGCCTAATGTTGATCAACCAATTGCATCATTCCTTCATTCTATCCACATTTTTTAAAGAAGGTATTCCTTCATATCCTTTCAACGGCATCTGCTCTTCCTCCCGCCTTCTCACCTCATATTCTGTTCTGATACATGTAACTTATCGTTTTGCTTTTCACTCTGAGACCTACGAATAGAGGAAAGCAAATATGGTTCGTACTTACAAATGAATACATCTTCCATGAAACTACGAACTTCAACATTGCTGTCTTTAAAACGCTTCTCAAGAAGTGAACTAAGAGTACGGAGAATTTTATATATTTCCTATAAATGTTTAGCGTAATGTAATGAACTTCTAAAATAATACCGATTAAAGACGATATGCTAAATTCTGCTGGGTGCAAAGTTCATCACAATAATTGTGCCAGAAGAGGACTTCTTTTTATTTCACTTCTGTCTGAGTGGCTTAAAATAATAAAAAATGAATTCAGTGAGCTTTACCAGAACAACGAAATCAATGAACTGTGTACAAATCCAATATATCGTGTCTTCTCAATGTGCAGGTGATCCCTCACTATTCCTCATAGGAAATTATGAAAAGAATTGCATCGCAGTTGGATATATTTGGTAACAGACGAATGAATGAACCACCTATTGTTCTGTGGGAAGCAAATCTAGAATTGACATTTACATTATGCCAGTTAATTCTCTACCGTCATTCTGCCAGTGAAAACTAATGGTTTACCATATTCCATCTATTATTACTTTTGCTTCTACTGTTTCACACTTATTATTGTAATCTGTTTAACGAGTGAGGGATAGACGGTCCGTTAAAATCAGGGTAGAATATCGAATTTACCCAATAATTAATTTATAACGACGTGATTTAATCATGTTGCCCTGAGGCCTTTACAATAACAAATGATGGTGGAACATTTGCGACACTCGCTTCATTACACACGCCCATAAATTCCGCATTACGCATGTAAGACTTCGTTTTTGTTTAACTACCAACAATTAAAATTAATGGAAAAGGCTTTAAAATTGTAGATCTGGATCATAATCTAGATTTTCATTGTTTGAATGATTATAAAATACATGTATGATATTTTGAATATTAACAGTCGCCTACCAATGCTAATACGGTTTCCCGAGAACACCAATGAGAGGTGCCAACGGCCGACCCCGGAATGAATTGCAAAATAACACAGGCTCACAAAATAAAATAACTTTCTCTTCTTACGAAGTACTCGTAAGGCGAGAAAGTAAAAAAGTTGTCAGACCTACATACTTGACACATGTTTCTCTATGTATGTCGGCACGCTGAATTCGAATCTGAGCCTAGAATTGAGCCACCACCCTCCAGTTTTTTAAATAGCGATAAACCACTGTTAAATTGTATTTTTTGCTTTCGGGGTTTGTTGTCAGATCCAAAGGCTTGACACATGTTTCTGTATATATGTCGACGCGCTAAATCCGAATGTGCTGTCAGAATTACGCCGTCACACCCACTTCTTTATAAATTGAGAAAAAACACGAAAATTTTAACTTTCTTGGTGTTTTTTTCGCGATTAAAAAAATGGAAGGTTGTGGCGCAATTCTGTTCTTGGATTTCGATTCAGCGCATCGACTTCCATAAAGAAAGCCTTTGGTCAAGCCTTTGGGTGAATCAAGCCTTTGAGTCTGACAACTTTTGGCTTCTGAAAAGTATAAGCTTCAAGACACCAAAATCTATTACTCACATGCGTTTTTCGTGATTTAAAAAATAACTGAAGGGTGGTGGCGCAATTCTGGCTTCGGATTCGGATTCAGCGCATCGACATACATACAGAAACATGTGTCAAGTCTTAGGGTCTGACAGCACTTTTCTTTTGTGTGCCTGTGTAATTGATGGGATGCATTCTGTAGTGGGATTATACGAACTAATTGGGATCAGGTATAGTCCGGATATTCGATAATTTTGATAACTGAACATAAAAAAGGCAAGTTACATACTAAAATGCATTTGGATAGGATTTGTCAAAGTTCACTGAAGTCAGATAATTGATTGTAGAACAGGATCTCGTTAATATATTATCACTGTCAATCATATCGGAGATAATTCTCAATATTCAGTATTACAAAAGAAAATGAATACGTAAAAAATTAAATTAAAAAAATAATTATTCAAAGAAAATTTGAGTTCAGATAATTGACGTTTCGGATGATTGACGTTCGGATAATCAATGTCCCACTCTATTTTCGAACTAATACTACATTTATTAAAAGCATATTATAAACATTTTCTGCAGGTTTGTATTAAAAATAATTTCAGTTTTTCATGTATCACAAGGGCATTTAAATTTTGACATTTTTCTGTAAGTAACGGTTTTGTGTGATGGGATACATATGGCCACGTCCTGTTTTCAAGAACGATATCAACGCAGGGGCGCATTTCCACTTTAACACATTGACTGTCATGGGGGTCACGGGTGGGCCTCACGCGGTTTCACTATGGCGCCGTGAGGCCCACTGGTGGGCCCCAGCCATACTCCCGGTGAGGGCCATGAGGGTCACGGGTGAGTGTCACGCTGGTGTTTATTTCAAGGTCTGCATCTTCCCAGGTGGGCTTCAAATTGATTCAGTTTCAACTTTCTCTAATTGAGCGAAGGACAATATGTAATAGAATTCTCTTAGCGTTCTAAATTGCAACCACTTGCAACAGCGTTATTGTATTGTATAGGATTTGTTCCATGTATTTTGTTTTGTAGTTTTTTTTTCTTCAACACAGTTCCTTTTCTTACTAAAAGGCACTTAAAAGGCACTTTGAAACATCCTGAATATCACTGAATTTGATTAAGTACTTACTCTTTCTAAAATTGTTGCTCACTGCTGACCCTCATGTAAATATGTAAGTGCGGAGCCATGAAGGTCACCGGTGTTCCTCGTGTGTGAATCACATATGTGGCATTTAATTTAATTTTTTAGAACTATTTTTAGGAACATCTGAAAATGATTTCACCAACAAAGTAAAAAAATGGTGTGGCCCCCGGTGACCATATTCTTCTTTAGCATATGGCCAATAGTTGTTACCCTTCATTGCGCCTTTGGCAGTCAATGTGTTAATGAGTAGTGGAAAATTTGGAGATTTGTCATTACTGTCCGGTAACCCACTTACTTGATCTGAATGTGGTTTGCTTGTAGATAAAGATTTGCAGTGTGCCGGAAGACCAGAATTATTATTAGGATATTCAGCCTATTGAATAACATTCAACTTGCATTGATGGAGTATTGAAGGAATAATGAGGGGTTAATTTTAGAAAACTTGGAATATGCAAAATTATAAAAAAATAAACAATGTTTAATTAGTGATGTCTTAGGCTTCTGTTGCCAAAATCATGATCTTGGCTGTCCGGGCAACGCTGCGTCGCAGGATGAGTTGCCGACGTTTCGATCGCCATGTCGCAAGGGGTCGTCAGGGCTGTAAGCGCCAGGATGTTGGGCGCTCCGGATTTTTACAGTAATGTAATAGTAATGCTTAATAAGGCATATACGTCAAATGTGTATTCTTTAAATGGAAACTGTTGCAATTTCAACAAGAAAGAAAGTTACTAATTTTGTTACTATAGTTGCATCAACAAAATATGAAACCTTTAAGCATATGTAAAAAGGAAATAACAATTATCACTGGCAAATTGTGACAATTAGCAAAGTATATCGTCTTCAATAAAACGTAAAAACTGGATAATACTTCTCACAGGAAAATTGTGATATTTAACAAAATATTGTCTTTGAAAATATATGGAAACTGAATCAAACTTGTGAAAATTAACAAAGTATATCATATTCAAGAATAAGTAAGAACTAAATAATACTCCTCACTAGCAAATTTTGATATTTAACATTTAACATAGTATATTATCTTTGAAAATATGTAGAAATTGAATAATAATTGAATTGGTTCACACTATTTGTAAAATACCAAATGAAAGTCATCAAATAGGTTTTAAGCCAAAGAAAACTTCTTAACGCTTGAATAAGTTATTAATAAGAATTATAACAAAAAGCTTACATTTTGTTGGAAGAGCTGATGAGTTCGCCTTTTGTTTTAACAAGCATAGCCATCTTTCCACGTGGTCTTTACTTATACTTACACACACAATGCACTATTCTTCAAAAGTAGTAAGTAATAAACGTGTTGTAATACATTCAGCATTACATTGTTTATATTGTTGAAATTATTGGTTACGAAATGTAGACTTGTTAGATAGAGATAGATTGAAAGTCAAATTGAATGTGTATGCAACCGGCATTGCTAATACCTCCACGGTTTGCCATGCGCACACATCAACTGCCGACACTCTCCTCGCTCCGCGGAAGAATGCCAACCTGTGGAATATTGTGTGTAGATGACGGGTTTTGATGGCCTAATACATTGCCAAAAACTGTCAATAAAATCCTCTTAAAATGTTTTAAAAATGCCCTAATAACAAAAAAAAATGACGTAAAAATTTAGATCAAAACCACCTTACATTAACAACTCAAAGTATTGAATATGCTATTGATGTAATAGAGGATTCTACCGTTTGTTTTAAGTGAACTCACCTTGCAAACTTTTGATTTGTACTGTTCATTAAAAGAAAATCTCTGCCTTTATTTATCGCGAAATCGCCCCTCCACGCAGTTCATCACCTCACCACCAGAGACAACGCCATCACTATTGTAAAAACGGAGGGTTACTGCTAATAGTTTCCTCTCCCGACGCTAGTTGCTCATAGAAGCTCGTGGCATGCCACGCTTGCCACGAAGCGAGCCACTGCCACCAGAAGAAGACCTTGACACCACTGCCCTAAACTTATCGCTTTAGGGGGGAGCGCGTCCCTTCTCACGACGTGTTGACAGCCCAGTACTCCAGTTGTGTAAACATCGACCCAGACTATTCGTGTCCGCGAGGGGCGAGTTTTCAGTTGTATTTCCCTACCAGAGTGAAGCGATTTGTTTGAAGTTCTGTTTAAGTGATTATTATTTTGTTGTGATCATTGCAATGCCCCCTGTTCATAGCAACTTGCATAAAGACATTCACAGTCACGCGCGTGAAGTCGTTGCAAAAGTATATCAATTTATGAAAGTATTGAAAGAAGGTATTGAAAAAATCAAATCAGTTCTTAAGAGAGTAGTTGCTGCTTTGGGTGTTTCGAAATGCGTTTGCGTTTGGGTGTTTATTCGCAGAATTAATAAGGAAATTATATATATCCAATCGGGAGAATCTTTTACTTTCAACTCCTAATAAAGAGAAGAAGAGAAATGTCTTGGAATCTGCTCTTGACAGTTTCAATGAGAGTGTGATACGCCGCACAATGATTTAATGTACCACATCAAGAAATCGTTATTTTTACAGGAAACGACGCGAACGACAGTGACAGTGGTACTAATCATAATAGTGAGGAAACGGGTATCAGTGATAGTGGAAAAGATATGGGCGATGAGGAGCAGAGCCGAGTAATCACGTGAATTTGGTGTTTCTCCACTACCGAGCGAAGACACTACAGCAATTTAATTTCCGAGGAAGTTCGCTAGCACATGCGGTGCGGTAGGTCTTTAATATGAGCAGACTAGCCAAACGCGAGCGAGTGCCACCTCATGGCTCTCTCCCCACCACCTCCAGTTTTCCCCTCTACTCCCTAATCCCAGTGCTCACCCTAGAAAAATTTAGATGTACACTGTCAGAAATTACATTAAATTTAATGTAGTTTAATGCACTTTTCACATTAAATTTAATGTACCGTGTACATTAAAACGATATTAATGTACATGTACATTAAATATAATGTGTAAATTAAATTCAATGTAGATGCAGTACATTAAATTTACTGTACCGTGTACGTTTAAAGCGATTTTAAGGTGTTTGTGCATTAAATTTAATGTTAAAATTAAAATCAATGTAGATTTAATGTAGGACTACATTAAAAGTTATGTACCTTGTAAATTAAACCGATATTAATGTGTTGTACATTAAATTTAATGTTTAAATTAAAATCATTGTAGGTTTTAGAAATATTTTTTTCCGCTATTCGGACTTACGTATAATAAATTTAAAATATATTTTCAACACATAAATTTTTAACAAAAAATATAAATGTTTAAAATTCGTATTTACATTCAAATTGTAAAAATCTTTATAATAAAATTGTAGCGATGCACATAGTACGCTAATTCTTTAGTTAAATTTTTTTCAAATTCTCCGGAAATATTTAAATTTTTTCAAAGAATTGTCACTGTAACAATGTTAAAATTTAGTACTCTTTACGGCTACGAAACATATTCCCGAGCGTAAACGCGTCCAAAACAGGTGAAGAAGTAGTGACAATTATAAATAATATACATAATTTTGTAGAGTTAATACATATTTCATTAAGTCTAAAGAAATATGTTCCGTAGACGTAAAGAATATATTATACATATCATAGCGGGCAAAACATCAGGCCTAAGAACCCGCTGAAGCTGTTGGATGTCGCAATAGCTCAGTGGTTAGAGCACCTGCGCGTAAACCGAATGTCCCGGGTTCGAATCCTGGTCGGGGTGACTATTCGTTGAACAAATTTAAATGTTAAAATACATTTGTTACTCAGTACCAAGATCAGAAGTAAGAATTCTTTACATCTGCGGGACATATTTCCGAGCGTAATCGCGTCCAAACATGTGACAATTTCGTACATCCCAACCGGCAATTCATCAGGCCTAAGAACATGTTGATTGTCTCGATAGGATAGTGGTTAGAGTAAGTGGGTGTAAACCAGGAGAGACGGGTTTGAACGGTCGGGGTGACAATTATTTGAAAATATTTTAAATATTGAAGTTAGTACATTTACAGTAAATTTCATGCACACATACAGTAATTTCAATGTAAAAGTACATTAAAGTAAGTATCATGTACGTAAATTTAATTTAATTTACACGTACAGTAAATTTAATGTACACGCATACAGCAAATTTAATTTACACGTACAGTAAATTTAATGTACACGCATACAGTAAATTTAATTGTACACGTACATTACATTTAATGCACAAGTACTTTAAAATTACTGCACGTGTATATTAAATTTCATTTACGTACATGATACTTACTTTAATGTACTTTTACATTAAAAGTAATGCGGAAATTTCTGACAGTGTACATAGGAATCGCAACGGCTGATATTACAATATATATGAAAGAAGAAATAGAATAGGCTACTCAGGAATTCTGTGGTGAACATTTGTGGCATCTCATAAATTTTGTTTGAAGCAAGTGCCATTAAAATGATACAAAAATCGATGGAATTGCGAAAAATGTATGTAAAATTACGTAAAAAGATAAAAAATGATGTATCAGTCGAAATCGACGAAAAATGCAAAAATGACATTTAAAAATGAGTCATTCCATTTTGTCATGTGATAAAATGATTTTTTGTACTAAACGGCATTGTTCTAAAGTAAACAGAAAAAAATGACATTTCATTAAAATCCGCTCCCTATTTATATGGTACCAACCTTGCGGTCGGGAGCGAGAATAGAAAATTGAGGGATTTGAAGGAAACGTAACACAGTATGTTGCTGTGAGTGTACACTGTTCTCCACTTATATTCGGCAGAAACTAAAATAAGATTGCAATGCGTTTATGGGCAGCGTTTATGGCAGTTAAGAGAACGTTCGAGTTTCCAGGGACGATTACGAATGGCGAAGGTTTCGAATTCATTTGTAAACTTTGTATAAGCTTTGACACTATCACTTAGAATTAAGAAAGATTTCAAAAATAAAAGTTCTAAAAATCAAACAATAACTTATCCTCTAAACAAGATAGAGGGGAAAACCTACCCTGAGTCCGCAGTTGAACCCCACTCCCCAATTGTATGCAATTGTTCAATAGATGAACTACAAAACAAGAGTTTTGTCGACAACTTTGAATGTATTTATTGTCGCATCAACAACAACTGTCGTTATTAGTGACTCGTTTATTCATTGATTTAGAAAAACAAACCAATTAATATTATCTAATATTTTGAAGTCCTTTCTTTAAATTTCGGACAACCACAATTAAATACACATCTCAATTTATTCCATGAGTTTATTCCAAATGTATTATTAGAAATAAAATTATGGAATAAATTTGAATGTAGAGTAGTTAATTGTGGTTGTCCGAAATTTAAAACACAGAGTGGAAAATATTAGAAACTATAAATTATAGAAAGGACAACCAAATCAAAGCTTACATCGTACTAAAAACAAAATAAATTAATAGTTTAAAGGAAACTCAATCCTCTGTGATTTCTTTAAATGTAACTATCTAGTTTTTCCCCAGCAATAGATAGATCAGAACAAAGAAATACAAAGATGTATCTGTTAGCACATTTTCCCGGCGCGCCTAAAGTTGCAGGAACTTCCGCCCAGCTGGGCGCTCTTAGTGCTCTTCCCGCCAGTTATGGGAGTTCCATGGTGCACCAGTGTGTTATGGGGGCGCGAACATGAATTTCGCGCGTCCCACTTAAAAAAATTGATTCCCCTGAGCCTCTGCGCTTGGAGTACTGCCTACCGCATTGAGAGGCGTCGCCGGCGCTGACGCCACCGTCGCCGCCGCCCCCCTCTCCGCTCTTCCCCCTTCGCTCACCCTCCCCCGGCCGCCGGGAGTGATCTTGCTATGGCCTGGGGGCGTGGTTAGCTTGCCGCAGAGCGGAGCTTGGAATTGAGGAGGACCCGGGAAGTGAGGATTGTTGCGCGGGCGTGCCTACGGAGGCAGGCGAATGACTGACTGGACTGGACTGGACTGGAAGTGCAGATCACTGCGAGCTAACCCAGCTCGCGGGTATTTTGTTTCGGCGAAGTGAATTTCGAGTGCATTTAGAGCCCCCTACTGGATAGATATGTCTAAAGAGGAGAATTTTATTTTAGATTAACTATTCATTTGTGCCTCATAGGCTTCAGAATATTTTGCAACTCTTAAACTAGTTCAACCTTCTTTTGTTTATTGTATCAATAAACCTTGCCAAGTAAGTGCGCTTTTCATTTAATGTTCTACCGCAAAGTTGCAACAGTTTTGAGAAATTGTTAAAGGTGATTAGTATTCCTTGAAAGTATCATTTTTTAATAATTTAAAATTAATTTTTGAAAAAAATATTTTTACACGTGATATGAAATTACACACCATAACTGGTAGGGAGTTCCACTGCGTCAGTTCTAAATTTCTATTCACATAACAACAAAACCTAAACAAATCTCACTGCATACCTTATACGCATTTTCAAGGTCGGGCGATGAGGCCCCAGCCTTTGCGATTAACAAAAGCTACCTGGAGTCTGTACAATGCATAATATCAAACGCATTTTTATATTTCCGCGATCTGCGAGATTTATGTCTTCGTGATCTGCGCTATTGCTTGCATGGCGGCCACTTCACTTTAGGAGCTTCACACACTTTAGGAGCTAACATTTGCGTTTAGAAATTGAACATTGGTTAGAAAATTAACATTGGTTTGTCAGTATTTGGTTAGGTTATGTTCGGTTGCTGTTACATATTAAATATTATTTTGTGAATGTCAATAGCCGATTAACTTTTGGGGTTTTCAGGTAACTTTCAAATATATTTCTGGTGATTTTCGAGAAGTAATGAAGCCAAACGTATGCAGAAAAATCAAAAGAGTATCCTTGTTGATTGCCCGAGTGGGAACGAGAATTGTGTCCTTCCCAATTGTTGCTAAATGTTGGAAAAATTCAATTGCGTGTTCCAAAAAATCTTGATTCCCTGGGATAGTTGGTGCTATAAATGGATTCCATTTTCCAAAACTGAATCCAGATAATGATAACGCTGAAATTTTTCGCAATGTAAAAGGAATTTTCAGTTTCAAGGGTCAGGATAAAGTCAATGACGAGATAAATTGCGTGGACCTCCGCGGCCGGAGTGTGTGATATCTAGGCTATTCGGGCCGAGCCGCGTCTCTGTGGTGGCTGACGTTTCGGCCAATACATTGTGGCATTTTTCAGTACGTATTGCTAGTAGCTGCTGGTCAGCAGCACGTTTTGAGGAAGGCCATAATATGTCTGCTGAAACGTCTGCCACCACGACAGAGACGCGGCTCGTACCGGACAGCCCAGATCAGTGGTTGCCAACTCCATGCTCTGTGACGTCACAAAACCTTCTCTTTTGCTCTGAGCCGAGCAGCAGAGCAAAGGTAGTGCCCGACGCGGCGGTGGGAGCAGTGTTACAATGATATTACGGAAGTGGAGGGAAACGCACGCTTGGAAAATCGATAATTACGATTTTTAACTGGTAATTGTTATTTAAAATGTTAATAATTTAATAACAATATGTAGCATTGTATAATTGAGCTTGCATCATTACATAACCCCAAGCAATATCCGACTCTTTATCATAACCAGAACTGTAGTTCCACTTCCATTTTTAAATTAGATGACATTTTTGGAAAAGAAAATTTTAGGACAATAATATTTTATACAATAGTATATAATATAACGAATTAGTTGGTCTGAAACAATAATTAATGTTAATAAATATGTAACAAATAGGCACCCGTAGGGATCACGTGAGAGAAGTTTGATCCCAGGCTTGATTATTTTTTATGTACAGTTTTGTTTGAGAATGTTGTAAATCCTCGTGATTTTCAGTATCTTTTCCATAATCTTCTAGCTGCAAGTTCCTTAATTCATCCCATGATTGCGAGCTATGTCAATTCTCAGAATTTATTTTAATCTCACAGATTTCTTTGGGTTGCAAAGCTACGTAATGCATCTGTAAGTTGGACTTTTAAAATATTACAGTTCTTTGGAACACTGAGCACTTCACTGTTGTTCCAGTATCTACATAAGGAAACCTATCATCCCTAACAGAAAGAAAACTAACGGGTGTAGGTGTTTTCCCACTTATGTTGCATGAAACACCGGCAATGGCGCCCTGCTAAGGTTTCCGCTACCGGCGACCGCCGTCTGCCCCCCTCTCTCTCTCTCCCTTTTACTCGTACCGCTTCTCCGATTGCCTTATCTCGGAGGGGGAAAAGCTCTGACGTCATTCTTTGTCCAGTTGCTAATCACAGGCCTAGATATAATCACGAGATGAAGTTTATTATTAAGTGACAGATTGGTTCGAATCAACATAGACCATAGAATTTTCAAGAATAATACAATTAGTTTGAATTTTCAAATGGGCATCGGAATGGGTTGTTGGTGGGAAATATTTGTTACGCTTTGTAGACCATTTTTATGACATCATTTCTTAAATCTCTAACTGCACCCGAGGCAGCATACGGATGTCTCACATGTCTTGCTTGTGAGATATGTGGTAAAAAGGTCATTTGGAAAATGGGAGAAAATATCCAGTTTTTCAATGATGTTTACTCTGAAAGTAAATAATGTAGCAGTTGTCATTGTGGCCGCAGTGGTGCTTCATAACATTGCGGCAGATAGAGGTCTCTTAGAAAAACCTGATGAAATAAATAACCATGATGATAGGTCTGCACCACGAATGTTGGGAGCTATTGCCAGACGCCATTTATTAAAACACGTTTTAGTTAACAAGACTGGTTGCAAATTTAAGCCCTTGTAGTGTACCAGTAACGTGACTATTTATGTGCTAATAAATATTGCTTCTCTGTTAAGTTAGTATTATTCTGATATACAATTTTAACAAACTTTTATTTTAAGTGAGCAGATATTTCACTTTATTTTCTATGTATGCAAATATTTTTCTCCCCAAGAGCCAACACATTGCAGTAAGAAAACGAAATTGAAAAATCTTTATACTGCCCCTTCACATGCTCCAGTTGTCTTTCTGAAGTATTTTTTGCTCCGCGAGTAGATCTTACGCCATGAGGACTTGTCAACGGATTTTGGCTGTGTATTTTTGCGATTGTTCATGACTTTCATTCATACCGAATTTTGTGGTTTAAAAGTGAAGTTTTTTGTAAGAGTTGAATTATTCGGAATCTAGTTTCCGTTTATTATATTAATTTTAAATACGGTTTTGTGTAGTTTGGTTATCTTCAAAGCTGCGCACATGTTTGCATTACGTACAGGTGATATAGTGTTTAGAGAGATTACATACTGTGTTCAAGTTTATTTGATTGAATTGATTTTCCTGTTTATATTTTCAGCAAAAATGAACAAATATATATTCGTTGAAGGAGGGTACTGGAAAACTATCAGAAAATGAGCTCATATGTCCTTCAGATGGAGTAACCTGTAAAAAGATTTGTCATTCTGCTCGAACCATCAGAGAACAACTTGCAAAAATTCAAATTGCACAGGATACACTTTTGTTGCGTGTGAAATGCACCTGGTCAACCTGTCGTTAAACAAGGGTAAAAATTGTTTCAGGATTTTTCACTCCTTTTAGATGATTGAAAATCAAATACACATGAAGGAGTCAGCAATAAAGGCTTGACCTAAAGGATCATTTCATTTCATATCCTTAACATCTAATTCTTACATATTTAGCAACATTGATGAAATTATTGAGTTATTATTAAACTTTTTTATTTAAGCAGTTAATTATTTTATTGTGCGTGTCATATTCTCTACTGGGAAATATTGCACATATGCAAAGATAAAATTTATAATGTATGTGCATCTTTGAACATATGCAATGAGTCAAAAATGTTCAATATTGCGACACATATGCAAATTAGAATTTTTACCATTTTCCCGATAACTACACATTATAGTTTATTCACCAGACAAGTTCCAGCTGAAAAGAAAAAAACAGTGCAACAAATGGTTAAATTTTATATTGAATTATTGTGTTAATTCTATGTGAAATTCACCACTTTCCCAGCATAAGGACCTGTACACAAATTATTTTACACAGGTCCTTAATATGTTTGTATATTTACAAATTTTTGTACACAGGTAATATTATTGTAGGGAAGAGTATTTTTTTGAGGCTCATTTTAGTTGGTGAATTCCTTCATCTGTTCTATGTCTACAAACTTTCTAGTTTTGAGGTACTAGAAGCTGCAGCCCTCATTTTCCATGCTTTTGAAGTTCAAGGTTTTGGGGGGAAATGTTTCTTTTTGGTTGCTTTTAGACAAGTATTCTGCTTGCAATGATCCTGCCGAATTTGCATGCAATGCTGCTGCTGATTCTGCTTGTAATGATGCTGCTGATTCTGCTTGCAAACTTACTGCTTCAAGAAAAGAATCTACAGCATTCGTTCGTTCGTACAGCATTTCCATTTCACTGTTTGCTTCATCCACAAACTCATCACTGTCAAACTAACTACTCAGTTATTGATTTAGATGAGTCACAACACCTTCCATCATGTCACGAAGCTAAGTGACATTTTTCAAATGCTGAGATATTTGCATTCAAAGTTAAGCCTGAAATACAAAATCTCGGAGTCGGTTCTATGGGATGAAGGGGAAAAAGGGGACGAGGTTCTATGGGATGCTCTTTACCTAGGTTGAAATGAGATGCACCGGCAACTGAGGGTAGATTTTGGAAGAATGTATGAGAAAGTTTAGTGATATATGTCAAAACGAGGGGGGACCTTGGGGAACTCCTGCTGAGCTTCTTCGCGGTGTTGAGTGAGTTGAGCCCACTTGCACAATGAATGTGCGACCTGTGATGAAATTTGCTATGGTATTGATTAAGTATTTCGGTATACGTAGTTTCCTGAGTTTGTACAATATCCCTTCGTACCAGACCCTGTCGAACGCTTGGGCGACATCGAGGAAGACGGCTATTAAATGATGGCCAGCATGAAATGCTTCATGGATATTTTCAGCTAGACGTAGTAATTGGTGACTTGTGGAATGACTTTGGGAGAAACCAAATTGAAAGAGAGGAATAATATTATTTTGCTCTATAACTTTACGGAGTCTTTTTAAAAGTAATTTTTCTAACATTTTTGACAGTATGGGAATTAAACTGATTTCAACTGTAGCTAGTAGGGTTGGCAGGGTTTTTGTTGGGTTTTGGAATAGAAATTATTACAGAAAGTTTCCATGAACTGGGAAAATATCCTGTCCTTAGCACCGAGTTATATACAGGGTGAGTCACGTAACTTTAGCACCTCCTGTAACTTTTGAACGGTTGAAGATATTGCAATGCAGTTTTCACGGAAGTGAATGAGGGAATGGGGGCTAATTGATATGTGTATTGATTTCTCTTTTATCACTTTTAGTTTACGAGATATTTGAGGCAACTTTGTTTTTTCAAATGGGACTATACATATTTTTTCAGTCTATCATGACAAGCGTAAAAAGACAAATCCAAAGATATAAATATTGTCATATGTTAGATAAGCATTTTTTTGAGTAATTGTGATTTTTTTGCGACTAGTGTTTAACGGATATTTTCATTGTAACTGTCAGCCCCACAAGGTCACGCAGCGCTCGCCCAGCAAACGCGGGGCCGGGAAAGGGAAGGGATTTTAGTACTTGAGGATACGAAAAATATTCACAAAACTGTTGCATTTTTTCCTGAACTCTCCTTTTCATCTTAATCCATTTTCAGTAATTTGGGTTTCTTAGGGATTGAAAATACGGATTTGTCTTAAGTAGTATTTATTGAAATAAGATTATTTCTATCCCTAAGTTATTATTATATTCGTATTAACATTGAAATTGTTTGCTCAAAATATACAATATATTTTTGTACAGTTTTAATTATTTATTCTTATTGTGCTTTGTTTCAAGATCCCATTACTACGTATCTTATGAAATCCCATTAAATGGAGTTGAAGTTATAAACAATTTTATTACAATACAAACTTATGACAAATCCTTATTTTCCATCCTTTAATTCTTTCAATCAAAGAAAGACGAAAATCTGAAAATGCGGAAGGATGGAAAACACAGTTCAGGAAAAAACTGCAATGGTTTTGTGAATATTTGGAATACTATGTTTCGTATTTTCAAACAAGATCCCTCCCCTTCCCTTCCCTTCGCCGGGCGCACGTGTGCTGGTGGAGCGCTGCCGTGACCTTGTGTGGTGGACTATTCAAAACGTCCGTTAAACCCCGGTCGCAAAAATCAAAATTAATCAAAAAAATGCTTATCTAACATATGACAATATGTACATCATTGGATTCGTCTTTTTACGCTCGTCATGGTGGACTGAAAAAATATGTATAGTTCCATTTGAAAAACAAAGTTACCTAAAAAATCTCGTAAAATAGAAGTGATAAAATAGAAATTAATGCACGTATCAATTAGCCCCTTTCCCTCATGCACTTCCGTGAAAACTGCATTGAAATAACTTCAACCGCTCAAAAGTTACAGGAGGTGCTAAAGTTACGTGACTCACCCTGTATATTGGTTAGAAATGCTAGGCCACTTCTGGGGACATTTTTTAAAATAATTGCATTGATGCGATCATGACCTGGTGATTTTCTTGCCGGTAAGTTTTTGATAGTATGGTATACTTCTTGGGGAGTTATAAAAGGAATCCGTCTTGGAGTGTCGAAATTAGGGGAGCTGTTAAATTCAATGATTTCATTATGAAAATTTTCCGAAATGTTGTGAGTTTGGAAAGTAGAAGCAAAATAGTCAGCTAGCATTTCAGCCTTTTCTTGGTCGTTTCGAGCTGTCAGGTGCCCATTTTTCAAGACTGGAATGACGGATTTTTGTTCCCAACAACCTACGTGTCGCTTTCCATAGTGATGCGTCTTGGGGATTTAGGTCGGCGACGTATTTTTTGTATTCTTCGAGATGGAATAAGCCAGGGCGTTCCGGACGAGTCGTATTAAATGATTATATTCTGATTTTAGATGAGGTAACCTGTGTTTGATCCAGAGACGTCTCATTTTATTTTTTCTTGTTATCAATACTTGGATGCTTTCAGGTAGCCGAGGATGATTTGGAGCGTGAATTGCCTGTACTCTGTTAGGTGAAGAATTTTGAATGGCGTTAACTATAGTATTAGTCAAAACAAAGGTTGATTCGTCAATTTCAGATTGTGTTTTTAACTGTTTAATGGGAGGGAGCGAGGATGTGACATGTTGTTGAAACTTCCTCCAGTTAACTCTTTGAGTAAGTAAACGTGGGGGACGATTTATAATAGGTCTTGTATTGATGGCTGTTAAAATTACTGGATTGTGATCCGAATCTAGCTCAGGGATAGAGAAGGGGACTAGTGGAATATTTGTGTTGGTGATGGCAATGTCTAGAATATCTGGTAAACAATTTTGGTTGTAAGGGTAGTGAGTGGGATCGACCGGAGCAATAACTTTTAAATTGTAATTTTGACACAGATTGTGTAAATATATTCCATCAGGAGAATTGGATCTACAACCCCATGACGTATGTTTTGAATTTAGATCACCGAGCAAAATAAGGAAGTATTTGAAGAGAAAAGTGTCCAAAAATTTGATCTAACTAGGGATTTGTTCGGTGGTTTGTATGCCGAGATAACTATTAAGTCACCGCTCATGAGAGAGATCTTCGCTGATATTGTTTCTACTCCTGGCGTGAAGGGTAAGAAACTGGACAACTATTAATGCTAGTTTTGATAAGGATCATAACGCCACCAGTATTGTTGGGACGATCAGCTCTGTAGCACTTATAACCTGGGATGCGTAATATTTTAGAAGAAACCAGATGGGTCTCAGTAATACAAGCTATGTCAATTTTATGAGATATTAAAATTGAATGAGAGCATGTCTTTTAAGTATGACACCATTGCTGTTCCAATTGAGAATTGTCACATTATTAAGGCGAGGTACGCTGTCCATTATTGTAATTATTATTAAATGATGAAATTATAGAATTTTTTATGGAATTTATTATTGATGGCATGAAGGACTGGATTAAATGATTTATGAAATAGGTAATTTGCTGAGTTAAATAATTGACAAGATTGAAGTTATTGTTGTTATTATTATAACTGATATTATTTTGGTTGGAAGTATGTATGGGTACAGAATTGGGAGGATGTGAATGTGAAGTATTCTGAGTGAAGTGAGGGATTTGCGAAGTTGATGGAAGAGAAGGAAAATCAGTTGATTGCGGGTTGAAAGTCTTTTTTATTGATGAAGAACTGGACTTATTTGTATTTCCCCGAATTGGCTGATTTGGATTCTAAAACTTTAGTAAAGTGAGAACAAGCATTAGACCGTGCATTGGCTCTGTGACCTTCTACATTACAATTCGCACATTTGGTATGAAATCACTCGCCACTTTACAATCTTTGGTATAATGATTTCCTGTACATATGGCACATATAATATTGCGTGTGCAATAGTTCTTTGTATGATAGTAACCCTGACATCGCGCCACATTGGATGGGGCCCGGTCGACGTTTTCGGTCTTCCACACGCACGACTGCATGGCAAAGTCGGTTTAGTTTATAAATGTCTTTCCAATTGTTTTCTTTAATTAGTACTACTGGCAACGACAGGTATTGGCAGTCCTTCTTGTTGTGAAGTCTTGTCACTTGAACCACGGGATAATTTTGTTTAGTTCATCGAGAATATCACTATCAGTTACTGATTGGTGGATATCTTTTATAACTATTGACAGTTTTATAGATTAGGGATCTGAGTACGTATGATATTGTTTTCCATTATCATTTAAGGATTAATTCACAGTCTATAATCCTCCACTTGAATGAGTTTGTACTTTTACTTTGTTGAATTTAAGTTCCGTGAAAAATGTTTCTTTTAGCACTGATTTCAGAAATACTGTAAATTCTGTCATGTCAGTTACATCGTATACAAATATTGGTAGGAACGTTAACTGGCGATTCTGGTTCACTGAGATTACCTAACACCTCGAATTGATTTTGCACTGGCAACTGAGTACACGTATTCATTTGCTATTTTTTGGTAGGAATAGAAGAGTTTTCGTTTTGTTCAAGTGATCTTTTTGAAGTTTTGTCCATTTAATTGTGTCATTGGAATTGATTTCTATATTTTCTACATTAGTTGATAAAGAGAACTCGTGCAACGAAGGGTAGATTCTAGAAGACGCTACACCTTGCGGGCATTGCTTTCGTTACCTTGTGCTTGAATCCCTCTTTCTTCCGACATTTCGTGCGTTGACGAGAGCATTTGGGGTTGAAGTTGTTGTGGGTAAGACTGATGTAACTCACATCATACGGGCAAGACGTGTTGAGTAGTTGGGATGAATCCATGCTTTCTTCAGGTGAGTATTCAGTGAGGCCGTTGCCGATACGGATGGCCTCACCGATAAGTTGTGATGTTGAGCAAATTTTGTTATCGCCCGAGGCGATAACACTAGGAGACACTGAATTTAACTGTACTAAATGAAATAATTATAATATTGTTTAATAATCGATGCACTAATGCGCCGACTAATGCATCAGATGGTACATCAAAGTTCGCTGCACACTACACATCGGCTAGACGGTCGGTCTCGGCACTGCGGAGCACGTCCGAACGCGACTGCGACTAAGCGAAGAATGAGTATCTAGTGTCCCAATAAACACCTAACTTATTTTTTCCCCAAATGACACTTAGTCTCGTTTTCCCCTGAGCCCTATCTGCTTTATCATTTTTGGAAGATTGACCATCTTCAGTCAATATTCTATCTTTCGATTCATCGATTTTTCTTTGTTACGACTTAAATTTAATATTGTTTTTCAATTAATCTGTTCAGTAACTTGCATTTTGTATAGAACAAAATTCTTTGTTGATATCTTAATGAGCTTTGCATTTTATTTCATTGAAATACTGTCTATCTTTTTGTTTTCCACAATATGGTTCTGATCTTTTACTGATACTAATAATATTTATTTTTTCACATTGGTGGAATTTGGAATGTTTTCCTTCATGTACGTGTGTGTAAATGAAAATTAACGTAACATTAATAATTATACTGCAGTGATTAAGATAACTCGCCTGCTATTCACGAAACCACACGAATTTCTGAGAACTCTCTGCTCATGAAACAGCGGAGAATACGAAGAACAATGGAATATTGGCAGACACAATTCAGCCAACCATACAATTAAATAGTATAAATTGTAACATATCGAAGTCTACTCTCGCCAGAGCTTACTTTGTGGAAGATTGGCGTATGAAACTGATTTGTTGGAAAGTCTCTTTCAGAACTAACAGTCAATTACGTAAACATCGATTTATGTTATGTTCATGAATACAACCTTTTTGCTTTTGGAAGATACTCTCTTGAGAACCATTCACAATATGTGGTTTACGCACTAAGGAATCCCTGCGCACTATTGTAGGCAAGTTCACAAGCATATGAAACGGAATAACCTGAAAAAAACAGACCACTGGATAGACAGAAAAGAGCCACTAATTAGGCAGCCGCGGTCTCCTGATTTGAATTCTATGGATTTTTTCAAATGAGACTATTGTAAATGAAAATTAATTTCTACTCCAACGAAAAGCAAACAAATTTTTGCTGAGAGAATTTAGTATGTTGTTGAAGATATCAGAAATTCAGCGAATACATTAGCAGCATTGCAAACGTCCAAGTTGTGGAGAGCAGAAAGTTTTTAGTATATTCAAAATTGACATTTCAAACATTTATAATAAATTAGATTTAGGAAATTAACAAATTTTGTTTGATAACTTTACTTTACTGAGCTTTCATTTTCTCTTTAAACATTTTAAGTATTGTAAAATATTTGTTTTCAGTAAATAATCCCTTGCAGCCCAGGCTTTGTTTTGTTTCACCTTTTTAAAATTCCTTTTAATTTTATTCATGCTGGTTTACTGCACTGTACGTGAAACTCCGTAAAATGTTAAATGCATTTCAGATGAAATGTCGAGAGATAACGAATGCCGGCGAGCGCGGGGGCGGGTGCTCGCCGCAAGGTTCGCGGCATCCTTCCACCTGGCTCTCAGATGAAGTGAAAACTCGTCGGATTGCACTTCTATGGGAAGATAATTTGATTCATTTTGTCAACGAGCAGTAGAAACTGCGTAACGTATTGGGAAGAAGTACAATCTATGCACGTTTTCTTGAGTTCTGGGATCTCTTCTTCCCTTTTCAACCATAAATGTTTGAATGATGAATAAAAATACCAACAAAGTGAGGTTAGTGACATTTTAAAAATAGACATTTTCGCTCTCGAGATGCAGAAAACTTATTTTCATTGGTAAACGAACTACAGATTTGGTTTTATAGCATTGCTAACGAAGTAGTAACCATACTTCCGTTCGTACTACCACAATTATCAAACGGAGAGCTCAACAAAATCTGCGCATAGTGAAGCTACATTTATGCCCAGAAACAAAAAAGGGACCATCGCAGAATACGTTAATCGTATCAGGGAAACTGGACGAAAATCAGTTCGAGATGGTGGTCATTGACCGAGGAGCTGAAGAACATTACTTGTTTCAGCCATATTAAGTATTTTTTAAATTATATACCGAATACAAAAAAGCATTACATATCATTGTTAAAATAAATATTTTTGATGGTCAGTACAACCTCTAATTGTACAGAAACAGTTCTGCAGGAGAAAACATTTTAGAACATATTTTCATGCAATATTGATATTTATAATTACAACACACGCCGTAGAAATCACGTGCATCAAGTGTCAGTATCAACAGCTCAGTACAAGAAATCAACATACAATACATGTACGTTACTTTACAACGCATTGCCAGATGACATAAAACAATTAAAGTCGGTATACAAATTTAAGTTAAAAGTAAAATCTTTTCTGCTGCAAAACTGTTTCTATACAATTAGAGACTATACTGATCGTGAAAAAGAAAAATAATGTAACAAAACAAAGATATATAATGAATTAGTTTATGTTTGCATTGTATACATTTAAAAAAATATTTAATACGCCTGTAACAAGTAATGTACTTCAGCTTCCGGGTCAATGACCCCCATCTCGATCAGGTTTTTGTCCAGTTTCCCTGATCCATAGAGCAAATGCTGAGATGGCCCCTTGTTTTGCTTCTGGACGTAAATGTAGCTTCACTGTGCGCACGTTTTGTTGAGCACTCCTTTTGCTTGTAGTTCATTTACAGTTGAAATTGATTTTCTATAACTCGGGAAAAAAACATTTTTCAAATATCTTTATTTTTCTAAAATAATTATTTTCTAAATTAATTTTTTCGTTTTCGTTTTTTTTTAATAAAATTCTGGCCCTCAAAAAATGTGCGCAGATAAATTTCTTTCCCCACACGTAATATACAGTTTTTACTGTTTTTTTTTTACTAAATAAATAAAATATTAGACATATTTTGTCCAATTTCACGAATTATCCAATTTTAGGACCCAAACCAGTGTCGCCAAAATTATGTAAATTTCGCCATTACTATAACTCAATGATGCGAGGATGTGAATATACATATACGTGTCTCGTATTCATGTCTTGCTTTCTTTTGTTGTGTAGAGCACATTTTTTTTTCTTAGAGGCCGTGAATTTTTTACTCAATTTCAAAGGAAAATGCCCTTACATTTAGATATCCCACACGAGAGGAAATAAGATGTTTCTGAAACATCCTGTAGATTAAACCGATTTGTCTTGAACCGCGGAAGAAGCAGCTCTTCTCCGGACAATATCGTTCCTTTAATAACAGTTTTGGAGATGTGTCCATTTTCTTTAATACAGACGAAATATTTGTATAAAGTTTCTTAAGTTTTTGACACTTAACATAACATTTCTTCCTTTAGCTCTTTCTTGATTATAAACTCTCTTACGCCCGCTGTTATCGCTACTGAATAGTAATAATGACAAGCCGGGAAATTACTCCAAACTACTATGATCCTACTTAAAAAGCTGTACTATCCTATGTCTGTCCTTTTTCTACTCTTAATTTTACTAGTGTGATCTTGTACTTATTTTTCTACAAGTTTACCTAGTAGACTTTCGGCCCTCTCAGCGATCAGCTCATTCCGTCAATTCATATCCCCCCCGCAAGATGCCACGGCATCTACTCATGTTCCATTCAGCAACTGTTAGGATGAAATCTTCTTGCTGCCCCTCCTCGTCGGCTCTCAGAGGTAAACCATAGGTTCGTCTCCTTCAGTCAGTTGGTTTCCAGAACTGCCGAGAAATCTCGTAGGCATATCAGGGCTATGGAAAGCCTGTTTGGGGGAAGGATATGTTGATCTGGAATGGAAAAGAACTGGTTTTGGAAGGTGGTAATTTCATAGTGGTTAGTTTTGACCTACCACAACTCATAATATAGAACATCCATGCTTTACGCAGGATTCGAATTCACGACCTTGGTGGTAAGCGTCCTTGGGCGCTGCTGTTCCAAGCTCCTGCGGCACCAGGTCGGCAAGGAGTGGATGGAAGAAGATTGAAAGGCAATAATGCTGGTTAGCATAGCCCTGACAAGCCAACGCACAGGCGAATTTCCATTCCCAAGGCGGGTTTCGAATCCGCGACCCTTCGAGCTGAGACTGCCAAGGGTCGCTTTAACGATGTTGGTTACCTAGGTAGGAGTGTAGTCATTTGAGCCGTTGAGAGCAGAAGTAGTGTAAGTAAAATTTTGAATATTTGAGTTAGATTCACTGGTCGATATTTTGAACATTGTTCCATTACAGGTTAAATGGTGTGAGTGAAACTGCAATATTTCTTAGCTAGAGGCCAGCACAATTCCAAAGTAGCCAACAAGTTGCTTATACCGCTGCATGCAATTGTGGTGTAAGTCAGAAGTGGAACGAAACAACAGCTTCTAGGTGCTCCAAGAAATCACTTTTTTACCTGCATCCATTACAGAAGAAGAATCACGAAAAAATATTTAACCGCTTCTAGTGCTACGTGCACAGGTCAAAATCACAACTTCAAAATGTATCTCACTTTGTTGAAAATCGTCTTACAAAGCCTTATTTTTCCCTATTCTTCCATCACATTACTATCTCAAAGGAAAATTGTGCATGCCAATTATTTGACTGTAGGTCATAGTTTTCAAAACGGTGTGTGCAAAGTGGTGAACGTCAACAAAATACGTAATTAATGAATAAGCAACGTTTCACTCCAAAATATGTGTAGTAAGTAAAAAGAATATCTCCTTAACACTATCATAACATTTCAGGTTATTTATTTCGAAGCATTATAGTTTTACAGTTTTTCGTTTACACGCCATTCTCCGGAAAGTATGTTTTTTGACTTCCACAACTTTTACTTTCAACGGCTCATTTAATGTCACGGCGTTTCAAGTCTTTTGGTGATACCATTTCTTGCCACTTGCTTCCAGTTTAACTTGAAGGCTTGTACACAGTCGTCGTTGCTTTTCTACGAGGTTGGTACTTGGGTTTAGTACTTTTCTACTAATTTTAGAAGTCCCCAATCAACATTTACATATCTGTCCCTAGCCAAGAATTTTACCGTGCTTCCTGCACCTGACCTAACGTCATCCCTACGAGGATTGTTCATGAGGGTCATATTTCATTACTGTATGAAGTTTATACTTTTCTCTTAACTTGTTACTTCGTTTTCGCAACACGTCCCTTTGCCCTCCTTGCGCATCGAGCGCATAATCCCTGGAGTAATCCTCCGTTAAGTTTTTGTCGTTTTGTCTCGTCATGTCGCAGTCAATCAATGTCTTCTATCTCTTCGGCGACCAGGGGCTCGGCGCCGTTGGTAACGGGGGTTCCCAGACGGTCGCCCGACCAGCAGTCCGTGGTGACTCGAGTTGCTTAACTTTCGTGATTTCTGTAACTTCACGGAGCATAGCTAATCAATTCGGTTAACGATGCCGTCTTTATGTAACAGATTCTATTTTCGTAATAAATTGAAGCTTTTCCAGGCTCATGTACTGAGTCTCTAACATGTTGAAACGAATTTCAATGATGATGTGGTATAAAACCCATTTTTTATTTTTTACGACCGGAACTTTAAGATCCGCATGTAGTATTTTAGTGCATTTGAGGTTCCATGTTTCGTGAAACAAATGATTTATTCCTATCCGGGTTTATTATCTCTCCATTAGTGGGCAACGAGCTTCATAAAGTTCATTTCTGTTATCTTAGCGGGAAAAATATAGGCCTTGAAAGAATGTAACGAATTAACTGATATTTCTAAAAAGAATAATTGTAATTGGCAAAACAATCTGTCGTTTTTATATCAAATTTCTAGAAGTAAACCCTTCACGTGTTTCCAGTATGACGTATTGTCAATTAGTTCTAAAAGCTGAATGGAATATGATAAATAGCATCTGAAATTGTAGATGCTAATCCTAAGGTACGAACAATAGCATAGAAACGTACTAATTAACTCAACACTTACGAATGATCGTTTGTAATGTACCACCATGAAGAGGTTCGTATTTCTCACTATCAGATGTCAAATCTTTAATTTACATACGCTTCTTTTTCTGTGAGTATATGTGAGTGTGTGAGTATATTCATTTATAGGTACATTCTTTATGGACTGTCATCACGAAAAGGTCGAGCGCAGTGGTGCAAGGGGTGTCCAAACCTTTGTGCGATAAAAAGGCGATTCTGGATAAAACAAATTGCATATTTACAAAGTACAAGATTTAATGCATTGTCATTACAAATTATTGAGATTGTTAACATCAATACTTGCAAGAGATTGTCTAAATTTTTGTTAATCTCTTTATAATGATTTTCATACAAATATTAAAAAGTAAATTCCTGACATGCATGCAAGTAAGAGTTCCGTTTATTCGCTACGCTCGTTATTTGAGAATATTAAGGGATGTTAATATGTTGCTTGAATGACGAATCGACAAATAATATTGGTTGAACCGGAAAATGATATGATTGTGTCACGGGTGTGACTTTTTGTGGCTGGGACAGAAAAAAACATTTCACTGCAGTGTATTAATAGCAATATTGTAAATTGATTTCCTCTAAAAACTGCATTCAAAATTTAATTTCTTTCGCGGAAGTAAAATGTTACCGTTAGTGTCCAAATCTGGCTAATTCACGAATTAGCCGGTTAATATTGATATTACCCAAAATAGAAGGATAATGTCCAATGTAAGGACAGCATCTAAACATACTTCGGATTTAGCCGGATAAAGAGGATCTTAGCCAACATGAGGTGGCTAAGATAGTTGAAATATGTTACGGAAACGAGGATTAAAATTATGTAATGAGCAGGAATCGGACTGCTGGAGTGAAGTTTCTAAGGTAAATAAGTGAAGGAATGTGTAGTTTTGAGTTCTATTGTGTCAGTCATAAATTTCTATTTACGTGATACCTCGTAAACTAACCTTGCTGTATACCGCAGTTGACGCTTCACCACGTATTTTTGATTTGGGACGACGAGTCCTCCGGCCTTCGGCCTTCGCGATTTACATGAAACATCATTGACTATCTAAAACGCATAATATACAACACGTTTTATGCCAAAATACTTCTCGCGAGGACTCAAGACTCGGTAAATCAACATACAGTATCATGTGACTAATTTACAAATTACCCGGATGATGTCGATTCGTTCATACTCATTCGTACAGATTTATCAAAACCGTCTTGCTAATAAACCTGCTAATTCGCTAAACTGATTCAGACGTAACATATTTGATTGATGTTTCCGGGCGCGTCAACTACTTAGGTCATTAGGCCTGTAAGTGTAGTGCGTGCCACCATCGGGAGGTGGCGATATTTTTCCCGCTCGATGGCGAGATCTGGCGCCGACCTACCGTTGACTAGCGGGGTTTTCCCCTCAACCAGGTATCTCCCACCAGCGGGGCACCACCCCAGCCGGGACAAGCTGTAAGCTCCCGACCGGTCTCCCGGCATGTGTGGTAGTGTAGTGCATGGTAGTGTAAGTGTGTGTGTGTGTAAGAGGGGAGGATAGTGCAAGGAAGAGGAAGGAAAGATCGCGAGCGGTCCGTGGCCCGTTTGTTAGGGTACTGCTCCGGCATTCGCCTGGTGTTGACCGGAGAAACCACGGGAAACTACCGATCAGAGCAGGCAGCCACTAGGATTCTCTTCCAGACAGCGACTGATTTCGACCTAGCTGACAAGCTGATGTCGAAAATCCATCAGGACTCGAACCTAGAACCTCCCGGTCAAAGAGACTGCAGCGACATCAGGTTGATGCACTGAGCCATCTCTCCCGGTCAGACTTTACACGTACATACGAAAAATTAATGAAGCACATAAATACAGTGCTTGATTTATATATATTGAAACGAATTGTTATCACTAATGTGATAACAAAGGGTTCTGGTGCATATCGAACGTTTGAACTGCGCGGCAGCGGCCGGCACACCGACGGAGTCGGGTGCCGGAATCGGTTCTGTGCGAAGAACCGGAGGCCACGAATCACGTGCGGAAGGAAGAGTGGGGACAGTGGCGGAGAGAGATTCATGGAGTGCAGACGTGCGGGGTAGTACGGACTATTTACCGGAGAAAACAATGAAAGTGAGCGTTATGCAATAGAACTGGAAAGGCGTTGTGACAAAGAAAGTGTTTGACGAAAAGTGGAAGCGTTAGTTGAGAAGTGAGACGAGACAAAATGGGTACAAGAGAGTGGTGAAGTATCACCAGCGGTGAATGGTCAACACGTGGAGTGGGCAGAACAGTGTAGAGGAATGGAACAATGTATACAAGTATTCGACATCATTAAGTGCAATTAAGGTGAACTGTCGATGACAATTACAATAAAAGGTAGAAACTGTGATGTAAGAGAACGAGAAAACAGTGTGTCATAATACAAGTGGGCGAGTCGTACTTACTTACTTACTTACTAGCCAACGCCCACCCTTGGCAGGTTAGCCATTTGGTGACGCGCTGACCAGTATAGACGGGCTGTCTCTCCGTAGAAGTCGTCCTCTGCCGAGTTTGTGTTGGCACTCAGGGCTGGACACATCGGAAGGTGTGTTGCATCCATCTTTGGACCATTACAGATAACAAATGCGTCGGTTTCGAAGACCCCTGTACGGTGCAGGTGGCTGGCAAGGTAGTCGTGTCCTGTAGTTGTTCTGAACACGGCGACACTTGTGGCTCGGGGTAGATTGTGGGGGATGGGTGTTTCCGTCAGGCTGGACCAAAGTTTTCCAGCGGCGCTCTCGATTCGCCGTGCTTTTACCCAGACATTTATTGAGCGCTTTATGCAGGATTTCGCAGAGGAATACGACTGGTGGCTTTGTGGCTGGTCAAGTGTTGTGCCTTTCTTGGCCAGCTCATCTGCTTTTTCATTCCCTGGAACACCAACGTGGCTAGGAATCCACTGTAGGACGATTTGACGGCCATCTTCTATGAGTTTTGAGATCCTGGCACGGCAGGATAAGGTTTTTTCACAGTCTGTATGGCAGTTACTAGACAGTGCCAGTATTGCCGCTTGGCAATCAATGAAGAACAATATCTTTTGGGCGGTATGAGCTTCTAGGGATTTGCAGGCTTCGTTCACGGCGGCGATTTCGCCATCGTAGTTGGTCAGTGGCGCCCCCACCGCCAAAGAGCCCTCAAAGGCACAGGAGACATACCCTGCTCCAGTGTTCCCAGAATCTGGCATGGAGGATCCATCACAATATATGTGCATCCATTCTTCCGGAGGGTATTGAGTGCTGATGGTTTCTAGAGCGACTTTTCTTAGGAGCACTTCACTTGATAAGTGTTTTGGCGTTTCATAGTCACTTAACTGTAATACAGTGATTGGTAAAAACCGGACAAATCGTTGCTCAGGGAATGGGGCGGCCACAGACTGCAGGATGTCATATTTTTTTCTGGTTATGGTGGCTATGGTCAGAGGCGTTGCCTGGGTTTTTAGGCGCTGTGTCGCTTGTCTATATTCTTCCCACTTCTTGGGTAGTACTCTTCTTTATCTTTCCCAAAACATATGGTGCGATTTATCTCTGCGGCATTGTATTGGTTCGATGTTAGTCTGAGCTTCCATGGCCAAGATTGGTGTAGATTTAGGTGCTCCCGTGATAATGCGCAGCGCTGTGTTTTGAGCGGTGTGAAGTTTAGAGGTGGTAGTCGCACTGGCTGTTATAGTGGCCTCGCTGCCATATTCTAGAATGGGCCGAATATATGTTTTGTATGTTGTTGTGAGCACGTCTTGCGTGGACCCCCACTTCGTAGCAGTGAGACGCTTAAGCAGACGACACCTCTTGGTCGCTTTCTCAGCAGAGCTATCGATGTGAGCTTTCCATGTCATTTTCTTGTCTATTGTTACGCCCAGGTATTTTGTGGTGTCTTGCTTAACTAAATTCGCACCTTTGTATAAGAGCTGTATGTTGGGTTGTTTAGTCGACAAGCTGAGTACTTGGTATACCGTCTTGGTGGTATTAACCATTAGGCAATTGGTATCTGCCCATATTTCAAGGTTTTTGAGAGCTTGGTTTAGCACCGTCTCAAGGGATTTGATGTTACTGCTAGATGCCCATATGAGAAGGTCGTCGGCATATAGTAGTGCTTCGACTCCAGGCGTTTTCTGGATAGCTTCCAGCACATCATTGATCATGATGTTAAATAGCTGACAACTGAGCACAGCTCCTTGAGGCAGGCCTTGACGTTGCAGTCGGAAGCGGGAGCTGCTGTTTTGGAATCTCACTCTTTGGTAGCGCTCGCCCAGGAAGGATTTGATCCAGCTGAACAGCTTTCCAGCAATGCCGGCTTTGGCTAGCTTGTGCAGGAGTCTTCCTTTCCATACTGTATCGTAAGCCGCTTTCAGGTCCACAAAGACTGCCACTGTGGACATTTTTTGGTGGAATGCGTCTTTAACATGTTGTGAGAATGCCACTACATTATCCATTGTATTTCTGTGCTTCCTGAAACCGGCTTGGGCATCGTCAATTATATTCAGGTGCTCGATTGCTAAGGTTAATCTACTTAATATCATTATTTCTGCCAATTTGCATAGAGAACTGGTAAGGGTAATTGGGCGATAGCTTTCTACCTGGCTTTGGTCTTTTCCTTTTTTCAATGTGGGTATGACTTCTCCTTTTCTCCACTGGCTAGGCACTCTTGAGTTCCAGGTTTGGTTGACGAGTGTGAGCAGAACTTCCTTTGCTTTAGTTCCCAGATTAATTAACATTTCGGGAAATAATTGGTCGAGCCCTGCTGCCTTTTTTTCTTACATTTCGATAGTGCCGCTTCCAGCTCTGTAATTGAGAAATCGTCCATGCATATGGCACTCATTTTTTCGTCTAGACATAGTGTGTGCGGGCTCCGTAGCTGGTTTATTTTTTCCCTCTTCTTTATTTTTATGTTGCTAACTTGGGTGTAGTATTTGCACAGGGCATTAGCGATTTCGTTATGAGTCGTATGTACTTTATCCCTTTCCCGGACAGGGAGTTGCTGCTGCTTGTCGCTGTCATTATTTAAGGTTGTCACAAACTTATGTGCTTTGGAACCATCCCTTCTGAAATCCAGCTTTTCTAAGAAATTTCGAAAAGCGTCTCTTTTGCCAGTTTTAATGGCTCGGGTAAGTATGGCCTGCTTTCTCCTCAAGTCTACGCAGTCTAGCAGAGATTTTGTCCGTTCTGCTTTGCGCCTGGCCTTGTTTCTCTGATCTTTCAGCCTTTCTAGTGTTGGGTTCCAGAAGGGTTTATAGCCTTTTGTTTGTCCTCGGGGGATGCACACTTTGGCGCATTTCAGGATGGCTTCAGTTATTGCTGCGGCAAAGGCTTCTGGGTCTTTTAGATGCAGACCATTTAGAGCTTCATCTGTGCTCTGTTGGTATTGGATCCATCTCGCTCTCTTGAAATTCCATCGGGGGTCTGTTTTGCATCAGTTTCTGTTTTTGTAGCTCACAACTGACTAGTAGGGCTCGGTGGCTACATCTTCCCGCATCATCCATTAACGAGACAGTGGTTTTCTGCGTAATATGCGGGTGTGTTAGAACCAGGTCGGGTCTGGTTTGGCTGCCAGCATAGGACAGGAAGGTAGGTGGCGTCTCTTTAATATCGAACGAGATATGGTCGATGAAAGACTCGAGATGTCTGCCAGCATTTGTAATTCTCTGATAACCCCACATTGGAGATGGGCTGTTGAAGTCTCCTAAAATGACAGTGTTTGTCTGGATATGGCCATCTAGTAGCTCCAGATCTGGTATGTTTTCAGGGGGGTTATATATAAAGATTAGCGTGGCATGGTATGTTCCCTTCCAGGCATCTACTTTGTAAGCCTCCAGACTATCTCGATCTTGCATTTCATGTAATATTTTCGTCTTGCTTACTAGGGTTGTTTTAATTCCAATCATCATTCCCGAAGCTACTTGTCGGCTTCTTTTTAAAATATGGTTAGAGTAACCATTTGTTGTATAAAAATGGGGTGTTTCTGTCGCAGCACCCGCTTCAGCAATAACATAGATGTCTACATCCTTTGCGAGGATGCTGCGTTTGAACTCTAAGAACTTTGAATTGCTAAGACCTCCGGCATTCCAGTAGACAACCTTCAGGTCTCTGTCTAGGTCCTGAGAAGGACCGTTTGTATTTGCATGTGTGATTCGCGGGTTCATATCGGTCAGCGCGTTAGTGGCGGATCGCTGTAGCTCATTTAGCGTTACCCAGGGGACACGTGCGATATATACACATATATCACGGAAGCGAGCTACTCTGTCCCCCAGTGGGCGAGTCGTGTGAAGCTGTAATGCAACTCGAGTGTAATGCAACCGCTATTCATCCAAACAACATCGCTACGGAGGAAAGCGAGTCAATGAAAAGTGAGTTGGGAGGACTACGTACTGATGCAGTCGAAACGTTCTGGTAACGTTTCGAAATAGACCACTGCGACCACGAGTGGGGTGGGAAGCGACCGACGGCGGCGAAGCGTCCCCCGCCCTTCCGAGCACAGCCGAAGGAAGCGGACATACCCGAAGGGCGAGGTGGCGCGACAAGACACGTAAGAAGACAACGCATAGAACAAGTGACGAGCGGCACTGCGGGACTCCCCTCCCCGCGCTGGCTTCCTGCGGCACGAGGAGGCCCGAGCGCGGACGGTGCGGCGCGAGGCGTCGGCCCGACGGCGGATGGGCGAACATGAAACGGCGTGATTCAGACTGGAGTATCGGGAGTAAAAGCGGCCGGGAGATTGGGAGGGGAAGTAATTAGCCAGTAGATAACAGTGATCTTGAGTTGAGGCCCCCCCAAATGTTGAAATCATAATAAAGGAGTGAAGCCCCAGGATAATGGAGAAATTGTAAATGGGATGTAATTAAACACAGGGAAAGAACAGAGTAAATGCTCCTGTGAGCACCAAGGGCAACCAATTTTGTATGGTGATTATTTATGTAATAAAAAAGTTCTTGTTACTCACAAGTTTCCATTGTGCATGTGATTGGATCCGGAGCCCATTCCCGGGTAAGAATCCCTGTCCCCTTTTTCTTTATCATAAATCTTGTGCAGAGTCAATCCACGACTCGTTTCAATATATATATATATATATATATATATATATACATATATATATGTATATATATGTATATATGTGTGTGTGTGTGTATAGTAGATTCTATTTCAAAATATTTTAGGTTATGCCTACTTTTAAGAACACAACAGATTCAAGAACTTTCTCACCAATTTAAAACAATGGCCGAGAGACCGTTATTTGGATGTAATTCTACAATTTTAATAGCTTAGTATCTAAGAAAGGCTTCGACATTTCGTTCTCCTGGCGCGCGATCACGCCAACAGCGCGCCGGCTCAAGGAGCGTATAAGCCAGGCACGTCAAACCGCGCCCGCACGAGCTACTTGCCCGCCTGGGAGCCCGGCGCGGCGCTCCTACGAGCGCGGGCAACTTCCTCTGACTCCGCACTCATTTACCCCATAAAATCCACAAAGGGCTGTACACGTGCAAGCTGGAATGGCGCGACGCAGTGAGTAGTTGCTTCGTACGAAAACATGTTTGACAGAGTTGTTCTATCAAATAACCGAGAACTGTATTAGCTTTAAATTCTTCACTATTTATTACAATTTGATGTTTATTTTCTTATTAAATTCTCTCTTATGTAAATGTCTTTGCTAAGATTAAGAAATATGTTTGAGTGGAGAATTCTTTACTTGTTTTAGTTTTGTGTTGTGTTATAAAATCATTCAGTTATTTATTAAATTTAGCAAAAATGTGAAATAAACTAACAAGTTTCTAGAAGTAAACAATCTCGCACACAGATGGACAGCGCATCTAACACACAAGAGTATTTAAACCTTCTAACCTGAACGTAGACATTTCATGCTTTTATACCACTCTTAAGTTAAGCAGGAATCAAGATATTTTTGATCAATATTTTAAAAATTTTACTCTCAATTGACAATTTGAAATCTGACTTGTGTATTACTTCATTGTAATGGACATTTCTTTGCTTTATAGAGAAAATGGGAATTAATGTAGTTAAAGTTGGGCATTAACTGTCAACTGACTTGTAAAGACTGTCATGGTCCTGGTATCTTGTGGCGTACCGCCACTCCGGAGAGATTTGTACAACCCTTACCTTCAAATCTCGCGCTAATTTCTCAGGACGGAATGCCCGCGTGCTTGTTGCCTTGGCCGCGAACTTGACATACCTGGTATAAGCAGTCAGTGTCAGTATTTGGGTTAAGTGTCGGTCATCTCACGTCACAGTTCAAGCAGCAAATTAAATTCGCTTATTAGAATGGGATGGCGGTTCTTCATAAGAAAGGGCAAAAGTTATGTTAATATTCGGGTTCACATTAAGCTGTAGAAGTTTATTGTCTTGCTTGAATGCAACGAAACGTAAATTTCGAGAGTCTTTTAAGACATGTAAACCTCCGTAACTGTCTTCGTTGGATGTACTCACAAACGTTTATTCCGGACATAAATAACATTCTCTGAAGTAAAGCAAGCAACCGGTAAAAAGACATGCAAACTACATCATTCTGTTAAAACCCTTGACTAATTTGAAGAACATAAATCATTTTCTTTCCTGTTAACAGGTAAGACTTATTCAGTTAGACTTTCGACTAAGCAAGCTAGGCAGCCAAAGCAAACTAGTGGCCCAACCTTAGAGGTAGTAATAGTATATACTAATATTCAATATATATTTATATTATTGTTCAAGAATGTATTAATATTCAAACAAAAAAATTGTAGCTCACGAATATGAAGGACAGTTTTTACTATTTTACTTGTACAGATATTTAAATATATCTAATTCTTTTTTATTCATAATATATTTTCTGAGAAAAGGCTAAATGCCAAAGTTTGTGGTTATAAACTGTTCAATCGGTTAATAAACGATTTAATTGACTAAATTTTGAGAAAAAACGTGTGTATTACTGGCAATCAGTTCTTCAAAGTACTGCTATTCATGAGTGAAAGCTCATCTTTTTACATAAACAAATATTTTTTACCTTCTGCCCGTTTGTGCACTCAACTATTCAACAGAGAAGGCGATTTGAAAAGGATAGTATTATGCCAATGAAAGTTTGATTTCTAAGTTTCATTTTCACTCTAGTTTTTCGTAAACCAATCCAAAAGCGGTGACATACACCAGTCAGTTTTATCATCCATTTTACTAGGGGAATCCTAGTATGGTTTCATTTAAAAACAAATATTGGGATGAATATCTCAGCAAAGAAAAGTATTACAAGTACTACAGTATTACAGTACACGGCCCTTTATGCTCCCATTACGTTATTTAGCATTGTTGAAAACGGTATAGAAATATCCTACCCAGTTCACGAGATATTTGAGAAGCGTATACTTAATTGTTGATCGACTTTTTATTCTTCTACTTTTGCTTCTGCTTTTCTTTCTTCTTTTTTCTCCCACTTCCCCTCCTTCTTCTCCTTCGTCTCGTTTATCGTCTGCTTCTTTTTCTTATCTTTCTTTCTCGTTCTTCTCTCTCATTTCCCAACTTCTCCTCTTTCACATCGTTTGTCTTTTACTTTTTCTTCTGCTCGTTTATTTTTTTCATAACTTTTTTCTTATTCCGTATCTTTTTTCTTTTTTATCTTCTTCTTCTAAAATAATTATTAGTTAGAAACCTATTGAACAAGTCTCACATTTCTGCATTTATGCTATTTAAGAACAGACATCGTTATTCAAGATCGAGGCATAGAAATTAAAATCCTACATTTTGAACATATAGGCGGGACTATAAATCAACATCAAAACAAGAATAATACTATAATGAAACTATAGAAAGTAATGACCAAATCAATCTTAATGTATGGAAGCAAAAGTTCAGACCCTCGCTAAAGGAAATCATATTAGACAAAAATAATTGAGCTCTTAAGAACTGAACGTATATGATTTCGAAGAAAGTAGCTGAATTTTGGAATATGTGGAAAGAACTTATCCAACTAATGAAGGAGTACCGATTGCCAAGTATAATTAGAGATTACAAACCTTGAGGAAAAAAAGATGTTGAAAGACCTTCAAAAAGATGGGAAGAACTCTTTGTGTGAAGTCGGAACAGGCATCGCCTACAGCATTAAGACCTTTTTCGTCATATTTCCTCTTCTCATAGTCTATTATACTCTTCTTTATCCTCTCTTGGGTATCGTAGCTAATAATAATGTTGCATGATAATTGCGTGGGTCGCTCCGACAGGAAGGCGGGCTTTGCACAAACGTCAAGCTGGTTGCCTAATAAAACAATTGTCTATAGTGATTCGCGCTGCAGAACTAACATTATTAACCATTTTGCCAACCAAACTAGTTTGGAAAACTGTACGAACAAAGTGTTAATTAAGGTACGTCGTTTTTTAAAACCTTTAGTGCAATAGGCGCTTTAGGCAAAACAATTTAGACATTGAACATGAAATCAACAACATTGAAATGAATGAAAAGGATCTAAAATTCATTCATCGAAAACACTTTGTGACACTTATAATAAGACAGAAAGAATTGTCACATTTCTTGTAAAATAATCGTCGAACATTAAAATAAAAGCCTCTGAAAGTCTGCAAACGCTGCAAGTCTTCGTGGCGACTCGCGAACAGGAAGACATCAAAGGGACTTGGTGTCGCGCTGGAAGGCGAGCATCCCCTTGTTGTATAATGAGAAAGTGAAGGACTTGGGGGAACGCTTTGTTATGTATGAGCATGTGGCTCGTAATGTTGTCGCCTCTTCTCCCTTCTCCTTCCTCTTTTTATTCTTCCCCGCGCGTTTCTTTATTTTCAGCTCCGATAGTCCGTCTCCAAAGACGAAGTTCACTCTAATAACTGGCATAGACGTATTTCTCTTGGACGCCGCGCCGCGCCGCGTCGTCACTTCTCTTTGTAGCAGCGGCGCGGCGGGAAAGAGGTGCGGCTCGGCGCCGCGGTCGTGAGTGGCGAGAAGGGTTGGGGGAAAAGCGTGGCGGGGAGTGGTGGGACATGGCGGGATGTGGCAGGGCGGGACGGTGTTTGGCCGAGGGAGAGGGACAGGGTGTGGCAAGGCGGGGCGGGGCGGAGCGGAACATGGTGAGGAGTGGTGGCACGCGGCTGAGAGTGGCAGGGCGGGGCCGATGGGTTGGGAAAGGGCGACACAGAGCATGGAGGGGCTGTTCCCAGTGAGGGAAAGGAGGAAGAAGCGATACGAGGCGTGGTGGGGCAAGGCGGGGAGTTTTGGGGTGGGACGGGGCGGTGCCGAGGGAGGAGGACGGGCCAGAAACGTTCGTGGCGTGGAATGGCGCGATGGGACAGGACGGGACTGGGCGGGGCGGGGCTCCGATGCCGACGGGTCGTGGTGTGGCGGGCATAGGGAGGGGGGAGGGGGCGTCGCGGGATGAGGGGGAGAGGAGAGGACGAAAAGGAGGGGAAAGGGAAAGGAAAGGGTGAGGGGACGGGGCGAAGAAGACTACTGGGTGGCAGAGTCACATGGCCAGCCAATGGCCAAGCAAACACTTGACGGACAGCGGCGTAAAGCACGAGGACGTGCTGTTGAACGACAGGCGGGCGGGAGCGGTGTGTTTAGGGCCGGCGCTGCCAAGGCGATAGCGTTGCTGGGCCGAGAGGGAAGCGTTGCTGATCAAAGATCCTGTTGCAAACTTAACAGTAGATTGAGATGATGGTGTTAGATAAATGTAAAGAAAATGGATCCAGTCCATTTTAACCAAAAAAATGTTTTGACACTGACTTTTGTGAATAAGAAGTCGACTTTATGCTGAAAAATAAATTTAAGAGAAGTGCACTGCTGGATTTTATGACGATTCCCTACGTTTTTGATTAATAAGATACGTAGAATTCGTTGAGCAATATGCACGTGTAGTGTCTCAGATTTTTGTTTTTTAGGGGGGGGGGTCCTGCTTTCAGGGGATGCCGATTTCGGCTATCCACGTTGGATATCCACTATGTCCATCATGGAGACACATATTAACCTTTTACACTAGACACACTTGCAAGCTCCTCGATCAGCAGACTCACAAGGCCTCCGCGACAACACACTTATATGAAAGGCTAGGGACAAACAAGCACGCCCACGGCGAGACTCGACCCGCGACCCTTCCGACCGAGGCGCTAGTCGGCACACGGCCCAGCCATCGCCACTCAAGACGGCTGTAGCATCACGTAGTACATTTCATAAAATCAGATACCCTTACAAGAAGTCGAGTTGGTTGATATTTCACGCTATAACAATGATTGTGCTAAAGCTAATGCATAATGCATAAGCTAAAGCATAATGTGCAAAAAGAAACTCTGCTTAGGTTTTACAAAGTTATTGCCTTGCCATTACTGCTTTATGGAAGCGAGAACTGGACATTAACATCAGATCAGCTGCGAAGAATTGAATCTGCAGAAATGAGATTTCTTCGTTTTGTGGCAGGGTATTCACTATTAGACCACAAAAAAGTGTAGGTATCCGAGAAGAATTAAACATTGAGCCAGTTGTAGAAATTATAAAGAAATATCGAAAAAAATGGAAAGATCATGTCGTGAGAATGCCACAACGAAGGCTAAGTAAAATAATCCTTCAATATGCACCAAAAGGGAAAAGAGGTGAAGGAAGACCCTTAAAGAGATGGCATGAGAAATGAGACGGAACAGATCAAATGGTCTAATCCTTGCTGTCGATGATAACAGTGATTGTAGATCATTGTCGAGAGCCAGGTGACATAAGGGGTTTCGAAAGCATCTGTAAAACAACAAATTATTGCAATTGCCTTAAGGCATTTTTTCGCTAAAAATTAATAGATGGTAATGAACATAATTGGAACACGAAACAGTACTATTTAGTTGGGTTATACTTTTCATTGTTTACAAAAAGAGTGATAGAATTCCTTGTAATCATAAAATATGAAAATAATGTTGATCATGTTAGAAATATTATGCAACGAATAAGAGAAAAGTGCCGTACAAGTTTAATAGTAAAGATAAACCTTGAATTGCGAGCATAAATCGTGTTTTATGGCCGGTTTCACCAAATACTTTTTACGTATGACTTAGTAAAGTGGATTTTTTTAACTATTCGGCCTATTTGTCACAAGGGATAGCCCTTAAATGCTAAGTTTACAATTACCTCTTTCTCATTGGAAGTGTGCTCCATCTGCTTGGCCATTTCCATGCCGTCAGTTGCCCACTGGCGGAAATCTCCATACAGAGCCCCTATAGGAGCCCCTATATCTCCCTACAGGAGCGAATATTTTTGTTAACAAAACTTGAAAAAAACGCTCTTTTTTCTGTATTCAAAATTCGACTTGAATATGGTTTAGGATAGAGATCACAGAATTATGAAAAACGTGCACAAATTTCACTTCTCCCCATAGCTCGTCACACACAGTTTTAAACTGTTTTTGACGTAAATAAATAAATAAATGGAACGCATTGAGACCTTGGAAAACCGTCAAGGGCCGAGAAACTCGCCGTGAAAGAATTGCATATTGCCACTCACTTCGACTGTACGCATAGCAAAGTTGTAACGACAGAGATTTGTTTTATTCAGTACTAGGAAAACCCAGCAGACGTTCTGCCCTTCATCTCCCTTTCCCCTCCCATCACCCTTTCTCACTGTCCCTCTCTCCTTCCTTCACCCTGTCCCTTTCTGTCTCTGTCTCTGCCGCTCTCTGTCCCTCTCATTCACATTTACTTGCAGATTCTGCGCGTCTCTGAGCAGGTGAGATAATATCGGGAAGCGCCGGACCAGCAAAAGTGTAATAGAACGTTCGAGAAGAGCTCATTCTATAGATTACAATGTGAGAAACGTTTCTTTGAGGCCTCGGGCCTCAACATTTTAGTTTTTAAGGCACTAGGACGCCTCGTTTAGGAGTTATTTAACGATATAGATTCAGAATGCTGCTGAGTGTTTTGCGGGTTGTATTTCATGAGCATATTTAGTTTTGTTCTACAGCGCCGTTTAGTGGAGTTACAACTGAATTAATAGCACATAAACCTTCTGGGTGAAAAAACACGTATAAGTGCCAACTTTCATGGAGATCGGTCCAACGGTATCGGAGTTTAGCTCTTATATACACACCAACCTTCAGTTTTATAAATATAGATTGATGAATATTATATTACGTTAAACACATTCATATAATAACTTTTATTATATATTTCCAGCTAATGTTATTGGTGCACAATTTCAACAAAGGCATTATTTTAAAATATTTTCCGAGACATGATAAGTTTTTGTTGCCAAATCTTAATGTACGAATAGAAATGTTAGTTACTGTATCATTTGAAGTTAAGCGTTTCTTATATTATGAAGTTAGGCGTTTGCTCTATAGACAATTCTTCTACGAGGGAGGAGGGAGGAGAAAACCCGATTATTTGTGAATACGTGACACTCAGCAGATCTTTTCGTATTGGAAAGCATCGCTTCTTTGTCAAGTAAAAATTGTTCATCGATTTTGCTTCCCCTGTACTGTCTGAATTTCTATCAAAACACTAGCAATATTTTAGACAACCTAAAAGTGTGCCCAAACACCTTCAATCTCAAAAGAAATGGTCCAAAAAGCCCTAGAATTAAATTCAAGTTTCCCTAGTGTGTATTCCTTCCCCCCTAATGAATCATCTACTACAAACAAGCTGGTAAGAGGAAATCTACACGCATGATCAATTTTCCATGATATAGCTAGAAATAATTGTGTCTGTGTTAATAGAAATTACCTTACTGTTTTGTAAATTATTAGATTGTACTATTTTTATTAATATTGTTATGTAATTTGATAGGTTCTCATGACAAAAAATCTTTGTAAAACGTTAAACAGATCAACCAAATAATGTAAAGCCCGTTGCTGATCTTATTGAAAATAAACTTTAAAAAAATAATTGTTCGCCTTGTAAAACACTGTCAGATCACGTTGATCGTGATCCAGAATTCATCTGTGCATATATTGGGATTGTTTGGGTGAATCATTTATTAAATTGATAAGATATAGACCTATAACATTCTTTAGATCTATAGCAGCTCGTTACTGAAAGTAATATCTGGTTATTTTTTAATTAGAAACCAATCAGTGATTGTCTATTATAATATGTTTTTGGAAGACAATGGTATTTTCAGTATTTAAAAAGAAACCAGTTGTACATTTTAAAACAAAGTTATTTTTATTATTTAGTGCATTTTTTGCTTGCGTATAACCCGACTCGGACCACGCCTACTACTTTTACTAGGGCTTAGAAACAATATCTCGGTGGCAGGGCATGAAACATCATTAGGGACGATCAGCTTTTAGCTGGATCCCATTTTTATCCCCCAGGGTTGTTAGCCCTGGGGGTATGAAAGATGAAATGATGATAATGAGGGGTGAAAGGATGTCACACACATACAGACATACACAAATACACCCTATAGTAGGTGCTCCATGAGTCCCCTACATTAAATAGTAGTTAGTTTAGTAAATAAATTAGAATAAGAATAGTTATAGATCAACAAAATTCATATGAGAAAGTAATTAATTACTGAACTATGTAAATTTCAACAATAAGTAAATAAATTTAAAAAAAAACACAAATACACCCATGTCCGAGGTGGGACTCGAACCCGCGCCTGTTTTGTCTGAGATCCCACGACACTCCCGTCCAAGCGATCTCGGCCATGGGGCCGACATTTGGTGTATTGATGTTAATGAAAATAATTGTTGTAAAATATATGTTATAATTTTTTTGTTTTTACTTGTGAAGGTAAACACAGACTGACGTCAAATGTTTATGTGATTATGGATGTTTTGTATATCTCGGTTACTTTTAAAAAATACTATGACGACAACAGGAAAAGTTAATTGGAGTACAGGCATTGCATCATACAGCTGAGTAAGCAGCTCATCTGTTCAAGGCTGCGGATAAAGAGAGGCCAAGGAAAAATAAATCTAAACGGGCACTCGCCATTGATACCCAAGACTGTTTATAGCTCGGCCAAGTTGAGAATGAAGTTTTACAGGAGCGCGCCACCGTTTGTGTTTACAGCCGAAACGACAGAGACGGAGATATAAAGATATTCAATTCAAAATTAAAAATGGAACCGCGCCAAACTATTGCAAAAATAAGCGCTATTTATTTCGTTGCAAATCTAGTATCTTCCCAATTAATATTCTAACTGTACATGTGGACATGTCTGCACCTCATATTGGAAGAAATAAAAGTATACTTTTCTCTGCAAAACGATTGAACACTTTGAAACTAATTCTTTCGATGAACAGTAACATTCATATAAATCGTTTTAACTTAAGTAGTTTCTCAGAATATATACTAAATAAAATTCTTTTTTATGTAAGAAGTAACCTACCACCATAATGAAGAATATGTAGATACTTATGACTGTTAAGTTAATGTCTTGGTACTTTATTGCATACCTAACAAACCGCCTAAAGCCTATGAAAAAAAGATGAATGAAGAAGAATACAAATGTTTAAATTCAATTAAAAGTATTTAAAATCAATATAGATAGAACTTTCTATTACATTGTACTAGAACGGTGAAAAATTAGAAGAAGCAACTTAAAGGGACAGAATAAAATAGTCAGTGCAAATCTTGCATGATGTATCTCTGAAGTTATATTTTATCAGCTGATTCACAACCTCTATGAAGGAGGCCTGGTGATTCCGTAGAAGCAGTCTCTGACTCGCTTCACGCTCCTGGCGAGTTTTGTTAGCGAAACTGACTGTACAGACCCGTGTTTACTCTGTTAGTTCCACGACGCGCCGCAATCGCATCCTTCATTCTTCGTTTGGTTGAGTTTATACCAACCTTGCCCATGTGAGTTTCTATACAAGGCAGGTGTAGGCCTATAACCTTACTATTCACCACCTTGATCCTGACCAGGCAACGTGTGTGATACGTCATGTGAGAGAGAGGTGGTAAGTAGATAACTTCAGGCCTCTAAAAATACATATGCAACTATGTACAAGTGTAAATGTATGTGACGTATTTATCTAATACATGACACTGACAAATAAAATAGCAACATATCTAAGTTGGTTGCAATGAAAGACATTTCAACATCAGTTATAAATTGCAAATTTCAATACAGTGACCATACATGCATGGGATGTTGAGTTGAACATCGTGATGGAAAAAAAAAACATAGATTATAATTTTTGGTTCAAGATATATTTTCTGATTTTTTGGAGCTTGCCTGCTATTTCTATTCGGGAACGAGCCCTTTTCTATGAATAAGAGGAATGAAAAGAACGAAAAGGTTCACATGTGAAATATGGCAGTGGTTCAGATATTCTTTGGAAATGGTCGTGACCTCCAAAAAATTCACTTGCTGAAATTACAGTTTTCACGTACTGAATATGAATAGTATAAGAAAATACATAAAAAATCATTCGTTCCTAACAATACTGTGTGCTGTTGATAGCCGAAAAGGAGAGAGATTTGATTAAAATTTCCCCATTAATAGGTTCTCAAAACTTAAAGATCTGCGTAAATCATTAATTTCATTATTCTTCTATCGTAACAACTTTTGAGTTCTTTTGTATTTTTTTTTAGTGTTTTGTCAGTCGTAAAATATAATACACGTTTACCAGAAAATAAAAATTCCTCATATACATTGTTCTTTCTTATTCATGTAGACAGTAATGCTGCAATTCTTTTTATCAGAGAGCTGCAGAAACATGAAAGGAAAAATCAGAGAAGTGGTTACAATTTCATGCCTTCTTTTAAATGAAAATTAAGACGTATCTTCTAGTTTCTGTGTGGATAAGCCTATTTAAAGAGCAGAAACATTGAAGTTTATTTTTTGTAAGTATACTTAATGAAAAGCAGTTAAATCACTTTTCCAAAAAACTGAAAAATTTCTGTGACAAAGAGCGTCGATTTCGAATTTACAGTAACACTTAAACGCCATTTTTTTTTAAAAACGCCTCCAACTTTTTCAAGAAAATGGCCATTTAGAACGAGGTTTTACTGTATACTGTAACAAGGTTATACTGTACTTTAATATTTTTAACTAATATTTTCGTTATACTGTTAGGAAACCAAATAATTAAGAAATATCGAAAAAGTACTTTGGGCGGTGGCAGCTGGCAGAGTATGTGGCGAGTCCGAATAACTAGCCGAGACCGAAGGAATAGAAAACGAATACGAGAAAGTCTGTGCCATTCTCTTGCATTACTAGTTTTTTATTGTAATTGGGGTAATCACACGACACAAAATGTTCCGATGTGCCCACGGTCTGATAACAATGAAAACTTCCTTTATTACGAGAATTTTATTTCGGCTTCGCCGACGGTGTTTGGTATTTCGACAATTGACGCGGCCGCAGCGGTTGCCTCCGAGAATGTTTCAACTGCAAAGGAGTGGCAGCAAATACGCTGAAAAGTGACGGCGGCGGCGGCGGCGCGGCGGCGCGGTCGCGGTCGCGGGTGGCGGCGCGGCGTGGCGCGGCGGGGGTGGGGCGGCGTGGCGCGGGGGTGGCGCGCGCGCCCGAAGCCGCACGGAAACGGTCGAAGGGCGGCGGGCGCGCGCCCGATAACGCGGCCGGCGGCGGCGCGCCGAGCAGTCGTGCCCTGGCTGTGTACAGTGGTGGATGGCCCGGGCAGGAGCAGGAGCACGAGCCGCGGCCGTGGCTGCAGCGGCGGGGACCGGGACCGGGTCGGGGCGGGCGGCGGCGTCGCGGCGTCCGCCCTCCCGAGGCCCCGTGGCCGCGGCCGCCCGCGCGCCGCCGCCCGCGCCGCCGCGCCCGCGCCCGCGCCGCCCCGGCGCGCCCGCGCTCGCCCCCGCGCCCGCCTCGCGGCCTCTGCGTCCGCCGCCGCCACGCTCGCCGCGCTCTTCGCCAAAGTAGACCCACGCGTCGTCACGGACGCCGCCCCGCGCGTTTGAATTTTCGCGCCCCGCCACGCGCGCCGCCCGCGCCCCGCCCGCGCCCCGCGCGCCGTCGCTCGGCGGGTCGGCGGGCGGCCACCGCGTCGCGGCGCCCTGCGACTCGAGACGAAGCTTTTAAGGAAGTGCGGTGAATTATTAACAACTGTGTGAAGGATGACTTGATCATTTAATTTCAAAACTCACACTCTGAAAAATTACTGTTGATACGCGTCATCTTTGTGCGGAAATAATATTTGAATCCTAGAGAATGTCGTCTGCAGTTCACACTTTAAGATATGGTTATAGATTTTATTTTCCTTTAGAATTTTTCTGTAACGTTGCAAAGAAAATGTTAATTGATTCTAATACCGGATTAACTTTGTGGACAACAGAGTGTATTAACATTGTGGAAACGTAGCAATTGTTGCTGCGGACAATGACGTGTTCCATTGCGAATGCGCTCCTGCAGCCGTGGGCAGCGAGCCGGTGGGCGCAATGGTGGCCTGGCGCGCCCCGCCGGCCGCTGTCGCACACGCGCTCGTAGACGCAATCTCCTCTCTGTTGCAATCGCACCACGACACCGTTGCGTTGTCCCCTCGCGCGACGGAGCGCGGTGGGCGGGGAGCAGCGGCCGGCGGCGCTAACGAGGGCGGAAGGCGCGTCGCGCGACGCGCACTCCACCCCGCCCACCTCCCCGCCCCTCCCTCCCCGCCCCTCCCCTCCCCGCCCCTCCCCTCCCCGCCCCTCCCCTCCCGCCCCTCCCCTCCGCGACGTCTCTTTGATCGATCGGACGCGAAGTGCGCGCGCGACGCCATCCCGTCCCTTGTCGCCCCCACCGATGGAATTAACCGGTCGCCGTAATCGATGATCGGTGCTCGCACGGAGCCGGCCGTTCCTATTTCGGAGCGCTTTTGCAACCAAAGTTGGCGCGCTCTCTTTGACGGACCGCGCGGCTCTCACACAGGTGGAGACCCGTTTTCTCTCGGCCGCTAAACGCCCAATGGGGCGGGCCCCGCCTCTGCGCCCGCCTTGCCGCCTCCCGGCTCACTTCCCGACCAAACGCAATCGAAGCCCCATTGCCACTTCACGTCCCGCGACACGGCTGGCGAGCGACTGAAAATATATTGTTACCCAAGGGTGAACGCGCGGCGCCGTCAATCCAGATAATCGCATTCAAAGGTCCGTTTATGGCGAAATGCGCGGAATGGAGTCTTGTAGCCGGCGGCCGCGCTCGGATTCGGGGGCTAAAACGTCGTTCGCAGAGAGGCGGCGCCGCGGCCAGCGCAATGAAACGCGCGATAGCGTGACAAAGGGCGCAGGGACGGCGGTCGGTGGCGCGAGAGCGCGGCGAGGACGCCGGCTGCCGGACAGCGCCGTGGAACGCGCCTGGCGTCGGCCTCCCGTGTTGGGCGGCGCGATGGCGGCGCCTCGACGACGCGGTCGTGGGCCGGCGTCGCCGGCAACTGCGTCGCGCCCGGCTATTGAGTTAGGTGTGGCCGCGCGCTGCAGCCTCTGTTTGCTCGCAGTCTTTGAAATGAAACTAATCCGGTTTGCCATTGTGCGGCGGGGGCGCAACACGCGAAGGTAAACCGACGACGGGGGTGGCGGCGGCGGGAGCGACGGAGCTGGCTGGCGGCGGAGGCACGGCACTCGACGCCCAATTCCCGACGGCGCGGCGCACCCCGGCCCGGCGCCGCTCCCGCCTCCGCCCCTCTTTACAAAGGCTGGCGCTCCGTCGCCGTCGCCGTCGCCTCCCTCCCAGCCCGCCGGTCCCGACGGGGGCCCGAGTGAGGCCCGAGGGGGTCGAAGGAGGGCGGAGCTGGCGGACGAAGAGGCGGAACGACCGCAGCTTCATCGACATTATTGAAAAGTTCTCGTTGAAGACCCGCAACAAGTTAGCACCAACTTCATGCCGCTCTCGTACCCCGCCGGCCGAGGGTCTTCCGGCCGGTCTCGGAACGGCCACTCGGCGAGACGAGGACCCGGCCCGGTCGCCGCAGCCGGACCCCGCCCCCACCCCCTTCCGCCCCGCCAGCCCCGCGCTCTGCCCTCACTCCACGACCCCCTCCCGCCGCAGAGAGCGGAGCGCCTCGTCTCCTCGCTTCTGCTTCCTGCCCTTGCGCCCCTCGCCAGCGATCGTGCGACCGACAGCCGCCGCCGCCGCCGCCAGCCCCGCTTGCGTATTCTGCCGGCTGCCGCCAGTTTATGCCGCGTCAACTCGTTAACTTTCAGCAACGAATGCGCATACTTTGACAGAGTTCCCATGATGGTGATCCTGTTGAAAATTAATATCCGCTTTCAGTCGATGGGATTCGTAAATGGACTTGTGTAAATGTTTTGTATATACATTTCGATAATCGTCGTGTGTATTTAGTTAATTAACACCCTATTTGCAGCGACATTTACGAGGGAATCATTACTTGAGATTTTCGTTCAATTAACATGATCCGTTTAATATGGTAGCCTGTTTTGCAGAGGTAACCTCTCTCTTTGAAGCTTCCTTTGTAATTGTTCTTTTTCTTCGTAGAGGAAAGAATTAGTAAAAGAACTCTCTGTGCGAAACCTTGCTTAATAAAGTCGCAATTATCACCGGGATCTTTAGTTTCGCAACAACTGGTGACAAGAAGAGGCTTTGAAATCCACGTTGCGGCTCTGCGACGAGGAGTCGTTTTCTCAAGAGACGCAATGAGACGGAAGCTTGCGGAGGTTATAATTTCTACGGCTGCTTTATGCAGCTCCTTGCGGTAGGAGATGTTAAAAACATTGCCGCTACTTTCCAGGTTTGGAGTTCTTTGCTATAATTCTCTTTACCAAATCCTCTCGGAGCCCGAAGCCGAGAGGCCAACCGCACCACACGCAAAGGGACTTTCCGAATCTCACGGAGAGGCAAGTTACGGGCCATTATCGCCCACTCCACTCTCCTTTCTCCATTAGCCTGAGTGTATAACTTCATCAAGATCTAGCTTGCGTTTCTCGCTCTCCCCACCCCGTTGACCCAGGCAACTCTTTTGGAGCAAACTCCGGAGGGCGCCGAACTCGACAGGCGAAGAAACGCGCCAGGGGCATCGCTGCGCGGGACACTTTTCAACATTAGAGCCTTTCTCGACCGGTCCCACGCCCACGTGATTGGGATGAGTGCATTTCACGAAATGTTTTCGCCACGTTCTACGTTCTGAGTCACGTATTAAGAAACTGAATATAAAAGAAATACAGGTGCAGTAATGATTCAACGTTATTTTATTTCTCAAAGAATTATTTGCTAATTGCTCGTTATTACAAAATTATTAATTAATACAATCCATGTAATTAGTTAATTATTTATTATTACTCGGAATATTTGTACTCCATACTACTTTAAACTAAATTATTGCTAAAATTTAGAATTGATATGCACGATCACGATGCACGATTGTATGATTTGCACGTCCAAAGTGTAAACCAACTCCTTTATGAGAGCAAACGCAGCGAAATTTCAATTGTTTAGATAGCCTGTAATGAACAAATTACTGCCCTCAAGATTTCAACGTAGATGTGGCGTAACGCGCACGTTTTAAACACCGCAATTAGCCTACATTATCTCAAATTTCCCGTCCGGGCGTGAACAGGTCGCACTCGGGCGTTCGGCTTCCTGCGATTACATCGCCGGCGAGAGCTCGGATGAACGGGGGCTCCACGAAGTACAATTTCATAAGAGATGCAGCAGCCTGTTGCGGGTCGAGGCTGGCGTGCCCTTCATCAGTTCATCAGGTGAGCGCAGGGCGGAGTGTGTGTATAGGGGGCGGCGAGAGCCACACAAAAGCACACGCGCTTTTCGCATAGGAATCTCGCGGGCGGTGCACGGGCCCCGCACGCGTTCAGCCCCCGCCGCCGGCCCCGGCTCCGCCGTGCAGCGCTGCCCGGCTCTCGCCGCGCCGCGCCGTGCCGCACCGCACCGCGCCGCACCGCGCTGCACCGCGCTGCACCGCGCCGCGGAAATAGCCCGGCATCCCGTTGAATGATGCCTTTCAGCGGCGGAAAATGAATAGCTTCTGTTGCTCGTGGGCGGCGAGCGGGGTTGAGCGCTTGGGGTGGCTTGCGGCGGTGCACGGGCCGTGGCGGGGCGAGGGGCGGAGCGGGGAAGAGCCGGCAGGGTCGGAGGAGCGCGCCGGAACGCATCGACCAGATGAATAACGAACTTGATCTCCGATGCAGTCATACTTTCCGCGTGGCCCCGCCCTCCGAGGTTGCTCGCCCACGCCTGGGAACGCGCATACGGCGGTGGCGAAGGTCAGGGCGGAGCGGCGGGCGGGAGGGCGACGGAAACGCGGGTGAGAAGAGGAGCGTAGCGATGAAGAGATTGGGCGCAGCGTGTAGGCGATGCTCATAGAATAGTTCCGAATTGAGGCATTACAAATGGACGCGATAAAAGGGCAAAGGTCAGCTATACGAGTGATATTCGTGGAATGCAGATCAGCTAACGAGAATGGGAAAGACCACAAAACGAGAGTTGATTTGCAGTTTTGATTGACAAGTGATGAGAAAGGCAATGTTGCAGAGAGCATCTCAGCTTAAGGATGCTCGAAATCGTTCTGTGAGTAGAGCCGCCTCGGCCAAGGCAGAAGACATTCTGGCATATAATAGGGAGGCGGAAAGGTCAATCGCGAAGGTAGCGGCGAAGAGCACGGAGTGTAATCGAAAGGGAGTAGAGAAAGGAAGAAAGCGGAGATGGTGGCTGGGTCGGGCTGCGAGTGGCGCTTCGGCGCCAGGGCAAAGGGATGCGGTTGGAAGAGGGGGCGGATGTAGGAACGGGGACGGATGTGGGAGCGGTGGCTGGCGAGGGGGGTGGGGTGCACGGGTGAAGGCGGGGGCGGAGGAGGTGGGGCGAGGAACGAAGCGGAGCCACGGCTCGCGCCGGCGGTGGAAAAACAGGCTGCGTAAATACCCGCGGCCGTCTCAATGCCTCGCCGCTGATAAAAGAACGGAAATGAGAGCGGCTCGGCCGCCCGTCTCTCGTCCGGGCGGAGGCGGCGCGGGCGGGCGAGCCGGCGGCGGCGGCGGCGGTGGCGGCGGTGGCGGGGCACTGGCGGGCAGCGGGCACCCAGCGGCGGGCCACCGACGCCCCGTGGCCGCAGCGGCGCGCCGCGACTGCCTCTGCCCGCCGCCGCCGCCCGGCCAACGCCCCGGCCGCCACCAGCGCCACCGGAAGCGCCAGTCCAGCGCGGAAAAAATGGGGGTCGGAGAAGTCTTCCGTGGGCCCGACCCCTGTTGCAACCCGCACACCCTGCGACTGAGCGCCCGGCCCGGCCCGGCCCAGCCCGACCGCTGCGCGCGCCGCCGCCCCCGCACCATTGTTAATGAACCAACTTTTTTATGCATGCCGCCGATAAGAGGCGGGGAATTACGGGAAGTCGCCCGCAAGAGTTATTAGTGTGACGAATGCGTTTTTCTTGGCGATCGATGCTTGATGGATGGAATACACGGTCAGCGGCGGTGCGTAATTACCCACGGGACGCGTTTGCGGGCGCAATGCTGGATGCGGCCCGAAGAGAGACCGTGTTGGTGCCGCGCTTGTGCGCGGCTCGGCGTTGCATCCCGGCGCCATTACTATCAGCACGCCACGCCGCGGCTCAGTAGATCACAGAAAGTTGTTGACGTGGAAATGATTCTTGGCAGTGCACGCTCCCGACTAGCGTGGTTAAGTAAGCGTATCTTAAAACGATTGATGTTCAACTGACTCCGCTTTATAACGTTTGCGAACTAGTTTATTACCGGTCATGCATGTGTAGTGATATAATATTTCACCAATATTTAATTGTGTTATTTAATGATTGTAGAGTACCTGAAACACGTCAGTGTGATGTCAACTAAAACTGCTTTAAAATGGCATTCAAGACTAAATTGTTAATGGAAATCAAAAGTAAATGTTAAATTTGTTTGAATGTGATGCCAATTTGTGAAGAAGGAAATATTAATGGTGAGGAACATAAAAATGAAATAATCATTTGTGTTGTTCATTTTATGTTCTACTCCAGTTAATGGTTCCAACGAACATATCTGAATGGTAGTTTCATGATTTCAAGATTCCAAGTATTGTGTTACTAGATGTCTATTTAAATATTCTGTTAACTTAGATATCAAACTAGTTCATATAACATATTGATTTTCTTTGCAATTCACAAGAACTTGATTTTCGTCTTTATGAGTTTGAGTTATTTTTCAGTATTCAAAAGAAAATTGTAGTTTTCGAGTGTCGATAAAAATGTGATTATATTGCAATGAACTGAAAGCACTTTGTTCAAGATAATCCCAGTTCCACGATTAACTTATTAATCCAAATGTTTGCAAATGATCCAGTAATTATCATAACATCTCTTGCTTCTGTTAAATAATTATTCTCCTAACTGTATTTAACAGTTTTTGTAACTTTATAATAATAAAAGCTATTATTAGTAATAATATATTACTGCCATGATGTACAAAAATAGACCTTCTTTCGCACCACTTTCTACATTTGAAAAAAATGTTTTAGTGTAAAATATAGGGACCCTTGAAAATTGCACAAAATAACATTATTCCAGTGGAACTGTAAAAGGGCAGTTTTAATCGATTGCAACATGTGGCCCCAGTATCTAATTTTAATTGTTGACGAGAGGGAGATCGGTGTTGCGCCGTCAATTGGCGGAGGTTCATTTGCCCAAACAGAGCATTGAATCTATTCACAGGTGTTCGTTAGCTGATCGTATCGAAAATCATATCAAATCGCTTGAAGTATAACCCGATATATTATTGAAAGTCACGCGCAGAATTGGATTTGCGAACAATGTTAAATGTGGTCAAAACATTTGAATGGAAATGTTTAATTATTTCATTACAGTAAATGCATAGAGCATGTCGTGGTCAAACCGCATCGGCTCGCATTTAAACTCGGACAGATGGCAAATGGAGCGCGTTGGCTGCAGCTGCTAGATGCTCTCGTGGTGGCGGCGGCGGGGTGAGTGGTGGTGGTGGTCCTGCTGGTGGTGGTGTGTCCTCATATTGCTTGGTGGTTTGCGGATAACCTACGTGACTGTTCGCGAAATGCCCAGCTCAGTATGTCTGTGACGTTGAGAGTCGTCTTAACAAATAGACCAAATGGTGGGGACTTAGGAAGCGTGAAATTGAAAGTAAGAGAGAATTGTTAGACTTATTAGAATTTTCATTTTAATCAGTAGGAAACAATTTTCCGTAATGGACAAGGATTTCTAAAAAAAATTGACTGGCCTTCATGGTTTAGGTGCGTAGAAGGTGAACGGTTTCCACGCATCGTTTCGAAGGCTTACGGTTTCAAATTCCTTCGTGGTCATCGCCTTTTGCCTCTTTCTCTTCTCGCGCCCTAATCTGATAACCTCAGGTCCGAAGAGCTCGCAAGTATGGTAGTATTTGGTTTATAGTTTCCCGTACACCGTACTGGGCATACAGTGATACTGCCTAAAATGCGATAAAAATTGAGAGTTATTTAAGTACACCAAATCCATCCTTGGAAAGTACAGTGTAATACATACATTTTTCATAACGTCTAGAAGTTATTTTAACAATTAATTGAGATTTATTTAATTATTTTATTAGAATTGTAATTATCCGACAGCTCTGGTTCATTTTCGGAAGTATTTTGGTCGGTAATTTAATTACTTTTGAAAAATAACTAAGTGTGAAAAGAATTGTGACAAAAACAAACCCAACTTAGGTTTGATACCTACATAATCGTTAGGATCGCACTGGTGCTCTCCAGATAATATTTGTTCTTTATTCATTGTCAAGGAGACTGTTGTTCCAAATGAACACTTCTTGCCTGAGGTATTCCACAAAATCCCCGGAGTTCATAGAAGTAACGAAAGGGTTCCTCGGAAAACCACAATACGATTTTTTATCGAATTTTATATTTCAATAAAGCAATAGTACATCTAGGTATATATAAATAAGAGGATGTGCGAATGTCTGTCACATATAGACGCAAAAACTGCTCGGCCGATGTCGCTGAAATTTTCATATTCTGTTCTTGTTAGTATTGGGAGCATTAAAGTGTGGTTTGAATTAATTAGGAGGCGTTGTTGATGATTACTCACGTTTATGAAGACTCGAGCGCCCCTCACTAGAAGCTCTAGCCAACCCGCCGTGCCGTCAAATATTCAGCGCATACTCTGGATGGCTGCATATTCTGCCTATGCGTTTGTGAAATATCGGCCAGAATTTTAACGCTTGATATTACTTGCAAGTTATTTTGGACAAGTAAATCAAATTTCTCCGAGACAGATTCATAGCGAACGCATGTCCAAACTTCAGGGAGAACGTTTTAACAAAGGATTCTTGACAATAGTGTCCAAACCATGTTATAGAACAAACCTATACTCGCGAGAGTCTTTCACCTATTAGAATTTTTACAGAGCATAGCGTAAAACGTGATTAACAATCACGTGACCTGTAGCGTGAGAAGTGTAATGCTCTGCAGTAGGGAATCATTGCCGTGTCCGCTAGTTTTAAATAAATGAAAATTAAGTATTTTATGAAATATAATTATTAATTGTAATTAAATTAAGCTTTTCCCCTATATGTCACATGTTTTTTTTTAACTTTTTACGTTAAATAAGTTAAATAAAATCAAACTATGAAAAATGAAGACAGATGTTCTTTGCGTTTGTTAAATGTTGTTACATTGTTTATAAGTCTGTGAAGAGAGGTCTACATCAATGCCACCATAAGAGCCTGATGTCCAAACTCTCAATCATGAGGGAGAAGCAAAACAGGCGTCTTAGGTGTTGTTCAATATATGCTCGTGGTGATGCGCTAGATTTGTGCTAACCAGAATATAGAAATATATATTCCTGAGCTTTTGGGAAATATTTGTCGATTTCAAATTCTTTAAGGCATTCGTTTGGGTTGTAACAGTTATATCTGTTTTTTTCGTAATAATCATTAAAGTTCAAGACTTGATACAATTTCCTACATAGTTTTGTTAATATTTTTTGTATTTATTTGTCAAACATAGCACTAATAATCTGATATGATAGAAATAATGTCTTCATTTAATGCCCAACAACAAGGCACAGGACTATCTCATCATTTCTCCTATGGATCAGGGGAAACAGAACGAAAACCATAAAGAGAGAGAGGCTCATTCAACCGAAATTTGTAAAAAATGTTTTTTTTTTTCTTTTAAGTGCCAAATAAATCATGCTGATTGTATTTGTTGTAATGAATCATTGCAAGAACACATTACTATTTTTGTTTTGGAATCAATAATATTATGTATAGTATACAAACAATTTTGCAGTTTTAAGAAAATTATTTAAAAAAATGTAATTTCTTCGTATATTTAATGCAAGCTAGTGGATTATTTTAAACTAATATGATTTACAAGTACATTTTTGGTGGCATGCACTGACACCTGATGAATACAAACACTATGGATATGAGCATATCTAAATAGCCACATGTATTTGTGATTCACAGTTGTGAATGTGTCAAATTAATCATACACTGATTTCAGCAGCTAAAAAACTTTTATATTTATTTTACTTTATCAATAGAAATAAATAGGCGATCCCTGTAAAATATTCTTTTTGAAATAAGATAAAAGAAAAACCGACGAGACTTTGTTACTACCGCGGCTTAACGTGGTAAGGAATCAGGGTTGCGAATTCATGTTGATTCTATTCAGAAAGAACTCTTACATTAAAGTAGATCTGTGAAGCATGGATACAGAATATTTTTGCATTTCATAGTTCATATTTTAAATAGTAATAGGTATGTATTAATTGTTGAATTTGTTTGTCAAAATATTTACAGGATTCCACATTTATAGAGCACTATCGTATTTTATTGCACTTAAGCTTTTACATTACTTAGAAAAAATTATCTTTTTTTCTCGCTGATTTCTTCTTAGAAAAGAAATGGAGTAATGAAGTTTCACGCCTAAAATCACTTTTTTGACGTATAACTAGCGCTGAGATTTCATAAATATTATGCGTTTAGATACGAAGTTTTTCAAGCATTGGTTCATAATTTTGTAATTAGAAGTCGTTTCGTTTTATTGATGTATAAACTCGAATATTCCTGTTACACATGTTCATTGCTTAAGATATCCAAGAAATGGAAATAACAGATGGAAATATCAAGAAATGAAAATAACAGAGAAAATTTCGTTTACCGATGCAAATAAGATTTCAATAACTCGGGAGTGAAAATGTGTATTTTCAAATATTGTTAACCCGCTTTGTTGGTACTTTTATTCATCATTCGACTATTTGTGGTTAAAAGGTGAGAAAAAGATTTTGGAGGTCAAGAAAACGTGCGCAATTTGCATTTCTCACCGTATGTCACGTACAGATTTACTGTTCTCTGAAAAAATAATACAAAATCAAAATCAGACTCTGCGCCATTGCTAAAAATAATATTAGTTTTCTCAATGCGTGTTTTAGAAATAAATTTCAAGGAAGTGCTCGAATTTAATGCAATTAATTTTCTCTTTCAATTGCGAGTGAACTGAGTGGCCATTTTTTGATTTGAAATACTCATTGGAGAACAGAAATTATTGATGTAGAAGGGAAACTACCATTGCTGATAAAATTGAATGTTGGTACAATAAATTGAAATATAATTCAATGGTTATTCAGTTTGTTTTGTTCACTATTATTATCCGAGAACAAACATTGGTCAGAATTCATGGCCACCTAGATCTGTAGGCAAAACCTGCTTAATGTGCTTAATTTTCCAGTTTTGCGTGGGGACTGATTTGGCCTAGGGAAACCAAAACTTTAAACAGTAGAATTTTGTTGATGTTTTCGTGATGTTTAAAACTTTGCGTGCTTATTTTATAAATTACATTGATCGAAAAGAACTTAGTTTGTTACCCCTTTAGAGATACGTCGAAAGTCTGCCTCAAGGGGGAGATACTTTAAAATAAAATAAATTTAAGTAATGACGTGACTTAGCAGAGCTTATTGAAGTTTATAATAAGCAAAGTAAAAACAAAAATTGGTCTATTACTGCTCTCATGGCCCAGGGTGCAGTGTCTACATTGGAAAGTTTTGCAGCTCATAACACTATAATGTGTTGTTGATAGATACACACACCGAAGATATTCTTTTTGATTAGCTTATACATTCATTATACGAATTCTGAAGCGTGGAAAAATGACCACCTATTATGTATTTGTTTCTAGCGCTACATATCAATCTTTACAAGGATACCTGGATGATGCATTAAGTGGCAGAAATCTGCGTATATTCACCTATCATTAGTTGAATAGCTGTTTGAAAATATTCCCAGAAACAGAAGTCACTTAATGTTCTTGATACATTTCTGCGAATGAGCGATTGTTTAGCTGTTAGAGTATTGTCAAATTTTTGTTATATATTAAAATTTAGTTTATTTCAATAAAATCTGCTTTAGTGTGACTTAATTAAGGAAAGAAAGTAAATTGCATGCACAAAAATAGATGAAGGATTAAATAATTGCAACACATATACACATGATTTTTTTTTAAATCTTCGGTATGGTTTAATCTGCAAAATTGAACTGCGCACTTAATGCGGAGAGGAAGATTGAGATAAATTAGAATGGAAAAAAATAAAGTGTGTCTGATGTGATGGGAATTCCAATTCTTCGTTAACCGACAGCTTGCCTTCAAACAAAGAAATATTTTGAAGGTCAAATTGTAATATATTAGTCAGTAGAGATTATTTTTCAACTTGTCTGTAAAACTAAATGTATTCCCATAGTTACCGGAGTATGTGAACATACAATTAATCACAAAATGTGATTAATTATCTAAAACGATCTCAACAAGCAGACATAAAAATCAAGATCAAGTTCATTGCTCACTTAACGCCTTGCATATTCCAGTAAATACCTTGGATATAATCGGTAAACTAAAAAAAATATTACTCATCCGGAATGTAAGGATTATTAGTTGAATACTTCAGCGCCTGTCATTATAGAACCGTTTACTCACATAATCAGTGCATCCATACGCATAGAAATATTTCCGGATAAGTTTTGAAACAACAAAGATTTATCTCCTCTTCAAAAAAGACAGCAAAAATAAATTCAAAAGTATCAGCCATTTTTGGTTTTATTAGTTTTTCAAATACATTAGAGATTTTTTAAGTTCGAATATTATTTGTCAGGAATCTCCATTTGGATTTAAAAGCTTAAAATTTATGGAAACTGCAAAATTTTATTTTCTCAAAGATGTTGCTTCATCAACAGAAGGAAATATTACACTTCTTGAAATATTTTTAGATATTTCAAAAGTATCTAAAGTCATTGATCGTAATATTTAGCTTTCAAAACTACCATTGTACGATGTTCTTGACATTACTATAGGTTGGATATCTTTGTCCCCTAAACAACGATTTCAGAGAGAAGAAATACCAAACAAGAATCAAGCAGCATTATTCACTCATCTTTGCGATTTATTACCACTTTGATCCAGCCATCTTCTATGCCAATGATCCTCATATAGATCCAGTTACTCTTATCCATTGCGCAAATGCTGAGATGGACCCGCGTTTTTGCTTCTAGTCATAAATGTAGTTTTAGTATCTCCGCACATTTCGTGAGGGAAATATAGTTATTTTGTGAACAGTAACGTCAAATAATCGTTTTCCAGGCTTTCGTGGTAGTGAGTCGCTTCCTTTAAGTGGTATGCAACAAGAGATAAGAGATAAAAAATTGCCAATGTAAGTAGTTTATACTTGTGGGCTGCAACTCACTTCTCCTCATAGCTCGTCACACGCAGTTTTTAACTGTTTTTGACGTAAATAAATAATAAATAATTTTAACCAAATTGCTATTGTTGAGTGTGTAGAAAATGTGATCCTGGTGCAGTCAAAATTGGCTTCTCTTAATCGGTTTACGTGCATTCTGAAGCTTCTTTCTTCGTCGCATGACGTCAGCTGTGTTGTGAATCGTGACGCACTGCCTCAGAGAGTATGAGAATATAATCATGACGTCAGGTATGAGAAGTTGCAGATTAGCTTCATCAAATATTGGCATTTTCAGTCAAAATTGAAACTCTCGTTTTCGTATTTTTCTAGGTATATAACAAAACCATGGGCACCTCTTTCTCGGCGAGACGCTACTTAGTGTTCCGTGATTTATGCAGATATTCAAAATTAGTAATATAGATTAATGGAAAGGGAATATTTATCTGTTTTTTTCGGGAAAAGGATTTTAATATCTTTATTCATGATTCAACTTGTATAAGAATGAGGATAGGGCCTCCGAAATCAAAAAAACGAGCACATTTTCTCGCGAGCGCATTCTCCCACATACTCAAGTTTTAACTGCATTACGTTAAATAAATTAACGTTAAATAAATAATCAAATAATTGAAAAAAATGAGTAAATACTCCCACCCAGATCAACATAAGAACTTCAAATTCAGAATATGAAGTATAATTTAGTTCTTTGTGCCATTTTTTGTTATTGTCACTACAGGCTCCGAAGGTGCAACTTTCATTTGCCGTCTCTCTTTAAATGATATTTTTTGTTCTCCTATATTCCATTCTCTCGTTGGAGCGAGGGCACTAAGGTGTAACTTGGCATGGTTTTATTAAACTTCTAAAGCTTTTATGCGATCAATATATCTTTCTATATAATGCATTATTAGCTGCATTTAACAATTTGGTTCCTGTTTAATTTCTGTAGTGAGCGTTCAATTTCCACTCGCAAATAGAATAACGAGATGCGTTAGTTACATATAAAATCATTGTGTAGTCTATCACCTACTATAAAATTGCGATAGTCGTGTTTGCTTACTGATTAAATTAATTGATGTATTCTTGGGTTTATGTCAAAATTATACGATGTTATATTATATATGCGAACTATTTCGCTATTTGGTAATCTTAAGGCGTGCGACGCTGATTCGAAGGGTTTGGGGACACAAATAGGCTAGAACAATCAAAGGAAATCTCCCGCTATTCGATAATGTTCATATCTTGATTTTGGGCAAAGTGTTGCTTACCTTGATTTTGCCCAAAGCCATACATATACATAATTTGAACAAAGCCATTCTTATTTATAAGTAAATTGACCAAATTGAGATTGAATAATTTACGAAAGGTGGGAATCTTGTTGTGGCTGATGTGACTTTTCTTGTTATTGCCTTAATTCTTTTAAATGATGGACATAATTTTCCAATGATAATCATTCACTAATACTGATTGCATTGTTGATAATATTATTAACATAACAAAACAATAAATAAATAGACCCTGTCACTTTCGGACAGTTCAAAAGTATTTCAGACACACGTCAAACATATGTATATGATGATAGGCCAAATAAGAACAAGTGTGACACGAGTAACATTTTTGTCGTATTTTTAAATGTTACGCCATTTGTGAGTGTACAAAAATGCTTATTTTGATCCCTTATATATCCTGGACGATGGTCACATTTATTCCAAAATAATTATTTTAACCGTTCTAGTAGGTATTGGGTAGTTTGTATCCCTGAAGATGACTCAACACGGACGGAGCCATTCAATAACATAATAGCTTATTATGCTGACCGAAAACCCTTCAACACATCAATTAAAATTAGTATTGACGGTAACAGAGTGTTGCATATCACTGACAAGAAACGTATGGTTTTCTTCCTAATACAACTCAGGTATCATTTCATTCGTGAATCATTAGTATTTCATAGAGGGGTATCTCATTTGAGCTTTCGGCTTTTGTGCTGCTTGTAATGAAATATTCTCTCATGTTTTACAATGAATAATTTAACATTTTTTATCATGTAAATTCCTTTATTATATTCATAAAAAATGATATTTTAATCTCTAAATGTAAACTAATTACGTCGTAATATGTATTATTTTTCTCCTTTACTAACGGATAATTTATTATACATGCCGATCCTACTACTTTTATGCTGTACTGTTAAAAGGTCTTCTAAATACATCCGAACCTTTTTATCAGTGAATAATTAGTCCCACCGGGTTTAAACAGGAATTATTTTACTGTACTCTCAGGTGGTAGATTTCAAGAAAAATCTGATTATAATAATTGTAAATTAATATTTTTTCTCGCTATTGATCATACAATTACAAAATACAGATGCAACATCTTCTAACAAATACCCTAAAACTGCTTCACTTGTATTAAAGTATCTCGACAGAGGAGCACTTACCTTACAATTATATTTGAAGCAATATATTTTCAATATTTTAAATGAATTTTGATTTGTTGGTTTGAACTATGTAAAAAAAACTTTTATGAATTAAACATTGGTCATTTACAAAATCCATAATAGATTCGACCTGAAGAAAAATGTGTGCATAGGATCTTTATAAGCAATTATCCTCTTTTTTTATTCAAGGTAACAGCGATGTTTGATGTATTGTAGGAATCCTTCAAATGAAGTTGAATTTGTGCATACTAAGTTAATGATGTCGCGAGATTCGATTAGCCTCTCTCTCATCGTGTTCCTAGGAGATGTCGCGAACTCCGACACAGCTTTTTCGCGTGAAGTGCCGAAGCCATTCCGATAGTCGGGAAGCAAGGCATTGTCCCGATCAAGACGACGGAGTTCTTGGCACGGAAGCCGGGCCCGGAGGCTGAGTGCCGAGGGCTTGGCGTTTGCGGTGTACCGGACGGGGCTTAGGCCGCGCGGCGTCGGGTTTGCGCAAGGGGTGGGCGGGGAAGGGGCGGGAAGGTTGCGCCCCGCAGCTCTGCCGGAAGGGGCGCGGCTGAGGGCAGATCGGAGGGGCTAAGCCATAACCTGCCCCTGCCGCCCCCATCCCTCGCGGCGTCTACTCGCCGCGCCCACCGCCTTCCTTCGCCATCCCGTCCCCGCCACCCCGTATCCGTCCCCGCTACCCTGCCTCCGCCACTTCACCCCCTTCCCCGCCACCCCGTCCCCCTTCCCCATCACCCCGTTCCCTTCCCCGCCATCCCGGCCCCTTCCCCGCCACCCGGCCCCTTCCCCGCCCCCGGCCCTTCCCCGCCACCCCCGTCCCCTTCCCCCGCCCACTCCGTCCCCTTCCCCGCCACTCCGTCCCCTTCCCGCCACCCCGTCCCCGCTACCCGCGCGTGCGGTGGTTGCCAGCCGTTCGCGAAACGCGCGCCTTTGTATCGTCTTCGCACTCTCTCGCGCGGCCGAAGGTTGCACTAAGCTGCCATCTCGCTCTCCTTTTGTCCTCAACCACCCTGCACCGAGTAGCATGTTCCAAGTCATGGCCAATGCGCCCTTCATCGTTTTGCGAAGGATCTCCATTGTTGCACTTTCTCTGCACGATCTGGACAGTCCTTTCAGTCGTCAGGAGGACTGTTTTGCAGATGCCCTTAGCATGAAATTATGCCGGAATTCGAGGCTCCGCGATGTATTACTGATATTCTTGGAAACGGGTTGCTCAGAATGTTAGTGACTTGGGAGCACAGTGGGTTCGTAGGAGAGAATTCGTTTGCTAGAAGGCTGCTGATTTGATGTGTATTGAAACCGTTATTCAGAAGAATGCAGTTGGTTTGATACTGAACATATTCGTTTACGTTCACTTTCACGATTACTTGATTATCGCACATAACTTCCCATTCTATATTCAGCAACGCTCTGTTAACAGTATGAACATCAGGAGACGCTGAAATTTTCATTGCGTGAGAATGTTCTGAACTGCTGGCTATTGGACATAAAAGGGTTTGAATTATTACTTATCCCAGATGTATCACATGCTCCACCAATACCGGCTCTTTTATTGTAGATTTCTAAAACGAAGTGTTAGCAGTTTCCATAGTGCAAAAGTAGCAATGAACTGCACTAATAGTTTGGTTGTTTTTCTTTGCCTTACAGAGATAATACATTTCTCACAATGAGAATGACAATCCCTACTTTTTATTACACTTACACTACGTACTAACAGTAATCACGAGTAAATACGTTGAAACTATGACAGTACATGATTTCACGGCAGCACATGACGAGTTTCACACTCAAACTCATGATCTTATCTCAGTGCATCATTACTACTGTATCCATATCTTCTCTTTTGTATCCTAAACTTATCGTTCGCTTTACTTTACATCCTTCTCCGTCGTTCTGTCAGAGCCACATGGTCCTCAAGTCTTACCTCCCCACGTGCACCCGTTTTACTTCGCAACAGCCAGGCGGCGCCGAACGTTCTCGGAGTCCCTCCCTTTCCCAGCAGCGCGGCGCGGCGCTCCGTCCTACAGGGCCCCCTCGTCTCCAACGACGGCAGATCCGGGCGAACGCGCCCGAAATGTGCCCCTTTGTATGTGTCACTTGGTTCCGCGCGGCTCTCTTCAAGACGGCCGAGTGCGGGATCGGAGCCCTGCAGAGGGGCAGCGGAGGTGGCAGAGGGGTGGCGGAGCTGTTGGCGCACGGATTTCCGCTGGAGTGCGATTAGTTCCGCCCGAGACTCGCCATCTCCCCCCTACTCACCCTTCCGACACGCCCCCGCTCCACCGGCCCCCACCCCCTCCCCGCGCCTTCTTTTCCTTCATGCGTCGTCGAGACGCCGGCCCACCCACCCGCCATCGCGCAGTTGCCGGTTTCTTGTGACGCTCCATCGCCTCTTATTCTTTTCGTTTGACTCCCCTTCTCGTCAACGCTATCTCGCGGTTTTTACTACCGCCCTCATAATCTGGTTTCTCTCAGTGTTTTATACGCGGAGACCTTTCCTCGGATATCTTTCAGAGTTTTTAGTTTCTTATCTTGTTAGAGATTGTCACCATAAGTATTTTTGCTGGTCCTTTGTTTTCGTATTACATTTTAGCACACTTCAGTTCCTTTCTTCGAGCAATTCCTACTATCCATCATTGAGTTTTGTCACTTAAATTACTTTTATAAATGACAATTTCAAAAGCTTTTCAACCAGAAGAATCGATTAAATCCAATACGCAGTGAAATATTTATACAAATCACAAACTTGAAAATGACAAAATGGTATAAATAGATTGTGCATGGATGACGCAGATTAGTTTCCTCTTGTAATCAGAAAATAGAATCACTGAAACACATATTTTTCCACTACCTGCATATAAATGATACAGCTTGAGGATGAAATGAATATAATTTAATTTAAAGAGTTCATAGATGAAAACATGTAAATAACCCCAAAATGAATTGAATATTTTATGAATAATTGAATAATTGAAATGAATTGAATAATAATAATAATTATTATTATTATTAATTATAATAATAATAATTATTATTATCATTATCATTATTTTTTTATGGATTTGTATAAATTTTATGAATAAATCAGTGACATTAATTTTTTACTATATGCTCTTGCCAACTCACAAGAAGTACACATAGACATTCCGTCTTTAATGTGTTATCAGGTTTTGCAGAGTTCAGACACTTCCTTTTAGATGTCCTGATAAAAATAGAACAATGTTTATAAGAGAAATTTAACTTTGCCGCATATGTTAACACATTTTAAACATGTTTTCTTTATATTCTTTCAACGAAGATGTTTTAACTAGAGGAATGATAGATGTGAGACACTTGCAAAAGCTGATCTAATCAAATTCTCCGCAGTGAGATAGATTGTATTACAGAAATTGACATTCTGCCAACATGAGGTTGTGATGGATGTTCGTCATGCAGTGAGTATTAAGGGAAGGGAAGACATATCCCGACTTCTTTCATCCATGGGTTACCTGAAGAAGCAGTTTAGTTAATCCTCACAACCGGACAATACATAGTGCAGTGCAAACGGATTTTCAGTTGAAAATTACTCCTTTTGTACACTTCACATGTGGGTAAAAATCGTAATTTATCTAGCCGATTCTCATAATCATTAAATTACAATAATCATATTACTATGATTGGTAAGTAAACTAATAATGACATTTCAAGATCACTTGATTTGAAAAATATCTAATGAAATCTGGAGACCTTAGAAATTTATCACCTTAATTACTTCGTAATCAAACTGCACTTTCCGTATGAAATTCAGTGTATTTATATAATTCAAAGGAATTTCTGAATTTTTGTTGTATTATACTATTTACTAGCGCGGTGGCATTACACGTTTCTTATTTAAGAACCTGCACTCTCAGTTAATGCGTCTTTTCTTATTTTCTCTATGAATTTCATAGAGAAAATTTTCATTTTCATTTTCAAAAAATCATTTTCTTATTTTCTCTATGAAAAATAGAAAAAAAAACATGACAATTTCGATGTTCGTTCAGAGTATCATTATCATTAAAGGTTCTATTCAAAACAGAAATGTTCCTACGACATTTTTTACAAGAAATATACATTTACGAACCATACACCTCACGATATCTCAACCATTTTTATCTTAATTTTTAGTCTCCAGAAAGTCGTTTTTGTTGTATGCATTAACTCTAGTATTTTAAAAGAATTGAACATGATTCAATTAATGTACCTAGAACTGACGAAGGTAACATCATGAACCCTGATTGAAAACGTGTTTCTCACCCATCTCTGTCCTGACATAAAACAGAGAGAATCCCGCAAGTTTAATACTGCCGATAATTCGCAGCAACATTCGGCCCTAATTTGGATTTCAAATAAGGGCAATAGAGAAGGAGGAGGAACTCTTGCAGAAAGAAATAGGCAGCCGCGTGAGTGCACCAGTCAGCTCGGAAAGAATGAAACCTCGCTGCGCAAATCTTTGGAACATTTCCAGCCGCTCTACACACGCCGCGCGCCGGCTTGGGCGATGATGGTGGCGGCGGCGTCGACCTTCGCTACCGGAAAAGCACGCCCTTTAAAAGGCAACACTGCGACCTTAAACATACGTCACAACACGCGCGAGGCGCACATCACGAAGGGTTGCTGTTGACACGGGTGACTCGTTCGTCGCCCGGAGGAGATTGCTCTACAACTTGCGTGACCCCAATCAGAGAGGAGATGGCAAAAAGCGAAAAAGAGATGATTCGATTGGGTTTGCACGCATGTTTATTTGGCTTGTATCAAATATACAGAACGCGTATCAAGCTTTTCAGGGGATGTTTAATGTGGGTGGATCTGTGTGATACTGCCAATGAAGTTGTCCGACCTAGTCTGCGTATATGACCTCGGTACGTCCATCAACATGAATCCATCATAATACTGCTGTTTGTAAAGCAGGTACAATCGATAAATTCAGCTTCAACCGAAAGGAACATTCTGTCCGGAATGTAAAATCCAAGAGAATGTTTACATTAAACCCAGCATAATTGTTCATATAATCAAACTTTGAAACTTATAATAGTGTAAGCAATATCATCCGAGACTATTATAATGAATATAATGTTCACATGATGCAATGTGCATACATATGGGCGTAATCTTTCATGGCTACATGCACTTCTTTTAACAATGTCTCTCTCAAGATTTAGTATATATGGTATGCGCATTTTTATTTGCACGTTTTTGCACGTTGACTTTCGGAAAGGTAAATAAATACTGTAACTTATAATATTACTCCATTACGATACTGCAAATTAAAATGACTTGCTGATGGGAAATATTTGTATGAATTCATGCCACTGAAACATGTTACAAAGTAATTGAATTTTTGCATGTTTTGGGAAGATGAAATTGATTGGTTAGAATTTCCCGGATTCTAATTGTCGTCTGGGCATGGATATTTGTCCCTGTTCGGCGGAGGATCTCGTAATTTTGAGTGACACTGGTTTCCGAGGAATCTATGTATAAGAAAAAACATTCTTTATAATGGAAAAGGTAGTTGGTTTTTCTTGAAAATAGTACTTCAAAAGTATTCTGTTTGACTTACCCACATAGCATGTCGAAAATAATCGTCACAACTTGGCATTACATCAGTTAAAACCATCAATCCCACCAGGAAGTGGTATTGTATAAAATAAGAAGTCGATTTCTCTTTTATTTTATTCGCTCAAATATCCATAGCATAAGGCGACGATTTTTCGTACCGTAGTTATGCAAGTAATAAAAACATTTTAAGAATGAAGGAATTGTAACACTTTTTACTAAGCATTTTTGTTGGCGATAAAACCAACAAATCTTGCGAGCGATAAGCTGAGGTTCAAGTATTTCAAGTATTTTTATTCTGGAATGTTTTTTAAAATCAAAAACAAATTGGTGTAAACAGAGGGAACGGTTCTGTCCTCCATCAAAACATATAAGTCGTATGAAGGATTTCCCAACCCTATGAAATCCGCCTGTCGGTTTGAATAAATACAGATATCAGTTATTCCGCGAATACAGGACGCTCCGCCACTCTCGGCATTTCAGAAACTAATAAAGTCGTGCCCGGCATAATAAAATCGACCGGCTGCGGGAGCCTCGTTGCGGGGCGCTCCTGTCAAAACTGCTGGAGGCAGAACGAGAGCAACGCGCCAGGCACCGCTGAGCGGCGCGCCGGTCGCCCACCTAAATGCCGGTGTTTCTGTCCATGAAGGCCGCGTCGGCGCGTGGCACGCAGATCTGCAGAGGACAAGCAGGTCGACGCCGCGGTCGCACCGCTTTGCGGAAGGCCATTGCCGGCCGCTGCACTGCGCCCCGCGCCCTCCCGCTCGCCGCCCCTCGCCCACTGCCACGCCCCCACAACCACCCACGCTGCCCCCCCGGCGCCGCACCCCGCGCGGAGGTTGACAGATGAGGGTTTGCTTTTGACTCGGGCGAGACCCGCATTAGCCCGGTTCGCCACTGTCCCGTCCGGTCGACGCTGAGTTCCTGCGCTCAAAGAGCCGCCAGGACGGGGTCAGAGGTTAGCCCCCACCGCCCTTCCCGCTTGCTCCGTGACACCCTCCCGGACCCGCCCCTGCCCTGCTCCGCTCCGCCGCCGCCGCCGCCCGCACTCTCTCCGCGTGCATTTCTGATCTCGCGGCGCCCTCCCGGGCCTTGCTGCGCCCCCGTCCCTCTGCCCACCCACCCACTCACCCACCCACCCACATACCCACACTCCTACCCATCCTTCTCCGCTCGCCTGCTCCGCGACACCCTTCCGGGCCTTGCTGCACCCGTCCCCCTGCTCACTCACCCACCCATACACACACAGCCAGCCACCCACCCACCTATCCGTCCTGCTCCGCTCGCGTGCTCCGCGACACCCTCCCGGGCGTTGCCGCGCCCCGCGCCACAGTTCCACCCTGCTCCAATCGCGCCGCCGTCGCCGCCGTACTCTCTCCGCGTGCATGCTCTCCCTGCGGCCCCCTTGCCACTGCCGATGCGGCCACCCGCGTTGCGCCGCGCAGTCCACGCGCAACAAGCTTGCGCTGCGCTGCTCAGCTGCTCCTTTCCCCGCACGCCCGATGGTGTCCATCTGTAATGCAGATGCATTTTGCTCTTCACAGCTGAGTCCTCTTTCACCTCTTTGGAAATATGCGTGTTGCTTTCAACCATCCCCGTTGAAAATACGGCTACGGAAGGGAAGAGAAAATAATTTTCTTTCTCTAGTCTTGAGAGATTTTTATGCACACTTTTCTTTATGTTGTACTTATAACCGTAATTGTTGTACACGATGATTGACGTTAAAATGTAACATGCGTTCTTGTGATATTTTATATATGATGAAAACTGTGGTGAGTGCCAAGTTGTAAAGATGATAGTAATCAAACATACCCACAAAGTGTACCCCGGATAAGCTCGTACAAAATATTCGCTCTAAACCAAAATGCTATATAAGTAGTTAACATTATAACTCTAACAAAAATAATATTTTCTCGATCGGGCCCCACCCATCACACCCGTCCTTCAGCGAACACCGTGTTTTTAATTATTTTTGTCAACTTCTAACGCCATTTTATCCTGATTGAAAAAAATATAAATATCAGAAAATTATTTATAATATCAGAAAAAAAATTGGATATTTTTCTCAGCGCCATATTAAACGCAAAAAAAGTGAAAAAAATAACAAAAAATATTTTCATTGTGTTGTTAGAACACTGAATAGGCTTGAAAAATATCTCAAAAGTTCGTGTCAAAACTCAAATTGTGAACCTTTTCAGATATTTTCGACTGCTGGGCTGTAGATAAAAAAATTAAAAAAATATTTTTACTATTTTTCCCTGCTTTTAAATTATTTTGACATTAAATATACGTTGAAATTACTGTAACAGTCCTGTACATTTATTTTTTTGTGTATTATACCTTTGTATACATTGTTGTAGAACCCAGTAATATATTGACTTTGGAATGTAGTTAAAAAGTATCATGTTTTTTAAAGGATTTGTATATCATATGCTAAGGAAAGACGATAGTTTTTGCCAGTTTATGAGAAAAAATATCGGCCACACGTGAAAGAAAAATGTGGGCATGTGGGGAAATGAAGGGGAACAGGTTGGACCCAGATTTACAAGAACTGTTTTACTGTGTCTTAGAACACTTGTTCAGGACTGCGAAATCTTAAACTTGCTCTCGGACCACTTGCGAACGCCCATTTCTCAAAATGTTGGTTACAGCATGCAGACCCGGTATTGTGCCAGAGAAACCATTTCAATTATGCTGAACGTTGAGATTAAATATTCTGAAAAAAATAGCCATCTTAATTTTATCGTGTTCGGAAATTTCGTTATTTTTCTTCGATTTTATTTTACATTGGTTTCGACTTCTATTATTTCTGTTCACCCATGCTATGGAATGAGAGCATCCTATAGAAATAATAAATCTGCTTAAGTATAAAAGAAAGATCAAATATCAGATATTTTGTAGAATACTGCCTAAGACCATAATTCGGATCCAACCGGTCCCCCTTCATTTCCCCCACTGTCCCCCATCTATCTTTCCTTTGCACCCGAACTACTCCTCATCTACCCGTCCCCGAAAACGCGTCATCTGTCAGAATTTGCCTGTCTTGTAAAATCCGTGCCTCCATGGGACACAAACCTGGTTTAAATGGCCTAGGATGCATTGCTTTTGAATTATTCGCGATTATTATGTGTGTTGCAATGATATTTTGTTTCTATGTCATCCTCAAACTTCTATTTTTTCTTCTGAAATCTGTTCGATGTATGACTGGAATGTAGTTGTCTATCCACCAGTATCACACAATTTTGTGAGGATGGTTTCTTATAAATTGCCAAAAAATATCATATTTTCCTTAGTGTATGATACAAAGAATCCAAAGGATTGGGAAGCTGTAAAATCATAATAATTTGTTACTACATGCCAGTGTCAAAATATTACTGAGTGCTACAACAATGTATACAAATATATGATAAACACTAAAATAAATGCACAGGACTATTGCAGTCATTTTCAATATGTATGTAAAGTCAATGTTATTTGAACGCGGGAAAATGGTAAAAAAATGTTTATTTTTTATATATAGCCCATAGTTAAAAAATCTTAAACAAACTACCAACAATTTATGTTTTGAGAGGAACTTTTGAGGGTTTTTTCGAGCATGTTCTAGGGTTTTAGACAATAAAGACTATTGTTTGTTATTTTTTCAAAAATATTTTTTACGTTTGAATTTGGCTTTGAGAAAATATCAAAAAATGTTTTTTGTTTCAGATAGTAGAAGTTATTTTCTTACTTTTCATATTTTTCAATCAGATAAAAGTGTTAAATTGACGAAAAAATAAAATGAAAAACAGTTTTAAGCTATAGATAGGCGGTGGGCGGTAGGACAGGAGCTAAGAAATCTTTCAAAAATATTAAATTTATATTAAAGTTACAGTGTAACTATTCAAAAGTCAGTTGGTTTAGGAAAACGTTTTACCATCCTATCCGGTGTGTATCTTTTCCCTCATCACTCGTGAGGAAAAAGAGGAATTACACATTATTATTATTATTATTATTATTATTATTATTATTATTCCTCTAAATCACGACTAAAGATGTTATGTGTCGGCTGAATATAAAATCTACTCCAGGTTGCAACCAGCTACCTGAGGAGTAGATCTAGGGACTGTCCGTGCCTGTACAATACTTTGCGCAAAATGTGGGCTGTTCCAAATAAAGCGATTTCTTGTACTTCCCAGTCTTTTGAATTACCTGTGAGTTTAGACAAGTTCTTACACAAATTTTGCGGAACAAATCCCAGAGTTCCGATAACTATCGGGACGACCTGTGCTTTTACACCCCACATTCGGCAGATCTCGATTTCCAAACTCTTGTATTTAAGACGTTTCTCTGCCTCCTTGGTAACGATTATTACTTTTTATTATCTCCCATTCTCCGATAACTCCCAAATATTATTATTACTATTATTATTATTGTTTTTATTATTATTGTTATTATTGTTATTGTTATTCTTTGAAGTTAAAAAGTGACACTATCATACATTGGGACGGAGAAAGGTTACACGTTAAAATATTTTGATAATAAATACAAAATTAAAAGGAGTTTTGCAACACTCAAGGAGAGAAAAGGGGAAGTACTCATAAGGGCGTTAATGAATGCAGGACTCGAGAATAAAATTTAAAAATGAAGACAAGTTTTGTGTATATTTAAGAATGAATACCACATGTATTCAGAAATATATTACAATAATTTTCTGAGAGTTTGTCTTAAATGTTTTCAGGTTTGATGTATGTCAGAGGCATATATATATTTTGATAATTGTCTGTGCTTGCTGTGCTTTCTGCGTAGACACAAAGGGAACATCTTTTTTTGAAAAACTAGTTCAAAATTTACGATGTTGTTACGATTGCATTACTGTTATCTACACATGATAAAATAAGATTGCAACGTGTTTACAGGCAGACCTGGCTGTATGATGACACTAGAACGTCCATGAAGCTATTGCAGTTGGTGACGGTTTCGAGTTAATTTTTTGGTAAAAATCCGATAAGTGTTGAATGACAAAACTAGCATTTAAGGATAAAAAATGTACGAAAAATAAACTTCTTAATCCTTTGGAGTCTTTGGTGGTTAACGTTTAGCATATTGGGCTGTTTTACCCAATGTTGCTGGTTCAAACCCGGAAGCTGTGGATTTCCAAGGGCGAAAAAAATCTTTCGTACGCCTTCCTTCGGAGGGGAAGTAAATCCGGCTGTCTAATGTTGTAGATTTACTGCATGTAAAAGATCCTCAAGCCTAAAAGAAGCTTTTGAGCGAAATTTAAATAGCCTGTTTCGTCACCCGAGTGATACCTTCTTTCCCCGGTATATGGTGAAAGGAGCGTAGTGAAATTTGCGTGGTCAGAAGGAAGAGCAGGAAAGATAGCATGAGTCTCGCCACGTCAAATAAGCCGTCATTGATTTTAATTGAGGTGCTCAGAATAATAACCGCAGATCCCAACCGAAGTTCGTTTAAAAAAATACTTTTTCTGTTTTCGTTCACGTTCACTTACAATCCGGGCAAAATTTTGAAGGTGGGATTTGAGGGTTTTCCCGTATCCCAATTCATTTGATAGTTCTGCTCATAATAGATATAAGGCAGGAGTTCACAGACATACTTCTAACTGAAAATGCGTGGTCGACTGCGATCTGCAAACTTCCGATATTATCCTGAGCGCCTCAACTAAAATTGAGTTTAAATCATGAATCAGTGACTCCTTATGTAAAAAAGAAGAAAATAACTACGCTTGAGTCCATCGTTGTCTCCCCGCCCGTTGGTACGAGACTGGGAATGCCATAAAAACACTTTTTCTTGAGGGGGGAATAAAAGGATTCCATAGATGATTTTGAAGGCATCGTAACTGTTATAAATAATAGTTCGTGAAGGCATCTCAAATTATGGATTGAATATGATTAAATTAATGTTCAAAACAGTAAATAAATATCATGATCTCTTAATATAAATAAATACTTAAATAAATAAAATTACTTCTTTACTAACTCGTAACAGTATTTTTTTTCTTTTTGCATGAACATAAAAAGTTCTGTGTTGGGATAAAACGTTTTTATGTGGACACTTAAATACAATACATAAGTGAATCCTTTGGTAGCTTACAGCAACCATACTCTCCATTGGTCGAGGAATGTTCCGAGTTCGACTTTTGTGATGGTTCTCGATTTCTAGTGTTGCATCGATATCGTGACGGCAATGGTGAAGCCCTCGAAGTAGATTGCAGAGGGTCAAGGAGACAGAATTATACGTGCTCCGAAAATCGAAAATTAACATTAGAAAAATTACAGGTTACCCCAGAATACTTCGAGTGTGCTTTTATGCTGGACAATATATTGCGTGAATCTCACAGTCGATGACGTTTTTCTGCCTTTTGCCACCCGCGTACGTTCTTTTTCTATTTTCTGTTCGTACCATTTCATACGTACACGAGCCACCGGGTTTTCGGTGTTAAATAATTTAGTTGCATCTCTTTTTGTTCCTTTAATTCATTCCTGATTCTACTTTTGGTGTTAACGGAATGATAAAGAGTAGTCTAATACTCGCGCAGCAATACGATTATGTTTTTTAATATTAATGCGGAACAAAAGGTGTTTCAATTGGTGTCAAAATAAATAAAAGCAGTTAATGCTTTGAAAATATTTAATTGAATGAAAATGTGTCCACAGTGCTTTGAAATACTAAGAATGGGAATGTGTGAGGTGTTCTTTAGGTATAAATGTGATTACTGTTCGTGTTTCGAAATTTATAAGAATACATCGGATGCTTCTAAAATAATTGTAGGGGTTCTTAATAGTATTGATATTTTATTCCTTTCAATATAATTAATAATTGGTATTTCAGGATTGTATTGAAGAAATGCCTGAAACATGTTCAAAGAGTGCCTCAGACTAGACGGAAAACAACTTGTAAACGGGTTGAGAATAGAAATATGTCTATTTTATGTCACGACGGTTTTATCGACAGTCGACTACTTCGTATTTTAGATTGTTTCTATATCACATGTTCAGAAATATTTACGTTGATGTACGTCATCTCCAGAAAAATACTTCTTGTGGTATTTACTTCGAAGAGTCAAAAACAATCTTTGAAATTGTTTTTACATTTTCATTTTTGGGCACTGAAAAGGTTTCGAAAAATCCATGCACAACTACAACCTTTTATAAGGGACTGACTGTAACAGGAAGCGCCAGCGATGGCTATAGGAATACACGCAAGGCCACTACATCAACAACCTTTCTTACATTTCCTTACTCTGCGAAACCACATGATTCACTGTTGTTCTTAGAGGGCGACGTTCTGTGCGGTAAATCGAACCTAATTAATGCTGAACGAAATTTTATTGCAAAAGTCGTAGAATTCTACGGACGGGAAAGAAAAGTATTATTAGGAGATGTGAGAATAATTTAAAATTAATATTGTTCATAGTGAGAATCAATACGAAATTATTTGTTGTGATGTCTTTGTTTCCCTGGAGATTCACATACCAGGTTTTAGGGGTCACGACAGATCCACTGATTCTGTTAATAAAAAAATACTTAAAATTTTAACCAGTTATCCCAGTACTGGTTGCTCGGCAAAGCTAGATTTGCAAATCAATGAGCATAGTCTGCCTTTGTTTTTCGTATGCGTTTCAGTGTGCCGTGTGCGACGCACGTAGGGCGTGGAATGGATGTGTCTGAGCATGGGCGTGCGTGTGTGCGGGCAAGCGTGCGAGCAAGCGTGCGAGCAAGCGTGCGAGCAAGCGTGCGAGCAAGCGTGCGTGCGGGCGGGCGGGCGGGCGGGCGGGCGCGTGCGCGCGAGCGTGTGTGCGAGCGTGTGTGTGTGTGTGTGTGTGTGTGGCTGTGCGCTCGTCATATTGAAACTTGATTTAATGAATTTTTTGCATATTTTCCGGCAGACCTTGTGTCAACTCACTTCGAAGTAATGATAGCTAATTTCGAAAATAAATACAGTGATTCGGAAATATGGCCCGAACTCATCGTCACTCTCAAACGGTCTCATCGTCAAAGCTTCTGTGCTTACATCAATACCACCTCTGTCTCCCTTCTCGTTCATTATATCCCACTCTTTCATTCCCCCTACCTCCCACTCCCTCTCCCTCTATTTCTGTCTCTCTTTCTCTCCGTCATTCCTATTCATTCTCTTTTTCTCCCTTTTTCATTATTCTGTATCCTTCTTTCTTCCTATTTTCTCTGTGTTTCATTTTGTGTGTCCATCTTGCCCAATTCACCCTTAACTTGACTGTTCATATTCTATTCGGAGCATGAATTCTCTTAAAATGTCTGTCTCAAGGCCTTCTTCCCTTAAGACACTTCATACAAGGCGAGTAAGAATATACAAGACATTTATGTCACTCTCACTTCTGCTCCTTGCATGATTCACTTTTCCTTTCTTGTAATTGTAACTCGTTGCTCACCTTGTTTACCGAGCTTAGCAGTGTGCTGCACCTGTGCATCTCCGTTAATGACGCTGCCTCAGCTGCATTCCTCCTTTGCCGAGTGCGCCTTGTACGCTGTGCCCACGGAGGGTCCACGCCGCCTCCATCGCCCCGGTGAGTTGCGCGCTCCACGGACGCTAATCCTCGGCCGTGCCTTCTCTCTATCCCATTTCCGCGCTCAACGCCACTCCCTCGCCGCTGCTAATACTCCACGCCCCGCCCCGCCCTGCCGCACTCCGCTCCGCCCCGCCCCGCCGCGACCCTCTCCGCCCCGCCTAGACCCTCCCCGCCCCGCCTAGACCCTCCCCGCTCCGCCTCAACCCGCTCCGTCGTACTCCGGCCCACCCCGTCGCGCACTACCCCACCGCGCTTCGTGTCTTCCCCTCGCGGTTGCCTTCTGTCTCCTCCGCCCCACCCCCTTCCCCTCGCCCTCGGTCCCCCCTTCCACCGACCGTTCGTCGCCCAGGAACTCCGCGCTCAGCTACCTCAGAAGCTGTGGCCACATGCACTCAAGGCCGGGAGAGGTTTCCTAATTATTATTACCTACGTTCGTACCTTGTCCATAAAGGTGCTGTGTTCGCGTCTATCATCCTTCGTGCCCACTTTGTTACTCTGGGCATCGCATGTACGTATAATGCTCATTGGATCTGGCTGAAGTCCGGAAACTTTGATTTTTTTCTTGTTTCCTCACTTTTCTGTTTTTATCGGCTGCGTCAACAAGGTTACTTTGGTACTTTGGACATTCTTTCTCCGATTCTGCTTTTGCTTCTTGAGGTTTTTAGTTTTCTGTTTTACGTATGTCTTTGTATTCTCTTTAAGATCCTTTTATTTACCATTCCCTTCTATATCTAATTTTTAATACGTTTAATTTAAATTTAAAACATATATTTTATTACCGTTAATTTAATTCTAGTTACGTGACAATTGCGGTATCGCTTCGTGCACGTGTTACCCTTACTATTTTTTAACATACCATGAGCGAAACTCTTTCAGAACATAATTGTAAAATTACTTTACAGAAATAAATTGATTGGAGCCGATATCGTATCTCTGTTTTTTGTAAATAATAAACAAAGACGTTGTCAAGACGATAGGCAATTGCGTAACGTTACGTTGTTTCGCACACGCTTACCGATGTTTCGCACACGCTTTGTAATGTTTTACACACTATCATTTAGAATGAAAAAATAGCACTTGCACACTGAACGTCAAAACTCTCAAATAATAACTTGTTATTTGTCAGATACAGTAATCCCTCAACATCCATAAATTCAGTATTCGCCGATAAAGAAAGTCCTGTTGGAATTCTAATTCCGAATAATAAATTAGCAAAATTGTCAAGTAATTTAAATAAGTTGGTTGATATCAAATTTAAAGAGAGGGCTTTTACGACGTAAACACAAAAAGACATTCAGGATCTTAGCAAATCTCGTGATAATAACATCACTCAAGAGAGCTTTGGGAAATCATTAGCGAAGAAAACCTCCTCGAAGGTGATGAAGCAAGGAGCGAAACTGTGGCCTCAAACAACTTCAATGTCAAAACATTTAGGGACATTCTAAAACTTCAGCAAGCTCTGGCGAAAAGGGCATTTGAATGCACTCCGAACATTGAAAGTTGAAATTAAAGTGAAAAATAGAAGCAGCAACTCTTCCGTAATTGGCGATTTTTAAGGCCGAGGAGGTTGATGAGACAAACAAAAGCAAACAAATTCTATTTTCAATCGCTATCAACGTTGAAATAATCTTCAAAAATTGTTTTATTTCCTCTTTTTTGGATGTAAATTTGAATTTTAAATGTCGTTGTGCTTACTTACTCAATACTACTGCAATTGTCAGATTTTTTTCTTCTTTTTAAACCCCCTTACCGATATCCAGAACTATACCCCATCTTTCGCCGATAGAAGATAGAACCGACATTCGCGATGTTTCTTGGGAATGTAATCCTCGCGAATGTTGCGAGATTACTTTTCTATTTTAGAAAATCACAGTTATTTATCGTAACCTTTCTGTTCAAATTAAAGGGTTTAATTTAATTTAAATTAAAGGATTGTTAAAGATTTTTCCTTACATAAAATGAAAACACACTCTCTCCTAACGGTTGTTAACTACATGCATAAATGATACGTTGGGTATTGATTGCTTTATCAAGGATTGTAACCAAGATCGCGCGCATTTAGTTGTTCAACTTTAATTTCATTTTAAAAAAGGGTCTTCCGACATTTCATGGAGCCAGTTAGTTCATTAATACATAGTTCTCTTAACAAGGTGACTTATTGGTTTCAGGTTAAACTTTTAATCGGTTCATTGGATCTTGAATTACCTTATTTAAGCGATGAGAACCTCCACGATGCAATGAGCACAGCAGAACAGACTGAACAGTCGAGATAATAAATGAGAGCATAGAATCGGTCGCGACACAAAATACTAAAAAGCGATACGTTTAAAGTACACAACCACATATCAAAGGTACCACATCATTCTGACTCTATGCATGAAAACGCTTTTATTATGAAACGAGTTCCGCTGCAGGCTAAAGCGAGTCCCCAGCGACCTGTCACTGCTGTAATAATAGGAGTGTCGTTTAACTGAGAGGTGATACCGTATCTAGAAAATATGTGTATTGTAAATAAAAGGTTTCTTCGGTATTTTATCGCTCATTTCAACTACATTATTTCATCCTGAACGACCGTGTTCACAGTTTCAAAGAAAAATATGATATCCTGAGGGAAAGATATGTGCTGTTTGTGTTGCATGTATTTGCAGTTAGATGATTAAATGCACAAAAAAATGGCTAGTGGCTTTCGAATTTGGGAGATAGTCGTTAAATAGGTTATGTGCTCGTGGTAGGGAACAAAAATACAGCAATAGAAAACAACATGATGTTTTATTTTGATGCTTATTCTTCTAAATGGAAACAAATGTTCTTTAAATATCTGACAATGCCTTTTTACAACACAAGTAGCGTAAGGAAATAAATAAGCTTGGGAATTTATTTAGTTTAAATAAAAAATGTTTGATCTTTATTAAACGAAAGTACATTTTCAATTCCTTTCGTTTTTCAATAAGCAATAATTTGTTTTTCAAATTCAATTTCCTATCTACAGCAATTCATTTCTTTTGAGAAATTTGCGGGTGAGAAAACGTTCTGGTGTTATTTTCGCCGAACTTCTCTCATTTTCTTGAACCGGGCTCGCTTCATCACTTTCTCTTCGCATCTCTATTATCTGTCATTATTCTCTATTCAATACCCTCATCCATCATCATCGACCTATCCTGGTCACAAAGGTGGTCTTTCAGTGAGCACGATTGATGGACTCTGGGCTGGAACTCGCCGCCCTTCGGTCTCTTCCCACGCCGTCGACTACCGCATTGGGTGAAATAATGGAAGATTAAGTAGTCGTTCTTCTAGGTATTTTACACGTTTAATTCGAACCAAAGGTATTAAGAACTATTAAATTCGAAATTTCTTCCGAAATATTTTTCTAACTGCAGAAAATGCATGATTTAATCAAAACCACGTGTTCGTCCAGCGTGGTTTCGCTTAGTCTCATCATTTTTCTTTCGTGTACCCATCCTTCAGAGCCTCAGTTTCCGAGAAATATCGTAGTAGCAGGATTTTCGACACTCGCCAGATAGTTAGGTCGCCGTGTGTCGCTGTCTGGAGAATTCTAGCTGCCGGGTGTTCTGATCGGCAGTTTTCCGTGGTTTCTTCGATCAATACCAGGCAAATGCCGGAGCAGTTTCTACGAAACGGGTCACGGACGGCCCGCGATTTTTCCTTCCCATTCCTTATCCTATCCTACCCATTACAGTCACACTTACATACACTACACTATCACACATACCGGGAGATTGCTCGTGAGCGTAGAGCTTGTCCCGGGTGGGGCGGTGCCTCGCTGGTGGGAGATACCTGGATGGGAAAACGCCTTTAGCCGATTGTAGATAGGCGCCCGTTCTCGACATCCACTGGCGCAAGAGCACCGACACCTCCCGAGCACCACACTTTCGGCGCCAATGACCTTAGCAGTTGACGAGCTCGGATTCACTCCATCGGATCAACGAATCCATCCGAGGAATATCTACTATTTACTGCTTTGAGTCGCCTTTTCTTCCATTTCGAGGTAACGTGGCAACTATTCATCCCGAACAATGAGACTTTTGCAATGGTTTTCGTGACCAATTAGTGCGTTCCGTTCCTCCCCGATGGCCGTCGGTTCTCTTCCCTATCGTTAGGCGCGGCCGCGGCGAGGGCGGCCCCAGGGGCGAAGGTGCCGCCTAGTTGGCGCTCCCGAGGGCCCCTGCCCGAAGGGCCGCTGGGACGGAGGATCGTGACTGCTCGCGAGATCGATTGCTGCACGCCCGTCCACCTGCTCCAGCTTTCGCCCGCCCGCCGTCCACGGCCTCCGTCCTCCGTCCACTCGCCCTCGTCCATCCGCCGCCGACCTCCCGCCGCGGGCGCACATCCGCGTCCGATCGCCACCCCTCCCCCCTCCGTCTCCCGCTCCCTTCCCTGCCGTCCACTCCGCTCCGCTCCGTTCCGCGTGGTTCCGCTCCGTATCCCATCGAGATGCCTTGCGATGCACTGCGCCCCCCCTTCTCTCGGACTGTTCCAGCCATTCTCCGTTCCGCTCTGCTTTCACCTCCCCGAACCTCTCGCCGATTCTCGGAGTGTACGGTGTCCAGGAAAAAGACTTCCGCGTTTCTCTGATTTCCCTGTGGCTTTTCGTTGTGTTGACGTGTTTCAGTCAAAATTAGAGACTCGAGTTGCATTAAAACTAAAATGGTGTTTTCGATAACTACAACATTTTTCTTAATACTGCTAAGGAGTGTGGTGTGTACTGTCATTTCTCAATGAGCCACTTTGCGAGAGTTGGTAAGATCGTTATTTTATTTTGCTCGTTTTATTGAGTGCTCCCGTGCTTCATAAAACGCAGCTATGTTCTTCGCACTTTTGAAAAGTGACTTTCGGTTTCTATGTAATTCCTGAGCTCTACTACTCCTCTCGCCAGATTTATATCACCATTACACTTCACTTCAGTTAGGATTTCATTTTCCTCTTTTTTATATATTTTTTGTGCATCGTTCTGACTCTCCTTCAGTTCTTTTCTTTCCTCCATGTTTTACCGGCCATTCTAGGATAAACGTCATTCAAGTCATATTGCATATCTACTGTCGTCGCACCTTTTGATTTCGTTCTCCTAACCGCATACCTTACTCTCTGAAATACGTTCTTTTGTTGTAACACGCGCATCACTTTGGAGTTCTGGGCCAATATTGGATTTTTCATTTCTGTTCTGTCGTGTGCGATCGACAATGACAGCAGAGACGTCATAAAGGCTGGGAAGTCAAGCGTAAAATGCTCGTAATTACACAGGGCACGCATTTTCACCTCCGACCAAACACAGCGTTTCTATTCCGGTCTTGCATGTAGGAACTAGTGATATTTTAATATTCATTTAAGTGAAAACTTCTAAGCGTAGCTTTTCTTTAAAACGATTTGGAAGTTTAAACACCAATCTCTCTTTACTTTTCAATAATCATTATCATTTGTATTATCCTGCAAATCATTCACAATGGACATCAAAAGGAATGAATTCTGGACATAATATATCTCAAAAACCTTCATTGTGAAAGAAGTCACAGATGTACATCTAATCATGGCAGCTCTCATCTCTCAGTCACCGATCATACTTGAAACGAAGAAACGTTCTAGATCAACAACTCTATAGTAATTTCGGAATGTTCTTAATTTTTCAGCGATCAATGAAATAGATGCTGCGATGTGCTCCGGTTTAGTTCTAAGAATGTAATGTTGTTTTTATTCATGGAAAACCCACATGAAATTTTACGAACACTGTTTGTTGTACTCTCTTCCGTGTGAACAGCACTTATATTTTCTTACACTATAACTTCAAACTTCTCTCCCGCCATTACGAAAAACGTACACATCGACATTTTCGTTATTTGGCATTTCTCTCAAATAATTTCAGCTACTTTTCAACTGCTTTTAGTTGCAATTTATACAACTATACATTACTGTTCAAAGGTTCTCTTAGTGTAAAATCAAGCTATTTTCAACGAGCCAATTCGAAAGCATTGATATGTACTTTTTGGAAATGATAACGTGTGAGAAAAGATGAAAATCTATGCATTTCCAATAATTTTCTGATAGAACAAACAATTTTGTTATAGGGCTTTATTGTTTGATGATTTGTTAGAAAAATTAGTCGTTTTATAATGAAATTCATTTCTTGGTGTTAGACATATTTTTTATATTATTTTATATTTGAAAATATTAATACATACTGTTACATTACAAAAATTATTGTTCAAAAATTGTGACTGTCAATTACTAATCTATCGTAATTGACAATTTCAATATATTGTTGGAATAAAAAATATGCAAAATAAATAATTATATATTCACAGTATTTGAAGTATTTTAAATACTTATGTATTTAGCACATCAAGTCCTGATGTTTTTTGTGTAGGTATTGAAATATTTATTTATAAAGTATTTTGGTAAGTATTTAAATACTAAATTTTAAAGTATTTTTCCCAACCCTGTAATGAGTTTTACAAAAAAAGATTACAGACGTGTTAAATCGAAGAAAATTGTGGTATGAATAGTATTACATAATTACTACTAAATGCCAGAAAGTACGTGCTGTTTTAGTATCGCTAGTTTTTTTAAGAGGTCAGGACTCCTCTTGATTTGACGAATTTATCTAGATTCCTCCATTCACAAAGAAAGCGGTTGTACTTTGTATATTCTTGTTAAGTCAAATAAAACATCTTTATATAACTACATTGAACTTGCTATGTAAATATATTGTAAATAATATAATTTAGATAATTCTTTTATACATCAGTTGTCTCTTTTAAACCCTTTATGTTCTCACGGTACTTGTAGGTACCACTATGTTTAAGCGCCACAACAATGGGTACACTGCCTGGAATCGAGCCTATTTAAGGAATTAACAATGCCTGGGAAAGTTATTAGTTGTTGCCAGATAAACTTAATGCGAAACATTAATTTTCTCTTTGCTTGAAAACTAGAATATGTCGTTAGGCATCATTGAAAAGTATTCTTCTGAACGTCGATTCAAGACTTTATTGAATCAACATTTTCAGTTGTTAATTCTTATTGCAATTGCCTATTTTTTTTTTATTGTATTCTCTGTTTTCAGGTAATGTAATCTATAAAATAATTTACATATTTTTTTTCATAGATATTGTTTATTTTATAAATTTACTTTTGGAACTAGAAAGTACCGTCAGGGACTCTGGCGCATTCAAATACAAACATTTGCTAAACACTAACGCAACTTTTTCTGGTGTAAATATTTACGGTTATATCTGTAGGTGTAAAATGCCGCTGCCTACATTGACAGAAGAAGATGAAATAAAATTTGTTTTGGAAGAATACCATCTGATGTAGACACCCTCGAGGGGTGCAGCTCTGAGATAATGATGGTGAGACAAATGATATTTGCTGCACCTTTCGTCCGCTTTATTTACAGAGACAGAAAGTCAAAAAAATGGTGGCACAGACTAATTTTGCTCTGATTGAAATAGCTTTTGTAAATTCATCGTCATTTACAAGACGATAAATGGGGAATTGTCCCTTTTAGATTTTAGAAGAAAATTAGCAATGGGCCTAATTGCGAATGGAAGCACTCAAACCAAAAAGAGGGGTAGTCCATCATCATCAATCTAAAGATATCAGAAAACAAAGTACAGGTGCCCATTGGCCTCTTTTTGTCTCCCAAAGAGGAGATGTGAATTATGTGCAATAAAAAAATTCAATCAAGACCTCATTCTAAATGTTCATTTTGCTGAGTTTTCCTTTGTGCAATGAAAGTAAAAACCTGTTTTTCAGAACATCATCAAATATAAAAAAATAACAAGTATTAAAAAAAAAATCATTTTTATTTACCTACCCACAGCTCCATGACGGTACTTAGAAGTACCAAGGCCAAAATTTCCAAAATTATATATTCGAACTCGTTTCTTTTCTTCATTGCTTATTTCAATATCATAATGATCATATAAAAACAAAAATACACTTTTTCTTTCACAATGAATTCAGGACTGAAAGGGTTAAATTTACCATGTAATCTGTAGGATTATATAACCATATATTACCAACAGAAGAGTTCTGAGATGAAAATTTACAAATACAGAGATTTAATTCTTCGGCAGAGTGGACATATATTCATAATTGCTATTAATCCTACAATTTTTCAGAGCACAATATCAAGTCTCTCCAGAAGAACCCTAAATTCTGGTCCAAAGTCCTCTAGAGCAAGCAAGGAAATATATGGCTTTGAAGAAGTTAAAAGATCATCTTTCATTACAATTATAAAAAAATCGGACGTAAAAGAAAAGTAAAATAAAGCCTACAGAACGAAAAGAATAATCATATTGGGAAATCAATCCATAAAAAGAACGCTAATGTTAAACATGCCAAGAATAAGGATCCTTAATTGAAAGGACAAATCTGGTATATTTCTTCCGATATTGCGAATTCAATATGTGGGCGAAACAAAAATAAAATTGAATGAAAGAATAAGGAAATACGAAAGTAATATTCTAGAAGTCCAAATTACACAAAATTCATTTCAGATATACTAGTGGAGGTAACTACACACCCTATCAACTATATATTATTATTAGGAATTTATTCTTATTAGTCTCTTATTAATATTATTAGTCGGTAAAATGTTTAAAAATTGCATAGTTATTTAATCAATACGTTGTACTGTCAACAATGTATGTTCACAATGATTTATTTTACCCATAAATGACTAATAATTAAAGGTTTATCATTAAAATATTGATGGTTTCAGCAAGTGCAGAATAACGCAAAGAGTAAAAGTTATGTTACAAAAGACATTGTTGCAATAGGCGTTAATTGTGGCCGATTCTTCAATTCAACAAAGTGTCTCATGCTCCCCTGTCCCCCTGTAGAATATTCGGCCCGTGGTGTTCGGAGGGCGGCTTCCGCTCCTGGCCCGCGGCGCTCGCCGGCCATTCTGCGCGGCCCTTGGCTTGCTGGCGCCTCTGGCCTGGCTTCCCTGGCGCCAGGTGTCGGCCACGTGCTCAGCCACGCGGGGACGGCCGCCGCCCCCGCTTTTGCTACTGCAGCTGGACGCTCAGGGATTAAAACTGCGGAATCTCTAAAGGGGGTGGAACAGAGGGGGAGCGGGAGGGTAAGGGCGTGTTCTGTGGTTCGGCCCGCCCGTGGGGGGGGGGGGAGACGGGAGGAGGGGCGCGAGAACGAGGAGATATACCGGTGGGTGGTGGAGGTGATGGTGTGAAAACACGCTCGATAATATCCTGCCCCACCTTTCTGCGGCCCATTCCGACTGTGGTCCTCCCTTTGAAGCTCTGCGCGTTCCAGCTCCGCGCCCTCGTGTCGCACACTCTCGTCCAGCTGCGGAAAGGAGACGAAGGGCGTGATGGCTTTCTCACTGGGCGAGTAGACGTTTTATACGGACACTGCACAGCGCACGTGCTCCTCCCATGTGTCTTTGGAACACGTTTTCCTTCTGTCTCCGCTTTCAGAAATGAATGCGAAATGAACCTTAAGCAGGGAATACGTCTACACTTTCTTTTGTTCCTTTTAAAAAGTAGATCTTAAGTTTTCCAGAGAGAAAACGTAAGGTTTCACAAGGGGAACCTTGTATTCTGTGTTCTGAATGACGGTATCTTTCTTTTTCTTTGAAAACACTTTCACTGAAACTTTACAAGATCATGACTGCTTGGGAAATTTCAGAATATCATGTTTTCTTGTATAGTTGTTCGAGGAATATAATTTCTCATAAATTGCTGAACATCCACTTGTGAAAAATAAGTTTTTTTCCCAACCCTATCGTATCAGTACATACCATGAAGTGATAATTTAATGTTACGCGTGACTTTCTCTTCGAAGTATTTCGAACGAAATATGTTAAAATAACAGAAATTATAAACATAAAAGCAAATATTTTCTTACTTTCGTGACAGGAAGGAAGTCGTTCTAATTTCGTTGAAAAGGTTTGCTTTTAGCTGACTATTTTTTTATTTGCGTTCTGAAAAATTGAAGTTTGAAATAACATCAGTCAAAACACTTAAATCACCGTGCAACGACAGAAGTTTTGTGTGATGCTCTCTAATATTTCATTCGGTGCGTTGTGGAATATTACTACGAATTTCATTCATTTCGTGAAGAATATTAAATTTCTATATGATAGTAACAGACGGTTTGTAAAGGACAAAGCTGTCCGATATTTACTTGGCATGTGGGTGAATAAACAGACAAGCAAAATGGACGGTTGTGACAGGTGTAGCTCTCTGTGTTGTTCCCACTCATGTAAAGTATAATAAAAATATTCAATATTGTTCTCAAATGTATTGGAATGGTGTTCATTGTTATGACATATTTGTGTATCTGCAATTGCGATCGCCAAGCGTTGCATTTTATTTTCTCTGGTTAGAGCAGTTCATGCTGATTCAATCACAATAGTCACAACAGCCCGAAGCTACGTTCAATACAAATCTAAGGTATGATGTTTCACGATGCCGTCTGCATTCATACTTTTTTTATCCCAGATTTCATAGAACTGTGTTATTGATATACAAGTTCGAAAACCGAAAGGTTTCTTTATACCAACCCACACTGGTGCCCAAATACTTTTGTAAAAATCTCTGATTTAGCGCAGCAAAAAAATTTTCTCTTTTACAAGGATTTTGTACAAAATAGACGTTGCTTTAAATAAACACGAACTTTGTTATTATTCGTTTTTTAATGAACAGGAACATATATTTTGACGCTAATATTGGCGTAAGAAAATAAGTTTCATAATCGTAATTTCAATAATCGTAAGCAAATGATTTCTCAAATCTGTATTCCCAGTTTGAGAGAAATTGAAAATTTAGAAGTTGGAAGAAATCTATGGATGTACCGACCATGCGAGAGGTGTCTTATGTTTTCCCTTAGGTACCCAAGAACTCGGAAAATCTTAAAAGGAAAGAAAACTACAACAGTGGAACAGTTTTGATTTGATCTGCAAAATGAAAATATTTGGTTATGCTATTCCGCCTATTCTTACACTACGCGTAACTACTGAATTCTTGTACTCAGTGCTTCACTGCTTATGAAAAAACTGACGTCTTGCGACAGAAGGGCAGCAAGGAAGAGGGCCGCTCGCCATTAAATATTTTCCCTTTACGTGTTGAGTTATGTAAAGGCAACTTGCTTGATATTCTTGATATGTAAATAATTGTTGTAATTTATACATACTCTCATTACTATGTTTTTTCAATATTCGTGAAGACTGTTGTGGTTAAGATATTTAATTTATTGCATCGTTATAGCCGAGTGCTTTTTAGTAGTATTATTGCTGCTGCAGGCAATTAGTACAATATATTGTAGAAAAGTGTTGATACATGTCTTATTTACCAGAGGAATGATAAGAATGTAGTAAGTGTAAAATATATTGTTTACATATTCATAATAATATCTTGTTAACTGGAGGATGATAATGATTAGAGCCCGGATAATTATGTAATTACATATTTCCGTATGTTAACTCTATCAAGTCAAAACCACAATATATGTAAGTTTCATGTCGATTAGTGCCTAAAACTGATGACTTTTTAGTACATATATTTACATATTTTACCCGAAAGTACATATATTTACATATTTTTCCCAAAAGTACATATTTGTAAATATTTCTTAATATTTTCGTTTTTTCTGCATTTTTTTTATAATTCTTCATTTATCGTACATGTTTTTGGAAAGGAATAACCAAGACAAACAATTCAGCAGTGTCAAACAATTTTTCGGCAGCCATCCTCTCTAAATTGGCGCTATCGCATTGCGTAAAATGTTGATATGCAGCAAGCAGAATCCTGCAAAAGGGCAAGGTGTTGCACTCCATAGCTTCCAGTGTGTAGATTTTCAGCGCGAGTAAAGCAGAGAACAAAATATTACTCAGAAAGAAAATTTGTGTATGAAAATGGTACGTCTAGCAAGCGATAACTCGCGCCCACAACGTATTTTTCAGAGGACTCTCCTTGATCTTAATGCCCTCGCCAAAAATTACACGCACCAAAGCAGCTCAGAAAGTGCCAATTGACAATTTTATTTTCCCGTTTGTTGCACTGGAGCCTAAACCCTTGTTTGTTAAAGTATCTCTGTGAGGTGAAAATCTAAAGTAAAATCATGATGTGGCACTGCAGCTTTTTGGATAAGAAAAGGACAGAAAATAATTCACGGCGATTGGCTTAAACCTTGTGGTAACGCAGACTGGGAATTTGACATAGGCAAAGTTTGGTTTATCTTTTCAGAGAAGTCAAGCAATAGTGTCTTGGGTAAGAACATTATTAAAGAAAGCGGAATTTGTGCTAAGAGTCAATTGATTAAATATCAACCAGTATTGTTTTTTATTCCCTAATCCGTGAATAGCATTGAACAGTGACATGTTGGGACAAAGTTTAAATATTCACCAGTAACTTCATGCGATGTGGAACACTTGGTCGGTACAAGGCCTTCGAACATGTAAAGGATTAGGAAAAATTTCATCCCTATAGAGTATTTGAGTAAACTCCTCGTGTGCATGCTTGCGGATGAGCCGTTCCGTCTCTCGGCGGGTAGACTACTTCCCGTGCACTAGTTGAGACAAACGAGGTGTCATTAGACGCGTCCTCGCCGTCCTGATGGGGAACTGATAATTTGTTTCCAGAAATGGCTATAAAATTCTACGAAATTTCCAAAAACGTGTTTTTTTCGTGTTTTGGTGCTGTGATCTTGGTAAGTATGCCGGGAACTAAATCAACGCCACCTAAGTAGATGTAGGTGGTGTTGATTAAACTCCAGTACAATACCGACGAGGAGAAAGAGAGAGAAACAAGGGACAACGCAGAAGAAGAAGAAGAAGAAGAAGACGACGAAGGAGACGACTTAGAAAAAGGAGACGACGTAGAAGGAGAGGACGACGAAGAAGAAGAAGACGAAGAAGAAGAAGGAGGAGGAGACAACGAAGGAGGAGGAGGGATGAACGACGAAGAAGGAAACGAAGAAGAAGAAGACGACATAGAAGATGAAGACGAGAAAGACGAAGAAAGACGAAAAAATAATGTCAAACAACCGAAAGTAATTTAAAGCGTCGGCGACGTTACATTCAGCTAGTTTCAAAGTATTTGAAACAAATATTATTTCTCATTGTTTACTGAGACCATTGTAAATACAGAATTGTGAGTAGAATTATGTTTTTAATTTTGTGCTTTACGAGTATATTAAGTCTACACAGATCAACATTTAAGCAAAAAAGTTTTATTAAAACGAACTGATATAATAATTAAAGTGTTACATATTTCTTACTTTTTAGTACATATTTCTATACATTTTAATACATATATATGTACATATTTTACTAATTTTTAGTACATAATTATCCGGGCCCTAATAATGATGATGATGATGATAATGAGCCTAAGTAGGAAATTATTTTCAGTATTCAATCGATTTCCTTATAGGGCCTAATTTCTTTTCTTGGAGACATCATTGTTCTTTTATTATATTTTAAACTAATGAGATTTCAAATCGTTCCGCATTATTCTGAGATATTTTGTAAGACATTAATGCCAATTAAATAATAAGATAATAATACATCTTTACTAACACAGTTACCATATCGTATACATAATTTATGTATTTAAAAAAAGGACAAATAAACAACAATGTAAAAACGTTTACGCAGATCACACTGTTTTTTTCATATTTAATAACTGTGAAACTTCAACTTTGAAAAATTACGTACGTCTACGTCTACAGGGTAAGTAAATTGATGGGTTTTCACAGCAGTGTTTGTTTTTTCGCCGTAAACTGATTGCTGGAGAAATCCCAAGAACCACCTTATTTGAAAAGAACCTCAGTGGGTGAGTGAGAAGAGGCAGTGAGGGGGAGGGTGAAGGGAACCGGAGAAGGAAAGCGAAGGAATGGAAGCCATCGCGCACCATTCAGTTCAGGAAACGAATTAAACTCTGTTTCTAATTTGAAGCGCGAGTAAATGACAGGAGGAAACGAAGTAGAAGGGTCATTCCCAACTAGATAATTCCACGTGCATCTCCCGGTCCGCAACCTTGGTTTACTGGTAGGTCTACAATCGAGTATAAATGTTAGATTCACAAGTAAAAGTTTGCAAGCAACTTTTCTTATTTACCCTCCCTAATAGTCTCGGCGAGCGCGAGTCCTTCCTTCCCTTCTCGCACAGTTCCAACTGGCGGGTGATGGGGCGTTGAGGGGCGGCGTGGGGGGCGCCGCCGGAGCGAGGCCTCGATGGGCCCCGATGGCCCCAACGGCCCCCCCCCCCCGCACGACCGCTTTTCTGCGTTTCAAGCTCCTGCCTACGCAATTAGACCAAGAGCCCGCGCGTTCGCATGTGTGAAGTTGTATTCCCCTTTGTGTGTATTTGGGTCTTGCTTTGATTGTGTTCATTTGTTATCTGTTTTGTTGTGTGGGATGGTGCGTGCTTTCTGTTGGTAGGGGATGCCTGTTTCCGTTTAGTTTTGGGGAGCGTGTTTGTGTTGGTGGTGGATTGCACGTTTTTGTTTGATTGTGTGCGTTTATGTGAAATTGAACTTGTGAGATAACAATAGCTAATGATCCATTTTCTTATCAGTGTGTTTTATTTTTTACTTAAAAACGTGTTTGAATGTAGGGTTATTGCCCTGAAATAATATACTGATAAAAAATATGTTACTAGTTCGTATAATACATGCCTGCAGCTTTGCTAAGAGAGAACACGGCATTAAACGTAGCAGAAATTAAACGTGATATTTTCTCCCATACCAAACGTAAAGGAGATCATTACACATTTGACACCCCTCCCAGATTAAATAGTATTGGACCACTCCCATCACTGAACACGCCAATTGCCAGAGGATATGACGTCGACGAAAGTGCTTCCATGTTCAGGAACATAGCATTTGAACATTGCTGTGCCCCTAGGACAACAAACATTATCCACCCTCTAGGGCTTTTGGAATGTGATTTAACTGCGTCCTTTTATTGGCTCCAATGAGAGCTAAATCATTTGTTACGGTACGTTCGGTCAGTTTTTTCAGTGGAAGGTGCTGTGAGTGGCAGTTCTGAAAATTAAAGTTTACTATTAGTTTCATTTATCTAAATTAACGTTAATTAAACGATTAGTGAATACTGGAAATAATCTGCATTGTTTAAATACATTTCGTGGTAAAACTATCTACTTGTTCCTTGATTAATAGAGGTTGATTGTCAGTTCAGTCATTGCCAATCTAGTGAGTGATGTTACTGATTGAGGATAATTCCACACACGGAATCCACAATCCACAGTTTTTCTCTCCTATCTTCGCTTAAGAAAATGTCGATTTGGGCATCTTTGTGTGTTTCTGTCTTTATATTATAAACGTGATATGGAATATTACACATAAGCAAAAATGCCATATGAAATAGAAATTTCACAAATGTTTATTTACTTCACAAATGTTTATTACTTCAAAGTTGATAACATTACGAATGTACAGTAAACGTGACTCCTAAACAAAGTAAGAATAGCAACATCTTTATGTACTCACAGGTGTATAACAGGTTTGAAATAATTTATATTTTAAGCGATAGTTTGACGACTGAAAAATAGAGGCAAATTTCTCAGGAAAGTTGATGAAACCCTACAAATATTTAAAGAACAAACACGTTGCAGCTCTTTTTATAACCTTCCATTCAGATGAAATGTTTATGAAGAGATGAATCTTCAAGTAATAGCTCACAAACCCTTCCCAGAAAGTAATTTCAATAAAATATAGCATTTTCCGGTAACAAGGGTGAATATGGAAAAAGACTGACGGCCCAGTCATGCGATTCGGCATCCTGAAAGGGCAGGAGTGGCCGGAGCGACCGCGGGGCGCAATTCCACTCCACCGGGGCGCGTCTGCGGGCGTCGGGCCCCGCGGCGCGCTGCGGCCCGGCCCACCCCACCCTCCTGGCCCCTCCTGCCCGCCACGCCCCCGAGCACCCGCCCCCGCACTGCCCGCCCGGCCCGGCGGCCACCGGGCCTCGCCCCGGTGAAGCCGACCGAAGCGTGGGCTCCCTGGTGATTCAGAGGCCACGACCGCAACCGCTGCGCGTCTGCGGCCGGCGGCACCCCCACGGGCCCCTCCGCCCGCCGCCGCTCCCACCCACGCCCCCCCCGCCCGCGCTCCGCCCCACCGGCAACCCCACAGCGCCCGTTCCACCGCGACCGTCGTCTCCCGCTTCTCACTGCCCTGGCCTCGCGGTCTGCCACTCCCGATCCCCACCACCACCACCACACGGCCGCCACCACCACCTCCGCCGCCACCGCCCCCACTACCGTCCCCACCACCACCACCATCATCATCACCGCTGCCACCACCACACCACCACCACCACCACCACCACTACCACCACTGCCACCATCACCATCACCATCCACTCTCCCGCCGCCGTCGTCGCTGCCGCCGTGGACCTCGCGCGGTTCAACCTCCTGCGGCGGCTTGCTATAAATGGAAGCTATCGATGTACAGCGGTATGTTACCTCATTCGCCGCCGCAGGTCGCGTTTTGCGTGTCCGGTTGTGCGTTTTTTTTACAGCAGTTAGCGTCACGACAAAGTGAGCGGTCGCGGGATTTCATCAACGGCATTTTTGTCCATAATTTTAGGACTTTGTCCGGCAATTTAATTATTAGTATTTATTCTATATTGGACTTTTTGCCGTACGAAGCGGCGTATAGAAGGATTTTTTGGGTGTTAATGTAGATACCATGGATTTTAAGTGTCAGCTGAAAAGTCTGTGCTGCCGGACTATGAGAGATTCAATGTTTCTTAATACAACCCGTACGATTTTGTGAATGTGTGTTATCTCGCAACACTATTATGTCTTTCTTTATTTTAAAGCATGATAATATTGATGTTTTTGTAGAGAAGTTGGGTTATGTTGAGACTGCAGCACTGCGAGCAGCTAGGATAAATAATATGCTAGAGGATGGTTACTTCTTTAGCTTTATGGTAAGTATACCACATAACTAACGGTGACCCCAAAGCCGACATTCCAATATCAAAGCTATGTCAATACAATTTCCAAAAGAATTAAAAGATTTCTAAACGATAATCTTGTACTTTACTGTTGTCAAATACTGTATAAGTGCCACACACTCGATAATTTATTTTTAACAACATATTACAAACAAAATGATGAAGTTGCATGGTTGCCTGGTTTTAATGACGAAGGCGATAAGCTGAGCCTGAAATTGTATTAATATTTTTAAAATATGTGTGTAATTCATGGATACTTGTAAACGCTTGTACGACGATGTGTGGAAACACCATGAACACGCGAGTCCCAAAAAATGTATTGCCATAGGATTCTTGAGACTATCATGGTAATTGATGTAAAGTATAACTGAAGCCACAAAATGGAGAGGAACAGGTAATGTACGTCAAAATCTTGACCTTCGCAAGGGGCGTGCGCAAGACGAAAGTGGTTCGTTCAGGCGTTGCGAGCGCTCGACCAAGTTGCTCCAACGCAGAAGTTTACCCCTGCCAAGAAAGCAGATGCTCGTAGACTTCCCGCGCGTACGTGTTCTTTATGGCGGGGCACGCTGAGAATGCGGTATTGCTTATGCGCCTTGCCCCGCAAGAAGACGTTTTAAGAAGTATTTACAAGCTCCCCTGGCATTTATTGTAAAATACGCGCCTACGCTACTGGGGCACTACCAGACCCCTCTCCCTTTATATTGCATTTTCGAGGTGCATTCACATAAAAAATTCAAAGGCGAGAGAAAATATATAGTTTCTCTCCCTTGAAACTCGACAACTTGTATTTTATGCTCAAACGCCAACCTAATGTTGACAGACTGACTACTTCACTGGTTGATATGTAACAGTTTCTTCGTTCGGTAAGTCTCTTTCCGCGTGGGATTAGAAACTTCATTTAATATTAGAATATATACAGCTAATGAATTTGTTTTCCATGTCTTTATTTAGAAAAACAAATCGTCTGCAGGGGCTGTTAGTTTCAAAACTATTCAGAATTATTCTTAACATTTTATTTTCCCAATACTTTGAACGAAGAATATTGGGAGTTACGGAATGGCGCAAAAAACCGTTGTCTGGATTTTGACGGAAATACTACTTTTTGGCGTTTTTCATTCCGATAAGTGTTTCTGTGCACAGTCCACCGGTCCGTTTGTTAACAAGATTAAGTACTTTCTACCATCGCCAAAAATTTTCGCAAAATGAATATTCAACGATCGACTCTAGCCGAACTCGAGTCTCTGGGAATATGAGGCGAATTATAGTATAATGTTTGAGTGTACTTTACATGAAACCCTTAGGACTATTTTAAAATTTCTTAAACAATATGTTTGCTGAAATACGAAAATAGCGCAAAAATGCCGTATATATGCGAGTTTCAGTAAAACAACTGATTTTTTCAAAAGGCAAAAGTTCACCTTTTTTCGAACCCATCCTACATCTTTAGTATTAAAGTTACAGATTTCCTTCTGAATGCAATATTTATCTTAGTATTATATATTTATATCATTGCAGGTAAATATTTCAATATATGAGTACTTTCCCATCAATTTGGAGATACACAGTGAACATTTTCGAAAAATATATAAACATTTTTTTCTCAAAAATGGCCATAGTTTTTCTTTGAACTTTTTATGTGGCTACTCTACAATGTTTTTTGACATCACGCGTACTAAAATTTACATTGCAAGTGTATTATTTATTTGATGCACTTTCGTAGACACAAATACTTCAAAATATCACTTTATGAATCTTATAACGTACATTCCCGTTTGCGATTTAAATGATAACTATGATGAAGGTTAACTACCCTTGAGTTAAGCAAACATACATGAGAAATGAAGAAAATTAAAATTGAAGAATTCCGAATCTATAGAATCAAATCATATTGAATGTCAACTCGTTGCATAGTGATTTAAACATGACGTTTCACACTCCGCTGGACTCCTTTAACTGAAATCTGCTATTAAAATAGAATGACTGAAATGAATAGAGTCTTACATGCAATCTTACAAATGTCATAAAGAACGTACCAAAGGTACTTGTTTAGGTGTATGGTCTGCATTTCCATTCTTAAAATACTATTATAATTACTAGTATACACATTTAATGAGTAACAATAGATTATCTATAAACTGTAAGAGTTAATATTATCATAAAGAATAAGAAATTGACTGACTGAAGAATTATGGCGTATAATGAAAGAACAGGAACTACAGAATTAGAATCGTGAAAATTGGGATATAGGTTTTTATTACGGTGTATCTCCAGGAAAGTATTTTTTTTTTCTTAATCGATCTCAGAAGGAACGAAAATGTTGATTTGTATGAGATTTAATGCAGCTGCAATGCACTCAGACTTACCAATGGCGGGACGGAGTGGAGTGGTGCAAACGAGGGTGGATCGGTGTGCGCGGAACAAGACTGGGCGATAATCAACAACCACAAACCCTTTAATGTACAAACTCTTACAATATTATGTCAACAAACTTATAATACGGCTACTAATGCTTGTACACAGCTCAATACAACATAACGCATACTCTAATAATATTCCCGTAAACTCCAAATTATTCAAATAAATATTTCAGAATTAACACAAATGCCCCCTGGCACAAGTAACACACAACTTCATTCACTTTAAAAACAATTGTCAATAGAAACCAATGAACCCATGTATCAGCAAATTCTACCAAAACCCAACAGAATGCCAGAAGCCATCCCATTCAAGCTAGCGAAACACCCAACCCACACCTGCATAGAAAATAGATTCCTGTTTGAAGACTTTTTCAAAATGCTTAGACAACCATAATGTATAATCCTGAGGTTCTCCTCAAGAGTGTGCTCTTAGCAGTTTAGATTAAGATAGCTTAGATTTATAACTACAATAAGCCTAAACCACGTATGGGAAGTGCTTAATATTGAACGATGAATTTCATCTCAAACCAATAAATGGGTTGATAAAAAAGATGGGGACGGGACGGAGTGTGGCGGAGGGTACCATCCGGGGAATGACAGGAATTTTAATAAAATGTCTTCCATTTACACTATTGATTGTCCTCCTTGTTTTTTCTGTCTAAACTATTATTGTAATGTGTGTATGTGTAATACTGCTTAATAGATTCGCAATTATGCGGTCATCGAGAGGTCACTTCAATTAATGCAATATATTCAGAAACGGGTAAAAAAACACTCTACCTGTACAGAAATGCCATTTGACTTATAACAATTCCTGGTTGCAATGCAATGAATATGTGATCTCTGTAACCCGCTACTGTCATGCCCAGTAAAGGATGCAAAAGAAGATATTTCCGAAATTGAATTGGGACACAGCAGATTATGCTGCAGTGTTGCACATAGCAGAACGTCCCTGGGGCGCGAAGCGGGATACGCATTCTGATTAAATTAACCGCGGCGACACCGTCGAATCCAAATAAACGCCGACTGATGGCATTGGTGCATCCACGGAGAAGCAATTAATAAACAGTTGCTTTTGAGGGACTCCGCGTTTAGCAGTCGCAAACACGAAGCTTATTTGAAATGCATTATGCGATTTGATTAATAATTAACGTTATTTGTGTCGGCTCGTGTTCACGTGAGATCAACTGCGCTTCGCCACGTTTTCTGCGTATGTTGAAATGACAATGAAGGCAGGACTTCGTTCCCTCTCGCGGGGCGGGGGCGGAGGCGGGGACGGGGCGGGCTGCCCGCGGGAGGAGTTTGTGTACTCTGCTGCTTGTTGAGGCAGTGGACGGGTTCCACTCCCGGCGTCCTGTCCTTCCTCCACCCCTCGTGTCCTTCCTCTACCCCTCCTGCCCGCTCCTCCTGTCCTTCCTCCACCCTCCCTCGTCCCACCCCTCTGCCGGTCCATTCCTCCTACCCTCACCGCCTTCCGGTTCCTAATTGTATCTTGTGCATGTACACGCGTTTTAATACATGTTTACTCCGTACAGCTTGTGTTCTCTCCTTCGAAAGCATGTCTCTCAGATTCCTCTCTCTTCTCACCTCTTTAATTTTTTTTACTTATTTTTCTCTTTGTTCCGTATCTTTTTGAATTCTTTATATTTTCTCCCTTCGTAGATTCTTTTCTGAGTGTGTATTGCTTTTAACTTTTCAATTTTCCCCGCATTTCATCTGTTGTTTTTCTATTTATAATTTAATGTTCTACTTTTTACTTTCAATAGTTTGTACTTTAGCATCCTGCTTGATTTCTCTTTCAATGTGCCGTTTATCGTCGGTCATTTGGTAGTGAAACTGCTTCGTGACACCTCGTCTGTGCCAATAACCCTGACACACGTGAATCTGCATCGTCTACAGTGTACTGCCCACAAATGTTCATCCCATTCCCCTCCTAACACCTCTTATGAGAGCCAACGTATATAGGTGCGTAAGTCATATTTTTAAAATAATTTTGTTGTCCTGAAATGCATTATTCAGTTCAAGTAAACTATTGTGTTTTAGAACGTTAGTCAATTACTTTAAAAACATAATTTGCATCACTTTGACTTTAGCCTCCTCATCTATACCTTTGGGTCCTCATACTTTGTTTCTTTCAACTTCACCCGCCGGTACACGTTAGTATTTCTCCCTCTCCCTCCTACCATATCTCGTACCCTCATACCAATTCCTCGTAATTTACTTAGCTGGTAATAAATTCACCCCTTTCGCGATATCGGATAATGTAAGAATCTACAGGACAGGATGTGCAAACAGATGCCACATCCCTCCTCTCCACCATACATGCACATTTACGTGTTTTATGTTTGTTTCTTTGAATTCAGTGCTGACCACGGGCGGATGAATGGAAATAGGTAGTAAGACTAAAAAGTAAAAGAAACTAACGTTGCAAAAATGATATATGAATTGCATCATATCAAAAATTCTGTGGCAATTATTAACGTATTTGTAGAGAATGTTTTATTACATCCTACGATAAGTATGACCACGAATGCATTTTATTAGGAAAATAATATATTTTGTTGCGTAAGACTCGTAGGTTTTTATTCTTGCTAATTTATGGTTGAGTTCTTATCTGGTATAGAAAACGTGTCAAAAATGTTCACAAATAAATCAATGTCTTAAGAATAAAATGAAAGAATCGTTTATTGTGTTGCATTAAGTTTTGGTTTTTATTTTATAATTATCTTTTTCGTTATCGCCCATAAAATTTAATGTCTTAAAAAGTACACATTTCATTTAATCTATCGAACATATAGTTATAACGATCTCATTAAATATTTGGGATGTAGCATTGCTCGAAGGAATATTAGTATTCACCCTTTAAAACCGCCCAAGAGGTTTTCAAGTGTTCACGTCAGGAACCGGCCGAACAATTAACTCCCTCCACACCAGGAGCTTTAAACATCTCTCCTTCTGAATAAGACCCGACGAACACACATCCATTGAAAGCACTCCTTTTGCGTGCTATGTGCGCCACAATGAGCCTCCAGTCTTGTTCTCTTCCAGCTTCACAGGGGTGGGAGTACATTGTTGAACATCTCCCTTACATCTCCCTTACGCTTACGTTATTGAGGAAGTCTCTCTTCTCTGAATCGACGACGCAATAGCCTACTTTCAAACTCTTGTTTTCACTACAGTTTTAAAATATAATGTATTTTATTTAGCGGTTTTCTCTGTGATAATTGTTTTCAGACATTAGGTTTTAAAAGATTGTCTAAATGAGTTTGCTCAATGAAAGTTCTAATCCCTAAGGATCGACTTGTAGACTTCATTGCAAGAGATAAATAATATTGGTACCAGTTCTCATATTACATTCAAATAATTTTGAATACAACCTTTGGATTTCTTATTAATTTTTAGGGTGCTTAAAGTCACTTCAGAAAAAACATGAATAACATATATTGTTTGTGAGATTTAAGTGTTTCTTCTCATGCCTTATTAACAATCTAACATTCCCTGGGTATTAGGTTTGAGAATATGATTGAGAAAATGTAATTTATGCGATATTTCTCAAATTACGCTTAGAATCTGAAAAGATAAGAAGATACATAAGAAATAGTTTTGGATTTACGAACATAGATACCTATGAGATGTCATGGAAACAACTTTGAGAAATTTGGATGAATGTGCCTTTTGAGGAAATACCGTTAACACATGTGTAGCTAAGTAACATGTATCTCGTAGGCATCGCCTTTGCCTTCATCTTAATCCAGATTGGCGAGTTGAATACCGAATATTTTCGACGGTGTGACACGTACGCGAAAGTCTCTGTAAGTTGGCAGATGCGTACGGTGTCTATTTAATAACGAACCTTCCAGGCCCGAGGAAATGCTAACAACGAGCGCCCTTAGTGTTCTTCTTTGTTCTCGCTAGTTGTTTCCGAAATGTTCTGTATTGACTTCGTATCTAGAGTAAAAATTTATTTTATCAATACTTTAATAAATCTCTTGTATAATTAATGATTCCATTTGTTGCAGTACGCGCGTTATAAATTAGTACCTCCATGTTCTCTCATATTAAATACTACATGTTCATGTGAATACCAAAAACTGTGAAGATTTTCTCGGTCTCCAAATACACCTCGATATTATTTTTTAAATGTAATTTTTCTTGATCATTAGAAATAATACTGGGATGAATTTTGTCTTGCTTCTGGAATCTCAATGTACATTTTCTCTTCTCCCCTAAATAAATAAACAGTTCATAAATGAGGGTTATAAGAAATAAACTTAAACGTTCTTTATTGAAAATTGATTCCATCCAAAATCATGCGGAAATCGCGTTCGAAGATATTGTCCCCCCTCCTCGACCCTGCCAATTGGCCTCGCGCGCCTTGGGAGAGCCACCGCCGGCTTCCGCCCCCCGGGGCGATTCGATTAGGGCGCTCAGTGCGTCGGGCGTGCGCACGAAGACCCTAACGATCGAACGCGTCACGATAATGCGTAATGAAGAGCGCGAGGTGCGGCGAATGGGCTGGCTGGCAGGCCGGCATGGGCAGGCGGGCAGGCAGTCTGCAGGTGCCCGCCGCCCGTCCCCTGCGGCTGGTCACACGTCTCGCACTCATTTATTTACTTTTAGCTCGTAAACCGCTAGAGCGGCATTCCGCGGTATTTGTCGAGTAATCAGATTAACGCTGCTCGGATAATTGCGGAGCCGCGGTGATTTAACGTCATTTGCAAAAGAGAAGCCCAGATGGAGCCGCGATGATGCGGCGCTCGGCGAGTCCAGGCCGCTCATCTCTCTGGCCCTGTTGTCCCTGCGCTGCATTATTGAGTGGCGCTCCGAGGTTTCGAAGTATCTGCCTGCGGCGGTGCCGGTGACGGCGGCGGTGGAGGCGGTGGGAGCGGCTGCTCGATGGCAGCGAGAGTTCTGCGGGGGCGGAAAGGAGGAGCAGAGGACGCCCGCGGCTGCGGCGGCGCCCGCGCTCGCTTGTCCCACCCAGAGTGAGAGGAGGGGAGGGGGACCGCGACGATCCCGCTGCACCGCTCCTCTCGCTCTCGCTCTCGCTCCCGCTCTCGCTCCCGCTCTAACTCCCTCGTTCCTTCCCGGCTGCCACTGTAAATAAAACAAGGCCGAGAAAAAACACAATTCTCATGAAAACTACATTGTCCTGATGAAATTACACAACGCACCCAGTAATTCAAAACTTTACAATCGCTTTTTCTCTTTTTTTTGTTATTTCGGAACTTTCTTCGCGGTTTAAAATGTTCCAACTTTGTGGGTGTTGGATATTCCATTATATTTCCTCCTCTAATGAAAGCATTGTTGGACGCAGCGGAAGTTGGTCGCAGCGGTCACATGGCCGGCTGCGGTCCGCGCGCGGATCCCTCGGTTGTGGCTTGGGGGGAGGACTGGGGGAGGAGGGCTGCCCTGTCTTTCTGCCCAGGCTGATTGCGGTGGCTGCGGAGTGTCTGATATCTGACCCGAAAGACCAATTGTCCTCGCTTCCAATTTGAGGTTCTGCACATTTTGGGTGATTGCATTTCTTGCTGGGTTAACTCAGCGCATACGGAGGTATCCCAATGTTCCTGATTTTCTGAAGTATTTGGGCTGTTCTGGCGTATCTTCTTTTTAATGCACTAAATGTAGTATTTTTCTTCAAACTCGTATCGTTGAATATGAAGTAATCATGTGCCCATCGTTACTGATGAACTCATTTCAGTTTATGTCCGCGACCTTTGGCTTTTTAAACAGTAACGCTGTACTCTGGTCTACACAGCCAAGGATTTGGTTGACATATTGTAAGTGAAATAAAATATGACGAGGTAACTGATAAATATATTTTAGAATTTGTTTAATATTTTTCCATCTGTGATCTTTTAACTTGACTTTAGGAATTCGGAAAGAAATTTTGAAGAAGCCCATACTCGATCAAAATAGAGTAAAATCATTATTTGCAATACGTATTAAAGAATTAATCCGAAAAGCTCCCACTAAAATGAAACGTCCTTAGTTTTCATTGTTGCTCTCGCGGAGTGTATCACGAACTCGGACTTGCTCACGGCAGGGAGTTTCGTGTCTGAAGCGGATTTCGCACAAAGCTTCTCCCGCAGCCCCACGGAATATAGGCCGTCCACTGCGTGCACATCCTGTATAAAGCTTCTAGGTGGGAATGGGAGGTGGTGAGGTCAACCCGAAAGGCGACGCTGGCGTTGAAGTTCGCGGAGCAGACAATGCGAGAGACTGACGAGGCTGTTGTGTATTGAATTGGGGGCTGCTGGGAGGTAGGGAACTTTCACTGTCGAAACCCTCTTATATTCCATGGGACGTCAGTTGGGTTTTGCAGTATGCAACTTAGTTGTAAGTTTTTGACAAATTCTTTGTCCTTGAAAATCAATATCATTTACTTTCCACTGAATTAGGCACACACGATCACAGAGGAGCTGATTCCCATTCATGATGCATATCCTTGCTTTCAAAGAAAAATATCTGCCTTGCCTAAAGTCATTTGAAAATTATATTATTCCAAGTTCTTCTTTTGATTATTATTATTATTATTATTATTATTATTATTATTACTATAGTTATTAATTTTTGAACTTGTCTTATTTGCTTTTTATGATGGTAAACATACTGCGAAACCGTTCTTTCAGAAGACGATAATCTTTCGTTAAAAACCGAGGATATTTTGATTTATAGCTTCGTATGAAACCTGCACCACTTTTATTTAGTACCTTGTTCACTGGGGGTAAAAACAAACTGTTCTACACTATTCGTAATTGCATGAGGTATTTGCAATAATATTAATTTATATTAGGAATTCCAACTTTTTTGTTTTTTAACCATACTATTAACGAAAGTAATTGAAAGCGAAATTATATATCCACTGCGATTTTGTAGAGAATGGCTCACGCATGCGTAAATGAAATCACATCTCTCATTGGTAGACGCAGTTGATGAGCAAATTTATTACGATGCCCACAATGCCCGTGGAATTGCCACAGAAAGAGATCACACATTGGATAAGCTGTGAATAATTATCTCATAAACTGTGAACGCCATGGGTAACTTATTTTGAACGCAATATCTGATGAAATATTCAGTGATGACCATTTACTGCTCAAATTCCAACGAATCATTTATTGCTCATGTTTTTACCATTTCATTCCAATAAACGTGTACCTGAATATTTTCATAGTTATCGTATTTTTCCTTTTATTGCTGACACATGAACACCTGTTCTGACATTTAGATTACTTTTGGTTAATAACAGTATCAATTTTTATAAAGTTTTAAAACACAATTCGTTAAAACATGTAAAAATGAAATCGAGAATAGTTTGATACTTGCACAAAAGAACACATTAATAAAATAAAACCTGCTTTGAAATACACTGCATTTACTTTGTGTCTTCACGTTATGATAGATGAAACTAGTTAATTCCTTCAATTGCCTAGATCTTCATAGTTTCAATTTAAAATTTTAAAAAAGAATTCTCATTAAATACAAGGGGTCATTTATGAAAGTTATTGATCCGAAAACGTTCCGAAACTTTCAATGAAAATAAATATAGACGATTATGTCTTTCTTTTCTCTTTCATCAAGATACATTAATGTTACGTATACGTTGTGTGTTCAGGAAAGTCTGTATAAAATTTAATGGTAAGATATTTTATTATGTCTTATTTTGAATTATATAATTTTGTCGCAGAAATTAATCGAACAAAAATTTGTAAGTAAAATGCTCAAGACCTCTACTATTGATTTTTAATTATCACATGGCAGTGGGTGGTAGTCAGCGACGGACCCAGCGTAGTTTTTTCTCTATCTTTGTTTAGGTAAGGAGTCATTCTGGTCATTTGTCTTTCAGTGCCTATGGATATATAAAATTTCCAAAATGTCGCTATGTATATAACAATTCAAAACCGTTGCTATGTAGAAACTTCGGCGTTCTTTTATAGTGAAGCCTAGCCATAAACACGTTTCTATCTTATTTTAGTGTTTGTCGATGTAGATAACAGTTGTGAAATCCTAGTAATATACTGAATGTTCTACTAGCTCCTTAAAAGAAGAGGACGTGCCTGTCTCTGTTATCACGAAAAGTACTGCATCTAAAGAAACTGTCCAATATATTGCTGTTGGCCCAGAGATGGGGGACGTCGTTAGCTGGCCGGCAAAGTCGGACTATCGACAAAAATGACAAATAAAAATTGTAATATGTTTAGATCAGCATTTTTTTAGTAATTTTGATTTTTTTGTGCTCAGGTTTCCTTGCCCAAGCGCGCTTTAGCAGGGGGCAAACGCTGCGTGACCTTGTGTGGCGGACAGTTACATTCAAAATGGTCCGTTAAACACATGTCCCAAAAAATCAGAATTACTAAAAAATGCTTATGCAACATATCACAATATGCATATCATTGGATTCGTCTTTTACGATCATAATGATAGACTAAAAGAATGTGTATATTTCCACTTGAAAAACAAAGTAACCTCAATATCTCGTAAAATACAAGTGATAAAATAGAAATGAATGTTTGTATCAATTAGCCCATTGCCTAATGCACTTCCATGAAAATTGCATTGCAATATTTTCAACCGTTCAAAAACTGCAGGAGGTGCTAAAGTTACGTGACTCATTATGTATAAAATTTACTTTCATATGTTTTGCAGTTTATTCCAAAATCCTCCAATAATCCCTGCCCCCATTGGCCTTCTCGGGATATCGAAATGGTAGTGATAAGCGACCGACCGTTAATTATTTTTGCTTTACTTTACTTTACATTGAAATGTGAATCGTCAAATGAAAGGAATTTGTTCGTTTTAGATTTTTCTGGCTTGCTATTTATGCTGTTGAGTACACAAACGCGCACATGTGAGCGTTTCTATAGTCATGATATTTTCATATCGAGCAATTACATCAGTACCTATGAATTCTGCTGACTATTGAAATGCGTGTGTACAGTGGCAATCATTTCCAGGTATTGAACTAGAATGGTTTGTTTATTTCTGGTAACTGATTCCAACATGATATTTCTTTTACTTTCTCGCGTTACTACGTCAGTAATAAAGAGAAAGTATTGTAGTCAAGCTGCGGAAATCAGTGAATTTTTGATAGAAAAACATTTTGTCTCTCCTTGGTAAGGAAAATGTGGATAAATCTTGCTCCTATATGTGGCAAATTTCTTTCTTTAGGCCGTTGTTTAGTGAGAATCAATATTATGAGAGTCTTTGATACGGAAAAATTATTTGACGGCAAAACGTATGTCTTGTGTGTCCGTCTGTCTGTGGTCAACGTTAGTGCCTAAACCTTCAAATGATTTTCTCCAAAATTTGTATTACACGATCCATTTAAAGGGATTCGCGAAAGGGATATTTTTATTTCTGGAAGAACTTTACATGAAGCCTCAATTACATTTTTAAAATGTTCTCAATTCTCTCAAATTGCTCCAAATTTTTTTATTAAACTTTGCCCTCAGACATCGTTTAAAAGAGCATTTAAAAGAACTCTTAAAGAACGTCGCAGGTATAATTTTCGTTAAAATTCCTAATTCTTGCAAAATTGCAAAAGCTCAAAATCATTTTGAGAACTTTCTACAACACATCTTACGGAAAAAACTAGATTTGTGGGTCCCTGATATCGAAAGTGCGTATATATTTATCGTATATGAAGTAAATTACTTCCTTTATTACATAGTAAAGCAAGAATACACATCTGTAGGTCCTTAATATCGAAAAATTCTATAGTCTGCCTGGCTATGGACGATGCTAGTGCCTAAATTTTCTCTAGAATTGGCGTTGCGCAATCGATGAGATAGAGGTGTAGAAATAATGGATGATAAGCACGATGAGAGTAGGTTGTGCAGGGGTGGGGTCTAAGGGAGAGGGTAAGGGGGATGAAAGGGGAAATGGTGGTCAGAAGGAAAGACGTTGAGCTATATGGAAGGTAAGGAGTGCAAATGAGCGATTCTTTTGCAAATGTTACTGCTCTTTACTTACAGTAGCTTCCCGAGCTTCAAATTGCTCGTACTTATCTTTTATACTGTATTTTAAACTTTATAAGAACTAAACTCTGTCCTTAAGTGACGTGAGGGAGCAATGCTCATGACTTTTGAAATATTATATGTGCTTCCCATCAACTGATTATTTACAATCACGTCAATGGTTATATGGAAGATGTGAATGTTACATTGACTTCCTTTCAGTATTATTTCCTGTCATTTAATGAACCCATAATGATTGCCAAACAATTTCAGGGAGACATTTTTATTTCGTTAAAGTAGTTAATATATATATATATATATATATATATATATATTGAAACGCACCGCGCCTCTAAATAGAAACGCGATACATTCAACTTAAACAACCAGAGAACATACAAACGGCGCGAGCATAACTAGGCAGCATGGCAACACGGAGGGGAAGGGGGGCGGCACGTGGAGCGCGAGACACGAGGGGAGGACAGCGAGAAGTCGGTTGAGAAAGGAGACGAGCGGAAGCCACGCTAGCGGACGGAGGTGGTGCGCGAGCGGTGCGAATTATTTGGGGAAAAGTACCCCTAAGTGCTGAATAACTTAATAGACTTGCATAGTATTACATTTCGGACCGTTAAAGAAGTGTGATGCAGACCGAACAGCATTGGGAAGTCAACGGATAGAGTGTATGGTAAACCGAAGAGTGTGAAACCCGCCTGTAGAGTGAGCACATGCATCGCGAACGTAGGTTTTGGGGAAAGATAGAATGTGTAGTGCACAAGACAGTGACTGAACCAGTGATCATTTGTGAGACCGATCAAGCAGTGTCTGACGGGTTTTCAGTGTATAGGAACTTTCCATAATGAAACTGTATGATGACGCGTGAGGAGAACAAGAACACGTGGGTATAGGTTACCGATATTTCACCGGTGATTCAGAGAGTAATATAGTGTAACGTGTTTAGCATAATCAGTTACAACCCAAATCTGGAGTTCAGACTGTCAGGACAAGCATAAGTTAATTAGATGCACTAGTGTAGAATATACGCGTGGAGCAGCGTGAGGGGCGAACACTTGCCTACTCATCTCCGGCTGGGGGCCGAACGGCTCCGGGACCACGCGACGGGAGCCGAAGCCGCCGCCACCATCGGCGCCGGGCCCAACGAAGCGACGTGACCCAGGTGGTAACAGGTATGATGCTAGCATTGAAGGTATTAAGTTTTGGTACCAAAACATAGTAATCATAGCATAGGGGATCAGTGTTCGAAAGTGTAATAGTGATATTAGATGAATAAACATCAAACTGTCGTTGTATAATAAACTGTATGTATTTATTGTACCCCGAACATCCCAGGGTCCACATTCGCGAAAAAGATCCCGAGCCCTGCCTGAAACAAACAAATTTATTGTACCGTGCCACTTCACGGTAAGTCACGATTGACCCCGAGCAGTCGGTACGTTACAATATATATGTCTAAAAACTTTAGAAAATAATATGTAATGGACTATAGAGACGGGAGAGTGCAATGTTCGCAGGTCTTTGAGCTTTGAAATTTCTACCTTAGCTCTTACACACATATTAAATTGAATTATGAATACAGAGAGCAAAGAACATTTTTGGCAATATTTGATAATAAGATATTCGTTTCATTTAATAAATCCATTTTCAGCTATATCCAAAAGTTGTTATTATTTAAACATTTATATACATGCATTTATGAAAACGGTTACATAATGTATAATTCAGCAGAGTTACAAAACGTTCCCTGAAGGAAATAAATGAAACTTATCATTCTGAAATATCACTTTTGCGTTTTAAAACTACTTCTTTAGTAGATTCTTACATTTGAAAAAACATAAAATTTATACCAAAGTGCTTGTGACCTTAGGATGTCAAATTTGCATAATTTAAGAATAATGAATGACATAACGATGATAAAAAGTACTGTCATCCTAAATTCTCATTACTTTTAGTCATTTTTTTATATAAACACTTACAGGTAGTATAACATTACATATAAATTTCCCAAAACGTCATTGATACTTCAGGTACTTGTCTCATTACTATTGCAGACTATTTTATGAGAAATTAAATTCAGACTAACTGATAATATTATTTGAAATATTGTAATGTCATGTGGGAAGGTCAATTTTGTGAATGGCATTTCATCATTATAATGTAACACTACTTCACCATCAACACTAAATATAATCAAACTTCTAAACCATGAAAATTAATTTTCTGTCGTTTTTATTTTTCATTCATTTTGTTTACAAATATTTCAATGGTTGTTATTAAAATTTCTTTTTTATGGAAGGTCTACTATATTTTCAAGTACTAACAAGAAATTGACACATATATTTTTTACATTTTACACTAATACATTTCACGACAAACGTGTGGTTGCTACAACACACGACGTCTCTCTATATTGCTGTGACTATTACATGCTCTTTTGACTTCAATATTACATTCAAATACTAATTACGTTAAGTTATATACGTGACTTAACCGTTATGAACATGATGGGAACATAAGCATTAATTACCGCAAGACAAAGAAGAGTTTGAGATTACACAATAACAGCAAATTTGAAACTCATAAGTTAAAAATAATTATTGCAGATACAAATAAATATTCCTTCCATGATATGTTACCACACACAGAGAATTATCTCTTAAAGTTATTTAATCCTAGTATGAACACCTTGCACAAACCTTGGATGAAGGATCCAAACAACTTCCAACTACAACATTCTTTCAGGGAGGTAACAAGTCACACATTCTTAGTTTATTCGCACAAAATTATTCTCCTACGCAACTGCAGAACGACGTGGTTAAACGTTGTACTTTCTTTCATTGTAGACAATATACTAATAAAAACACGCAGAGTTCCATTCTCCGAAATCCGTTCTTAGCGCCGACCGTCTGATGATAACGGGATTATCCCGAAACGCTTCATTCAGACGCCCCGGAAATCCGCGCGACTGTTTACGTGCCTCTCCTCAGATCCACGCCACACTTCCCACTTTTTCTGTCGCGGAGCGAACCGGCGCGGCGTGGCGTGGCGGTCGGAGAAGGGCCGGGGCCGGCCCCCGCGGGATCCGCCATCTGGGAGTCGGCGCACATGTGTGTGTGTTCGCGAGCGCTCAACTTTTCGTTAGGGAATGCTCGCTCCGGCGTGCGCGCCCAGGCGTCCGTTCACGCGCTCGCGGGATAAGTCGCATTGTTTGCGCAAAGCTCGACGGCGTTACTTCGAGTGCGCGGACAGCGCTCGGAAGTGGGAAATGCAAAAGGAGCTCCTCCCGACCCGCCCTTCTCCCACTCTTTTTCCGACTCTTTTTTTTTGTTGCCCTTAAAAACTCGGTCTTGTTAAATATGAATTGGGTGCGGCGGTTCTCGCAGACTGCGGTCGAATTAGGTTTCCGCTTGCGGGGGATTTCGTGTGACTGCTATGGATGTTGCTAGATGAAGAGTAGATTAATGCAACACTGTGTATATGGAAAGGATATTTATTCGTTTTTAATTGAATGAATATTCATGTATTATATTTATTCAAATATATATATATATATATTATATATATATATATATATATATGTATATCAGAGAGATAAAGCAAATCAACTATAACTCTTTTTTAATTATGACCAATATTACCTCGTTGAATAATTGTACCAACGAGATATTGTAAACACTACTCTCTGAAAATAACATTCGTGATAAAAATGAAGTTGCAGTTTAAGCTGCACGATGTAGGAGCAAATCCATTTTAAAATCTTCTTTCCTAACGAAACGAAGCTAATACTGAAATTACTAAGTGTCGCTAATTGTTGAAACTCATTTTTTGTTTCTTTACTTTGTGATTAACGGTTGCTTTCTTCCGCCATTTTACTGTAATTACTTTCGCAGTCATTAGCGCCCAGAAGTCTTGGCTATTTTAGTTGAAAATTTATTGTGGAGAATTGGAGGACCATTGTGCTTTTTATACAATCCATTGCATTTACTTATTAATTCCGTAAACATTACTTTATGTACGTCGAAAGAAAAACGCTAAATTGAAAAATTGGGTAACACTTCGTTGATTTCAACCTAGGGAACATACGTACATTAAAGAAGTACAATAAGCCAGGCTTCTAAAAAGCATATAAGTATACGTTTTCTCGTATGTATGTGTCACTTGCAGGAAGCGTGTGATGTCAGATATACCTGCAGAATTTTTATCAATGGCCCATTTTCGATCATTTACATGCATGGCACTATATAAAATTTACAAAAAGCGATTCTGCTAGAATATTTACTGCATCTCGATTATCTGCGGATTCTCTCTTTATAAATAGCTTAAGATATATATCTAGTTATTCATTTGACGCTCAGAAATCTTGAAAATAAATAAAGGGTACACGTGGAAAACGATGAGTGCCATCATTCCGTACAACATTGCGTACAACAAACTCCTAACATCCCTTCATGAAGCATATACATGTATGAATTCATGAATGTGTGTTTGTCTATATGCTAAAAAATTGAGTCTCAGCCTCCAAATGTCGAATTATCGCTTTGGAGCACTCGAAAAAAACAGAGGTTTCGCCATACCAAAATGTTCCCCCAAATTTGGTTCCATTCCATACGTGTTTGTTGCTGGAAATGATGCAACCCGCAGTACACGTATGTTACGTCATTTGTTCCAGGCGGCGCGGAGCAAGGCCGATTGAGGTTGGCGGGACAGAAGTGGGCTAAACAGGTTGCATTGTTAGGGCGGACAGGACGGACACAACATTAGGTGTTGATGAGGGCAGCATAACGCGTTATGATAAATAGGGATTTTAAGCACAGAATAGCGTACAGCAATCGACCGCAATATCGCCCTTCTGTGCATGCGCAGTGAGAGTTGCGTATAAGTAGATGGTCAAAATTGGTATACAGTGGTGGGGATCTTTTGAAGGTTGTGCGCCACGCGTAAAGTAGCAATATTATGCACTAACAGCCACGTGACGGGTCTTGAAGACATGACGTCCTACCTAAGGCCTAAGGCACCTCCAAAAATACACGCCTGTAGGAGTCTGTACGGTCACCTTACAAAAGGCAAAATGCGTTTATAGCCAGGCAAGATTGCGTTTTCCAACTGTAAAAAATTGATTCTCCTATGTGATGAAGTAACAATTAATTTTTACCGACATCCACACCTTTGGCAATAATTAACGGAAAATGTTTGATAAGTGACAGGAAAAATTCTCGAAGAAGAAATAGAAATCACATCATGGTATTAGGTTATATCTAATTTTACAATGTTACAGTGCTCACAACGAACACTGTTATATGCTATATTCTTAAGAAAAGACTATTGAAAAACCCAGAACGCAAATTCAACGCGCAGGGCTAGAAAATCTAAAACTTCTTGCATAATGAAGATTTGTTTACTCTTGACTCGTACTGTGGTTCAAATGTCTCACCAATTATCTACTCTCTCTGATATAAGGTGAAATTTCTTTTTTCAGCGTTTGAAATGCTCCTTTTTTATAATGCATAACACAATGTGTCAATTGTTAAGCTTGATTGAACGTTGTTTCATTAGTTTCATTAGTTCATTAGATCATAAAGTTTAACAATCAATGACACATCGTCTTGGTGATTATAGTGATGTCCCATTAACATTTTTCTGGTTTGCTGCCGTTGTCCAAAGAACAATTTGCTGATTTGCACGTCTTTATTTCTGTATTTGGTCAGGCAGAACATTTTTCTATTTACAACTTATACTCCAAGATTCAATCAGAAAAGAAAACTAGACATTCATCACGTGAAAAGATGTTTCCTATTTAATTTCTTCAACCCTAAAAGCCTTAAAAACCGGTGACATTTTTCTTTACTTTGATGAAAGTTCGTTTTTATTTCAATTTTATTTTTATGTCATCACATGTAGCTAAAAATTGTGAATTTATAACTTAGTACTGTTCTGAAACCAATGGATGTTTGTAGATTACAAACTGTTATCTTAATGTATGAAATACGTGATACGGGAAACACGTTTACCAGTGTCCTTGAACTTTTTAAATTACTGTAAGAAATATTGACATCCATCTCCAAAACATATTTGGCTATATACACGCATATCAACTGTAGAGCAACGTCCATTCCCATTGGAAAGAAAGTGCGATAAATGAGCAGCATAGAGGTTGAATACCTACTAATGAACCCAAGGGGTTAACCAGTGTGGAAAGTTACGATGTTGCATATATCACTGTGTTTTATGGTATCCTATGGTGAGATGCGCTTGTAAGATCGTATCGTCAAACCATACGAGACTGAATCATCGTAAAGCTTGATAGAGATATTATTTCTCCGTAAATCATATTCAGGGTGGCATTTGATAGCGAAATCGAGAAATCGAATAAAATATAGAGGACCTAAATGGGAAGAAGCTATGAAACATTTTCAAAACAAATAATTAATTTTTACAAAGTTGAAAAATTCGCATTTTTGAATCATCAATGTGCATCAATCTTCAATCAAAACTCTCTAGAAACATACTCTAAAATGTCGTAATTCATTGGAAAATTTGTGCGATCATATTTCATGTAGTGGTCGTGTCTTCCTACCATCTATCGCATTTACCAACAGGTTAATTTCTCCCGAGATATCAGCAAGCGTCTGCCAAATATCGAGGCCACCACTACACAATAGTTACTTCATTAAGAAAGTCAGGCCATTTGTTGTCGCATTACAAAGGAACGCGCACGTGCCTCGGTGCCCCGAAGGCTCACATCTTCTCCGGGTGACACAAATTCAATGTTTCCGCCAAGTGTATTGCTATTAAAAAGTTTGCCTCTCGTCGTGCAGACGGCAGCGCTTTCGAACGCCGGCGCGCCGGCGCTGCCAGCCATAAGTTCAGGGCCGTCGACAAAGGTTGTTATAAGTCATAATGGGGGCGGCCGTTAGCCCGCTTCTTAGAAGCGCACGCGAGCGTCTCCAGAGAGCACCTGCGTGCGCGGGCAGCCGCGCACCCGACTCTCACCCTTCGCGCTCGTCCACTGCCCCCTCTCCCCCCTCCACGGCTTCCACCCCCTCCCTGCCACTCCCCTCCGCACGGCGGCTCGCCACCCACTGGCCATTCTTCATCGTAGGAACTCGCGTTTCCCGCATTCACGGCCGCCTCCCCCAGCCCCGGCCGGCAATGGCGTTGCTTTATAGTCGACTCTTTATTCCACGGCGGAAGCAGTTTATCAATTGTGTCTTTCTCTCAATGCATCGTCACGCCTGTTGCACAATGCCCGAATTCCGTCTAATGGGAGGGTGTTCTACAATATTAAATATTGATGCTAGGACGAGCAGTTTGTTTTACGGGCTGTTGTTGAAAACACTGGCGTCGGGAGCTATTCCGCTTTACTTTCAACGCTGAAAACGAACGCACATACAGAACATCGCCCATATCGATTTTCGTAAATAACGTTGGGGTGTTTGGCGCGATTTCATACGTGAACGTTTTTACTTTCTCGTACACTAATATACGGTGCATATTCGTAGTACACAGAAAATATTCGTAGTATATGAAAATCGATATCGATATTTAACAGAGATACGTTTCTGGGGTCTCTGAAACCGAAAATAGGTTATTTTTCAAAAGGCATGTTCGACTGTCTATGAACAATACAGTCGCCTGAACCGCACCTGATGTTTTCCTGATCGAACTGGCCAACTCTGAGTTCATTTGAAATTTAAAAGGATCTTTTTATTTTTTTGTTCTGTAGTTGCTCTTTATTTATTTTTACTAAACTAGAACTTAAGTGTGCTTATAAATATAAAAAGTTTCCATCCTCATTAAAACCTCTGAAATTTCTGAAATTGCAATTTTTAACTTTTTCCTTTATCTTTAATAATGAAGGCTATATGTACGTTCACGACGTGATTTAAATTATTTTTTATGAAACTTCTCTAAATCTCTGTCATGTTTTTACCATAACATAGTTCAAAATTGTACAAAATCAAAAAATAGTCGAGCAACATTCTCTTGAAATTTACTTCAATTTTTCCTCGAAACATTTCCATGTAAATAGGTATTTATGTGTTTTTTCTCTCACATTCGAAAATGTTCAATTTAATTTAAATTACCCAAAAATCATTAATATTTAAAGAATGTGTACATGGAATGATTCAAAGTTCTAATATTGAGGAATAGAAGTAATTCAGAAATAAATGTCATTCAGAAAGAAAGAAACGAGGAGGCGGAAAAGTTTACCTGACCTCGCTTTGTTAGAACATTTATTCATCATTCAACTGTATATAGTAAAAAGAATGGGAAGAGATTCTAGATCCAGAGATAAGGTACATTGTCAGAAATAGCATTAAATTTAATGTAGTAATTAACTTTTTACATTAAAGTTAATGTATCGTGTACATTAAATGATATTGATGTGCATGTACATTAAATTTAAGGTGTAAATTTAAATCAATGTAACTTTAATGTACTACAGTATATTAAATTTATGTTTTGTGTACGTTAAAACGAGATTAATGTGTTGTACATTAAATTTAATGTTTAAATTAAAATATAGGTTTAATATGAACATGAAATTTACCTTTCCCTACATTAAAGAGAGATTAATATAATTCGATATTAAATTTAATGTTTAAATTAAAATTCACGCAGATTTGATAAATAATTATGGAATGTGGGAAACATAGATACTGTTCAAAAACTTATAAACATTTTCTTCGACTATTTGATCTCTCGTATAATAAATTTTAATTTTAAAATAACTTTTTAAAATTTGGATTTACATTCAAATCGGCAACAAATAAAATTGTAAAAATCTAATAATAAAATTGTTGCGACCCACATAGCAGGGTAATTGTTTAGTTAACAATTTTTTCAAATTCACTGGAAATATTTAATTTTTTCAAAGAATTGTCACTGTAACAAGGTCAGAATTTAGTACTCTTTACGGCTACGAAACACTTTGGAGCGTAAACGCGTCCTAAACTGGTGACGAAGTAATGACAATTATATATAATATACATAATTCCGTAAACTTGATATATATTTAGTATACATATTACGTCTAAAGAAATATGCTCCGTAAACGTAAAGAATATATATATATATAGGGCGAGTCACGTAACTTTAGCTCCTCTAACTCTTGAACCGTTGAAGTTATTGCATAATTGATACGTGAATTTATTTCTGTTTTATCATTCGTATTTTAATGGAATTATACGTATTTTTAGACGTACAAATGGAACTATACGTATTTTTTCAGTCTATCATGACCACGCGGCGCTCCACCAGCAAACGTGCGCTTGGGGAATGGAAGGAAGTTGAGTATTTGAAGATACGAAAATATGCCAAATAATCTAATAACTATTGCAGTTCTTCCTGAACCCTGCTTTCGGTCCTTCCCTATTTTCATAAGTAGTATGTACTGAAATAAGTTTGTTTCCATCCCTACGTTATTATTATATGCTTATTAATATTTAAAGTGTTTGCTCCGAATATGCAATATTCTTTGTACAGTCTTAATATTTATCCTGATAGTGTTCTGCTTCAAGATCCCATTAATATCCTGTGATATAAAAACTCATTAAAAGGAGTTGAAGTACTAAACAATTTTATTACAATACATAGTTATGACAAATCCTTATTTTCAATCCTTCATTTTCTTGATCCAAGAAAGACAAAAAAACTGAATATGCGGAAGGATGGGAAACAGAGTTCAGGGAAAAACCTGCAACAGTTTAGTGAATATTTGGCATATGTTTCGTATCTTCAGATACTAAGACCCCTTCCCTTCCCGTCCCCACGAGCGCGTTTGCCGGTGGAGTGCTGTGTGACCTTGTGTGGCGGACTGTTAGAAGTACATTCAAAATATCCGTTAAACCCTAGTCGCAAAAATCAAAGGTACTAAAAAAATGCTTATCTAATATATGACAATATGTTTATCGTTTATCGTTTTTTCACGCTCGTCATGATAGACTGAAAAAATATGTATAATTCTATTTTAAAAAACAAAGTTACCTCAAATATCTCGTAAAATACACGTGATAAAACAGAAATGAATTCACGTGTCTATTAGCCCCATTTCCACATGCACTTCTGTGTAAACTGCATTACAAAAACTTCAACCGTTCAAAAGTTACAGGAGGTGCTAAAGTTACATGACTCATTCTGTGTATATATATATATATATATATATATATATATATATATATATATATATATATATATATAATAGCGGGCAATACATCAGTCCTAAGAACCTGTTCAAATAGATGTCGTGATAGCCCAGTGGTTAGAGAAACTGGGTGTAAACCAGGGAACCCGGTTTCGAATCCCGGTCGGGGTGACAATTCTTTGAACAAATTTTAAATATTGAAGTTACTGTACATGTGGGGTAAATTTCATGCACACGTACAGTAAATTTAAAGTAAAAGTACATTAAAATAATTATCATGTACGTAAATTTAATTTAATGAACGCATATGTAAATTTAATGTACACACATACATTAAATTTAATTGTACATACACTGTAAAGTTACTGTACCTGTGCATTAAATTTAATTTACGTACATGATAATTACTTTAATGTACTTTTACATTAAAAGTCGTGCAACCATTTCTGACAGTGTACGTATATTATACCTGTACCCATACGTCACACACAGAGGTTTTACGGTTCTTTGACGAAAATAAATTGAATTAAAACAATGTATGTGAAGCAGGGTGTCAGAGTAATTTTGAATTTTTGCTATTTTCAAACTTCAGACGTTTTAATGAAAATCTGATCTATGCAATATTATTAAGATATCTTTATTCGATCCAATAAAATCATTAAAAATACTTGGAGTCCTTTGAGAAAATCTTGTATCTGTGTTTTTTAAATATCACGGTTTCCCTGAGAAAGTTACCCAAAAAGTTAGAAAGTTACTCATGCTTGAAACAAATTTATGTGCCATTATTTAATTATCTGTCTTAAAAGATTTGATTTAATGAGGACAAATCTCTATCTTCTGAACTGCAGTGAAAGAAGTAAAAAAGTTTGAACTTTTGCCATTTTAGAAATATTTGAAAGTATTTGAAAACATGTGGTAGGGGCTAAATATAAAATACAGAGGTGTGGTAGGGGCTTAATATAATAAGAAAATTCGTTTCAAAGTTGAGATCTAGTGACATCAGCCACATCAATTAATGAATTTTGGTGAAAATCCTGTGTAAGCTTTAGGTACAAGAGTGTTTCATAAATGGACGCAGATGCATACGTTTGGATAGGAACATTGTTTTGGGTATCAACAACCACCATGTCGTGGTTTCTGACTACATTACGGTGACGAGTAATTGACTACTTATAAGGAGCAACAACAACTCAGTTTTCAGTAATAGTCTCATAGAGTGTACTTAAGGAAGTGAGATGCAGCGGCAACTTTCTTACAATCTGTAAATGTGTTGTACACATTCAGTGGTAAACATTGTGTATATTCTTAAAAAAATTGATCTCGTCGTTGGCATTAAGTACATGGAAATTGATTATACTTTGCGTTATAGAATTTGCATTACATCTAATTTCTTGTACTGTGAATCGACAGGAACATCGTATTTGGTCACAGTAAACCAAAATATACACTGTTTGCACTTCTCGTTGAAACCATAGTACCCGTCATAATTCAGTTAATGTCAGTTCAGACTTCGTCGAGTAAACTCAATTTTCTTGACTTCGAACGGGGATGACTCATTACGGAAATAGCAGCTACTTTTGAACCGTAAACATACGCTGAGGTTTAACATAATTGTAGAACATTTCTCTGAAGCATCCCTTTCCCGCTTAGTCTCGACGTGTGCCGGCCCGTGGGAGAAGTTTCGTTTTTAAACCTTTTTGCCCGGGCGTTTTTGGCAGCTTTGTGGTCCGAGTCAGAGCAGCAACTTTTATTTGATGTCGCATTTGTAGTGCTTCCTCTGCAGACACGTTTACCTCAGTTTTCTGCTTGTGGAGGTGGAAAAGCAATGGCCTCCTCCGCTTGAAACCCAGGTGGGCGAGGGCGAGGGCGAGGGCGGGGCGTGGGACAGTGGCGGGAAAATGTGGGATGAAGCATTCGTGGAAATGGGTTGTGAAGGTATAGTAAGGCAGAGATGGGGACGGCGTTCGGAAACACATTTCGTGATGAGGATCGGAAGTAGTGATTTGAGAAATAGAAAGTAGGAGAGATGATGAAGGGCAGTGGGAATATACTTCTTGAGTGTATGCAGAGACGCGAAATGGACATACACGGAATGGGGAGGAGGTAGTGAGAACAGGTAGTATATTCCGTGCCCCGTGTTGAGTCAAGGCACGTAGGAGAGACAACGCAATGGGGTAAAAGACAAAAGAGATGGCGTGGAGAGAGGTTAGAGAGATGGCAGGCGGGAAACAGAAGGGAGATGGAAGGCCGGTGAGGCAGAGGCGAGGGGCATGTATGGAGCGGGGCGCAGCGGCCGGGTGCTGGCGTTTTAATGAAAACGGACTTGGAGCTTTGTTTCCACACGGTCGCGGGAGACCTGCTATATGTTCGTGTTTGATCAGCTCCAGTAGTTTGCGGCCGAGGTCCAGTAAGCAAGGGGTCCTCCGAGACCGATTTCGCAGAGAAGCGTCGGGAATACCAGCCCCTGGCCAGCAGGTCGCGCTGCCGTAAGCTCTCAGATTTCAACTTCTCCCGTAACTCATCCCTCCAAGTACGAGTAATCTCCCAATTAGATGAGAAAGTTTACTTCCACTTACTCGATAGAAGTTCTTGTCTCGTGTTTCGTGCACCTTTCACTAAAATATTTCCAGAAGTAAAATGATGAATCGTCTTTTGACCAAATGAACTAATTGTTCTAATCCTACTATAATATATCCTACATACACGAATATATCCTACATATTCTTAGAAATCGGATTACCTGCCTTGTTCGACCGTCACTCACGGTTACACTCTTTCCGGTTCGTTTGAGGAGAGAGAGGTGTCATTCGACGCGTTTGAAACTACTGGCGGAAAATGCTTTTTTGTATTTTTCGAGAAAATTAATATTATTTTGTTTAAAAAAGTAGAAAGCAAATACAGGTAAATGGAATTGCAAGAAAAGTGAATACGACTACAAATTATTAAATATAGATCCCTTCCAGATCACCATTTTGGACAAGCGAGATGTCAATCGACGCGTCTCCGTCTCCTGGTGGGAAATTAACCATATTTTTGTATCCTTTTAATCCAATCCAAAAATTTCTAGATAATAAACATAACAATAACTTTAAGGCTGTTTAAAGTGTCACTCTACACTAAGATAGTAAATAATATTACATAATATGATTCATGGATATTTCTGAAGTTGAAACAATGAATTATTCTTGTAAGACTTACTTAGCGGCTTGGAGTTCTGGCGTCGAAAATGATAGCAACTATAACCACCCTTGTGTATAATTAGAGTTTTGAGTTGGCTTGAAAGATTTAGGTTTTTCTTTGGATTATAGACGAGGACTATCAATAATAAACCTATTATGATGCATAATGGTAAAAAGATTTCCTATTCGAAGTTTGTAAATTTTTCTGTGATTTTGTTCAGTTTTTCATGTTTTCATGGCCCAACGTGGACTTTGTGAAACAGTGTGAATGAAATGAAATGCCATGATGAAATGAAAGCAATGAAATACCATTCATTGCTTGGTCATAAATGCTTATTTGATGAAATGCAGAGATCACAAATATCGTCAGGTTTCCTAAAATCGCCTTCCGTAGCTTTCCTCTACAAAGGGAAGCCACTACGAGTTAAGATGAATCGTTGTGTGTCTGTTTGCCACGGCAGTTAACTGTGAAGTTTGCAGAAGATTACAGCGTCTCTGTGTTGCTTTATAATAATAATAATAATAATAATAATAATAATAATATTTATTTGAACAAATACATACATACAAATACATACATTTACAATAAATAAATATTTTTGCACTTACATTTGTACAAAAAGGTTTGATTCAGGAAAAAACCTGTTTTTACATCAAACCTGGAAAACAGACACTCCAGTATGTAATAATGTAATGTACAATCATTTATGAGACTTAAAACAAGAAGAAAAATGTAGAATATCAATTAAGCATAAAAGCAGAATACAATAGAAGCAGAATACAGTACAAATTGAATACAATAAACGTAGACAACAAAATATGCACTTTACATTTAAATTACAATAAAAAATGCTTTGTTCTCTAGTTCTAAAGTTCTCTAGCCAGGCGAGTTATCAAATAACTTCACTTTGTGCGATGGATCGCGATTGCGATGATGAGGTTAGTATTTCGATTTTCATTGATTGACTGTTTAATTCTGGGACCGTCAGCTGGTAAGGTCATCAGTCCCGCACGTGTAGTGAATTATTTTTTTCCTCGGGTGGTAGCGATGAACTGGAAGGTGAGATCCAGTACCGAACTAGCTGTCGGCTAGCGGGTTTTTTCTCAATCAGATATCTCCCGCCAGCGTAGCACCGCCCCAGCCAGGACAAGCTTGAAGCTCCCAACCAGTCTCCCGGCATGTGTGGTAGTGTAGTACATGTAAGTGTAAGTGTAAATTTAAGTAGGGGATAAGCATAAGACAAGGAAGGGTCACGTGCGGTCCGTGGACCGTATGGTAGAGTACTACGGAAAACTACCGATCAGAGCAGCCGGCCGCTAGAATTCCCCCCCAGATAGCAACTAAACTCGACCTAGCTATGTGGAAATTGTCGAAAATCATGCCACCGTCGGACTCGAATCTAGGACTTTCCGTGTTGAGGCACGGCAGTGACATCAGTTGATGCTCTGAGCTACCTCTCTTGTGTTAGTATTTCGAGAAGTACGCGTTGTTTTCATAAGAGTATTTTCGAATTTGTCTTTCCATTTCCTTTTGTATCACATACCGTATTGCAAGTTTCGGAGGTTTAGAATATTGCCCACAGAGACGTTCCTAATATCACTTACAATGTAAAATTTTGCTCAGTTTTGAGAAGGCTACTTTTTATAGAAGTCACTGTAGTAGCTCCTTAAGTAGACGCGTGTGTAACATGTAATGTAGGCCTCCGCGCGGTTTTCAGAATACGCTGTTTTACTTGCTTGGTAGTACGAGTAAAGTAATGAATTGAAGTAACATATTTATTACCCAAATCATAATAATAATAAAAATAATTATTATTATCATTATTATAATTATTATTATTATTATAATTATTATTATTATTATTTTCTTCTCATTATTATTATTATTATTATTATTATTATTTTTTTAATGTTTGAAGGCTTGGCAACTAAGGCCTTTAGCCTTTTTACTGTTTATTATAAAATGTCACATATACAAGTACAATTTACAGTTACATTTCAAATTTTATGAAACAGATTTGCTTCTTTCAGGAATTTTAACGTCCTGCCAGTCGCCGTTGTGTCCGTTCCTAGGTCCTCCTTCAGATCCCCCTTCATTTCACATCTGTCTCTGATTGTTACGAGATTCACGCAGTCCGTTAGTATATGCTTCACTGTTAAAACTCCACCGCAGTCGCAGACAGGTGGTTCCTCATTCTTCAGCATGAATGAAGATGTTATTCTTGTGTGGCCTATTCTTAGCCTGGTAAGGCACACTTGTTCTCTTCGAGTATAGCTGTCGTGTGCTGGCCATTTATTCACGCTTTGCTTGATCGGCTTTAATTTCGTTTCAGTGCTATTCCATGTGGTTTGCCATGCTCTGAAAATACACTTTAAAGCGGCATTTCTTGCGTCTTGAGGTCGTATTTCCGTATTAATTTCTAATGGTTTGTTTGCGGCATATCTTGCTGCAGAATCAGCTTCTTCGTTGCCTGAAATACCTATGTGCCCAGGGCACCAGATGAATGTGACTGATGCTCCTCTCTGACTTAATTTATGACATGATAGAATTATCATTTGAAGCATCGGGTCCACAGGTAGGTGTCTGTCTATGGCGTTAAGGAAGCTGAGCGAGTCTGTGCAGATGGCAAATCTTCTTGGGCTTAGAGTTTCACAGTATCGCAAAGCTTGCAATACTGCAAACAATTCAGCTGTGTACACACTCGCTTCTAGGGAAGGGTCCATGCTTGTGATATGCTTTCAGTTATAAATGCACTTCCAACCCCATTTTTGGTTCTTGATCCATCGGTGTAGATGATTGTGTGATTTGCGATGTATTCTTCGAGAACTAATTTAAATCCGATTTTTAATTCTGCGGGAAGGCATTCTTTTTTCTTTACACTGGTTGTGTCGAGTCGAACATCTGGCAGTTTCAGCGTCCAAGGTGGAACTTCATAGGTTTTATACTTCAAAACCGATGGTAGAACGATGTTATAACATCTAGTTATTTCGATTGCACGGATGTTGGCTGGACGAGTGGCGGTAGGTCTTCGATCGTAAATATATGCCAAGTTAGGTCGAGTCATCAATGAATGGTTCAAATGCTCTGGTAGTGACAACATTTTTGATCTATATCTGAGTAGTAGTGTTTGTCGTCTATGATATAGCAACATGGTACTGGTTTCACAATATAGACTTAAGGAAGGACTAGTGCGGAACGCTCCAGATGCATAACGGATGCCTGCGTTGTGAATAGGATCTAATTTCCTTAAGTTTGACTTCCTGGCTGAGGAGTACACTGCGCATCCATAATCTATTTTGGACATTACCATTGATTTGTAGAGACGGAGTAAGATGTCTCTATCTGCTCCCCAATTTATATGCGAAATGCATCGTATTACGTTCAGAGCCGTTCTGCATCTAGACAAGGTATAATCTATATGCTGTTTCCAAGTTAAATTTCTGTCAAAGATCAAACCTAGGAATTTGCTGATTCATTGTATGCCAGTTGAACACCATTTAATGCCAGATGAGGATCTCTGCATCCTTTCCGTTTTCTACAGAAATGGACGCATTTGGTTTTAGCTGCTGCAAATGAGAAGCCGATATTTTCCGCGTTCTGTTCTAAGGTATTTATGGCGTTTTGCATTTTCAATTTGATCATTGCCGGTGATTTGGCTGAATAAAATAGAGCAATATCATCTACATACATGCATTTTCCAACTGATGTTTCTATGCCGTCAAACATCTCGTTGATCGCTATGATAAAAAGCGTACCACTTAATGGAGAACCTTGTGGTACACCATTCTCTAGTGCGTGGCTTTCTGAGATGGACTGCCCAATACGGACTTGAAAGGATCTGGTACTAAGAAAGCTTGATAAAAAGTTTGGAAGTTTTCCTCTGATTTGCCAGTTGTGTAGCTGTCTCAGAATGTTGTAACGCCAGGTCTTATCAAAAGCTTTTTCCAGATCGAAGAATACAGCAACCATATGTTGTCTTTTGATAAAGGTGTTCTGAATTGCGTTTTCCAGATATATTAGCTGGTCAATGGTGGAATGATGCGAGGTTGTATCTCTCGAGACACCATGTTAGTCTGGTGTTGACCATTTTTTCTAGAATTTTTCCTAGACAGCATGTCAATGATACCGGGCGATAGTTTTCGGGTTTCCATGGGTCTTTGCCAGCCTTTAAAAGTGGAACTATTATCGCCTCTTTCCAGCATTTGGGGTAATTGCCTTGTATCCAGATGTTATTATATATATTTAACAAGATGGAGAGTATTTCTTCTGGTAACCGACGTATTATGCTGTAGGGGAGGTTGTCTGATCCTGCTGCTGTGTCTCCAGCTGCACTAATAGCGTCTTGTAATTCTCGCCTTGTGAAAAGAGCGTTATACGGCTCATCTATATCAGTTGTAAAATTTAGTATTTTTCCTTCTTCTTCTCGCTTTTTCTCTAAGAAGTCTTCAGGATAGCTGTTGGTGTTGCTGACTTTGGAGTATTGAGAGGCAAAGACTTTGACTATTTCGTCTGGGTTGCAGATTAGTTGCCCTTCATGCTCTATGCATGTAATAGGACTGAAAACATTTTTCCCGGCGATTGACCTGATCTTCTGCCATACCTCTGTGACTTTGGTCGTCCTGGTTATGGTTGTCACGTATTTCTCCCAACTTGATCGTTTTGCTGTTAGTATTTTTCTACGAGCAAGTGCACGCAAACGCTTGAAAGCAATAAGATTGTCTTGAGTTGGTGAACGCCTATATCTGTTGAGAGCTCTTCTTTTCTCCCTTATTGCTTCTTTCGTCTCCGTATTCCACCATGGTACTGGCATTCTGGATGTGCGACCAGTACTTTGAGGAATGTATTTTCCAGCAGCAGAAATTACAGAGTTGGTGAAGTCTGTAACGTCTCTCTCCGTGTTTCCACTGGCATTTATTGGTTTATGTGTCTAATGAAGCTGGGCCAGTCTGCACGGTTGGTACACCAACGTTTTGGTAAATATACGTCGTTCTTTCGTATGTTTGAAGAAATCAACAGAGGGAAGTGATCGCTCTGATGAAGATCTGGAAGTGGATTCCACGTCGAACGTGTTGCAAGATTTGGACTACATATCGAAAGATCTATGGCTGAGAATGTACCATTTCTAGCGTTAAAGTGAGTGCTTGCACCTGTGTTTAAGAGTACGTATGTATTGTTAAGTAACAGGTCTTCAATTCTTCGACCGGCATCGTTTGTTCTAGAGCAGCCCCACGTGGTGCTGTGAGCATTAAAGTCGCCTAGAATAAGAAATGGAGGTTGTAGTTGATCGATCAGATCTTGTAGTTCTTCATTTTGCCATGAGGCGTCTGGTAAGTATACGCAACATAATGTCATCTTCAATGGCTGGTATAGGGTTACTGCTACCGCTTGTAGAGGTGTATTGAGTTGCAGACGACTAACAGGACGTGTGTTGCTGATCAGTATGGCAACACCTCCTCTAGCTCGTCTATCAGGTTCTACGTCACTGCGGAAGGTCTTGTATCCTCTTAAATTGAAACGGTCTTGTGGCTTGAAATGCGTTTCTTGTAAGCACAGACACATTGGCGTGTAATTAGCCAGTAGCAATTTCAGCTCACAATAGTGCGAGATACAGCCGTTGATGTTCCACTGAATAATATTTTCCATAGTTGGAATGGAGTTCTCTGTTGTGGGGTGGGTATGTCTGGCTTATTTTCTAGGTTTTCCTTTTGGCCATCCTTTCTTCTTTTTCTTCTTGCGGGGGATTTTGCTTGGATCAATGGATTGGTATTCGTTATTTTCCGCACTTACCATCGAGCTTGTCTCTGAGCAAGTGGTCGTATCTTGATGATTGGTGGTAGATGGCTTAGTTTTTTGTTTTAGGAAGTCCTCCTTGGTGTGTTTTGAAAGACGGGGCGATCGACTTCGGTAGCCTGTTGCCGATTCGCCTTTACTGGATGTAGCTGCGGGGGCAGCCACTGGAATTCTTTCTGTCTCATTTGGTGGAGGTTCCGAAGATTGCTTTTCACTTAATATTTCACATTGAGTGTTTGTATGTAATTCTTCCGTGTGGATTTTCTTGTTATAAATTTCATTAAAATACTTTTCTATGCAGAGAGTTATTGCAGGCATTAGTTCTCTTACTACTAATGAAGGCACTGATGTGCTTTTAGTGACTGCTTCTACGTACGTGATGTTTCCTTTACTTTCAGGGCACACAAGCTTTTTTGCTTCAGGATAGCTGATTTTTTGTGTGGCTTTTACTTTTTGTATTGCTGCTTCCTGCTTGTATATTGGGCAGTCCCTTGACCTTGTTGAATGCTGTCCACTGCAATTGATGCATTTGATAGGATCTATGCACGGATCATCACTATGAAATGGCTTTCCACACTGACATGCTTTGATTCTCGCACATCTAGATGCTGTGTGTCCAAAACGTAAACACTGAAAGCACTGCATCGGTTGAGGAACGAACAATCGTACGCTCAGACGATGAATGCCAGCTTTAATCTTCTCTGGCAACGTACTACGGTTGAACGTCAAGACATGGGATGCTGAAGGGATTATCTGCCCGTCCCGCCTCATTGTTAGCCTGCGACAGGCGATAACTCCTTGAGAAGCTAGTTCTCGAGCTATTTCCTCTTCACTGCAGTTCAATAAGTCACTGCAAACTACTACACCTTTGCAAGTATTCAACGTGCCATGAGCATTTACTTCAACATCGATAGTGCCTATTTTCTTCAATTCTAGTAACTTTTGTCCTTGATTTTCATTAAATGTTTCTAACAAGAGTCCAGTTGGAGTTTTCTTTATATCTCTTATGGCAGATCCAGCCCAAGTGTTAATACACTTTTCTATTAGAAATGGGCTTACTTTTTCAAAATTCCCTTCTTTTCTTTTAACTGTAAGGTATTTTGGTACTGCTGTTGTGTTCTTAAACAAGTCATCAGGGTTTACGATTCTTCCAGTTTTCATTTTTTTTTCGCTCTTAAGTCAGGACTTTTTTCTGGACGAGGGTTTTTAAGGGATCCCTCAACCCTGAAATCGCAAACTTCCATGCGAGTCCCGCGAAGTTTGCTATCACTCGTAGCAATATCTGCCAGGGATGCCGAGTGATCCGCACCCGTGGCATTGCAGTCGCTGGCTGACGACGCCCGGTGGCCTGCTTGCTCACCACCGACCGCCGGTACTGGGGCTCCGATCCCCTGCACCGTAAGCGTCGATCCTAAAGGACCCTCCATCCCGGGTTTATATTCGGGGTCGCCTTCCCCTAGCGTTTTTGAGCTACCGCCAGCTAAAAGGAAACGGAAGAAGAGAAGGGGGACAGTGAAGAATAGAGTTAGAATAGAAGGGTAAAATAGAAACGACTCCCTAGCCCTCGCAACCTAATAGCGTCGGGGTCAGAAACACAAGAGTTGGCCGATGGGAAGGTTGGCCTACAGGACAGAGAACAGAAGTGTGCCACAAGTAAGTAGAAGTAATGACACACGAAGTTAAAAGTGGGAATTATAGGATGTTTAGGGGAGTGACAGCGGACAGCTGCTCCGATTAGTCGCCTTCTACGACAGGGGGAGGTCCCATGGTGTTATTCTACTAAAACCCCCGACACCACACGGGGTTATTATTATTATTATTATTATTATGATTATTACAATTACAGGTTTACGTGTGCACACACGTTTCTTTAACTAAACAAAAAAGTGGACAAAAATATGACAAATTAATAATTTTCTTCTGAATTTTAAATTTCTTCAAAATATTTTTTGAGATGTTCTAGAAAATTTGCTTTTCAGTTTTTTGCTTTTCCTATTTTTTTGTATATTCTTCTTGCCGCAAGATTTATAGAGTTTTGAAAATTAATTTAGAAAAGTATTGTCCACTACTTTTAAATGACTCATCTCTGTATTACTATTCTTCGTGTTGTACGATTTTGTGCTTCAGATATTTGGGTCTCCTGCTCTAGGCATCAGTTAAAAACTTTCAATTATTGTTCAATTATTATTATTGTATTCAAAATTGTCAATTATTATCATACTTTCGTCTATTGTATACCTTCGCGATTGTACATTTTACCTAAATAGTATGTCATTTTAATAGATAACAATGCTAATTGTCGAGTTACAACATTTGAATTTAAAATGAAAGTGGGATAGGGATTGAATACTTCTCGTTTTAAGGAATTATCACCACAAATTAGAGACAGAATGTATAGACGCCATTTTTTTCAAGAAGAATACGTTTCGAATAATCTTGACCCAAAATTTAAATGAAACTTTTTTCAAAATTATTTTTTTCATTCGAAATTCAAATTTCATTCATTCAAATCTCCAATGCACACAAAAAGAGTGCTCGTCCAGCACCACGCGGGCTCCGTGTGTTCCACGTTAATTAACTCCTTTGTGGGGCAGGGCGCGCCGGGGGCTCCATCACCCTGGCCGGCGGCAGGGGGCGCGGGTGAGGGTGGGGTGGGGCTGGGGGGACGGGGGCAGCTCAAGGCTGCGGCCTCCGCGCCGCAACGTACCGTGTCGGTGTTCTCGACAAAAGAAGAGGTAGGAAATCGGTGATAAAACTGAGTAATGATGAAGAAACAACGAATAAACGAACTTTCTTGGGATGTGAGGTGTGGTAAAAGCAATTTGAAATGCATCAGAATTAAGCGATACATATAGATTGAGTCATGAAAGGAAAGAGATAAAATATTTGGCTTTTAGCAATCCAGAGAGAATGGCCGGTTTGGTGACATAGAAAACAAACTTAGGAAAAACGCTAAAAATATATAAATGATGAGAAATATTTTACAAAGTTGGAAGAGACATTGAAGTGAAGGAGGTAGATACAATAGAACCCCGCTAATCCGAACCACGCAAATCCGAAATTTCGGATAATCCGAACAAAATTCGGGATAGAGGAAAAAATAAACAAAGTAAATAAAATGCATATTTGTAATATAAAGAAAGTATTTTATAATTACTTTAGAACTAAACAACTAATTATTGAAACAAGTAGAAATGAAACGTTTATTATACTGGTATCTACGGTGTATATCACGTGTTCATGTAGCAGTGATTTTCACTTAAATGAACTTGCAATCTTTTGCTGTAAGGAATAGTGTGGTATCCCCCCAATCAGAGGAGCAGCTTGGGGTGACGCTCCACCGCTCCGCTAGTGGAGGGGCACAACCCCTTCCCCTCCCCTCACCAGGCGGCGAGGGGATAAACCCCGAATCGGCAGCGACGCGCCCTGTCACGAATGAACTCTCTACCCAGCGCGACATACGTGTACGAGTGCCGAGAAGGATCGACCCGGGAGACACGGCTCCTGGACGGAACGCGGGTTCGCAGGCGGTACCTCCCGCAGGACATTGCTCCCGTCTGTCAAGGGTTCCGCGGCTGCTACTACCGCAGCCACGACGCACCACTGCAACCGCCCGAGATAACAGCCGTTATCAGCAAGTCAGTCGGCTGCCTATGCCGCCGGCTTATCAAGTTTAGCATTGGGGCAAGGACGCTGCCCTGAGAACAATTTTGGTTGTGTTTCTTTTTGTTGAGATGTGAAGTGAAACATTAAAATTATTTTTAGACTTATGTTTTTTGACTAAACCTGATCCCGCAATCACTACATTGGCGACGAGGATTTACGAACAAGACGTGTGAAGAACAGTAATAAGCGGTGATCATAGTCCAAGACTCAACAGAACAATGACAGAACAAATGGCACAAGTGATAGCAATGCTACAAAGCCAGCATCAAGAACAGATGAAGATACAACGTGAACAAAGTGAACAGATGATCAGGGTGTTAATGAATCAGTTAGAAACATCGAAACAACAAGTTCGACAAGTTCCAGTATTTCCACAGTTTAGGAAAGATCAAGAAGACTGGACGATTTATATAGAACGTTTTGAACAGCATTTAGAAGCACATCAGGTGACAGATGAAGCCCAGCGGCGTGCCCAATTGTTGTCGTGTGTAGGAGAAGATATCTACGTAACTATAAAGAAGATATGTCCGGAGGATCCAAAAACATTAACATTCAGTGAATTGAAACAAAAGCTGGCCGATCATTTCGAAAAGAGAGTGCATGTCGTGACCTCAAGATATAAGTTTTTTCAAACGAAATTGAAACCAGGTCAGACACACGCAGAATGGGTAGCTGAGCTAAAAGGTCTAGCGAAATCATGTAAGTTTAAGTGCGAAAAAAGGGATTGTGCAAATTCCTATGCAAGTAGTATGATACGAGATATGGTGATATTACATACCCCGATAAATAAAGTGCGTATGGAGGCAATTCGAGTAGAAGACCCAGCATTGGAAGAAGTAATGAAGATTGCCACAACATATGAAATGTCGGAAAATCTGGAAACGCAGATGAATACAACAGAAGAAGTCAGCAAGGTGACTACAATGGGGAAAGAACGAGCTGAAAAGAAGTTAAAATCATGCCCGGGTTGTGAGAAGAACCATAAACGCAGTCAGTGTTGGTTTAAGGAAGCAATATGTAGATTCTGTAAAAAGATAGGACATATTCAAAGTGTTTGCTTAAAGAAAAAACTGGCGACAGTCACACAGCGACAGAAACCAAAGAGTGTGAAAGATGGCAACAATAGGTCGGAAGAAATGGAAATAGACCAAATACAGACAGTCAACCTAATTTTAAATCCGTCGGAGGAAACAAAGATGAAATTACAATTGGAAATATTGGGAAGATATATTGAGTTCCAGATCGACACAGGGGCTACAGTGAATATAATAAATCTAACAACATACCAGCAGTTAGGCGCACCGAGATGTGCAAGTAACAACGCAAAGTTAAAATCTTATCAGGGAAACATCATTCCAGTAAAAGGTCAAGTAGAAATGACGTCAAGATATAAAGGAGTGCAACGGAAGTTACGCTTTGTGGTAGTGAACAGACATGACGTGCAAAATATATTTGGGATGGAAGGTATAAACGCTTTTGGTTTTACGCTAGAAGATAATGTTATGTCAGTACAGAATTTAAATAAATATGAAGAGATGGAGGACATCTGTCACGAATTTCCGGAAGTTTTTGCAGAAGGATTAGGGCATTGCACAAATTATAAAGCTCACATAACAATGAAAGAAAACTGCCAACCGAAATTTTGCAAAGCAAGACCAGTACCATTTAATTTACAAGAGCAAGTAAAAGAAGAATTACAACGTTGGGTAGATGAAGGAGTGCTCAAACCAGTCAACGCTTCAGAGTGGGCCACACCATTGGTAATTATAAAAAAACCAAATGGTAAATTAAGACTGTGTGGGGATTTTAAAGTAACATTAAACCCACAAATGTTGATAGATCACTATCCTATGCCTAAACCTGAAGAAATATTTTCCAAATTACAAGGTGAATATTTCACGAAAATAGATCTGTCAGAAGCTTATCTACAGTTGGAGTTAGATGAACAGTCAAAAGAAATTATGGTGATTAATACGAATAATGGATTATATCAATTTCAAAGACTCCCATATGGCATTGCCAGCTCGCCAGCGATATTTCAAAGGTTTCTGCAACAAATTACAGAGAAAGTGCCAAATTGTGCTAATTTTTTGGATGATATCATTGTTACAGGCAAAACGGAAGAGGTCCACAAGCAAAATTTGCGGAGGCTGTTGCAATTGTTAAAAGATAATGGACTCAGATGCAATTTGAAGAAATGTGAATTTTTTAAGACTTCTATAAATTATTTAGGTCACATAGTAGACAAACAGGGAGTCCGACCGACAAAAGAAAACATTGAAGCAATTACAAGAATGCCAGCACCTCAAGACGTGAAACAACTCAGTTCATTCTTAGGTAAAGTAGCTTATTACTCGAAATTTATTAAGAATAGAGCAATGATCACAGCACCATTAGACCAATTACGGAAGAAAAATGTTAAGTTCATATGGTCAACAAAATGTGAAAATGCGTTTCAGAATCTTAAGCGGCAATTAGTCAAGGCAACGACATTGACGCACTATTCGCCAGGGCAACCGCTACTGCTGGCGACTGATGCATCTGAAACGGGTATTGGTGCGGTGATATCAACAATTACGCCAGATGGCGTTGAGGTACCAATCGCATTCGCATCGAAAACGTTAAGTAATTCACAGAGGAATTATGGGCAAATAGAAAGAGAAGCGTTATCAATAATTTATGGGGTAAAGAAATTCCATCAATACCTATATGGGGCGAAATTTACGCTCATTACAGACCATAAACCACTTACGTCATTGTTCAGTCCAAGGAAAGGTATTTCGGAGAGAACTGGGAAGAAACTTAAAAGATGGGCAATTTTTCTGTCTGACTATGATTTTGAGATAATTTACAGGTCAACATCACATCATGGCAACGCGGACGCGCTGTCGAGGCTGCCGGCAGGACCAGACGAGTCATTTGACCAATTGGAGGAAGTTTGCGCCCACATCGATCTCGAGAACAGCGACACACTGTTGCGACTGCCGCTGGATGCAAAAAGGATAGCGCAAGTAACCAGGAAAGACAAACTACTAATACAAGTAAGTGGTTATTTGAATAAAGGTTGGCCAACAAGAAAGTTAAAACATAGTTCAGAAGAGTTAAATCAATTTTTGTTAAGAAAAACGAGTTATCAATGCAAGAAGGGGTATTACTATACACTTGCGAAGATAATGTAAGAGTTGTAATTCCTAAAACGCTGCAAGCGGAAGTGTTAAAGTTATTGCATGTTGGACATTGGGGTATTACTAGGACAAAAACTATTGCCAGAAGATATGTGTATTGGCCGGGAATGTCAAAAGATATAGAAAACTTGATACGTAGTTGCCATATATGTAGACAGAACCAGGCAAGCCCACCGAAGCATTTTTCGGGCTGGCCAAAAGCCGAGAAACCATGGGAGCGGGTACATATTGATTACGCAGGGCCGTTTTTTGAGTCAATGTGGCTCGTGGTTACGGATGCATTCTCACAGTATCCATACGTGTGTGAAACGCGGACAACAACCACAGAAGCAACAATTCAACTGCTAACGAAGGTGTTTGTAATAGAAGGATTACCGCAACTGTTAGTATCAGATAATGGGGCACAATTTACGTCACACTTATTTGAAAAATTTTGCAAAGAGAATGGCATTCAGCATCTTAGAACGGCGCCGTTCCACCCACAGTCAAACGGGGAGCAGAGAGATTTGTACGCACATTCAAAAGTACAATGATCAAAGCAATGGCTGATGGAGTTCCTAAAGACAAAGCGTTACAGCAGCTACTAGTAACATACAGAGCAACTCCGATAGGGCAAGAAAGAAAAGTCCAGCGGAAAGACTTCATGGGAGGCAGCCAAGAACATTACTAGCGTTATTAGTACCCACCAAACGCCCGAAACGTATTGAGAATACCAAGTTTCAAGTTGGGGATAAAGTGTACATAAAATCATTCAAAGTATACCCAAAATGGATTCCAGCAATAATTAGAGAGAGTATAGGCTATAAAATGTATCTGGTACAATCAGAAAATGGTATGACAAGGAGGCATGAAAATCAGATAACAAAACGGTGGAATACACATAGAGTGGACGACACACCGCAAAGAAGTAATATTCCTTTTTATTTTCAGCCAGCCACAATGCACAAGACAGAGCCAGCCGTCACGCACGAGGCACCAGCTCAGTCGGTAACTTCGCCAGGTGACGCAGCAGGAGCGGGGGTGCGACCAGAGGCTGAGTTATTCTCAGAACCTAGCAGCAGAGACGCCTCACCAGGTCCAGCTCCGCGGCGGTCACGGCGCAATCGTGGGCACCCATATGCCCACAATAAAGCGGGGAGGAATGTGGTATCCCCCCAATCAGAGGAGCAGCTTGGGGTGACGCTCCACCGCTCCGCTAGTGGAGGGGCACAACCCCTTCCCCTCCCCTCACCAGGCGGCGAGGGGATAAAACCCCGAATCGGCAGCGACGCGCCCTGTCACGAATGAACTCTCTACCCAGCGCGACATACGTGTACGAGTGCCGAGAAGGATCGACCCGGGAGACACGGCTCCTGGACGGAACGCGGGTTCGCAGGCGGTACCTCCCGCAGGACATTGCTCCCGTCTGTCAAGGGTTCCGCGGCTGCTACTACCGCAGCCACGACGCACCACTGCAACCGCCCGAGATAACAGCCGTTATCAGCAAGTCAGTCGGCTGCCTATGCCGCCGGCTTATCAAGTTTAGCATTGGGGCAAGGACGCTGCCCTGAGAACAATTTTGGTTGTGTTTCTTTTTGTTGAGATGTGAAGTGAAACATTAAAATTATTTTTAGACTTATGTTTTTTGACTAAACCTGATCCCGCAATCACTACAAATAGAATCTGCTTGGTGATGAGATGTGATGATGTAATCACTACGCTATGTTACCATTTTCTCATATCGGACGCTACGTTGCATTGTGTCTGGTAATCCTGTAGATGCATTTATATATGTACGGTACATTTTTTCGGATCATCCGAACATTTCAGAATCCGAACAGACCACAACCCCTATTAGTTCGTAATACCGGGGTTCTAGTGCACCGAAAGAATGATGAGCGTTTCATAGAAACCCAAACAAGAGAGTGAGAAAATTAAGAAATGATTAACATAAAAACTGACTATAGTAATGTAGAAAAATGTCTAAAACTGCTTACATGCAAAGCAGCTCAAGTTAAAGTCAACGAAATATCTAAAGAGCGACGAGCGAGATTGTTAGAAATAACAAAAAGAGCGAATTATGTGTGAAAGATGAAAATGTGAGCCACAAGAAGCGATCTGCATGCGAGAGGATTTCCGATTACGGGCGAGCGACGACGACAGGCAGCGAGCGCGGACACTGCGGGCCATCGCAATGCGCTTAAAAATGCACGTGCGAACGCGCCCCGACCGGGCGGACGGACGAGTGGAGGCGGCAGCGGGAGGGGCGGTGGTCAGCAGTGCGCTGGGGCGGGGGCGTGAGGCCGGGGACGGCGGTACGCGACGTTGGCATCGCGGCCACATACGCTGTGTGGCTGGTGCGTTCCATTCGCGGGAAAAGCCGCACGCGCGCTTGGCCTAGCATCGTGGTCCACCTCTCCGGCCTACCGCCTCGGTCCACCAGCCCGCTCCGCCCCGCCCCGCCCCGGCCCTCGCATGCTGCCCGGCCCGCCTGCCACCCACCCTCGCTGTTGGTTTTGCGGCCGTCAGGGATGACGAGTGAGAATGCGCTCGATTGGCGCGATATCGCCCGCCTACCGCCCACGGGAATTCGGACGGTGATGGCCGAGGCTTTTTATGCTGGCGCTTATCTTTTGGTGTGCCAATTTTACTGGCAAGAGCGGCCGGGAATTTGTGATGTCTTCATGAGGAGTGATCTGACGCAAACTGGCTGGGAATATCGACGAGAAATCGGGGGTGGCCTGAATTAAAATGCTTCACTCGGCGTTGTGGACACATTCTTGATTTGGTCCTGAAATTAGAGTAAAGTAGTGATGCTAAAACAGCACATACTTTTTTCATTGTTGCTACATTTGAAATTTTCAAAAATTGAGTGTGTTCAACGAAAGTGGGAATCGCACAATTCTTTTAAGCGTTCCTTCTTCAATGTAAAAAAATTAAGAAAAAATTTGGAGCGGATTTTGAGAATTTTTTTATAAATTGCATTAATTTCAGCCACAATTGCGCGCAAAATACTCGTTTTTTAAAACAACTGTACATGCACTTTTTTTAAAGAGATGACGTTTTACACAGAATGTGTGTAAGGCAAAAATCCTATCTTAAATTTTGTAGTTTTGAAATGTTAACTTTTTGCAATTTTCGAAAATACAGAAAGTTCACCGAAAACGGGACTAGCGCCATATTTTTACCGTCCCTTGATATATACGATGAGAAAATTTAATGTAAAAGATTGGTGCCGCATTAGAGAAAAAATGTTTAAAAGACATTAAAAATTGCCTATATTTCGCAACTACTCATATTTCAAACACTTGTACCTGACTTTTGTCAAGATATGTCTTTAAGGAACAGATTTCATGAAGGAAAAATCTTTATCTTAAATATTATGCTTGTAGAAAGACGCACCAAAAAGATCGCTATTGCATTGATTTACGGAAATATTATTGGTCACTTTTATATTTTTCTAGCAAGATTGTATTGCAGTAGTTAATATTTTCCGTTGTCATTTCCATTATCGATTTTCAGACCAAGATCTATCGTGCTAGGAACCATGGATGTCAGCAGAGTTTAGCCTACTCTCCTTTTGCATAATATGAATGCATAGAAGTACGTTGAGGTAAGAGAGAGAAAAAGTGAGAAAATGATTTTCCGTTTATAGTTAAACAACGGATCTGCTGAAATAACATATCTCTATTGTTTGAACTTTTCACCAAAAAAATACCAGTGCGTCATTAACTATAATTAATGGTGCATCTAAATACTATGAGATTTGTTTTTATCATAAAGTTTCATTGCATTTTTTCGATAATAATTCTCAAGGATCGCTACTTTTGATGCTTTGTGTTTCTCTCACTGTATTTTCTCGTTTTTCAACTATACACACTACAATGGATACATTATCCTAAATGTCACGGTTTTATATTCATTATTTTGTTTACAAATTTTACCTTGTTTGCGATTCTTTTTGTGTGTTATATTTTCCTATATAAATCTTTGTGTATTAAAATGTAAATGATATATTGAAAAGAGGGGACTATCCATTGTTCTTTCATTTAATTAATATCATTGCTTCACTGGGTAGCGTAAGTCTAAGTATCTTTGCCCGCAAATATAGCCACTCTCTAAATCAATATTATTCCACGTAAACGTAATACAAAGGATATGAAAATAAAGCAAGAATTGTAGTGTATTGTGCACAATTCGAATCATCTACTTTCTATGCCGTTATGTGCTGTCCACTTCTAATATGTTCTAGTTGTGAAATACGCAAAGTTTATTACTCATTAATACAGATTTTAGAATATTTTCTGTGGTGTATTTTAGTGACAAGATTTTAAAAAATTAATGTATTGCCTTTATGCGTTGTTTTATGCAGCAACACACTCGAGAAACTATAAATGTTGGATTAAAACGGGCGTACATTCAAGATAGTTTCTTGCTGCTGTTCGTATGCATCATGCATGTGAATCATGCGTTCATGCAGGCGTCATAACCCGTTTAATGCCCGGCTCTTCCGTTTATATGCGAGTTTTTATTGTACTGGTGTTCTATTGTCTCGGCAAACAAAACATTCCTCACGTAATCATAACATTGGAATTACCAATAATCTATGGTAAAGTAAAACCTACAGGTGCTGATTGTACTACACAGTGTGATCATTCATGCAGTAAGCGGAAAATTTGGTACATGAAACCGAGATCACGCAATCAGCAGTAGCTTTGTTTCTTTAATTATGAATTATTCACCAATGGTGTTTTATGAAATAATTTGTTGAAATGTCCCCCTGCGATTTTGCTGAGTGTTAAATACATTGTATGTAACGAAGAAACAGATATACATGCTTTCTTAATTTCGACGGAAATAAATTACAAAGGTGTGAAATCCTCTCCCAAAACCAAGAATTTAAAGAGGCGTTATTTTAATGACTCTGTTAGGAAAATGCAATATTTTTGAGCAAACGGAATTACAAAAGTTGTGTGACCAAAACGCATAAAAATGTTACTTTAATACATCTTTGTTTATTTCTGTGAGAGGTAAAACCCATAAATAAGTAAAAATTCCTAGAATGGTGGCGTATATAACCACGTATGAAGGAAAAATATCGAAAGAATAATATATTATTTAAAACACAATAGGTGTGCTTTTACAATTACTCAAAAATGATTTACCGGGCTCAGTGGATGGCTCAGTGCATCAACCTGATGTCACTGCAGTCCCTCTGACCGGGAGGTCCTAGGTTCGGGTCCCGACGGCGGCAGGATTTTCGACATTAGCTTTTCAGCAAGGTCGAATTCAGTCGCTGTCTGGAGGAGAATTCTAGCGGCCGCCTGCTTTGATCGGCAGTTTTCCGTGTTTTTTTCCGATCAACACCAGGCGAATGTCGGAGCAGTGCCCTAACAAACGGGCCACGGATCGCGCGCGATCTTTCCTTCCTCTTCCTTGTCCTATTCTCTCCCCTTACACACACACACACACACACACACACACTAACATGCACCACACTACCACACATGACGGGAGAACGGCCGGGAGATTATAGCTTGTCCCGGCTGCGGCGGTACCCCGCTGGTGGGAAACACCTGGTTGAGGAGAAAACCTCGCTAGTCGACGGTAGTTCGGCGCTAGATCTCGCCATCCAGCGGGGAAAAGATCACCGCCACCTCCCGAGAAAAACACGTACTACACTTACGGGACTAATGACCAAAGTAGTTGACGCGCCCGGAAACAATCAATCAATCAATCAAAAATGATTACTTTGGGGCGGGTGATTCTCATTAAAGCTATCCGTTTAAATAAATCACTCTAGCGTAATTTTCTTAAAGCCGCTTTACAAGTTAGAGGTGCGCCATCATGCTTTTCTTTAGAATTAGGTCATTGACACGGTCGGTTAATGGCGCTGGGATAGAGTATATGGTAAAACTTGGATAAAAGGATTATTTGCACTGTGTGTAATGTTTTGTCAAAACAAAAAGAGTTCTATTCGTGGTATTTAAAAACAAATGCGACAGCGTACACAATGTGGTATTTGTAGTAGAAATGTTGCAACAATTGATGGAACAATAATTAGCCGAATTGAATGCGCATCAGTCTGTGAATTATCCTTTGAAGTACAGCAGTCACGCTGCCCGGTAAACTATACATGCCATATTCTGGCAATTAGTTTTGATAGGGGAACAGCGTGCTTTAATTCCAAAAGCGATATCTAACTTTATGGGAAATTGCTTTTGTATTTCTGTTTGTAAAGTCGAAACAATTTTCTGACGATATCGTGTTGCTCATTTAGTGCCCTGTCCTCACTCACTCCATGTGGTTCGTTCTTTATTCATCACCTTATTGACATTTAATATCGATACATTGAACATTCATCTATAACCTGGTAGACTGTTGAGTAGTAAAAAGAATCTTTCTGCCATTTGAATGTGACCTTTTATAAGAGTGCTAACACTCGGTATCCGATCATTGTCGAAAAATATCCTCACTTCTTATAAAGTACGAATTATTATTTTTCAGAAAACCCCTCCGATTCGATTAAAAATGATCTCTCTGTAGACTGATAGGAAACTTTTTGAATAATTGATTAATCTGTTTTATAGTTTACTTATACATAGTGGGTATTTAGTGAAAATATATTGATATTATAATTCATTTTCAGTTTGAATTTCATGAAATTCATACATAAAATTCATTCCAAAATGTTATTTTTAACTAATGATTTTTACAGACCCTCAAATAGAGCGGTATGTTGTAACCCTTGAAAGATTATAAGAACGCAAGCAACCCCGACTGATAGATACTTGAATTAATATCTTTGCCCAAAGTCTAGAATGAAATAACGCAACACGAGTATATTGAATGTGTATTTAAAATCAACAGAATATAGTTTCACTTGTAATTATTTGATGCTGCATGAAAAAACACGACTATTCCATGTTTTCAGAAGATTGGTATATTTCATATCTAAGTGCTTTTGCACGTCTTTTGTCCTTCAACCTTGAGCATACACTCTATCTCGAGCATTTAAATATTTCTACACGACTCGTACGCTGGTTTATAATTTTATAGAGTGTGCAGTAAAGAACATCAAAATATATTGGAAAGCAAAATAATGGATTTTGATTTGGGGAGAGGGAACGCACATATGCACCTACACAAGTACAGATATATTTCGTTACGCCAAGTTAGCCCTTTTTATTCAAAAATGCAACTCAAGTAAAAACACATGTTATAGACGAAGCCTCATCTCAAAGAAGAAAAATCTTCACGCTAGTAATGCTTCATTTGCGAAAACTGCAAATGAGAAACAAAAGACATAGAAAACAAAAATCATGGGAAAGCAAAAGATATATTATATCTCGACTAAGTTGAGAATGATGTTTACAGGAGCGCGCCGCCGTTTCTGTTTACAGCCGAAACGACAAAGACAGAGATATAAGGATACTCAATTCAAAATTAAAATGGGAACGTGCCAAACTATTGCGAAAAAAGCGTGATTTATTTCGTTGCAAATCTAGTGTCTTCCCAATTAATATTTTAACTGTATTTGGACATGTCTGCACCTCATATTTGAAGAAATAAAAGTATACTTTTCTCTGCAAAAGATTGAAAATTTTGAAACTAATTCTTTTGATGAACAGAAACATTTATATAAATCGTTTATTTAAGTAATTTCTCAGAATATATACCAAATAAAATTATTTTTATGCAAGAAGTACCTACCACCATAATGAAGAATTTTGTAGATATTTATGACAGTTAAGTTAATGTTTTGGTACTTTATAGCATACCAAGCAAACAGCCTAAAGCTTATGAAAAAAAAGATGAATGAAGAAGAATACAAAGTGTTTAAATTCAATGAATACGTTTTAAAAATACAATTTAAATATAACTTTTTATTACGTTCTTGTACTAGAACGGTGAAAAGTTAAAAGAAGCAACTTAAAGGGACGAAAATGAAACAGTCAGTGCAAATATTGCATGATGTGTCTCTCAAGTTATATTTTATCAGCTGATTCACCACCTGCACAACCTGCACATCCTGCACAACATACACAACCTGCACACCCAAAACGTGCACAAATTTCACTTCTCCCCATAGCTCGTCACACACATTTTTTAACTATATTTGACGTAAATAAATCAATAAAGTAAACCTCTATGGAGGCCATAGTGATTCCGTAGAAGCAGTGTCTGAACTCGCTTCACGCTCCTGGCGACTTTTGTTAGCGAAACTGACTGTACAGACCCGTGTTTATACTGTTAGTTCCACGACGCGCCTCAATCGCATTCTTCATTCTTCGCTTGGTCGAGTTATACCCATGTATCCTCTTTAGAATGAAAGATTATAGAATTGTTAATATGTAACACACACAAATTGAAAGACATGTTTTTATATAACGATACCGATATACCCCTGATGGTTGAAAATTTTTATAAAAATGCTTTCCTAAATATGTAGCGTCAAAGCAATTTTGCATGCGCAAATTTCCTTTGAGAGCAGTTCTCGCATAAACCCTTGTAGGGCATTGGATTATCAAATTGAATCTATTTTTTCTTATTTTTTCAATATTTTATATGAGGCTTCGGTAAAATTGACTAGAATAATCTTGGTTATTTAATTCTCAATTGCTTCGTTCACTATTGCGGCTTATTACGATATGTAATTTCAGCGACTTTGTTCTTCAATTGAGAGTATTCCAATTCCATTCATTCAGTGACTCAAGGTGGTTGGACTTCAGATCTTGCTCTCCAAGGAAATCAACTTTAGACCTGTAAGACAATTCCTGGCCACGCTATTTTTTTTGCCTTCTTATAAAATCGGCAGTCGTTTGCGCGGCCGAGTCTCTGAAACCCATTCTAGGCAGTGGGAAGGCGTTGCCTTCTGCCTGGTGCAATCTGCCGGTAACGCGGCGTAAAGCGTGTTTCCGCCGTATCATCTGCGCGCTTCGAGTCGACGCCATTTGCGCGCGCCGCGTCTCATCTCGCCACACGCGCCACTGAATCGACCGTCGGAAATAATCCCGCGCCGGAATTCGCACCTGAGACAGCCAACGGTGCGCTTTGCGCCCTCGCAGCCGCCCCTCGCTGGCGCCCTCCATGCCCCCCTCCGCCACCACCCGTTTCCGCTCCCGCGTCCTCACCTCTCCCTCTCCAACCTGCGTTCACTCCTCTTCCTCTCCGGTCCTTGTTCCTCCTCTTCCGTTGAACCTCCCTCCCCCCGCCAAACTCACTATGTCGCCGCGACCGCATGTTCCTTCCTGCGGCAATCTAGGCCCCGTTAAATTCGGTTCCATTTTCCCATCAACGCCGAATGGTACACGGAGTAATTGGCACCGCCGCGAGGGCTCGCCCGGCTAGCTAGACGAGACTTCTACCGCGGCTAATACTAAACTGAGCTGAGAATTAGCGTGCAATTAGTTCTCGCCTCCCGTTCGCGCCTCTGTGGAGCGCAGGGCGGGCAGGGACGGCGGCGGCGGCGCAGGGTAAGCCGGCAGTAACTGGATCACTTTACCCCTTCTCCGCCGTCGCAGACGCTACCGTGCGCCGTGCCCCGACACTGCCCGCCCCCCTCCGCGCCTCCCCGCGCTCCTCTCCCTGGCGCCCCCACCGCTCCCCCTTCTTTGCTCCATTGCTCCCGCGCCGACCCTCCACCCCCTCCGCCCCAAGTCCTCCGCCTCCGCCGCCGCCACCGTCTCTCGCAGCCGTGAGGTAATCTGCAATGCAGCCGGGCCAATTTTAGGTTCGGCACGGCCATTCGATATTCCAACTAATAACGTGATCATAACATAATAGGAATTGGTGCCATTGCGTTGTAGCAGCGAGGCGCTGGCGGGGCGGGCCCGGACTCGGAGGTAGAGGCGCAGGCTCCGGCGCCGGCCCTGAGCCGCAAGCGATTTCCGCACGGTCGAACAGTCCTCGAAAGCCCTTCGCAGTGGCTTCCTCCGCCCTCGACATGGCCTCCGCCGCAGCCACCGCCTTCGCTGTTGTCATCGCTATCGATGTTGGCTATCACCTTGGCAATAACCGTCGCCACCGCCTTCGCGGTTGTCATCGCCATCGATGTTGGCTATCATCTTGGCAATAACCATCGCCACCGCCTTTGCTGTTGTCATCGCCATTGATGTTGCTATCACCTTCACAATAACCATCGCCACTGGGTTCGCTGTTGCCGCCGCTTTTGCTGTCGTCACCGCCACCGCTGTTGCTGCCACTTGCACTGTTGCCCGTGTCTTGACCAGCGGCAATCCAATATCTATCACAGCACCTCCTGTACCATGACCATTCCCACTATCACGACTTCTGCCGAATCCTTTGCCATGACTACTACCTCCACAATTACCACGACTGCGACCTCTAACATGACCAGAATTACTGCTTAATTACTTAAGAACTGCCATCGGCACCAATACTACCTCCGACACCATCACTACTGCTACCATCACTAGTACCCACTATTATCTCACTGCAATTACTCTACCCCACTACATCTACAATCACTGCTACTCCTACCATCATCACTACCAACACCACAATTACCACTAGAGATACTACCACAACTAATATGACCACTCCTATTTCCACTTCTAAAACTTCCACTAGTGCCATGTCTAGTGTCCTTACTATCCCACCTCTCTTACTATCAACTTTCATCATCGGTATCAGATCCAATCCAGAACCATCTCACAGCTACCGTGTGAGTCACATACACAATGGTAAGAGCCCCTCGCAATCCATTCGGAGCCGCTGGTCAAAACACAGGAGTCTCCCACAGAGCGACGGCTATGGACCTCTCTTCTCCCCTTCCTCTCCCCTTCCCTTCTCCCCCTTCCACCACTGCTCCAGGGCCGCTTGGCTGCCTGCCTATCGCTCGGTCGGGACGCCCCGACAGCGCTCCCCTCATTACGCTTTAAATCGAAAGCATATCTTCAGCCGCGATCGCGGAGCAATGCACTGGATACATCATTTACCAGCTCATTCGCGGAAAAAGAAACGGTTGGGCTGGTGACCTCGGAGAGGTTCCAGTTAAATTTGTTACTATTTGATTTTCTCACAACTAAGAATAGAGTCTATTTTGTTGGTGTTCTGCCGTAGCTGGTGCTCACACTCTATATTTCCACTTTATGTAAATAAGAGAAGACAGAGAAGCAAACTGTGGAAGATACGATGTTGTCAGATTCTGAGAATTTAAAGGAGGTGGACTGTGAGCTGGACTTGTGTATAGGATAATAAGCAGACAAGTGAAGGTAACACCTGGTCGAGCAAATAGGCTAAGAGGAGTTAGTGCGACAGACGTAAAAACACATCGATAAGAATTTCATCAAATATGATAGGAATTGCCGTGCCGACATAGTAATAAGCGTGCTCCAAATATAAAATCTGAAAATGAATTGTTGCTACCACTTCCTTGTCTAGATCCATTTCAGTGGCCACTACGGCCGCGACCGTAGTGATGACAATACCAGCGTCAATATATCGATCGACTTAAACAATATGGGAGCACCGACCGTCCGAGACTTGGCGTCGATTGTGGTCGAAGTGCTTGCGGAGTGTAACGGCGCCTGGCTCGGGGACAGCGGCGGCGGCGGCAGCGACCATGGAACCGCGTCACCACTGAAACGAGCGCCAGCCGGTAACACTCGCGCCACCGCGGTGTGCGCGGAGTTTTACGTATGCGCATATCCCGCCGAAGTAATTACTCTCTTTTGCGCGGAGCCGTTTATGGAAGCTGCAGATACCGCGAAAGCAGTTCAAAGCGCCGACCGCTCGCCGCTCGCGCGCGGTTGAGAGCGAGCGCTGTAGATTTGTGCTCTGCTTTCCTCTGAGTGACGAGCAATCCACTTTACTTTTACGATCTTTCTTTAAACGCATACAAAGGTCTGAGGGGCGGCGCCCTCCAGGCGCGCAGCTCGCAGCCACCCCGCCAACTCGTCCTCACTCCGTCGCCCCGTCGTCGCCACGTCGCCCCATCCCCCCGCCTCCCCGTCCTCACTCCGTCGTACCGTCGTCGCCTCGTTGCCCCGCCTCCCCGCCTCCTCGCCACCCCGTCCACTCGCCGCCCCGTAGTCGCCTCGTCACCCCACCACCTCGCCATCCCGTCGTCCTGCCGTCCCGCCACCCCACCACGTCGCCCCCGTCTTCCTCGTCGCCCCCGTCGCCTCACCCTTTCGACTCATTTTAAGAGCGGCTCCAATAGAAAGTTGCAAAAACTGGTTATGGCTGGCGCATGTTTGTCGGGTCTTTAATAAAATGTGCTTTCCAATAAAGCTTTACGTTATTTCGTAGATAATTTTATAGTGATGCGGTATTCCGTGTTAGTGTTTATGGGATTTTTTCCCTTGTAGAATTCAAATTGTGACTCAGAGTAAATGCAATTTTTGTAGCACTGTAGTAAAGAATGGAATCCGTGTTAACATATTCCCTAGTGTACGTTACACTTCACGTCTGCAATAATTCATTTAATAGACCCGTTTGTGTTCCCTACATTCGCCAGTAATTTTTAACTATTTTTTATTAAATATATTCGTCATTTGGAATTATGACTATTTTCCCATCTTTAAATATCCTGGGTTTTTATAATTTCAAAATTTAAAACTTCAGTTTACCTTTCTTTTCATAGTGATTGAAGCATTAATACTGATGAGTATTCATTTAGATATTGCATCTGTCAATATCGGCAAAAATAAACTGAAGTTGGTTCAGCACTGAATACTTGTCATTGACAAATAGACAATATAAGAAAATATATTGCTTATCATAAAGATATCAAAACGAATGTAATATATTTTACATAGTAATGCTCATGTAAACGAAATGAAAAACTCCACAACGCACATTTACTTTTAAGCAACGGAAATTGCTTTCGTTAATATTCTATATTTTTATGATATGATTTATTCATTCGTTTCAAAGGAAAGGAACTTTCTGGAACATACATTACGTATTCAAGCACATTCCAGACGCAAGACGTCAGAAACGGAATGGTGTATAGTGTGTAAGAACAAGGAAGACATCGGCCTCAGCACATCCGGATGAAATATCTGGAACGATGCTACATCATTGAAAACAGGTTTCCGTGAAATTGCTACGGCGTCATGTGCGTTCCGCGAACGGTACCAGGGTGGAGAACGTTGAAGCGCAGGCGGAGGCAGGTGTGGCGCAGCGCAGCCCGCGCAACGCGCACGCCGCACGACGCCTTGATCCGCGCGGGCTGGCAACCGCGGCGAGGCGGCGGCGAGCGCGGCGGCGGCGAGCGGACAGGACTCGTGCATTAGCAGCGGCTTCCGCGCGCCAGGGCGGGTCACCGCGGAAATAAAACTCCCCGCCCACCGCCCAGCGCCCGCTGCCCCCGCCTCTTTCTCCCCCCCCCCGCAGCCCGCCACTCATCACTCGCCCCGCACTCCCGGCCGCCTGCTCGCCTGGCGCTCATGCAACCTCCTCCCACTGCCCACTCCCTCCTGCACTCGCTATGGAGCTTCCTGTTTTTGGAACTTGCTCTTTCCCTCTTATCAATCTTTTTTCTCTTTCCCGCTCTATTTTGCATCCTCATTCCCATCTCCTTCCTCTATCTCGGTCTCCTTGCTTATTTCCCTCCACCGTTTTCTTTCTCTCTCTCTTCCCTCCCTCTTCATCACGATTCTTTCGTTCTTGTATCATGACTTCACACGTTACTGGTTCGAATCCATCCGCTCTTCATATATTTCTTACGTTCTCTACTTCAGCACTGAATTGAATGACTGACAGGTGTTACACTTGACTTTCGTGTGACTCTTCCGTGATAGATTCAGTGAATTCGAGAGATGTTTTACTTTCTGGGGAGGTAAATGTAAATTTCAATCTTCCCAAACCTCATATGTAGTTTGTTCTGTGTTACTATCATTATTAGGATCTTCTGATTTAAGAGTTTAAATCGTGAACAAATCGTGGGTTAATAAATCATATGAGATATGAATAGATGATTCGCCATTATCTTGCATTTTACATTCATAAACTGAATATATCGCGACGCGGGATTCGAACACCTAGACTTCCTTTCATGCAGAATGCCCGCCGCCGCAACAAATTGCTTCTTAGGTTGGCTACCGCTGCATATTGGCGTTGACAAAATCTCTATATTACTTTAAAGTCTGTTATGTGTCCTGTTCATCCTTATCTTGAAACAGTTTTTCTTAGTAAACTTTGCCCTCTTTTAAATCTTTCCAATTTTGTCTCTTCGGTTCGTTTTCTTTTTCCCCAATTTCCATAAAGTATCTCGTTTTCTGTACCTTATGGGTATGTCTATAATTTTGTCTTCACATTTTGTTTGCTCCCTTTTCGTTCCTCATCATCTCTTATCTACTTTTACTAAATACAACCTTCCTTCAATTTTTCCCCATTGCGCAAGGAATAATAATTCATTAGTTACCTTTTAATTTGTTTAATTTTACAATGGATATGGATAAGGATGAATGTTTGTTTCAATTAATAATTTAAATGCCACTTGAACAATTTCATTCAAACATAATTAACATTAATAACCATTATTTTTTAAATTAATTCTCCACTTTTATGTTGGTAGACTGTGGCCATCATCTCGAGAATTATATTTGCATTATATGACCTTGAAATACCATTACAAAATTCAAGCTAATTTAATGTTCACCCTGATGGTTACAATATATTGGAAAATTCACCAAAATTCATTTATTGATCGTGTACTTGTTTAGACCTGTTCTAGTCTATGACCACAATCTACCGGCCGAAACGTGGAGAATTATAAAACGGATAATATTTTCAGTGCGTCATTTTTAATCATGTCTGCTTATAATTTGCCCTAAAGTTGTGTATAAATATAAAACTAAATGAATATGCCTCTAACAATTATTGTAATGAGTTTTTGGGCCATAACGTATCTCGATCAGCGACTGTCAATGCAATTCTCTCAGACTGTCAATGTGATTCCCTCGATCAATTGAAAGGCTGACACGCAAACCTCGTGATGTCGGACAAAAGAGTTTTATGAGTCTTTACCAGCAGATAGTACGTACTCGAAAACGCATACAGTTAAACTTTTAAGTGCTTTTGATCAGAGTGCACAAGGCCGCG
>JAHLJT010008446.1:119390852-119421307 GCA_031308135.1 Acheta domesticus | reverse complement strand
ACTTCTCTCACTGCCATATTATTTCGCAGTGCGAATCTTAAATTCTATTCCTCGCTTTTGGTCGCCATGACAGCCTCTGCGACTCCTTAACCTTAGTTTATTAATGCCCATAACATTGAAACTTTCCGAATATCTTATAAAGTTCGAAATTCCTAAAAAAAAATACATTTCTTCTTATTGACCTGAGATAAATTTACGCTTTCTTTACTCTGAAAATTGAGAAAATGAATCATTCACAAATAATTTATGCTATCAAAATGAGGTAGGTTTTCACGAAAATGTGTTTCAATTCCTTCATTGTTATTGAACAGATATGTACTTCCAAGACAAAAAATTTAAGGGCAAGAACTTTTATTAATTTTATTGTAGAGATGCCTTTAAATATAATTTGTAATATGTTTTTTCTGTATTTCTAAAATTTAGTAAATCTTAAAAATGATGAGTCTGTTTCACCCGCATTAACTCTTCATCAACGTCTTCAGGGTATTTCATTTTTGGAAAATATTTTGGCGTTTCGCTGACACGTTTCCATCAAGAAGCTACATATTTTAGAAATGTATGTTAATTGAGGGCAGCTGGGAAAATTGGATTATCCTAGAGTGACCCTTTGCTCTGTGTTTTAAGCTCAGAATTTTTTCTTAATGACCACAAAACGAAACACTGAATTGAAAATATATACTATATCAGCACCGTCCGGGGCCCTAGTCTGTTGGTGCGGAGCTCTTTCTAAGCGCATCACTCAGTGGTGCTCCGCGGGGAAGCCTAGCTTGGACTATACTCTAGTAATTTAGATCTACTCGTGAAATAAAGACCTATAGTGTTTAACTTCATATATAAAATGCTCCAATCAGTGCGGTGTATCTCAAAAGTTTATCGCATTTTCTATCTGATTTTTCTTTTCGCTTCTCCCTACTGGCCAATCACTTATCTAACTTAGCGATCGATGTATATCGCCTCCTATGCCGATGTCCAATAAACAACATATGTACTATAACATAACCTCTTTAATTTGAATAACTTTCAGTTATTTCTTAATATTTGGCGCATTTTGGAATTCTTTTGCGTGTAATTTCATTCGTGGAATAGTTGTATTAAATGCCACTCGTGTGTTGGAAATTCTCAGATGTATCCCCTTCTCACTTCATGAGCCGGGTATTTATCGACAATTTTCAAAGGACTTGTGGTATTACCTATGATAATTTCGTGTTTCTGGGCGCGTCAACAGGCATATTTGTATGGTGAGGTGGCGGTGATTTTCCGTTACTGCATGGTGAGATGCGGTACCGACTTACGCGTCCGCTTGCGAGGTTTACCCCAACCAGATTTCTCCCCCAGCAAGGAACAGCCCCAGCCGGGATAAGCTCTAAGCTCCACCAAGACAAGCTCTGCCAATACGTGTGATAGTGTAGTACTAGTGAGTGAGTAGGTGTGTGTGTGTGTGGGTAAGGGGTGAAGGTAGAATAAGGAATTGGTATAATGGTATCGCCTCCGGCAATCCCCTGATATTGTGAGGATAAATCACGTAAAACTACCGATTACAACAGTCAGCCGCCAGATTTCTCCTCCAGATAGCGTCTGAATTCGACCTAGCTGTCTAACTAGTGTCGAAATTCCTGCCACCGAGCAATGTAGAAGTTCCACAATTTGAAATGCATAAAAATATTAAAAAAATATATCTGCATCCACGATAAAAATGATCACTAGAATTTTGTTTGCCATCTAGCTGCAAAGTTGTGGTTGGAGACTTCATTCAGGTGATGCGAATGAACTATTTGAATTTTATTTCGTTTCAAAGAGCTGAATTTCCAGGTATAAAGTTGTCTGCAAGAACACATCCTTTTGAAATAATAAATATGTTTTAGAGAGTACAAAATAGAAATAATTAAAGAGTCAAGTGTTAATATCAGTTGTATTGAGAACTAGAAATATTTGTGCATGAATTCACCAATTAATAAAATCGTGTAATATTATAGTGTATTCTGTAGTATTTGCGCATAATAATTTCTCTCATTTGTGCGCCTCTTGCTGTCTAGCTCTGACATTAACAAAAGTTAATATTCGATATGGTGCTACGAGTGGGATATGAAGATCTGAGAAACATTCACATGACCTTCATGTGCGAAAAGTTCAAAAGGCAACTTGTTTCTGGATGCTTGTGCGTTTTTGTGTAGTTGCAGAAGATCTCATGGCCATAGTGGCGCGCCACTGCCAAAGGGAATATCCAAGAGGGGACTTCACGAAGAGGAAAGTAATTCTGTTTGCGGTTTCTGTGGTACCACTGTGACCACAAAGCGGCATTTAACCGCGTTTGCTGCATAGCTCGTTCCCCTTTCTACCTGTTGAACTACTCCAGTACTTAGTCGGGTGTATGCACAAGGAAGAAAAGGTATAAATGCACTTTGGGATACGATTTCCTCGAAACGAGATGAATCAGATATATGTAATTTCACGGACTTCTTTTGGAAAATAATACATAACAACTCTATCACTCAAGGTGAAAGACCTCTTTAGTATGTGCGTGACAAACTTAGAGAAATATATTAATAATTATTAATAAAAAAATGTCCTGATTGATCGCTGAAATGTTAAATGGAATAAATATGAAAATTACTTTTTGAGAAAATTAGATTTAGTTACTACTAGTCAACTTCTACGAACCATTGATAAAAAGGAAAATCGTGTTTCTAATGAACCATTATTTTCGGATTTATTTCAATAAAAATTACTTTAATAGGAAAAGTTGTAAGTCAATAATACGCTAAGAAGAATTTTTTACGCTGTTTGAGCAAATTACGTTTTTGTATTGTACAAATGAGAATAAAAAAAGTCTTTGATTGTGTCATACAGTTACGTTTATTACTATCAGAAATAAGTATATGCTCCGTGTCAGGGACATAAAAACGGTGAGAAGATCTTGTGGAGAGAAAGATTGTAGCAATACAGTGTTAGACAACAAAGTCAGTACACCGCTTTTATCTTCTGAACCATGAAATATACGAAGATGGCATTTACACACCACAAAATATATATCATTTTACTGAACACTTTATTCTGAGATGAGTCGTTTACTTTGGGGACCTATACAATGAAAGGTGTCCGGTAAGTTATCTTTATATGTAAAATCTATGCAGATAGTACGAATTTACTAGTAAAAATGTACATAGACCGTACAATGTCAACATTGGGCAAACGACTTCTTCGTAAATTTGGCAGTTAAGACGATAAGAGGGATGTGATATATATAGTTCACTCACTCTATACACAAGGATCTTTGGGAATAATTTGGCATAATTTCATTCAAGAGAAAATCCACAGCCGTTAGAATTATATTTCTGGAAGAAATGTTGATTTATTTTTGACACAAGTCTGTGTTGAAATCAAAAACGTTATCTTTGACAATATGAATGACGAAGATGACGCCTTTCACTTAAAATTCTGTCAACAGTGTTTTGTCAGATTACGTATTTTTGGACTTCAAGCACCTGGTTTTACATCATATTACTCGTTTTTTGCTTCATTATCGATTTATGCCGGAGAAAACGGAAGTGGGATACAGTAATAAAATTATAATAGTAGTAAATAGAGTATATTTCGCGACTCAAAATCAATAAACGAAAATACAAATTTTCAAAGAGAATTGCAAAATAATTTATTATTGTTATAATATTAAAAAAAATTCTGTGAAAACCAATTCACAAAATCAAAACAGAAGTAGTATTTGAATAAGCCTGTCTCTGAAAGACGCTTAACACACACATTATTTGAATATATACAGTTCAGAAATAATTGTTTTATATTTAAATAAAATTTATTACATTTCTAAACTAAAAGCGATCAAATTCCAAAAACACTTTTGACAGGAGAAGTTACGGTATCACTCAACTCGAGAAAGACAGAAAATTGTAAACCGTACTCGAGTGAGAATTCGATATCCACTGCCCGCTCTTGCCCACAAATCGAAGGGCTCTCCAAGGGTTATCGGAGGGTTGCACTCCCTCCGGCACCGGAGGCGAAGACTATCCCTTAAACGAAAGCACAGGGCGAGCGAGCAGGGGAGGGCTTCTCAGTGGCAATTGCCTCCTGCGACCGCGGGGCAGCTACTTTGTGTAGCGAGGCCGTTGTTGGGGTCGCTTCACAGCGGTAACAGTTTATTTTCATTACCGACACACGCCCGGGCGTCCCACGCCGCCTCTGCGGCGGCGCCAGTCGCCATGCCATGAAACGACGCGATGCTAAGGGAAGGGGGAAGAGGGGAAAAGCTGGAGAGGCGAGTGACGTGGCGAGAAGGGCGCACATATACGTCGATGCAAGTGAAACTTTCATTCTTTCGAAAGGAGAGACTGAATGGATGCACTAACGCTCCCTATTTTTCGAAGATTCTCCCGATACTCAGAGGTTCCCATCCAGTTCACTGTGTGTTATAGAAAAACAAAGGCCCAGCGTTTTAGAGGTGAGTGTTATCGCAAGATAGGTTTTGTTTGGGTCAAATTAGTCGCGTCAAAATTGATCATTATATAAGGGATTTGGAATTTATTTTGTGCACTTTGGATTTGGTATCAATAAACAGATAATCTGCTGTTATATACAAGAGTTTCCAGTTTCCACTTTTACTTTATATCGCGACGAGTTCTTTTTGAAAATTGAGCTTGCGTAATCATTCTCGCTGGGTCTTACTTCCTCGTACCTAACTGTCATATTCTTAGTGTCATCTCACAATCGTTGGGGTATTAATTACTTACATAATGTGCGCAAAATTGGTTCTACTTCCTTTCCTTTTTGTATGTAATTCCTTGAAGAGCTAACGTAATGCTTTGTAACACACACATACACACATATTCATTGGAGCACTTTCTCTGCTTTCATTTCATTCTTTAAAGAAAGGCATAATTTTAAAAATGACAGTTTTCTAGATTCTGGTCTCTAATTTTTGTTCACAATTTATTTAGATTCATAGCATTACCTTATCATTATATTACCTACTAGCTGAAGAACCCCGCGTTGCCGGGATATTTATCATAATTTTGTATTAAACAGAAATAGAAATTCCATCTATTCCCGCCCTATGGCAGAGCCTACTTATATCTATTCTGCTGTATATTCCCTCCGCCCTATCCCACCTCTCTCTGCTTTGCTCCAATATGGAAATACCTGGTCTTCTGTAAACACTAAAACACTTCTCACTAAAAAATATTTAAATTTTAGTCCTATTGAAGTTCCCACTCCCAAACTCCTTCCTCTTTATAACTGAAAATAATAAACAAATCTAAACTAAAAATGAAAATGCATCTACTTACGTATATTCTGTTTGTGGAATTTTATGTATTATACCAATACTTTCAATCAATTGCTACTTTATAAATCTTACCCATTTTCATATTTTTTCTTCTCGCGTATTTATAAAGGAAAGTTTGAAATTGATCCTGCCGCATCATCGACGTTTAGAAATAATTAAAGTAATTTTAATTTAATTGTAGTACCTGTTTTAGGATCCTTGATAAGTTGTGACTGACCGAAAGGAGCCACTCAGCACTTATGCTATTATAATATCTCCAAAAAACCGAGATCACAGTGGCTCCTGGCTTGACAACACTTTTTTCTATTATTTAAAATAACCTTCCAAACCAGCGTTGTTACACATTAAATTCGAATTACATGTTTAACTCAAGAACGAGTTCCAAACCCAACTAGGTATTTTTTTCTATTGGAAAATAATTTTTCAGTTTCTTCTAGTAGTTGGATTATAATATTGTGTAGCAGTTACAAATAACGCGAGAAAATACGTGCTGTTGTAGTACCACTAGTCCTTCTCGATATTAAGTACAAAAAATTGAACGTATGTTCAACAATAAACTCCGAACACGATGCACGGTTTCCTTCCCAATGAACCTGGCAAATTCTCGTTGAAATGAGTTATTAAAATCTATCGCCTTTATGGAATATTAAACGCAGCATGCATCAAAAGAAAGCAAACACAAACATTTGCTGCACTGTTTATGTGCATACGCATGTGATACACTGTGCTTGTACAATACTGTGTTTGGAAGCTGTTGACACAAACCACATAGTCCTCTCATTTTCAACGTAGTTTGATATGTATTAATAAAAACCTGGAAAACATTTCGCATCCACACGTCTATTTTCCAATGAAAAATCTTTGCAAGAGAACAGAAAAATAGAAATATTCATTGGACGACCCAAAAACATTTCGACGCATTTAATTAACCATTGAAAATAAAACCTCGACGATCTCTCATACTGCAAAACAAGTTCGTGTAAATCTGGAAGGTATTATCTCAGGTATTACACATTTCTCATTTCTGTTTTTGGTGGTTAGATTTTTTCTTTTTCAGTGTAATTTACTATATATCACAATGCAATGTGCGCGCGCGGTAGGGTGTGTGTGTGTGTGTGTGTGTAAAAGAGTATATACAGGTTAGTAGAAGTTTTCATTACGTTTTTGTAATGATTCTGTGATAGAAGTGTTTTGGGTTTTGTTTTAATTTTTAAATAATTTTTTCTCTTAAAATACTAATTAGAAATGTCAAAATGCCAATTTATTAATCCAATGGCAATTTTCACCCGGCAAATACTGCGAGGAAGTTTCTTCCCGGACGACGTCATTTATAAATGAACATCATTATTGCAATACAGCTCTTAATTACAAATTAAAATTTCCTAATCCTCCTCTGAAAATGATCACATTATTTCCGTACTAAGATCTGAATTTATGGCAGGAAATTTATGACAATAATTTCACGGACTTGCCATGGCTCTTAGTTTTCTCAAACGTCCTCCCTTTTTATGTAATTTCTTTCCTCTCATAAGCATGGTCGTAAATTTCTTGCTCTAGGATAATTATGTGATTCAAAACTCGATTATGAGGAGCAAATTAACAGTTGGATTTTAATTTCAATTACCGCGTCTAAATGGTTTTTGGGCCGGGGCCGGGGCCGGCGAGGGCGCCGCGCTGTGGGCCGCAGGCGGCGCGCGGCAGGCCGCGGGCGCGGGCCCGGGCCCCAGCCCGCGAGCGTCGGCCGGCGGCGTGACCTTAGGCCTCGCTAATTGAATGGGCTCGTCATGGTTGAGGTTAGGTGGCTGGCAGCTCGCCCGGCCGATAATTCTGTCCTATGCAACGCGGCCCCTCCTTTAAGGCGGCGTCCTGATAGCGTAACGAGCACTGCGGAGCCTCGCGGCCCCACTCCTTCACTGTCGGCGCCCCCTCGCTTCCTTTCACGGCGTCTCTTCCCTAACATTCTTCTCATCTCTTCGTCTACAGGCAATTATCATGGCCGTCTGTTTTCTTCGTTTGCTGCAATTATCTTTTTTCGAGTCGCTAAATATCCGTTGTTTGTATTCTTCAGCATCTTTAGAAGCATCATTTTCTTTCTTTGCATTTAATATCTCTCCAATTCTCTTTGCACTCGCGTGCATTTTGCATTGTGTCGCGTGCCTTTTTTCTTCCTCTTCCTCCTCTGACTTCTCCTTTTCCTTCTATCCTCCGCCTCGGCCACGTCGGCTGCGACGCGTTGCCCCAAATCCTTGCCCGCTGCCCCTCTTGGCCTAAGCCGTCTGCCTCGCCCAACTACTTGGTTATTCACTAAGTGGTCGTAACGCGTCGGTGCGTTCTTTCCCGGCAGCGGGCAGATTGCAGAACACGGGCATTGGGCTCCAGCCGCGAGCGCCGCCTGCGCCACAGCCGTCGCCCTCGCCCTGGACTTCGCCCTCACCCTCACCCTCGTCCCCGTCCCCGTCCCCGTCCAGTCCTAGTCTCCGTCCCCGTCCCCGTCCCAGTCTCCGTCCCCTTCCCTGTCCTCTTCCTCGCTCATTTCCTCGCCCTCTTCCTCGCTCCAGCCTTCGTCCTCGCCCTCTTCCCCGCCCTCTCCACGCCTTCTTTCCCTCCACCTTCCCCGCCCTATTCCTCGTTCTCTCTGTCACCCTTTCCCTCGTCTTCACCCTTGTCCTCGTCCTCGCTCTCGCCCTCGCATCTTCTTCGCGCTCGCTTTTGCTCGGGGGAGATTTCTCCCCGCAATCTTCGTTAGTGAACACTGCGCTCGGAATGGGGTGCGGAGTTGGCACGATATTTGCCACACTTGAGGAAATAGCGGATTTCTTTATAGCGACTTTATACTGCAGTCTCATTTGTTTTTTTATCGCAGATCTCGGCCACCCTACAGAAATAATTCTCCTTCTTCATCCCTGTTTTCGTAGTACTCTTTCTGATTAATTCTTCAGTTCCTTTATCTAGGAAATGCATAGTATACAATGATTTTTTCTTTTCGTTCTTTGCTGCACTATACGAGACAATCACGGTAAAGAGATTTCTATTTCTTACTGACTGTGCAATTCGTACAATAATGCAGCGAGAAAGGACAATCTGAAATAGCACTGTGAAGAAAAATAGCTACATTTCCCACGCGAATCCACATTCTCAGAGATTTGAAGAAGACGACAATGTACTGGCGCCTTCGAACACGAATGTGTTTCTCGAAAGTATTCCAATCTCCTCATTTTCTTCTCATCTATCTCAAATGTACTCGGTCGTGTTGATAAAATACATTCTGCAACTTTATGTTTATAATAATAAGACATAGAACTTTCAGTAAAATTCAGTACTTAAAAACTGTGATTTAGAAATGTGCGAGTCCTAGAAAAAATTAATTTTAAGTGTGAGAGCCGAAGCAAATATTTGGGATAAGAGAGATGAATTTGCCCTCGGAAGGTAACAGTTTGAAACAAATATTACATGATATTACAAATATTAACATGGTCAGTTATCTATGAGGCTTTACGGACAAAAATAGCGAATGCCGGAGTAATACCCTAACAAACGGTCCACTAACCGCTCGCGATCTTTCCTTCCTCTTCCTTGTCCTATCCTCACACTTTACACACACACACACACACTTACAGTAACATGCAGCACACTACCACACATGCCGGGAGAACAGTCGGGAGCTTACAGCTTGTCCCGGGTGGGGCGGTGAACCGCCGGTGGAAGAAACCTCGTTGATGGGAAACCCCGCTAGTCGACAAGAGATTGGCGTAGTAGTAGTCGTAGTAGTCGGATCTCGCCACCTAGCGGGGAAAAGATCACAGCCTCCTCCCGAGGAAAAAACGCTCATTACTCTTACGGGACTAATGAACTCTGTAATTGAAGCGTCCGGAATCACGAACAATCAATCAATCAATTCAATATCCCTGTTTATGTACTCTCATTACCTTAAAACTGAAACCAAAACAAATGTAAATTTGAGAACGTAAAGATCGCCTAATTTTGATAGAATTTCTGAAACTGTATCTGTGCTTGTTCTTTATTCAGACCCCTTGTATAGTATGTAACTGAAGCATCACAAGAGCGCACAGTAATTTTAGGCACATTCGTACCATAAAATTGTGAAAATAATTAACTTCCTTTTTGTTTGTGAAATGTATATTGTTGAAAATTATCCTGACTAAAAAAATATTTCTTCAAAGCTTTAAAAGGCGCCATACATACGAATATTAGCCTACTCGTTATAGAAGAACGTGCAAAGGAGACGTAAAAGGGTGTAGAAAGATGAAAACGTTTACAAGAGTGGATGAGACCCGCAAAGGAAGCACTCCTAGAAAAAGAATTTTAAAAGCGGTGCCGAGGGAATGAAACCTTGGGGACACGTAATTTTATAAAAAATAAATACTTAAAAAGGAGAGTAGTGTCATGACGAAAGGTTATCATACAATATAGCATTTAAGAATTTGGAGATGACCTGCCCATTTACTTTAATGACAACACCGCATCTGACAAGTCCTTCCCTCATACTCATTTTAAACTGCATATCTATTATTTTTTATTGTTTAGATTGTTAATGGGCAGACCACCAGCGGCGGATGTTCCATAACCGGATTATTTGGGTCCGCTACTTCAATTTTTCAATGGCAAATTGAACATAGAAGTAATGTTTTGGGCGACGGACAAAATGGTACTGATGCATGATGATGAAGATGTATTGAAATGCAAGGCAGGGGAAGCATGAAAACCTCGGAAAAGCCTTGCCATTAAGCAGTTTTGCCCACCACGAATTGACACGAAGTGGTGACCCCACCAAAATGCAACACGGTTAACCCGAATAAACGAGGCGCTCCAGACTTATTAGTGGGCCGCCTCAACTGACTTTTACCGGTGAGGCAAATGAAAGTTCAAAGAATTTTGTAAATCCGGTTAACATAAACATCATATTTATTGCCTTTAAAACACAATTTTAATAACCGAAGTTTTCTTTATCTGAGAAAATAATTGGATCAACTTGTGAAAAAATTGAAACTGTGATTGTGGCTTCGTGAAACGTACCCTCAAAACCAAAATATCCATTTGAAGTTCAAAGAGTCGCGACATCAGATATCGATCGGGTAATATCTGTTTTGATGAAATTCCTGCCGATGATTTAACCGCTAATTTTGTACACAGAAGAACGGACGGATGGACGTGTTATCATAAAGTAATTATCGTAAACTATCAAGGACCCACAAAATGTGGATTTTGACTACACAGCATGTGAGAGGAAATGATTTACTGCAAATAGAACAAGAATTATCCAGTTTTTCGGGATGAGGGACCTATATGATTTTTGGAGCCAAAAAGTTGTCTTTTTTTGCCGCAGTAAAACGTATCTTTTTCGATCCAATGTACGTAGTACGTGAAAAAGTAAAAATGAAGGAATTTAAAAGTATTGTTGAGAGTATGCGGTAATAACGATAAAGCATTATGGAAACCTAGCGACTTGCTGACGCGAACACAGCGAAGAGAGGGATGTGAGTGGGCTATCTATTTACCAGAACTTAATGGGACTAGGATAGCGAATCGTTGCGCTCGAGGGCCCTCACTGGCTCCGACGGAGGAATGCGTAAGCGGAGTGCTGGAGGGCCAGCGACTGCTCTGGAGGCGCTGCTCTCCGCGGGATCGCTGCCTCCGCCTCCGCCTCCACCTCCACCTCCACCTCCACCTCCAGCTCCTCCTCCTCCAGCTCCTCCTCCGTGTGCATCGTCTCCCCCTGTTAAGCCGCGCGCTTCTCCGAAATCGCGAAGCACCCGCGCCACTCAGCGCCGCTGCGCGCTCTCCGATCCCACGAGAACCCCCACGCGCACCCTCGCCCCTCAACCGCGAGCCCACTCTCGCGGCCACTCCCACGTTCGCGCCCGCCCCCGCGCCCGCTCCCTATGTAGTGGCGCTCCAACACCGCATACTTTCTAGCATTATTTCTAGCACATGCAGTTTTCCCAAAAGTCAGTGTTCAACGAAGATGGGACCATTTATTTAAACGTCTTTTGCACTATTCTAAAAAATTAAAAAACTGGACTCATTTTTCAGACATTTTTTAATAAATTGCTTGAACCTCGATCAGATATTACCGAAAAACTACTTTCTTTTTAAAAAAGTTATACATGACCCTATATAAAGATCTATGTTTTTAGAACATCTCATTAAAATACTATTATTAATATTGTACTGTTGCAATGTAATTTTTTTGCAAATTTCGAAAATAGGTTTTGCAGAAAATAGTACCTGCGCCACTTCTTAGCCTCCTTCGTTATATTCGAGGAAACAAATTTTAGAACTTTACGAGAAAACTATTCATATTTTTGAAAAATCGTACATCACCTGATTTAAAGATTTAAAAGTACAATTTTTATTAAGATGAAAAAATTTCTATTCAGTATTGTAGTTGTAGAAAAATAACGAAGAATTTTTTGTCTTTGCAATTTTCGAGAATTCTGGTTTTTTGAACGGTAATAGTTTAATCAAAAGAATTTGAGGAACTTTTGAGAAAATTTCGAAGAAGTTGTTGAAGCTTCACGTTAAGTACCCCTCAAATCATAATATCTGTTCCAAACTTGCAGGGCGCCGAATTTGATCACATCCATCAGACGATATCAAGTTTGGAGGAAATCGATTGAACGGTTTTGGCGCTAGCGTTTAGCCCCGATAGACGGACAAAAGCAGACGTTTGGCCTTCAATCAATTTTTCGGTATCAGGTACCCACAAAACATGGATTCTTACTACGTATATTAGAGGAAGTAATTTACAACATAAAGGAACAAGATTTCCTAACTTCTTTGAAATCATAGCCCCATAATATGAGTTTTCTTTCGAGTATTCCACTGATGAAATTAAAACTAATAGTATTTAACTATACATACATCTCAGAAAGTTTATTACTTTTTCCATCCGATTTTTCTTACCGTTTCCCCCTACTGGCCAATCGTAAACTGACTCAGCGATCGATGTATACTGCCTCCTAAGATAGATATTTCCAATAAACCGCATATGTACTATAACATAACCTCTTTTATTTTATCATAGATTTCAGTTATTTTCAATATTTTCACATTTTGGAACACAGTTGAACATAATTTCATTCTTCAAATAGTTCTATTAAATACCGCTCGTGCTTTGGAAAATCTGAGATAAATCCCATCCTCGTTTCGCGAGTCAGGGATTTATCGACAATTTCCAAAGCACTTGTGGTATTACATATGAAAACTCACGAATTTTTGCTGCAGTTTTCATTTTTAGTACTGAAGCCGTGGCGTAGCTTTCCCAGAGCGCTGAGGGGGGTAAAATATAGGTGAATGCACACCGTGCGGACGCTGTGTGCATTCTGGCCCCCCTACTTCAGCGGGCGGCGTGTCTTTTGAGAAACTGATCCTCGTAATCGTATTTCGGGAGCGCTGGAACTGTGGTGATGAAATTTTCTTTGAAGCAGAGAATCTTTCTCGAGAATATATTTATTCTATGTAATTCTATCCATGAATTTTTAAGAAGAGATAACTGAATAATTGGTATAGGGTCGTGACTTATGTTCTCCCTGATCACGCAAACTCATACCTTTTAATTAATATTTTGGGTATAATTGCAAAAAAGAAATGTATGTTGGAATTCTTCATTACGAGGAAGAGCTCAGGCCGTGAATTGACGAGAAAATTGTCGAAAATCCCAATTGTTTCCTAGAAGAGTAAATCAAAATACATTATAGAGGAGCCATGCTATTCTAGAAGAGCCCATCTAGCAGTTAGGCACCACATTCTTCTCTAGGATAAGTTAATAAGTGAAGCGCGGTGGAAGTGGCAATTTCAATATGGGGCAGAGTTAGCCATCACCCGGCGACCAGGGAGATCGATGCCTCGGTCCTTTGCAAAGCGGACTCTTTCTGTTTTTCTGCCCTCCAGTCACCACCAGTGAGCTCTAGCATAAAATTTAATCCATAAAAATCAGTGTTTGTTTGTTCGTATTTTATGCACTGCCACTTGCCAGTTCATCCAATTGCGATAAAAGTTTGTCTACTTACTGTTTGCACTTTCGCGAGGAATATATGCATAGCACAATGGGAATATGCGTATGTCTCTCCCACATAGACGCGTGGTGATGATAATTTTATGCGTTAATGTTGATTCAAGCGCCCCTGAACAGAAGCTCTACGCAACCCGCCGCACCCTCAAGTATTAAGCGCGTCTTTGCTGCATATTTTGCTCCTGAGATTGTGAAATATCGGCCGGAATTTGCACGTTATCTGGGACAGGAAAATCAAATTTCTCCAAGACAGTGTCATAGCGAATGCATGCCCAAACTTGAGGGAGAACTTTGTAACAATAAGCTACATGACAACCATGTCCAAACCAGGATATAGAAAAAAAACATTCTCACAAGAAAGTCTTTCATCTATTAAAATTTTTGCGGATTCGCTAACAATCAAATCCTCCTCCTTCTCCATCGTCTCTTCCTTCTCCTTCGTATCTTCCTCTTCCTTCGTCTTTTCCTCCTCCTTCATCTCTTCCTCCTCCGTCTTCTCCTCCGACTTCTCTTCCTCCAACTCCTGTGTCTCCACCTCCTCTTTGGTTTCCTCCTTCCCCCTTCGTCTCGTACTCCTCCTTTGTCTCCTCCTCCTCTTTGGTCTCCTCCTCCTCCTACTTCTCAGTCTCCTCCGCTTCCGTCTCCTCCTCCTCTTTCGCCTCCTTCTCCTCCTCCTCTTTCATTTCCTCCTCCGTCGTCTCCTCCTTCTACTTGAGTCCCCACAGTCCCCTCCTCCGCCGTCTCAGATGCATCCGATGCGAACGTGCCTCTGCCGAGAGGCGGATGGCGCGCCCCCTTCGCCCACTTCAAGTTGCACAATGGCCTGCTGCAGTGACCTACCCCCATGCGCGCTCAATATTGTTCCTGTAATAGCATTAGCGAAAGGAGGGGCTCGCACTTCCGGACGGGCGCCGGATCAATAGTCTTGTCATTCCCGAGCACCGTCGCGAAATAAGGAAGCTCGCGCGGCAAACACACTAGTCGATGGAAGCTGTTTTGGAAGATCACAAGAAAGATAGACATGCTTTGTGAGGGTAATGGCAGCACAGGGCATTCGAAATAGAGTTAAACCATTTTTTTATACATTTCCAAGAATCATTTCGAATGTTCTCTCCTCAAAATTAAGTGCCGTTATTATTACATATGATTATTTTCATTGTCGCTAGTTTTTAGTACATTTTATTTGTTTGTTTTCAGCGAGGATAAAAATTAAGAACTTTTTTGTCGATGATACTGCGTTATTCAATTGCTTTCTATTTATCTTTGGTTATCCCCGCGAAATAAAATTTATATTATAAATACTCATTTACTCCTTCAGACATGTTCAAATGTAGAAGTCACATAAATTCTATTATTTGCCGCACCACATTCTTCTGCCATTTTTTAGTCTATTTTTTTATGAATTTGTCGTTTTAAATTAAAAATGCTTCCAAGATACAAGCGATGAGTAAAAATAGCCGATAGAAACTGTTCTCTTTCTCTCTTTGAAGTTCATAGGGTAATTTTAGTGTATACTGAATGTAGTAATTTCTAACCTTGCAGTATCCGAGAATATAATTGTCCTGTGCACTACATTATTTTTGTTCCGAAAAAATCGTTTGGGCTAACCAACTTCTTTACTGCATAAAATCTGAAATATTTTGTACAGAGAAAAGTCGTTAGTTTTCCCTCTTCAATTGATAATTAGATGCTTAACGAATTTTCAAGAATTAGCTGCCAACCACTCATTCAACAAAGTTCAATCCAGCCTAGACAGTATCATCTACTACCAATTACGATCTTCTGCACCGTCTTCCGCTAGACTATTACTTAACTATTCAATAACCTTGTCTGGAGTTTAGAAGCTCTACATTATCCGCGAAAATGTCGGCCAATATAACTACAAAGCCATTCCACAATATACACAGAATTCCATTCCGTGCATCAAGTCTTCGTCCGGTCACTGAAGCCGCTGCCACTCGCCTCGTCCTACTCTTCTGTCTGTGAGCTCATTCGCCGATTGTGCACCCGTGACCTCCCTTCCTCCGGCGCTGTCGAAGGTCTCCCGCCGTCAGAACGCCAGGCTACTCGCAACGGCTGCGGCGTCGGCGTGGGGCGTCGGCGACAGCGCTGACGACGCCCGGCGCCGTTATCGGACGCGCTAAGTCGTCTTTTCAACGCCGCCGAGCGCCGTCTCCAAGTGAGCCTCAGACTGCACAAAGGTTTTACTTGGAGCAGGAGGCGAGGCACGCCGCGCGCCACGGGAGCGGCAAGGGCGAGGGCAAGGGCGAGGGCGAGGGCAAGGGCGAGGGCAAGGGGGGGAGTGAGGGCAAGGGGAGAGCGAGGGCAATGGGGAGGGCGAGGGCAAGGGGAGGAGGAGGGCAAGGGGGAGGGCGAGGGCAAGGGGGAGAGCGAGGTGCGAGGGCGGGCGGCGGCGGGGAGGATGCCGAGTGCACGGAACATGGCGCCTTCCACCTACCCTGCACCACCAAGTCTCCACCCTCCCGCCCTCATTACCTCCCCTATTTAAGCCCCTCCTCTTCCCCCTCATGACACTTTCGCCAACCATGTCTTAACGCTCCTTCACACTTCTGCAGTGCCTTCGGCCCTCTTTCTTTTTCAACATCGTTATGCCTCCTTGTCTCTCCTCATTCCATTGTTACCTTCTCCCAGGTTTCATACTTTGTTTTCTCCGCATTTATTTATACTTTTTTACTTTTTGTCTTGTTTCCCTCACTTTACTACCTTTGTTTGTATTACCTGTCGTCACTCACTGCAGTCTGTGATGGGTGATAGTAGAGTGGCCGCAGCGTAGCCTCAGTGGCATCGTTGATTGATAGGTAAGGTTCAAGTGCGACAGTAATGAAATTTTTACACGAGCAATATCCTTATAGCTGGGTCGAATTCCACCATCAGATAATTTAAACGACCGTCTTCTCTCATCGGTAGTTTACCGTGGTAGTTTTCTATCAATACCAGGTAAATGTCGGAGCAGTGCCGTATCAAATGGGACACGAATCACGCGCGATGTTCCCTTCTCAGCTTTGGTCCTTTTCCTTAAACTGACACACTTACGTGTGCTAAACTATCACTCATCAGAAGGTCGTCCGGAATTTCGAGCTTCTCTCGGCTGGGGCGATGTGTGTCTGACTGTGGGAGACACCTACAGGTAGAAAACCTCGCATGATGGCGTGTAAGTTGGCGCCTGATCTCACGTTCTAGCGTAGGAACACCGCAACGTCCAAGAATATATCACACTTACGAGAGTTCTAAGTAGATGAAGCGCCCGGAAATAGTAAATCCTCCCATCTTCCACTTCCTTAAACTCCTTTTCCGTCGTTCTTGACTCCGTATCCCTACTAATCCCTTGCACGCATTCCGTACTCTTCCACGCCACTCACACAAACATTTCACCCACTCCTCCACCCCACACAGCCAGCCAGCCAGCCGTCCAGTCACCCTCGCAACCATTCAACTCGACTGCCCCACGGCCGCCCGGCACCCCGCGGCCCCGAGCACGCGGCTGGAGAGAAGCGCCGCGAAGCTGCCGCTGCGACTGATTAGAGGAATTACAATGGGCGAAGTTGCAAGCGCGCTGAGCCAGCGAGCCGGCGGCGGCGGCAGCAGCGGCAGCCCCGCCGCGCGCCGGACCCGCTCCCGCCCCGCTCCCGCCCCGCTCCCGCCCCGCTCCCGCCCCGCTCCCGCCCCGCTCCCGCCCCGCTCCCGCCCCGCTCCCGCCCCGCTCCCGCCCCACTCCCGCTCCGCAACCGCCCCGCACCGACCTCCGCACCACCTCGCTACCCAAGCGCCGCGCGTCGCTGCCAAGTTGCGGAGGCGAGTTTACGCCGGCGGCGGCTGGCGCCGGCTGTCTGGCGGACCGCCCTCCGGCTCGGCTGTCCTCGACTCGACTCGGCGCCGCGCCGTCCCCGCGCCGCGCTGCCGTTTTCTGGCGGTAGGGATGCTGAAGTCACGTAGTTGTCCCAAGCCGAGGAATGTTTTCGGTCGACACATAAATCACGCCGTAATTATATATCACGTGACTTCGCTGAGTTGGCCGTTCTCGTTCAGTGCGCGGCGCTTTCTTGGGGGTGCCACTCCCTCCCCACCCTCCTGTCTGTGTGGCCAACTAGCCAGTAATGCTTGATGATTTGACGTGTAGTCTTAGAGTTAATCCTTGGTCATCATAGTTAATTATTTTAAACCACACACCTAATTCACCGCTTCATCTCCCCATTTGGAAGTTCAAGTAATATTTTGGAAGTAATTTGAAGTAATATTTTGATTCCCTGTAGAACATTTGTTTCTCTTATGTAGATGACACAGTTTTCCTTTGTCTTGTTGTTAATTGCTTTTCCCCTCTTATCATTTAATTTTATACTCTCCCCCTATTATTACTTTCTCTATATTCACATAATAAATAGTTACTTTTAATATATGAACTCTCAACTTGATTTTTTGAAAATGATTCGTTTTATTTGAGTTCGTCTCTCTGAATTTTTCATGTCACATATTTAAACCTTTGGGCTCCTAATTGTTTTGTTCTACATTCCAGTGCGCTCTGTATTTGAATCCCCCTCACGCGCTACCTCGGTGCGCTCGCAGCCCATTTTCAATTTCTAAGTTTTTCATCACAAATGAGGAATTTTGGTACGAATTACTGAAAACATTTGATAGGCATGCTGTAGCCATTGAGCTCTCGTAAAGAAAACGGATGACGTGTATTTAGTATATAACATCAAAAGTTTAAATAATTAGAAGCCTTATAAACTGCCTAACAATCTAAAGTCATACAATGGACATGGAAACATCTTTAGATTATTTACTCCACAATTGTGCGCATCCTGTCAGAAATCGAACTGATATCAGAAAAAATGAAAACTATATATTGAGTGGAACCTGACATGGGAGCGGAAGACCAATTTTGTAATGTGGAGACCCATACCACAAGGAGTGCAAAGGGCTAAGAATCTGTTTATTAGTAATCGTTGCATATAAACGGAGATACATATGGTTCAACCGTCACCCATCGAAGTCCATTTATAAACAGACCCGAGTAGTATCTGCAATGGCTTAAAATTATATGTGGTAGAATTTTTGGAGGTGTTGTGGTGTTTTCGATCACTTCATCGTATTATTCTTATTCGTCGTCATTGTAATCATCATTATTGTTTTCATCACATTCGTCACGCTTATAATAATGGGAAAAAAGAGTGAAAATTGTCTACAGCTTAATTCATTAATCAAAGGCAAAACTACGACTATTGTGCTTTTGAACGCCAATGTAGTCAATGAAGAATGTAATTCCAGCGTCTCAGTATCTCTAAAACACCTGAAATCTGTGAACTGTTATGATTCACTTAGATAGATAAATACCTGTTTCTCTCTATCTACCATGCGTCATCACCAGTGAAATTTTCACTGATCTCTCGCTCGCAGGGAGGTTGGCGAACGCCCTGAACATCGGGAGGCAGCGTTTTATCGCGCAGGTGTCACGCGCGCGCCTCGCCCGACGAAGTTGCTAGAGCGGCCACGAACAATAGGCTGAGCGCATTTTACTGTCAACACGGCGCAGGGACGGACGTAAGCGTCTGGTCACAGTGGAATTGACACTCTGATCAGCGCGCAGCGGACAGCGGCCAACGGCGTCCAAGGGCGGTGGGCGGTGGGTGGGGGCGATTGGCAGTGGCGGTGCGTGGGCGGGGGAGCGCTGTGCGGCAACGGGTAGCATCAGTGGCGGCGCGGCGGCCGCTGCTACCAGCGCTCGCGCGTATCAGAGCGACGTGTTCAGAGCTGCGAGCACTCTGTCACAGGCGAACAATCACTAATCGACACGCGGCAGACCGTCGCCGCCGCAGCCGCCAGTCCCTCATCTCCACCCTCTGCCCTCGTTCCTCCCCTCCCTCCTTCACCCCCTCGCCCTTCCTCGTCCCGGCCGCCCAAAGTAAATCTGCGTGGAACGGCTAGGTGCGCATATCGCCCAGTACCACACCGCGCCCCTACCGTCCAGCTTTCACTCGTGCCTCAAGCGGATTCATGTCCCCACGAGCGCCTGGTCGACGCGGCTGCGCTGGATGCAGCGCAACGGGTTATCTGAAGTGGCGCGTGGGGTTGTTGGAAACGCATCCAAAGCTGTTTCCGGTGTATCACTTGATGATTTTAAAACATGTGAAATGTTTTAATATGTTTCGAAATCTTGAATATTGTTTTCCTCTTCGCAAGTTTGCGTGATATACAGACAATGTTCAAATACATTTTTTTTAAAAAATGGAATCCAATTTTTTCTCTCGGTTAGAGCATTAGAAGATTTAATATATAGTGGCAGGTCTCACATTTGTAGAACTGTGTTTTGAAAAATGCGAACAATTAACATTGTAAACTACGATATTAATTATAGAAATTGTTTCCTTCATGAGAACTGTTCCAAAAAATTATTTTTGAAGAAGGTCATGTCATTGTTTTTGAAAATATCATAGTTTTCGAGTAATTTTGGCTTGAAGTGAAGTAAATGAAAAAATGACAAAATCGGCTCCAATGCTTTTCTTCAATATTTTCTTAAATAGAGCAATGTACGCTTATAAAAATGGCACAGATTACATTTTCGTTGAACACTCTTAATTTAAAAAAATTACGAAAGTTTGAAATAATGGGATGGCCTATGCTGATGTAGCTTCAGTAGCTTTCTTAATACGTTAGTTTTCTTATTAATTAGATCGTAATAATATCGTTTTTTTTAAAATGGTGACTAGAAGCTTTTCCATAGTTTTCTGTGAATTAGTGTGACATTATAAACAAAATCTAAACAAGCATTTCCTCAACAAGAGCTCAAACCTATTTCTTTCAATATCGAATTTTTCTTGAATAGAGCTAAATTTTGGTTATTAGAACATAGGTTCGATTTACATTAAAACCTCTGCAATTTCAAATCTTATAAACATTTTCATTATTTTTCGAAACAGTCTTACACATTCAATATGAAACTAAATTTATTTCTCAATGCAATACGTTCCTCAATATTAGATCTGTAAATCATTTCATGTACCCTTCTTTTGGATCGAAATGTAGACGTAATTTGTGTGTGTATATATATGCACAAATTTTGCATCTTGTATGTTAGAAACGCAGAACGAGAACTCTCGTCTTGGCAATTTTTTTCAGCTTGATACATGCAATAGAAGCTGAGAAAAAAATAAAACAAGAAAAACACGTTTCTCATCGTATCTCTGCTACAAATGGTCCTAGGAGGCCACTTTTTGGGAATCTACGACATTTTCAATAGTCTTTCACCTGAGTATTGTGATTATTTATATGGTTTGGCGGCACTTTTCGACCCCCTTATTCGGCTATACCCTTTCTCACATGGTTGCTGAGGAGTTAGTAAGATAAAATATGCGTATAATAATACAATGTAACCGTTCCCAATAATAGGAGAAAGTATGTGCGGTTGTAGAACCACTAGTTTTAATTGATGTTTTGTCATCATTTTCTTTCCATTTAATTGACACGTGAATTTGCTGAGTAAATGGAGTTACAATCTACTATCTCTCTGATATTTTACCTCTTCTCAAGGCAATTCACACTGAAGACAAACGCCTGAGACTTGACATCTGCCGATGTCTATATGAAATCACAAAGACCAACAGGGCACCCACAACAGCGCAAACAAGTCGCCGGCAAAATCCGACCGTATAAGGAACACGGAAACAGTAAGACCTGACACTCTTTCAGTCGTCAGATTTGGAAAGGCGCGTCCCCTTTAGAAAGAAAAGCCTTGGAACGTAAGAAGATTTGTAGGGAGGTGGAAGAAGTCTTTCTGTAAGCAGGGCCGGATCAGGCGGCCGCTACGTCCTACGCATGCAAGCCATGCGGTGCGAACGCATGCCACTTACGAAGGCCCAGCGCGCTTTGTTGGCTCGGAATCTGCGGAATAAAAGAAACTTCCTAATCACTTCTCGGAAAACTTATCTCCAGCATACTCGACGGTGCGAGAGTGGGATGTTACTTTAATGATGCTTTACTTGTTCCGCGAACGGAATTCAAATAAGTTCCAAGAAATGAAGATGTTTCTCCTTTTAATTTATTTATTTATCGGCAAAAAACTGTGTAAAAAATATGGATGATGTATTGAAAAGGAGTATACAATCCGCACGTTTTTTACAGCAACAGATTCCGCACACCACTATCTAACTATTCATAGTTGAGTATAACGATACCAACAAACGTGCCTGGCAACTTTTCGAAACTAGAAATATTTGCTCCTGAGAAATATAAAACGTATGTGCATTAGTAAACAAACTTCAGATTTTATTTTGTAGTAGTGCAGGCAAATGAAAACCACCCCTTGCTCAACTCCTTCCCAAGCGCAACTAACAATAAGAGAGAGTTCGACAAAACGTGCGCATAGTTAAGATGCATTTACAGTCCAGAGCACATAAGAATGATTTTTACGTTTCTTTTCTTCACACCGAAAATATTCGCTTGCCATCAGCCAGAGAGGACGGTGTTCGAATTTCGCAATCACAACTTCTGAGTTTCGACTAATGAATCCCTTTCCACTGAAATATGCTCACAAGGGGTCTCTAGTTGCTTCTTTCCGGGGTCGAATGCAAGGTATTAAAACCCTCGTGCAGACGTTTTTGCAAACCTGCAATTTGGAATGGAAATTTCTTGTATTGTATCTCGGTATATATTAACACATCGTGATTTATTTTTGACTAGACTTTTCGTCAAGTACAACTGTTTACACGCACGTGTTTTCTCAACTATTCAATCTGCAGCCGCAGGACGAACCTTTGCGAACAACTAGTGATGCCTTCGCCCATCTCTAAGAAAGACGACAACTCGAATACCCCGTTTAATTCGAGTAACTGTTATCATACGTATAGCTTCTACGCTATAAAACACGTAGCGCATGTCAGGCATTTTTTTAAATTTATACACTGACTGCCCGGCACGTTAGATCTAATATTTAGTTCACAACTCTATAATTTCATGATCAGAATATTTTCTCAAGAGTATCGCATTTTAAAAACAAAAGATAATGAAAACTAAACGCGGGAGTGATTACGTTTCTAAGCGACTTAATGCGAAACATATTTTCTCAGTATAAGATACAGGATAAAGGCGCTTGTTTAATATTATGTAATGGGACAATAGGAATTGATATGGCACGTATTTACACTCATGTAATCAATTTGTCCGTGAATACTTAACACGCTCTTTGCCTAAACCTGCAATAAATTTCTCCCTTCAACCCATATTCCGCTCACTATCCTAGTCCTCTCTCCAAGGCAATGTTCTCATCATACACTGAACATCTCCGTCCATGAAGAAATTGCGCATCAAAATCCCCTTTGCCTGACTTAATCTCGCGTTTAGATCACGCACCAAGTGTCACTTGCATTCACCTGCTGTGGCCCATCAACGTTATATGCATCAATCTTCGCGCTCTCGCGCTTCCCAAACACTGTATGTTCAGTACATAACATAATGCAGCGTAGACTAGTCGAGCTTAGCACAACACAGCTTTCTGGCCGCGGAAGCCTTAAAGCCCGGCCGAACCTGTCGCGTATGACGCATAAACCCTCCCGCCGCCGCCGCCGCGGCGTCCCCGGGGGGGGATGCGGGTGCCGCGGGAGGGGGTGGCGATTATTACGCACCGGTAAGCAGGCGGGATGAAGTTTGCTTTATGCGGCGCCGCGCCGTCAATACGCGGTCCGGGCTGGGCGTCGACGGGTGCAGCGCGCCGCGTCGGCCGACCCGCGGTGTCAAAACTTGCCCGTTTCTGCTCTCAATATTTTACGCCCCTGCTTCCCGTAGTGCGGCGCGGCGCGGCGAGGCGCGCTGCGGGGGGAGAGCGGCGCCGCGGGGCGGAGAGGCGTGGCGCGGCGCGGTTCGGGCCCGCCGGGGAGGGCGGAGCGGAGCGGAGCGTGGCGTGGCGGGACAGGGCGATGGAAGTGGTGCGGCGCGGCGCGGTGCGGAGCAGTGCGGAGAGGAGCCGCCTGTTGGCGCGGAGCGAAGCGGGGCGGGACGGTGCCGGACTGGGTGGCATAGCGCGGTGCGGAGAGAAGCCACTTGGGGAAGCATGGCGGAGCGGGCGGGGAAAGATGGGAGGCGAGGCGAGGCGGGGCGTGGCGGGAAGGGGTGGGAAGGGGTTGGAAAGGGTTGGAAGGGGTTGGAAGGGGTTGGAAGGGGTTGGAAGGGGTGGGAAGGGGTGGGAAGGAGTGGGAAGGGGTGGGAAGGAATGGGAAGGGGTGGGAAGGGGTGGGAAGGGGTGGGAAGGGGTGGGAAGGGGTGGGAAGGGTGGGAAGGGTGGGAAGGGGTGGGAAGGGAGGGAAGGGGTGGGGCGGGGGAGGGGCGGAGCGGAGTGGAGTGGAGTGATGTGGCGGAGTGGAGTGATGTGGCGCATCGCGGCCTAGCGCGGCGAGGCGGGTGTGAAAGCGGGCGCGGTTAGGGGTATGCAACGGCTGCTGCGGAGATGGAGCGACGACGTAGGGGGTGGCGAGTGTGGCGGGAGAGGTCGGACGGAAGGACATTCCCTGAGGCCGTGGCCTCGCCGGACAGCGAAGCAGCCTTCGACCCGGGCGGTTTCAAACACCGCGGTGGAATAGTACTGGGACGTGAACTCTGGCCGAGATGAACGCGCGTTGGAGGAGCTGGGACATGTAGGACAGAAGTTTACGTTGCCTCCTGTGAGGTGTTCCGTGATATTATTGTCATGCATATTGCATCTACAAAAATAAATGACGCATCAAAATTCCATTAGCCCGATTTCAACGTGCGTTCGATTGAACACCAAGTGTCATAAACATGATTAATGTTGAGGTCTGCCGAAAATGGGGGCGTCTCTTGACATGTGTAGGGTTAGATAAGAGTTGAAATTGATATAAAGAAAATTGAAATATCTCAAATTCATAAAGATAACTGACGAAGGTAAAATTAGCATTCCATTTTTCTGTTGCAGCAAATATGTTTTTAATTGGGAAAACAAACCTCCCGATAGACCCAAAAGAACACTGGATTCGACTTCAACAGAGCTAGGAGTTGACCTAGGCCCTTTTTTCTGATGTCCCTCCAGGATAACCCTAGTAAACTGAATTTGATTCTCACTTATCTTACCTTGACATCGGCTCACATATAATGAAGAGGAAGAGAAGAAAGTGAAACGAGGAAAATAAAATGGAAAGGTGGAAAAAATAGTAGGAAGTTGAAAAACTACGCAGAGAAATTTAGGGGAATTGCCGACTAAGAATTTAACGAACAGATCTTGGGTTATTCTAGTACATCTGCATACTACATTAGCAGTCCAAACACCTTCCCCTCATTCCAAGGTCGGGTCAGTCAGGCCATGCACCCACATCACATTATTTAGGGTCGATCGGAGATATTAAGATACAGAAATGCAAACATTTTACCTTCTCTTTTACAACCTTTGTTGCAAACACACGGAAAAAATATTGAATGTTTGCCTTTTGGTGTTAAAAGCATGTTCGAAAAGTGTGTACCAAATTAGCCCCACCTGATAGAACTAATACGATACATTGATGGGTCTGAAGTGATACAGCTTGATATCTCTAGGAATTTTGATTGGGAAACGAGCGGGCTATAATGAGACATCTTAAGGTCGAGTGCCTCAACAGTATTTTTTCACTTTTTTATATTTTGCTATGCTCAAATACTAATTTTGAATTCATGCTGTATGGTTATTAATAACATATTTCCTATTATTTTCGTTTTTTTGTTAATTTTGAATATCAATAAGTAACAATTCTTCAAGTATTTAACAATTCAAAACAATCATTTTCTGCATGATTTTCATAAACAAGTTTTAGTTTTTTGAGTTTTGGGAAGGGCATATTCGAGGGTTGGGACATAAGTCATGGCAATTATTTTTTGTGAGAATACGATCACGGGTGGAAAATGTGAAATAAACAGATAAAAGGACAAGATAAGAAAGAAGTGCATGGACATTTAACGACCCATCAAAATTGTGTTTCTCATATTTATTAAGGTATTTGGAATGACAGTATTGTTTCACTGTTCCAAAACATTTTAGCGTATTTCACAACATTCCAAATTAGTTCGACATAGTTTCCACATAGTTCATAACATTCCAAAATCGTTTCATACCTGTTCTAAAGGCCCGATTAGGCAGATGCTCAATTACCGTACGTTCCACATTGGTCCGCACATACACACACACACACACACACACACAGGTCGTCACGTGCGTGGCTGATCTCTGATTGTCCTCGTGTCCTCGCAGAAACTCTCCTATGCCTCTCGCGACTGTCAGGTATGGAAGGGCATTATTTCCAAGGGCTTCCCAGTGACGTTCTCAGACATTTCTCCCATGGAAAACGGCTAACTTGGTGTATGAGTGTTGCTGGAAACATGTTACATTCATCTCGCACGGTGGTAATCGGAAAACTTATTTCACGTTGCTCTCTCTGCTAATAAAGGCATTCACGTGTGATGAATTACATTGATGTAAACACACCCAACTGAAGCACTTAATTAATGGTACAACTGCAATTGTACAAACCAGTTACATTATTTTAGAAAAAAGTTTCCGAAGGCTTCTGCCCCAACCCCTGTATTTTGAGCATTTTCTGTACTTGCGATCCTTTCCGTAGGGATACAGGTGGCCATGTTCTATTTTTAAAGAACTTGTTAAACTTTTATAAAGTTGCTCCGATTGCACAATTGTTATCTACATCGACAGACACTGGAATAAGAATTGTTTATTGGTGAATAAAGTTTATGCCGTCGAATTGTGGTTTTCGTTAGTGCTACAATTAATAACAGAATTGTAATTACAAAGAGTGCTAAAAAAATATAAGTAATTAATTTAACAAAAAAACAACATTGTTTGAATATGAACTGTTAGCCCATAACAATGAAGAATATTAAACTAAAATGACGACTAAAACATTGAAAGCAAATTATAAAATCGAATAAATTTCAATGACAGCAGTTTGTAGTGGCTGGAGGTGTCCTAGAGGAGGAAAGAAAGGTGATGTCATATAGGACATGCTGTATAATATACTTTATCTACGGTGCTAGTTCAGGGATGAAGCAGTAGGAGGGTGGGTTAATGTATATGCCAACCAAGCCACATCAAACCAACCAACCAACATCAATTAGTGAGAGGGTTGAAATATTTTCATTTATTGGTATTATGTGTAGGGGCTTCTTTATTCAATTATTAATATCGATGGCTGCTAACTTGTTGAAATCTAAAATATATTTCAAAATTTTAGAAATTCTGTGTTTAAAGTGTTTTTGATCTAAGTGGTAGCTAGCAAAGAGTGATTGTGTCATGTTTTGTGTGTGCTTACAAGTATTCTTTCAAACTTTGAAATAATGTATATTGCCTGTCTATTTTGCCTATCCTTTGTGTGATATTTCCCAAAATTTTATATACTCGACAAACGAATTGGTGAAATATTTTCTTTGGTGCAACATTTTAAGCGGTATCTTTCTCTTTATTTCTGCTGAATAATGTAGAAGCCTACAACTCATAAAATGCAGTAAAGAAATATGGTGCGATATCGGAGAAATGTTCTACACTCAGCCAACGAAGTTACGAGGGCAATAGAAGCAATCGTGAAGCACGAACCTGTAATATCAAGTTGGGCATCGCCTGACGCCCAAAATATTAGATGGCGGATTGTAAGCAACAGACTGAATGGTTGCAAAAATTCTGCAACAGGAGTACTGGGGCATTGGTTGATATTTGCTCAGATACCGCCAACCCTGATTAATATTAAAGGGATCTGGTATTTATTCTATCTGTAGAATAGACATCCACTGAATTATTGTATCATCTGACATTGATGTTCATTCACATGTATATTAATAAAGTAAGCACTATAATTACTTCGAAATTTAAGTAGTAATGTGTATTAAAGCTTGGAATTCCTTCCAGCATATCACTCATATACAGGATGAGTCACGTAACTCTAGCACCTCCTGTCACTTTTAGTCGGTTGAAGATATTGCATTGCAGTTTTCTCGGAAGTACACGAAGGAGTGGGGCTAATTGATACCTATACTAATTTCTATTTTATCCCTTGTATTTTACGAGATGTTGAAGTAACTTTTTTTTTTCAAAAGGAAATGTACATATTTTTTCAGTCTATCATGACACACGTGAAAAGACGAAACCAATGAGCATTTTTTTTAGTAATTTCGATTTTTAGTGTTTAACGGGTATTTTGAATGTAATAGTCCGCCACACAAGGTCACGTAGCGTTCCACCAGCAAACGCACGCTTGGAGAATGGAAGGGATCTTGGTATTTTAAGATACGGCACATATTCCAATTATTCACAAAACTGTTGCATTTTTTCCTGAACTCTGCTTTCCATCCTTCCGCATTTTAAGATTTTTTGTCGTTCTTTGAAGGAACCGAAGGACTGAAAATAAGGATTTTTCATATTTATGTATTGTAATAAAATTGTTTATTATTTCAACTCCATTTAATGGGAATTTATATCACAGAATGTGAATGGAATCTTGAAACATAGCACTAAAAGAATAAATAATTAAGACTGTACGTACAAAGAATGTTGCATATTTTAAGCAAACAAGTTCAATGTTAATAAGAATATAATAGTAACTTAGGGATAGAAACAATCTTTGTTAAATACATAGTACTTATGACAAATCCATGTTTTCAATCCTTAAGTAATACAAAACTTTGAAAATGCGTAAGGATAGAAAGCAGAGTTGAGGGAAAAAAATTGCAACAGTTTTGTAAATAGTTCGAATATGTTTCGTATCTTCAAATACTAAGATCGGTACCCTTCCCTGAGCGCGCGTTTACTGGTGCTGCGTGAACTTGTGCGGCGGAATGTAACATGGTGTCAATGTACCATACGCTAAATTATAGAAACCATGATATAAATATAATTAATATTTCATGAAGAGAGCAAACAAGGGCACAAGAGCGGTTGAATGATGTTAAAATTAATTTTCATTTTGTTTCAATTTCTGGTTTGTATTTGATCATTCTTTTTATATGTGAACCGTAGATCGTTACAGTTATTAGTGTCATTAGACCGATAAATAGGAATGATAATCGCAACTGAAATTTGTAAACGAAGGCGACAGCTGAGGTCAACCAAGTCTGTTATTTGTGTTATTGGCCATGTGCCGTTTAATAATTTTCATGACATCATTATATCCGGAAAAATCATATGGATAAGAAATAACAGCCGGCGCGGATAGTCGAAGTCTCTAAAAGTGAAGAGCCGTAGCAGCCTTGTGCCTGAAGGGTCGCGGGTTAGAATTTCGCCCGAGGCATGTATAGTTGTGGGTCCGTATACTGTTATCGTTCCCCCCCCCCAATGTTTGTTTCAGTGGTCGCTATATGACCTTAGTAGTTGACAAGCAATTTTAAATAAGTAAAAAAAATAATTCTTTGTATATTACTTTTCATCCGCCATCTTTTGTTACAACTCGTTTGTGTACATTTCACATCACGAACGGCGACTGTTAAATTCTTATCGGGCATCGGCCATTAAGAGTGGATTTGCGCTCCTCTGTTTCTTTTATTAAACGGATATAACAAAAAAGTATTACGAAAAGTGAATTACAAGGACTCTAGTGGCGATAGCTTTATTATGTAGTTGTGTTTATTTCACCACAATATCTAAAGCCCAGTCCGCTGAATGAGGCTGAATTGAATTGAAATGCAGCCGATGAACGTCGCGCACAACAACAGAACCTCAGACAGCTCGGGGCGTTGGCGGTTGCGCCTCGCGCGGGAGCGCGGTGCCAGCCGCCAGGCGCCAGCCGCGACGCCGGCCGCCGCCATCTGGCAACGGCGGCGCGTCACTCGCCCGCCCCTGCCCCACCCCCAGGCCCGCGCGAAAGCCGCGCGCCGCCCCCGCTGACAGTTCGGCCACCGCCTCTCTCCGTCTCCGTCCCCGGCCCCGTATTTCATCTCGCTGCATCCTTTCGCAGAAGCGATACGGACATCGCGCCGCCACGGCCTTGTCTTCACTGCGCGCCGTCTCTTTTCTTCCGCGGCGCGTCCTTCTCATCCGCCCTCTCTCTTCCTCTCCCATCTCTCCCTCTCGTTATTTCTCCGTCTTTTTCTCTCCCGCTGGCTATATGGCGCTCTCCCGGAATAAAGCCCCAAATCCTCTTCAACTGCTGGTCGCAGTCTGGCTTAGTCCTGATTAAAACATTCCCGAGCAGGCAAGTCGGCGAAAGCGAGCATTTTTCCTGCTTGTGCTGCTTATTTCCACACTAGCTTAGCAAACAGCGAATTGCTGGCTTTTAAAACGCCCCGGATAGCTGTTAAATTGTTTACGTACCGGTGCGGCCGGCAGGGCATCGCGGTAGGTTTATAGGCGGCGAGTTACGGCTCCTAGGTGGCACGTTCGCTCGCGGCCCTGGCCCGCCCGATACCCCCGCTCCGTTCCTCCCCCCGGCCACCCTTTCTGCATCGGACAGCGTTACCTGTCCCCCGAGGCTTGCCCTCCCACCTTGTGGAGTTCTTTCCGCTTCGGTCACTCGTAGCTTTCGTTATCGTGGATTGATCCGGTGGCTTTTGCAATATTCTCTTGTGTTGTTTTTAGTCTCGGTCTGCATCTGACCCGAGGTTGTCTCGTATCTTTTCTCATTTATGTTTAAACAGACTCCCTATTTCACTTCCGAGTGTTTTAATGGTCTTAGCTTGTGCTCGTTTTAAGCCTGGACTTAAAATTTCAATTTTGTGACTCCGTATAACTAAAGATAGTGGAAAACAGCTGTCGCTAATTCAGATGTTTTCCGAGGCGAATGCAATATGAATATGAAGTGTCCTCAAAATTGAAATTTTTGGAACGAGTAACTATCAAACGAATCTTATTTAATTTTAGTAATTTCCAAGGAAGTTATAGGACTGTTTTCAACTATAAATTATTTAGGTGTTATTAAATTTACCTTTAAACTTTAGCCTAAACTTTAAGGATTTTCAGCGGAAATAGTTAAGTAGTTTGTAACACTTCACGTAATTATGGTAATTTGACTTTTAATTTCAATTCATAGTAACGAAATTAACACAACTTGACAGAAGTGCTAGTAAAGCACCCTTTACGGTGCGTTCTCCTACGGGCCAAGGAATAGGCTCATACCTCCTGTTCATAGAGCCCATCTTCAT